>CM041776.1:29804333-30510789 GCA_023374045.1 Limonium bicolor
GATAGAAAGAATTGGCCTTTCCGTTTCTCGTAATTGAATTGTAGACGTTACTAGATTCAACCAGTAAAGAATGACCCGAACCCGGAGTTCCACTCACTTTATCAAACTCATCATTCACTTTCATTAACTGTTTATTTGAACTTTGATTTGCGTTATTCAATTCAATCACAAAACAATTCACAACCCCCTGTTTTCCAGTTTTCTTAGGACTTAGGCTTATTTAATTCAAGTCCCGCGGTTCGATATCTGGTTGCTTAACTTTCTATACTATAGTGACCGGGAATTTTTTGCAACCAACAGGATTTTCGTTTTATTATTTCTAGGTTTATACTTTTGTTTTAGTAGGACAATTTCCCTGTTTGCAAATGGCGCCGTTGCCGAGTGTAGACACCAAAAATTCTCACCCATTTTTTTTATTTTTTTATTTTGAAACAAAAAAATACGAAAATAAACATGCTCCTAGAAGCAAGCCGGTCGGTCCCCGTTTTTCAACCAAAGGAATTTCCTTTGCCGAGCTTTAAATCTCATGATTCTATGGGAAAGGAAGCGCGAGCCTTTATCGTAATTCGTTTAACTTACTCCATTTCGTGTACATATTTTGTTGCTTTTGTTTTAAAACATTTCACGTTTTTTGTCATTACCTTGTTTTATCTTACGTGTTCGATCGATTTATACTTATTTGTTATTTCTTTTGACTTTCTCCGTTTTATCATCAATATTTTTACTATCAGTTTGTGTGTCCTTATACTACCATTATTTCCTATTTATTTTAATTGTTTTATCTTCGTCACGAGCATTAATTTTCATTATTTCATGTACAAGTGCTATTTCATTGTTATGCGTATTTATTATTGTGATGTTTCATTTACTTTATATTTATTCTTAAGAGAGAAATATTTCATTTTATTGGATTCAAACTCATTCATTTCTCTTAGATTTCCATTTAGAACAGTAGCGTCTTTAGAAACGTCATCTGGTCTGAATTCGGATTTTAGTTTATGTCTTGAAGGTACATATGTATTTTGACATGGCTCAGTTGGTTAAGTGTTTTTTTTCTTTTTTTTTTTGTGAACCCTTGGATCCCGAGTTCGAATCTGGCAAGAGACGAGGATGCTTTTTATTTTCTCATTCAGCCCACGATAGATTTCTAGTTTAATTCGTCCCAATCACGTACCGAAACGTTGTTGTAGCCTGACTGTTTGCTAGGTGTAGTACGGATGTGAATGCCCAGAGTTCGAACCTTGGTGAGAGCAAGAATAATGGAGTTTTATTTTTCTCAGAATTCCTAGCCAAACAGGCCCTGCCATGGCCTAGACCAAGCTATTTCCGGCCCGTTTTTCTTCTTCTTTTTGCGATCCAACATCTTCAAAGAAAGCCCACTTTAGAATAGTCTAAAAAGATCAGTTGACCCTTGTCAAACCCTAACCCCGACATTATAAAACAATCTCCAAACCTACTACAGTGAGCACACGTTTTTCTCAGCCGGCATTAATCCCCAGACTCATTCCTTTTGTCTGATTTCGGATTCTTCATCGTTGCGATATTCAAAACCCAGTCGAACCACCACCTTCCTCAAAACAAATCACCACCACGCCTTCCTTGTCGGAAATCATCTTCACCATCACCATCGACGCCCAGTCTCACCTCATTTCTCGAAAACCTTCACCAGGAACCACCACCATCTTCGTTTCGACATCAAAGCCACCCCTCTCTTCCCCATTTCACCGTAAAGCTTACGAAGCCACAGTCCGGTCACCGGCGTTTCGGCCTTCAAAAACGTAAGTGAATCCCCACTTCTCGGGGCGAAAATCAGACTTAATTACTCCTCTCCTCCCCCCGTTCTTTTTCGATCGTTATTTCTGCAAGCGTCGCCCGATGAACTCAAAGAGGTGAGGGCCAAATCTCGGTTTCACCGGACTAGTATTCGATGATAGTACCGATCGGCTTTGCATTCGTTAACTTGTCTTCATTTCAATCCCCTTCACGATATTTGTTCTGTTTTATTGCGCTTATAAACCGCATTGGAGATACTGATGCCAGAAGGCATGTCAGACCTATTTTCCCTTCGAGCTGCCTTCCATTCTTTTAAGAGTTTGCCCCGATTTGGTTGATTCCTGACCCATGATGGGCTCAGGGTCTCCAAAACAGATCGAAAATAGCATTTGAGTAGATTTGCTCTCCGCTGCATCTTGCTTGCATTTTTTTCGCAAATTATACAGCCTGGTATGGACATCGCAGTCCACGAACAGGTCGGAGAAGCTTCTTTAGTGTTAGACTCTCATGCATTTGCGCTAGAATCGCCCAGGGATTACTACTTTTACGATACTGTTAAACTGGTCCACATCCAGTCTCAGTTTCATCTGATTCCTCTCGTTGTTCTGATTGGATTCGTGAACTGGTCTTTCTCAGTCGGAAGAGTTATTTTCGCTTAGCCCTAACCCCTCGTGACTATGGCTTGATAATTGTCTCCGCTGTTGCGTTCGCGTCCAAACCTCGACGAGTTTGAATATCTCTTTTACTCATCTGTTACAAGATAAGGGCCGTTCGCTCAATGGATGACCCCGTTTCTGTTGCCTATTTATCGGGACTAACATTCTGCTGAGTTGTGGTTGTGTTCTGAGATACTTGCAGGAAATCAGAACGTTGTATTCGGGTTCTGGTTATCGGAAAAATCTCCATTCGTCGTTCATTATACTCAGACTATGTGATCTTGCCTAATCTGTGAGCTAACCTGTTTCTGTTTGCTCATTCTGGTTGTTGCACTAATATTCTCGCAGGAAACTTTGCATGCCGCTTTTGGTACTCAACCTAACCCTAATGTGTTTAAGCTTGCCTCATGGCTGTGTTTGAGTGTTGGTGACTGTTTGCTTTGTTATCTGCGATTCACCATGATCACTTCCCTGATGCTATGCTTGGCTGGTTTGTTTTATTCGGTTTTAGGCTACAAGTTACATATCAGAGAAGAGTTTGGATGTTGACGTTTGATTTCTTTTTGGCTATCTGAAGCAGTCGCGGTCTAGCAGTTCATCCTGTTGTCTACTTTTTGTCCTGGTTTTTGTTTAAATCACTAGATTAAGGTGAAACCCGACTTAGGCAAACATGATTTTGAGGGATTGGAGGTCGATGCAGAGGGAGGGAATCTCGTGATTAAAAACAGAAGCAGTTTAGAAACTAGTGTTCGACTCATTTAGTTTTTTAGTTCGTTTTCAAAAACAACATTAATAATTCCCAGGTTTTGACATTCATCTTTATGGCCTAAACCTTCATGTCGGGTTTCTGTGGGTGATTGATTGGCGTCAAACAATTTGGCTTAGGCTTTCATCTGGTCCAAATATAATAAGCCGTAGGCCCGGACCCTCAGCCTAGTTGTTCCTTTTCAGAATTGTTAAATCTGACCACTTAGGGAAGGGATACTAGATAACTAATGAGCAGGTAGAGCATGAACTTTTAGCAACTTGGTGTCTAATTTATGTCTCAATCTCATTTGGGGACTTATTTGATTCTTTTGCTCTCTGTCCCTAGCAGTCATGCGTCGACCCTGAATATGTTCATTCATCTGATTACTTGCTCATCAATCTCAATCTGTTTAATGGTCATGATGTTTATTCCTTCTGCATGAGCCTTGTATATACTGTACTTAGCTTCTTTTTTTTACGACTTCTATTTCATTTCCTTGTACTTGTTTATTGTTATTAAGCCCTAGTTTCTATGACCTTAGGCCCAAGCCATTAGGATAGTGGGGTCCCCCTGGCCTGATAGACCATCGGCCTATCTCATGGTGGTGACATCCTAAACCTTAAAACACACATTTATGTTTATAAGCAAACAATAATCCCTTTAGGATAGAGAATGTTCCCCTAGCCTGGTAGACTATTGGCCTATCTCATGTGGTAACATTCTAAACCCTAAAATGTACCTAATATATGTATATATGTGTATCTAACAACCTCATTCCCGTTTCAGATCTTCAAACCCTCTGATTCAAATTCTAGTTACCAACACGCGTCCTTGCCCTCCATCCTCAAATTCAGAAATTGTCTCTCGTAATCATCTTGTAAAAACAAATCCCAACGTTTTTTTATAAACTCATCTCTAGTCTGATTTGTTCTTGTAAATCTTGTTCCCAGCCTAGAATTTTCCCCATTCAAACCTGGCCCAGTTGCTTAACTCGGCCCAAGTCCCAATTCAAACCTGGCCCAATCGTCTCAAACCAACTCAAGCCCACATCGGCCCAACCTATTGCCGGCCCAAATCCAAGCTTGGTCCACTCCCCAACTCGGCCCATCCCAAACTCGGCCCACTCCCAAACTCAGCCCAATCCCAAACTCGGCCCCACTCCCAAACTCAGCCCACTCCCAAACTCAGCCCATCCCAAATCGACCCAAAGACCCAAGTCCACGGCCCCAAGTCCACAATCGGCCCAAAAATTCGAGGCCCAAACCTACTCAGATTCTGCCCGGCCCAAGCCCAAAAAACCCGAAGCCCAAGCCCAAAAAACCTGAAGCCCAAGCCCAAAAACCCAAAACCCAATACCCGACCCGGAGGCCCACAACCCGAAGCTTGAAGCCTGCAAAAAAAAAAACCATGGCCCGCCTCCACTACATCCGGCCCAAACAGAGCCCAAACTCTTGGCCCAATTCTACCAAAAGAGCCCAAACTCTTGGCCCAATTCTACATGCTCTGCCCGAACCATCTCGGCCCAAGACCAGCTTGGCCCACAACCTAAACTCGGCCCAAATCCAGCTCGGCCCAATAACCTAAGCTCGGCCCAATCCATCTCGGCCCAAATCCATCTTGGCCAACAACCTAAACTCGGCCCAATAACCTAAGCTCGGCCCAAATCCATCTCGCCCAAATCATCTCGCCCAAAACCCACACTCGGCCCAAGTACCCATCCGGCCTTCATCAGCCCGATCCAAATTCCATCTCAACTCAACCCAACCCCAACCAAAAAGATCAATCCAAATCAACAACCAAAACTTGAGCTCACAAAAATCAGCCCAAGCCTTGGCCCAAATTCGGTCCAAGCCCACACAAGTCAAACCAGGTCCCCAAACGTCAAACCTTGACCAAAATGTTGACCTTGACCAGAAATGTTGACCTTGATCAAAAATGTTGACCTTGACCAAAAGCATTGACCTTGACCAAAAACCTTGACCCAATCATTGAACAAACCCGAATGTTGACCCACTCATCTTCCAATACCAAATCAAACCAATTCCAACATATTTTTCAAGCCCGATCCTTTTTTATTTCACTTTCAACTTGTAAATCCCCTTCAAAATCCAAAAACCAAAAAGAATTTCAGACCATCGCTTTATTCAAATTTCATCGAGTTTTCAAAGAAACCATTTTGTGGATTTTAAAGGAAAAACTCTTCTCACATCACAGAAAACTCTTCTCTCTACTGCAGAAAGTTCTTCTCACATATACAGAAAGTTTTCTCCCCAAACATTTCTCAAAATCAGTGTTTCTTCATAGAGAATTCCGAACAACTTCAAAGATTTTCTAACTCAGTTTTCAAACTCCAAATAAAACCGTTCTCAGGGAATTTGAAATGTCTAACCCCTTCAAAACATTTCCTCCACGGTTAGAACATCGCTTGTCTCCCTTCCCAAAATAAAATCCGAGGCAGGGCACTGGGGTCATAACCTCCCTTGTCACAGTCTGGATCTCTTTAGGCGGGGCATTAGGGTGACAAACCTCCCCTAATTGCAGCCTAGATTTTTACAAGGCGGGGTGCTAGGGAAGTAACGACCTTCCTAGTTGCAGCCGGGATTTTAGAATCGTCTAACTCCCTTCCGCTCGATTTCAATGTTTTCGGTTTTCAATGTTTTAAAACCCGGGAGTTAGAGACGTTATTAGGGTTCGACCGAGAACATCTCATTCATGGTGTTTCTCTCTGAATCCTATTTTTCGACATAAATCCATTGCCCCATCTTTCGAGCCTCGGCACTTACCATTAATTAAGTGTCGTGTTCGAGAGGGTACATAGGGTAATCCCTCGGGATTATCCGCCCTTTTACAACAAAAATGATTTTTCGGTCTTAAAAACTTTAAGAGAGACAATTCAGAATAAACCAACCCAACATTTCCATTAGAGCTTTAGGACCCATAAACACTTCTTAATCCTCCTCTGAACCAATTCTAAGTCACATAGGACTTCCAATTCTTGAGGACCCCTAGAAACCTTAAACATCTTCAACCCGAATACCTGCAACCAAATACCCTACCCTCTTCCATACTCAATCATCCTTAAAACCCGAATTGCTCTCCAACACATTCTACTTCACAAAACACCTCAAGAACCCGACCATTTCAAAATCCTAACTTCGCAAACACAAAAACTCCTCAAATCAGCCAAGCGATCCAAATACCCCTTACTCTACTAAGAATGACCAAAGTGCCCTTTACTCCGCAAAACTCCCATCATCCTTGAAGGCCCGAAACAACCTCAAATCTTCAGAACAAGTAGAACCTCTCAAACACTTCAATCAACCAACTCCAATACCAGCCTATCCTTCAACTTTTCGAAATCATCCTCACTCCTCATTTGATCCTATCCTTTGGCTTTAACTGAATCTCTCCAATAAGGTTTTGAAAGAAGGCAATCCCGACAACTGGAGACCGAGGTTTCCTCGGGCACCAATCCGAAGTCGTGGTCGTTGCCACTTCTAAGGGGTGTAACCCAGTACGAACCCACACAGAATCTCTAGTATGATCAGATAAGTCCCTATCCATAGGCCGCACATTCAGAGTCAACTAATGGTTCTTAGAACCCTCCTCTTCCCTTCCTAGTTCCTTAGGTCAAACTAGGTGGCGACTCTAGTCAACTCCGCCTTATAGAGGCATAAGTCCGCGTGGGGCCCATTGAGAGCGGGTGTAGTGTTCACTTACACTCCCCTTTATGCTTTCTGGAAAGACGGACGATTTAGTAGGTATTTGAGGGATGTCAAGAATAACGGGTTTTCACCCTCCACAGTATGGCAAGTTTCTAGGATCTAGACTTCTTAGTTAGACCATATTTAGATAGACCCCCCCTCATACCGAAAAATCACCCTCCACAGAATGGCGACTCTGCTGGGGAAAACTTGAGTAAGTTTTTCTCAAACTCAAGGAAGACTGAACTCCATTCAAAATTGTCGGGACTTCCCCATTTCTTTCAAAACCTTCAAGAGATTCATTTCAAAGCCTCTAGGATTATTCTATTCCACACTTAGAGTGTGTATCTGATGAGGACAGTTAGGACTTGATAGATCCTCAACAAACTTTACAACAATTGGGTTAACAATTAGCTCACACTTAGAAAGAGACACTTAGGATTGAATGAAGCTAACTTCCCTTTAGGTTAATAACAACCAATTGGAATTACCGCTTTCAAAACAAAACAGTTAGTAATAGGGTTATTTGTTCTCCTCTGCTTTATTTACCGCATTCATGTTATTGTTGCTTGTTGCGGGGTGAGACGGTCACTGACCTACACCATTACCGCTTTTACATTTACAAGTTGTGAATGCATGGGTAGCTTAGGACATGCATTCCTCTGTGTCACCCCTATTTCCACGAGTCACGGCATCCCAATCGGTCCACGATTGATTTCCCATGAGTCGGGTCACTCACTGAGTGGTTAAGCCTGCGAGGCGAGACGGTCACCGACCTACGCCCTGAAGACTCATGATCCAAAATTATCCTCCATATCCGAGTCCAAACCAGCATATAGTGAACCATGAGCCTTCAGTGTCCAGCTGCCTAATCCGGTGTCTAGGACGGGTTTTATGGGTAGTCACCCCCTTGTATGCCGCCTGTCTGACCACCCTTCTGCCTTACCCTGAAGATTGCATGGGCTCAGTTCTCCATTGTTCCTCTGCACCACGGGTGTCTCTAAAGCCCAATGTCACGCTACACGTCCATAGAGGATCCCGTATTTACCGGATACCCATACATGGCACAACGTAGTCAGTGAATAATTTGGACTTTAGACACACCTGACCGTGCAGATGACGAGAGACCCGTTCCCATGCAGTACTTCCCCAAGTTTCCCAAAAAGTGAGTATGTTGTGATAATCCCCAGCCGTGGCTCGTGTGATTGTACCACTTCGGGTTTCCTGACCTTTCGAACTTAAGCACTCCGGACTTTCTTAATGACGTGCCCCACAAGGCATAACAGAGATAATCCCGAGAGATGAACAGTGAAGGGACGACGGTACCCCCGGTGGTATGGAAACATTGATTGACCTGGAAGGTGATTATCCCAATCATTCGCACTCAGCTCCACATGAAAAACCAGCCACGATTTAATTTGAGCAGTTCGCATTGTGTGAAAAACCTCTTTTCAAACCCATTTGTTTGCGCCTTCAAAAATTGTTCGGAATTCTCGTTTAAACAAAGTTGTTTCGATCAACAAGTATTTGGAAGCTCGTTTACGGTTTTTAAACCCTTTTCTAAGTCAAAGATTGTTTCAACAAACCCTTTTCAAAAACCTTTTTTAAGATCAAAAATTGTTTTCAAACCCGTTTTGAAATTATTTTCCAAATCTAGCTTTCCGTTTCCAAAACGAGGGTCGTACTAATATTGCTTAAACTGCTCTCCCTTATCCTTGCTCACCACTTTCTTCCCTTTTCTTTATTTGTCCAATTTGCAGGATTAACCATGTTCAACCGACTAGTGCCAGTGCCCGGGGAAGAGAAGAAACGCAGAAGGGCACAACAGAAACCAAGGGATGAACAAGCTTCCGGAAGTCAGGGCCAACTCTCGCCTTTTCAGCAAGAGCTAGTCAGAGAAAAGGAGTTTGGTCAAGAGCTTTTGAGCCGTTGCCTGGAGATGAAGAATACATGTGAGCCACTCTTGACAAGCCTCGCTCGCTTATGTAAGATCGACATAATCTATGAAGCGTTGTTTGAATCTATAACCTATTGGGATCCCGTGGATCACTTGTACCGCTTCTTCCGAGAGGAAATGGTGATATTGCCGGCGGAGTTGGATGCTTTCCTCAAGATAGAGCCTCACCAGAGAATGCCGATGATCCCTACGGAGCGGACTAAGACCCCGAAATTCGCTGCAGAGTTCTTAGAGGTAAGCCTAGAGGAGGTCGAGAACTTCGGGAATATGGGATTGAGCTTACCAGAGCTGCTGGAACGTTTTAGCCGACCTTACCGCTCGCTTAAGACCAGGAGACGGGTATGGACCTTTGCATTATGGGTGTGTTTTTGTTTCGTCGGCATAGAGAGACTCAGAATGAATCCTCAGGTCATCTACTTACTACATGCATTCGAAGAGGGACTGAGCGTCGGATCAGTAGCGGCCGCCGAAATTGTTCGGGCCTTAGATCATTGGAAGAGATGGGAACCGCAGAGACCTTCTTCGTAGGAAGCCCCTTGCTACTTCAGACTTGGCTTTTTGATCATTTGCACCTATTGCCAGTAGCACCCCCCATTCCTCGTAGTCAATATGGACACTCTTATGATGGCTAGAAAGGCGAGAAGCGCAAGGCCGGAAGATGGCTGGAGGGCTCGTTGAGCCCATGCACTCACAACTTGTAAATGTAAAAGCGGTAATGGTGTAGGTCATGACCGTCTCACCCCGCAATAAGCAACAATAATGAATGCGGTAAATAAACCACAGAAGAACAAGCAACCCTATTTACTAACTGTTTTGTCTTGAAGGCGGTAATTTCCAATTGGTTGTTTTTAACCTAAAGGAAGTTAGCTTCATTCAATCCTAAGTGTGTCTCTTTCTAAGTGTGAGCTAATTATTAACCCAATTGTTGCAAGTTTTGTTGAGGATTTAACAAATCCTAGCTGTCCTCATCAGCTACACACTCTAAGTGTGGATTAGAATAATCCTAAAGGCTTAGAAGAATATCTTGAAGGTTTTGAAAGAAGTGGGGAAGTCCCGACAATTTTGAATGGAGTTCAGTCTTCCTTGAGTTTGAGAAAAACTTACTCAAGTTTTCCCTAGCAGAGTCGCCATTCTGTGGAGGGTGATTTTTCGGTATGAGGGGGGGGTCTATCTAAATATGGTCTGACCAAAAGCCCAGATCCTAGAAACTGCCATTCTGTAGAGGGTGAAAACCCGTTATTCATGGCATCCCTCAAATACCTACTATATCGTCCGTCTTTCCCAGAAAGCATAAGGGGAATGCTAGTGAGCACTACACCCGCTCTCAATGGGCCCCACGCGGACTTGTGCCTCTATAAGGCGGGATTGACTAGAGTCGCCACCTAGTTTGACCTATGATAACTAGGAAAGAAGAGGGAGGGTTCTAAGAACCATTGGTTGACTCTGAATGTGTCGCCTATGGATAGGGACTTATCTGATGATACTAGAGATTCTGTGTCGGTTCGTACTGGGTTACACCCCTTAGAAGTGGCAACGACCACGACTTTGGATTGGTGCCCGAGGAAACCTCGGTCTCCATTGTCGGGATTACCTTCTTTCAAAACCTTATTAGAGAGATTCAGTTAAAGCCAAAGGATAAGATCGAATGAGGAGTGAGAAGATTTCGAAGAGTTGAAGAATAGGCTGGTCTTGGAGTTGGTCTGGTTTATTGTTTGAGAGGTTTGAGGTTGTTTGGGCCTTCACAGGATTAAGGGATGATGGGAGTTTTGAGGGGAAGAGGGCGTTTTGGTCATTTTTGGTGGAGTCAAGGGGTATTTGGATCGTGATTTGAGGAGTTCTTTGTGTTTGCGAAGTTCGGATTTTGAAATGGTCAGGCTCTTGAGATGCTTTAAGAAATCGAACGGGTTGAAGAGGCTTCGGGTTTTAAGGGTGATTGAGGTGGAAGAGGATATTTGGTTTTGCAGGTATTCGGCTTCCGAAGATGCTTCAGGTTTCTGGAAGTCTTCAAGAATTGACTTAGAGTCGGTTAGAGGAGGATTGAGAAATGTTTATGGGTCCTAAAGCTCTAATGGAGATGTTAGATTGGGGTATTCAGAATTGTCTCTCTTAAAGTTTTTAAAACTGAAAAATCATTTTTTGTTGTAAAAGGACGGATAATCCAAGGGATTACCCTATGTACCCCCTCGAACACGACACTTAACTAATATAAGCGCCGAGGCTCGAAAGATGGGGCAATGGATTTATGTCGAAAAATAGGATTCAGAGAGAAACACCATGAATGAGATGTTCTCGGTCGAACCCTAATAACGTCTCTAACTCCCGGGTTTTAAAACATTGAAACCGAAAACATTGAAATCGAGCGGAAGGGAGTTAGACGATTCTAAAATCCCGGCTGCAACTAGGAAGGTCGTTACTTCCCTAGCACCCCCGCCTGTAAAAATCTAGGCTGCAATTAGGGGAGGTTTGTCACCCTAATGCCCCGCCTAAAGAGATCCAGACTGCGACAAGGGAGGTTACGACCCCAGTGCCCCGCCTCGATTTTTATTTTGGAAGAGAGACAAGCGATATCTAACTAGGAAGAAACGTCTTTGAAGGGTTAGACATCTCATGTTCCCCGAAAACGGTTTATTTGAGTTGAAAACTAAGTTTGAAAACCTTTGAAGTTGTTCGGAAATTCTCGATGAAGAAACACTGATTTTGAGAAATGTTTTAGGAGAAAAACTTTCTGTATATGTGAGAAGAACTTTCTGCATTTGAGAAGAGTTTTCTGTGATGTGAGAGAGTTTTTCCTTTTAAATTCCACAAAATAGTTTCTTTTGAAAACTTGGTGAACTTGAATAAAAGATGGTTTGAAATTGAATGAAATTTACAAATTGAGAGTGGATGTATTGTGGATAGGATTTGGCTGAATGAATCGGGCTTGAATTGAATTGAAGTCGAGTTTGAATTGGATTGGGGTCGAGTTTGAATTGGATTGAGGTTTGATTTGGGTCAAGGTCAGGAGGGGTCAAAGTTCGATCAAGATCAGCATTCGGATTGGTCAAAGCTAGGCCGGGTCAAAGTTCGGGTCAAGTTCAAAGTTCGGTCATGTCAAAGTTCGGGTCAAGGTCAAGTTCGGGTCAAGGTCAAAGTTCGTCAAGGTCAAAGCCCGGGTCAAGATTTGACTTTTGTGGACTTGGTTTGAATTGATTTGGGCCTTGGGTCGGTTTGGGTTGGGCTTGGGCCGAGTTTGGGTATTGGGCCATATTGGACTTTGGGCCAGATTGGGCTTTGGGCCAGATTGGTCTTTGGGTCGTTTGGGATGGGTTGAGTTTGGAGATGGGCCAAGTTTTGGATGGGGATTTACAAGTTGAAAGTGAAATGAAAAGGGATCGGGCTTGAAAAATATGTTGGAATTGGTTTGATTTGGTATTGAAGATGAGTCGGGTCAACATTCGGGTTTGTTCATGATTGGGTCAAGGTTTTTGGTCAAGTCAATGCTTTTGGTCAAGGTCACATTTTTGATCAAGGTCAACATTTTGGTCAAGGTCAACATTTCTGGTCAAGGTCAACATTTTGGTCAAGGTCAACGTTTTGATCAAGGTCAACATTTCTGGTCAAGGTCAACATTTTGTCAAGGTTGACGTTTGGGGACCTGGTTTGACTTGTGTGGGCTTGACCGAATTTGGGCCAGGCTTGGGCTGATTTTTGTGAGCTCAAGTTTGGTTGTGGATTTGGATTGATCTTTTTAGTTTTGGGTTGGGTTGAGTATGGAATTTGGATCGGGCTGATGAATTGGGCCGGATGGGTACTTGGGCCGAGTGTGGGTTTTGGGCCGAGTTTGGGAGTGGGCTGAGTTTGGGAGTGGGCCGATTTGGGAGTGGGCCGAGTTTAGGTTGTTGGGCCAAGCTGGTCTTGGGCCGAGATGGTTTCGGGCAGAGCCATGTAGAATTGGGCCAGAGTTTGGGCTCTGTTTGGTAGAATTGGGCCAAGAGTTTGGGCTCTGTTTGGGCCGGATGTAGTGGAGTCGGGCCATGGTTTTTTTTTTGGCAGGCTTCAAGCTTCGGGTTGTGGGCTTCCGGGTCGGGTATTGGGTTTTGGGCTTGGCTTCTTCGGTTTTTTTGGGCTTGGGCTTCGGGTTTTTTGGGCTTGGGCCGGGCAGAATCTGAGTAGGTTTGGGCCTCGAATTTTTGGGCCGATTGTGGACTTGGGGCGGTGGACTTGGGTCTTTGGGGTCGATTTGGGATGGGCTGAGTTTGGGAGTGGGCTGAGTTTGGGAGTGGGCCGAGTTTAGGAGTGGGCCGAGTTTGGGAGTGGGCCGAGTTTGGGAGTGGGCCGAGTTGGGGAGTGGACCAAGCTTGGATTTGGGCCGGCGGCATAGGTTGGGCCGATGTGGGCTTGAGTTGGTTTGAGACGATTGGGCCAGGTTTGAATTGGGACTGGGGCCGAGTTAAGCAACTGGGCCAGGTTTGAATAGGGAAAATTCTAGGCTGGGAACAAGATTTACAAGAACAAATCAGACTAGAGATGAGTTTATAAAAAAAAACGTTGGGATTTGCTTTTACAAGATGATTGCGAGAGACAATTTCTGAATTTGAGGATGGAGGGCAAGGACACGTGTTGGTAACTAGAATTTGAATCAGAGGGTTTGAAGATCTGAAACGGGAATGAGGTTGTTAGATACATATATATACATATATTAGGTACATTTTAGGGTTTAGAATGTTACCACATGAGATAGGCCAATAGTCTATCAGGCTAGGGGAACATTCTCTATCCTAAAGGGATTATTGTTTGCTTGTATACATAAATGTGTGTTTTAAGGTTTAGGATGTCACCACCCATGAGATAGGCCGATGGTCTATCAGGCCAGGGGGACCCCACTATCCTAATGGCTTGGGCCTAAGGTCATAGAAACTAGGGCTTAATAACAATAAACAAGTACAAGGAAATGAAATAGAAGTCGTAAAAAAAAGAAGCTAAGTACAGTATATACAAGGCTCATGCAGAAGGAATAAACATCATGACCATTAAACAGATTGAGATTGATGAGCAAGTAATCAGATGAATGAACATATTCAGGGTCGACGCATGACTGCTAGGGACAGAGAGCAAAAGAATCAAATAAGTCCCCAAATGAGATTGAGACATAAACTAGACACCAAGTTGCTAAAAGTTCATGCTCTACCTGCTCATTAGTTATCTAGTATCCCTTCCCTAAGTGGTCAGATTTAACAATTCTGAAAAGGAACAACTAGGCTGAGGGTCCGGGCCTACGGCTTATTATATTTGGACCAGATGAAAGCCTAAGCCAAATTGTTTGACGCCAATCAATCACCCACAGAAACCCGACATGAAGGTTTAGGCCATAAAGATGAATGTCGAAACCTGGGAATTATTAATGTTGTTTTTGAAAACGAACTAAAAAACTAAATGAGTCGAACACTAGTTTCTAAACTGCTTCTGTTTTTTAATCACGAGATTCCCTCCCTCTGCATCGACCTCCAATCCCTCAAAATCATGTTTGCCTAAGTCGGGTTTCACCTTAATCTAGTGATTTAAACAAAAACCAGGACAAAAGGTAGACAAAAGGATGAACTGCTAGACCGCGACTGCTTCAGATAGCCAAAAAGAAATCAAACATCAACATCCAAACTCTTCTCTGATATGTAACTTGTAGCCTAAACCGAATAAAACAAACCAGCCAAGCATAGCATCAGGGAAGTGATTATGGTGAATCGCAGATAACAAAGCAAACAGTCACCAACACTCAAACACAGCCATGAGGCAAGCTTAAACATTAGGGTTAGGTTGAGTACCAAAAGTGGCATGCAAAGTTTCCTGCGAGAATATTAGTGCAACAACCAGAATGAGCAAACAGAAACAGGTTAGCTCACAGATTAGGCAAGATCACATAGTCTGAGTATAATGAACGACGAATGGAGATTTTCCGATAACCAGAACCCGAATACAACGTTCTGATTTCCTGCAAGTATCTCAGAACACAACCACAAACTCAGCAGAATGTTAGTCCCGATAAATAGGCAATAGAAACGGGGTCATCCGTTGAGCGAACGGCCCTTATCTTGTAACAGATGAGTAAAAGAGGTATTCAAACTCGTCGAGGTTTGGACGCGAACGCAACAGCGGAGACAATTATCAAGCCATAGTCACGAGGGGTTAGGGCTAAGCGAAAATAACTCTTCCGACTGGAGAAAGACCAGTTCACGAATCCAATCAGAACAACGAGAGGAAACAGATGAAACTGAGACTGGATGTGGACCAGTTTAACAGTATCGTAAAAGTAGTAATCCCTGGGCGATTCTAGCGCAAATGCATGAGAGTCTAACACTAAAGAAGCTTCTCCGACCTGTTCGTGGACTGCGATGTCCATACCAGGCTGTATAATTTGCGAAAAAAATGCAAGCAAGATGCAGCGGAGAGCAAATCTACTCAAATGCTATTTTCGATCTGTTTTGGAGACCCTGAGCCCATCATGGGTCAGGAATCAACCAAATCGGGGCAAACTCTTAAAAGAATGGAAGGCAGCTCGAAGGGAAATAGGTCTGACATGCCTTCTGGCATCAGTATCTCCAATGCGGTTTATAAGCGCAATAAAACAGAACAAATATCGTGAAGGGATTGAAATGAAGACAAGTTAACGAATGCAAAGCCGATCGGTACTATCATCGAATACTAGTCCGGTGAAACCGAGATTTGGCCCTCACCTCTTTGAGTTCATCGGGCGACGCTTGCAGAAATAACGATCGAAAAAGAACGGGGAGAGGAGAGGAGTAATTAAGTCTGATTTTCGCCCCGAGAAGTGGGGATTCACTTACGTTTTTGAAGGCCGAAACGCCGGTGACCGGACTGTGGCTTCGTAAGCTTTACGGTGAAATGGGGAAGAGGGGTGGCTTTGATGTCGAAACGAAGATGGTGGTGGTTCCTGGTGAAGGTTTTCGAGAAATGAGGTGAGACTGGGCGTCGATGGTGATGGTGAAGATGATTTCCGACAAGGAAGGCGTGGTGGTGCTGATTTTGAGGAAGGTGGTGGTTCGACTGGGTTTTGAATATCGCAACGATGAAGAATCCGAAATCAGACAAGGAATGAGTCTGGGGATTAATGCCGGCTGAGAAAAACGTGTGCTCACTGTAGTAGGTTTTGGAGATTGTTTTATAATGTCGGGGTTAGGGTTTGACAAGGGTCAACTGATCTTTTCTAGACTATTCTAAAGTGGGCTTTCTTTGAAGATGTTGGATCGCAAAAAGAAGAAGAAAAACGGGCCGGAAATAGCTTGGTCTAGGCCATGGCAGGGCCTGTTTGGCTAGGAATTCTGAGAAAAATAAAACTCCCATTATTCTTGCTCTCACCAAGGTTCAAACTCTGGGCATTCACATCCGTACTACACCTAGCAAACAGTCAGGCTACAACCGTTTCGGTACGCGATTGGGACGAATTAAACTAGAAATCTATCGTGGGCTGAATGAGAAAATAAAAAGCATCCTCGTCTCTTGCCAGATTCGAACTCGGGATCCAAGGGTTCACAAAAAAAAAAAAAAAACACTTTAACCACTGAGCCATGTCAAAATACAATATGTACCTTCAAGACATAAACTAAAATCCGAATTCAGACCAGATGACGTTTCTAAAGACGCTACTGTTCTAAATGGAAATCTAAGAGAAATGAATGAGTTTGAATCCAATAAAATGAAATGTTTCTCTCTTAAGAATAAATATAAAGTAAATGAAACATCACAATAATAAATACGCATAACAATGAAATAGCACTTGTACATGAAATAATGAAAATTAATGCTCGTGACGAAGATAAAACAATTAAAATAAATAGGAAATAATGGTAGTATAAGGACACACAACTGATAGTAAAAATATTGATGATAAAACGGAGAAAGTCAAAAGATAACAAATAAGTATAAATCGATCGAACCACGTAAGATAAAACAATGTAATGACAAAAAACGTGAAATGTTTTAAAACAAAAGCAACAAAATATGTACACGAAATGGAGTAAGTTAAACGAATTACGATAAAAGGCTCGCGCTTCCTTTCCCATAGAATCATGAGATTTAAAAGCTCGGCAAAGGAAATTCCTTTGGTTGAAAACGGGGACGACCGGCTTGCTTCTAGGAGCATGTTTATTTGTATTTTTTTGTTTCAAAATAAAAAAATAAAAAAAAATGGGTGAGAATTTTTTGGTGTCTACACTGGTTAATGGCGAGTATCACCTGTCTAAAGGGGAGAAAAATATCATTTATGTTTTGGGAAATTTTCCTATTTCTCCAAATCCAGAGATATAGCAGATAGTAGCAAAAATTACCGATCCATGACCTCTTATTAAGAAGCTACCTGGGCGGATTAGATGGTCCCGCAACCAACACTCCAGATTCTTACCATAAAACATCAAACCTCTGTTAGAGGGCAGGATCCTATCCCAGATCTTTTTTGCAATAGGGCAGTCCCTTAAAATATGGATAGCAGTTTCCTCATTACCACAAGTGACAAGAGTTATCCATAGTTAAACCCATCGCATCGCAGCTCTTCTGGAATTGGTCATGAAGAAAGATTTCATGTTTTGTAAAAATTGATTTTGGATCTGTGATTTTTAGTAGCCCAGGATTAAAGAAGAAAGCGATTGCGGGTAGCGGGACATTGAAAATAAGAACATAGTACTGTTTAAAAATATAGGTGTGTTTAGAAATTTACAGAAAATGACTCATGTATGTTTATGTTCATTTTTTTTTCAAACTAAATAATAGTCATTTTTATGTTAAATACTTGAATCAAATATGAAAATAAAATATAACAACAAATTTGAAATATTCATATGCTAGAACAACATTTAAAATAATAAAAGGAGAATATTTTTAAACCGATGGAGTCATTTTTAAACTCAGGAATCTTGAAACGGTAATATCTATTTAAGAATTTTATATTAGAAAATGTATGTACCAAACTATTAATGAGTAGACTGTTTTATTTTGTAAAATAACAAAATCGTAGGAGTCCTAGCCAGTTGTATGTTTGGGCTGGCCGGAACCTATGTCCTGACTCCTGAGATGGTCTTATAAACAGATTACCCAAACTGTTGCGCAGGGCTAATTTAAAAATATGGAGACGATATATCTACGAATAATTGAAAGCAAATACATTACTGCGTGATGCAACAAGTTCAAGTTGACAAATGCATACAAAAAGAACAAGCAAACAGGTCTTCTTCAGACGTCTTCGCGCGAAATTGGGCTTGGCTTGGCCCGTTTTTAGGACCGAAAAAATAAGTGCTGAATGGATATATCTACTTGCCTCAGATCGGGTTGGGTTTATGCCTATGGTAGAAAAAATAAGTAGTCTACTGCAATGTGACAGGGCAAGAGTGGAAGACTGGATTTGAAGCGAGGTAAGATACCCCAATATTGTCGCATTTCAAGACTGGTTTTGTTTGAGAAAAATTCCCAATTCAACTAAAACTTTATGGATCCAGAGAGCTTCAGAGGTTGTTGTCGCCAAGGCCTTGAATTCAGCTTCGGTGGAGCTCCGGGCGACGGTCCGCTGCTTTCTAAATCTTCAGGAGATTGGCTTGTCATCAAAGAGAATGAGGAAGCCCGAAGTGGAGCGCATATCTAGATGCTACCCTGCACAATCTGCATTAGAAAAGATGGGAAGAGCACCCAGAGGAGAGGAGGAGAAGAAAATCCCCAAGTCAACTGTAGACTTCAGGTAACGTAATACTCTCTAAGTGGCTGTCCAATGGATTTCTTGCGGGTTATGCATAAATTGGCTTAATTTTTTTTACAACAAAACTGATATCTGGCCTAGTGAAGGCCATTGGTGGCTTCCAATGGTGCTTCTGTATTGGGTGATATCTACATGTGGAGGGGAATCTGAATTATCCAAAAGTATGTAATCAGACATGGGTGTAACAACTGGTTTGTTGTTATCATGTTTGTGTGTCTAAGTAGCTCTGTAATGTACCGAGACCGTGAAACAATTAAACTGAGGAGTCACGGTGAATTTGAACTCCTAGAAAAGAATGAAGTGACCCACAATTCTTTATTGGAAATTCTATGGCTAGGGTAGAGGTGAGTTTTTGAATGAGAGTACGAGAGGAACCTGTGATGAGTATGTCATCTACATAAATGAGGATGTAGACATGTTAGGACCAGAGAGATAGGCAAATAGGGAGGAGTCAGACTGTGACGATGTGAAACCTTTGTGAACCAGGTATGTGCTTAGTCTAGAAAACCAAGCTCTAGGACTTTGCTTAAGGCCATACAAGGCCCTGTTTACTTGCAACATGATAAGGGATTACTTATTAATAAAGCCATTGGGTTGTTTAACAAAAATAGCTTCCTCTATATGGCCATGGAAAAAGGCATTGTCAACATCTAGTTGTTCAATAGGCCATTATGAGCAACAGCAATAGCTAACACACCAACCTGATAGTTGTCACCTTAACCACAGGGCTGAAGGTTTCTGAATAACCCACCCTATATGTTTGATTGAATCCTTGAGCACCAATCTGGCCATTCTTCTCTCACTTTGACCATTAGCTAGCCTCTTTATCTTTAAAACCCCATTTAGTGCCCAAAACATTCATGGTAGGATCAAAAGGAACTAACTCCAAGGTCTGGTTTCTCTATAGGGCATCATTTCTTGCTGCATAGTAGCCTTCCATTATGGATATTTAATAGCAGTGGTAAAAGAGGGTTGATCAGGTATTATGGTAAAAGGGTGAAATACCCCAAACCTTAACATGTTAATTAATTGTGTAATTATAATTTTCTAAGGCTAATTAAGTCCTTAAGATCATTGGTGAGAAAGGAAAACCAAAAGAAAAAGAAATGCGTAAAAGTCACAAACCGTGAAAACGCGTATTTAATTATTCTAGGGGGGTACATAACCTTCATTAGGGTTATAAATACATTTATACCTTAATTACACATTAAGAACATGTGGGAAAAAGTCCGGAAGAAAACGGATCCAAATAACGCGTTAAACGCTAACGGAGTCCTAAAGCCGTTTTTCGAGAAAACCCGAAAACGTGATTTTAAACAGTTAAATGACCCCGTAAAAATTATAGTTCATCAAATAACTATAAATAAACATTGATGGGAGCCTAATAACCATTAAAATTAAAGAACGAGAAAATTCCGGAAAACGGGCCCGGTTAGTGAATGGTACTAAACCAGGTAAATTAACGGGCGTTTTCTGTAAAAAGACGAAAAACGCTCCATTGTGTATATATTAGTGGGCCGGTTTTATTAATATAGATAGCCCCTCACACATGACTAGTTAACTATTAAATAAGTCAAAAGCAAAACAAAAGTGAAAAAGTGAATATATACCCCACCCCACACTCTCTCTCCTCTCATTCTCTCATTTCCTCACGTGAAGCCCTCTTCTTTTTCTCCCTCTCTTTCCCTCTTCTTCCTCCAGCGATTTTCTTCCTCCCTCTCTCTGTTCTGGAACGGAAATGAAGCCCCCTTCCATGGCTTCTCCAACCTTCCTCTCATGCCCAAGCTACACCCACTCTCCAAACTCAAAAATAATCACATATTTGTGATCCTCTCATCACCTCTACCACTCTCTCTTTTCAAAATTCGAAAAGAATGAGTTTCATTTTTGTGGGTGTTGGCCATTTGAAGAGAAAAGCACACCATTGTGAAGCTTGAAGCTTCCTCTTTCTATCAAGGTAAAAATATCCATGAAAAAGTCATGTTTTCTCCATTTTTCCACCTTGGCCGATTTTGGCTCTTGTAATGACTAGCTTTCTTCCTTGTTTGAGATATTCTCCAAGCTTTAAATGGTGGAGTAATTCCCTTCTTGATTCAAGGGTGAGAACCCCTCTCAAAATCTTCAAAGGTAAAACCCTAACTTTGTGTTTTAAGCCCTTTTATTGAACTAAAATTTCCTAAGGGTTAGATGATTAATTGAGTACGTTTTTGTGTTTATTGAATGTTGGGTGGAGCTTGGCAACTCCATTCCCCTTGACCGAAATTGAGAAGTGGAGGGGCAAGAGGAGAACTAAAAGAGAACTTGTGAAATTAAGGTAAGAAATCTACCTTAAGGCTTGTTTTTATATTGCTTTAGGTTTTGGGATGGGTAATTAAACTAATGAACCCAAATTA
Organism: Limonium bicolor; assembly: GCA_023374045.1. NCBI lineage: Eukaryota > Viridiplantae > Streptophyta > Magnoliopsida > Caryophyllales > Plumbaginaceae > Limonium > Limonium bicolor. The sequence continues at coordinate 29,825,298 of CM041776.1, forward strand.
TGAGTTGGAATCTATGTGGGAGAGTGTGTAAAGTTGATCTAAGAGAAAATTGTGAACTCGTGTTGATTTAAGGCCTAAGTGCCAATGCATTTGGCCTTGGAGCTATATTGTTGTTTAATGAAGTTTTGAGGATTATTATGCTCTGATAGAACCCTTGTGGGTTTGGCTAGATTAGGATGAATGTGGATGAAAATTTGGTGGTAAGATGAGTTTTGGACAATGCTAGAAAAGCAACCGTGTTATGGCGAAATTTTGGTAGGAAATGAGTGTTTTGATGATGGCTTGGTGAATGGGAGAACCTTGGTGTTTATAGTGTTGAGTAGAGTGGTTTAATAGACTTGAAATGGTATTTGGAAACTAGGAGAGAAGGATGAAAATCTGTAGCAATTACATATGAGGAGCTTAGAAATGCTAGAAAAGAATTAGCGTTATAACTTGTGAAACAGGAGTGAATGTGGGTTTTGGGAGTGACTTTATGTAGGAACGATTTGTAATGGTTATTGGTGGATTTAGTAAGGTTTGTGGAAGGTTGTGAACGTCTGAAGAAGTTTGAAATGCACTGCTGTGCATAATGCATCAGAGGGAATATAAATGTTGTGAATTTGAACAAGAATTGGGTGGTGAATTGGACCAACATTTTAGGAGTATTTAAGGATGTTTTTAGTGTGTTTAAACATGTAGGAAACATGTGGAAAGTTTAGGAAATGATTAGAGGTGAATTAGGGGTTGAAAACTGATCAAAAACTGTAAATTTTGACAGTTCCAGGGTTGGTCCGGGTTTGCAAATCGGTACGCAAACCTGGACCATAGCAAAACATGGCAGAAGACCATCCCAGGGGGTGGTCCGGGTTTGTAACCCGGACACAAACCCGGACCACATGAAAAATTGTCAGAAGTGAAATCCGTGGTTGGTCCGGTTTGTAACCCCGGACACAAACCCGGACCATGCTAAAAACTTACCAGAATGTGTTTTAAAGTGTTGTTTGATGGAAGTGAATGGTATGGTTTTAGAGTGTGATTAGGCCTTGTTTGGTGAGTTTTAAAGGCCCTAGAAGGTGTAAACAAGTGTTAGGGTGGATGTGAGAAAGTTGTGAGTTTAGTACACAAAGTTAAACCGAAACAACGGGATAACGGGTTAAGTATGGGAGTAATAGAAGTTTACATACGGTAAGACTTTGTTGTTAATAAAACATTTGAAATGTTATCAGTTGTTCAAAAAACTACCCGGGGAGCGTGAGATGACGCGTTGAGTGAACCCTCGGAACACGGTAGAGTAACCCATGGTGTAAGGTATGGTTTTTTTTGCAACCTGTGTCCTACCGGATTACACCGGCTTGTATGCCAATGTGTTTTTTTTGTGTGTTTGCCACCTTGCAAGATAAAGCATGAAATGAGTTTATAGTAATTCATTATTGTGGCGTAATTAATTCCGATACCGCTTAACCTTAATTATGTGTTAAATAATAGTTAACCGACCTTAGGTTCACATAAGAGATCGGTATTCGGATAAACGTCCCAACCCACGGGAACATTCTAACTACGGCTATCCGTGCATTAGTGTATGTTGTGACTTTGTGTGATGTATGTGACTTGTTCAGTGTGTTGTTGTTATTGGATACTGTTATCCGTGTTGTTGAATGGGATGTGATTTTCCCTGATGTGTCTAACCGAGTTAGTAACACTTTGTGAGGTATGTATGTGATAAGTTCCAGAAGGAACCTTAACTAATAAGTACATGATATTTATGGTGAGGAATCCGGTCGTTCCGGTCGCGCGTATTGTTTGGGAGTTGATGTATATATGTGAATTAACTCCCATCCTGTTATGTTAGGGTTGTTTTCCTTCATTGGATTTCGACCTCCCACTAGCTTAGCCAAAGCTTACCTACCCGACCTCCACATCGGGCTAGGAGGGTGGAAATCAGTGTAATGTGGTAGGGTTTGATGCCTAATTTCGCTTCGACTCCCTCTTTATTATGTTACGGTTGTTTTTCCTCCTTGAATTACAACCACCCCAAGCTTAACCAAGGCTTACCTACCTCATCATTATTGGAGCTAGGGAAATTGTGTAAGGTGTGATCGTTCCTATATGAGGCCGCCACACCTAAGTAGAAAATGTATGTATGTTGTGCTCGGGCTTATATCACCCCCCGGCACCCCCCCCCAAGTAAAGTTTATGTTCTCTAAGAAGAATGGAATTAAGTTTGGTAGGTTATTAAGTGAAATGTGTTGTTATGTTGTGTGTGCTAACCTTGAGTTTGTGTTTCTGTTAACGGATGTGTGCTTTTAACGCATGATTGTCGTGTGTGTAATGTGTGCCGTTTTTGAGCATGATGTATGTGTGTAATGTGTGCATGTTTTAAATAAAATCAACCGCATGCTGAGACGACAATTTAGTTGTGCGTGGCCCGGTAGCATGCGGGCTGCGGGATTACCATACCAGCAAAGGTGCTGAGCCCTTGGGGGCCACCCTTTCTTCATTTTCTGTTTCAGATACAAGGAACTGGAGGCCGTTCGAGAGTAGGACGGGGTAGTTGATTGTATGTGGGTAGTCATGAAAATTGTGGATGTGTTGAGGTGTAGTAAGACCGAAATTGTATCGGCGTTAGTTGGTCATTACTCGGTACAGTTGTAATGTAAGTGTATAATGATGTTGAACCATAGAACGGGATTAATGTGTAGTTGCTCGGGAGTTTAGTCCATCAGACCGTACGATGTATGTATGTTAGCCTTGGTAGTCACGTGTGGCTAACGGCGTGTAACACCAAGGAGTTAAGTTATGTTGTGAGTTATGATTTCCGCTGCAAGTGTTGTTAAGTGTGTTGTTTGTAGTTGGGGTGTTACAAAGGGGTAGTAGTTGAGGTATTTAATTAGCTAGTGGACAGTCCCATTAGTGAAAAATCTTGGCTTTAGGGAGTTTATCCTTGATCTGGTAAGCATTTGATGTTGTACAGAAGGTAAATTGGAGGGAGTTATGTCATGTGGTGGTGAAGGGCTGGTGTCAAGGAAGGAAATAGGAGAGGTAGTAGGGGTAGGGGGTCTGACTGTGTAAAGAAGTAGGGCAGGTTGTTTCATTGGGAGGGGTGGAAGGTGTGGGCAGAGAGAGGGCAGTATAGGGTATCAACAGATTGATGAGAAAATAATTTTGAGAAGGAGAGGGAGAGATGGTTGTAGATTTTTTGGAGAAAGGAAAAGACACTCATTGAATGTAACATCTCTGGAAACAAAAAATTTTGTTTTCTATCATATCATAACATAAGTAAGCAGTAGAATTAGGAGTATACCCAAGAAAAACACATTCTCTGGACCTAAAAGCTAATTTGTGTGTATTAAAATGGCGGAGGTTTGGTCAGCAGCTGCAGCAAAAAACTCTTAGATGGGTAAAGGTGAGAATTTTGTTATGGAGTTTAGTGTAGGGAGTATCATGAGTAATAGCCTTGGTAGGTGTGATATTCATGAGATATACAACTGTCTTGAAAGCATAGGTCCAGAAAATTAAGGCAAAGAGGCCTATGACAAAAGACGTAAGCCTTTGTCCACCACAAACCTGATTTTGCTCTCTACAGAGCCATTTTGTTGGTGTGAGGACAGGTGAACCTGTGGTGAATTTCCTATGTGTCAAACAAAAGATTTCAAAGCTTTGAATTCCCCTCCATTTTCAGTTGCATAGCCTTTATAGAGCTAGCAAACTAAGTAGTGACCATAGCACATAAAACAGGAAATAGAACAACCACCCTCAGATTTGGCTTTAATAGGAAATAACCAGATAAACTTAGAAAAATCATCAACAATGATGAGAAAATATCTGAAATCATCATGCGAAGTAAAGTGGACAGGACCCCATAGGTCTAAGAGGGGAATGAAAATGCGGCAGAGCATGGGTTTTGCCTTGGCACAAGCTGAGCAAAGCTCATTACGATGCTTAGTGGTGCTATGTAAATTAAAAACAGAGATAAATTTTCTGGTGATATCATTGCTAGGTAGACCTAGCCCTTGATGCCGTCAACGGTATAAGAGAGGACACAGTAGATGTAGCTTGAGCAGAGGAGAAGAAATTGATGTCCTTCACCAGAAAAAATCGGGATAGAACTCAAAATAAGTAGAGTTATCAGCACAAAATTTACTGATGGATATGAGATTTTTATGGAGAAGAGGACAATGTAGGATATTGGAAGATAATAAGATCTGGTAGGAGTATAGAGAAGAGTATTACCTTGATGATAGATAGGAAGAGAAGACCGATCCCCTAGAGAAACTGTATTTGTGCTTGTACTTAGAGGTAGATATGTTAAGCTTCGATAAGTCACCAGTAAAATGATTGTCGGTTGGTATATCGAGAAGCCAGTCATTCTGAGGGGGAACACCAGTGGCAAAGCAGGTTAAGCTTCGATAATCACCAGAAGCTCGGGTCCAAATTTCCCCATATCGGCCGTCAACGGAGCATCGGAGAATCCCGACATGAAGAAACAATAATGAAAACATCCAACCACCGAGGTTAAAGTAGGTTAGAAATCAAGTTTTCTAACTCTTCTGATTTCAATACATTATTAGTGTAAAATTTCATCAAACCGACTTTTCCCGATGTCTTAATTAAGGTTAACTTGCTTTCTGTCTAATAACTTGTGAATCAAAGTTTCATGTTAAATTGACTTCAAATTGAAATCTTTTGATCATTAACATATTTAAAATATTCCAAGAATCTGCCCATAAAATTTGACGTAAAATTATCGCCAAAAAACACTCGAATGCCGCCGTCCGAGGGCTGTCCGTAACCCACGGACGTCCCATCCGGGTCTAATGCCCTGTCCTAAACCACGGACGCCCCGACCGGTGGTGGGACTATTTTATTTTAACATTTTTAGGGCTTTTTAAGCATGTTCGTGGCTCCGGACCCATTGAATTTTTATCTTCTGTAAATTTGAATTTTCTATATAATTAGGTTAACTAGGGTTCGTGGGTACAAACAATAGGTCCGTGGCCACAGACATTTTAAAGTTTGACCTATCCTGAAACCCTAGTTTAGGTCATTTTAATTTTCACTTTTGAATTCAATCAAAAAATGTCAAAAAACAATAAAATACAAAAGCTAGCACACTTAGGTAAAATCAACCTTATAATAACCGTTAATGACATAAGTAGAGAAAAAATAACTTAGAAGAGTAGTAAAAGTAATTTGACCCGGAAAATTACATACCAAACTCCCAAACCCGAATTAACCTTTTTAGTTTACCGTAGATTAAGTTAGGTGACGACTCATATATAATAGGTTTTCAGCGGGCTGTTCTAGTTTTAATAATTATACTTTTATAACAATAGTTACTAAGCTTAAATTATAGGTGGAAAACCCGGGAATTAAATCCCCACTGGAATTTTTCCCATTCATAGGGCTCTCTCTTTGCATTGGCAAATTTTAATCAGCTCTCAACTGTGACTGTGTTGGTGAGCAGTCACATTTCGATAATTTTCGTGTGCACCACAATAACACCTAACGATAAGCTCATACTCGATATTTTAATTATGTCAACACATTGACTATATATATATTGAGGTCATTTTTATTGCATCAATAAGTTTATCGAAAATCTATTCTTCGGTCTTTTTCTATATATAGTTTAATCCCCAGTATTTGTCGTTGGCATGCCCCCCGTTCAACGAAAGGAGTATGGATTCAACATTATTTTTTGTATAATAATGTAATGGAACAAAAATAGTTAAAAAAATGGAAATAATCTTCTTCATCTAAAATATAGTGAAGGATATACAAAAGAACAGCAAAGTAAAGCAATTCATTTACAGAAAAGGAAAACTAACTTAACTGTTAGTAAATACGGATACTTTTGTCTTATGGATACCATGTAAGGTACAGCACTAGATCGATTGATGATTGATCTCAAACAGCATATCTATGGATCGACCTCACATAAAATACATATTTAGTATTGTTATGGATACCATGTCAAAATCAACATATCGGATTAGTACAATCCCCTTAATTACTTGTATGAGGTCCATCTTGACGAAAAAATTTAAAATAAGACCTGTTAAAATTATATTATAAAAAAATTCTTAAGTTAGTCATATTGCCTCTCTCATACTTAAAATTTAATATACTTAATATAATTTCCTCATCATGGGACAGGCTGGACAAGCTCAGAGCAGTCGCTGAAGTTGTATAAGTTACTACCGTCCCGGGATTGTATATAGTACTAACCTCCGTCCCGTCATAAGTGTCCTGTTTGCTTTTTAACACATTTTTCCACCTCAATATTAAACATATAAGGTAAAATAATTTTATAAAACTAAATTTTGTATTATATAGTTTATCATGTAAGGAATCATATGCAAAACTTAAATTTTCAAAATTAATTTATCTTATATGTTAAAAATTGAAGTCAAATGACATATCCAAATAGTAGTGGGGACGGAGGGAGTATTTGTTTTCAGATGGGTTGGGTCTTCGGAATTGTGAAGTTACAGCTAAGAGTACAGCTGTGGCCATTACTTCCCGAGACATGTGATGATATATTACCCCTCTATTAGTACTCTACTACTCCTAAGCTTTGCGCTCTACTCGTCATTGGCAAAGAGCGAGAGCATTGACCCAGAGATATCAAAAGGTAACCTGAGCATTCCTTCAAAACTTTGGTTGAGTTTCCATTAAATTAACAGTTTTGTCTAGCTAATCTGTTTTATGCGCGCAACTCTTAGGGTGACATCAGTTTGGATATTTTGAAATTATCAAAAAAAAACTGAATTAACTGATTTTATTGTTTGAATTTTTAACTGAATTTTTTAACCGGATTAAAAATTTTAGTTAATTGAATTATCTCAATTATAATTTGGTTTGGATTTGGATTTGACTTTGTGTAATTCGGTTAACCGAATTATCCAAATTTTTCTTTACAAAAGAAGATTCTATTTTCTCTTCTAATCTAACATAAACTCTAAATTTTTGTAAATTGAAATCTAAACAAGCTAAAATTAGATTTCAGTTTGGATTTTGGATTTCACTTTTTAAAATTTTTGGATTTCGGATAATTTGGATAATGGTTAATTCGGTTTTGATCTTAATTTGGATAATTTGGTTTTAACCGAAATAACTGGAATCTAATTTATTTTTTACAATTTGAATTTCGGTTAACCAAATTATTCAAATGATGACCAGCCTTTCGATCGAACATGTATTCCATTCCATAAGCCCATGAATGATAATTATTGCACTTAATTAAAACGGACGTGTTATTTTTCTTCTGGTAGGATTATAAGGGAGGAAGTTTGCAAGATGTGCGACCCGTTGCTGTGATTGTGGACGCTGGAAAAGCTGTTGCTGATCCTGTCGTTACTCTGCCTCCAAGAACGAGTTTATGTATGTCTGGAAATACAAAGATATATTAAGAGGGTCAATAGCCTCCGTGATAAACTCCAGGCCAAGAGAAATGGATTGAGCAAAGTGCAAGCGGGGATTAGGAAAAATGAAGTGGTTGATGAGGAGGTCGGCAAGTGGATGAAGGAGGTTGATGAGTTCATCAAAATCTCCATGGAAGATGAATATAAAGAGCTGTTTCTAGATGAAATTGCTAGAAAAAAAGCTGAACAGTGCTGCTTAGGGTTGTGTTGGAGTCCTAAGTTTCGATATGTCTGGAGTCGAAAGGCAGTGGAGAAGTCTGATGATATCAATCAACTAGTTGAAACCATTGTCAAACATACTGGTCCAATCACTCTCCCCAAAAAGCACTCCATGGGTGAAACCAAATCCACTTACTTCTGTGAGCATTTGCAATCCAGGGAAGATAATCTGCAGAAGATCCTAACTGTTCTCAAGAATGATAAAGTCAACACGGTTGAGTCTATGGTATGGGAGGCTCAGGTATTGTTTTGTTCAACGCAAAATTCTTCCTAGCCTTAGTTATATATTTATTTATTATGATATGATTTACAAGTTTCTGAGTATATATAATAGACCATATATAGCTGATACCTAAATTAATTAAGCTGAAAATTGGATCTATGTCGTATTCTTAATGATCTCGATCATAAAAACAATCATGCACGTTAAAGTTGTGATAGAAGAATAGCTAGAAGTAGCTGTCATTGTTATGGCATAATTAAGACAAATCTGGTCATTCCACCTTTTAATGATTCCCCTAAAAATTGTGGGGCCTTTCATTCTTCATCATTTTCTACGCCAACAATCATTATTTCAGCAAACCAGTAGTTCACTCAAATATTTTAATAATTAAAAATACACAACATTCAATTAGAGATATATTATCTTTATTATACTTCAACTACAATTAATATATAATAAATATATTAAACTGAATATTTATAGTATATTTTTAAAACTATATTTGCATGGTTCCAAACAAATATGTAAGATGGTGTATATGTTAAAATAAATATTACAATGATTCATCTTTTCGTCGGTTATAGACTATATTTGTATTTATATAAAATTTAATATATTAAATAATACATATTATAGTATTCAAAGCAAGATTTTAAATTTTTTTATTAAATAATTATAACATAAAGTTTGTTTAAAACTTACCAATATAACATAAATTGACTATAGTATATTTACAAAAAATTAATTATAGCTATTATTCATTATTTCACTATCATACATGTTTCAATTTAATCAAAAATACACTACTACATATAAGATCTATGGAGACAACTTTTATTGCCTCTAAAAACCAAAATTGCCTCTGTAGATATTTAGAGGTGACAAAACCGTTGCCTCTAAAGTTTACCTCAGTTGATTATAGAGGCGACTAAAACTCTTGCCTTTGTTGAGTTTACCTATGGAGGCAACTTTATTCGCCTTCATTGATCTTAATCTATTGGGGCAAGCAGCCCCTCGCCTCTGAATACTTGCTTCTGAATACATACAACCACAACCGAGACAACCTAGTATATTGCCTATATTAATCATTCTAAAAAATGTATAAAGGTTATTTATTACACAACGGAGGCAAAAATTTAATGTTGCCTCTATTGATCACCTCAACAGAGGCGAGGTAATATCTTGCCTCCATTGATAGAACCAGCAGAGGCACCCTCACCTCTTGCCTTCTTTGAATTCTGTACGGAGGCAAGTTTTTGTTGCCTCCATTGATCTAATATAAGTTGTCTCATTCAACAAATATTGTTGTAGTGATAATTATTTAATTATAAATTACTACTTATTATTATAAATATTCATAATTTAATTAAATATTACTAGTATTTTGTAAAAGGTGAAACAAACAACATTAAAAGATTTATTGTTCGTTTCAAAATCAGAACCAAACAAACTTTTTTAAAGGAATCCCTTTCTTTTTACCACATCTATTTTAGTTGCGCAGTGAAAACACTATTACAATTTTTAATTGAAAACTATAACTAGTTCACACAGAAAGACTTTATAAGTATTTGTCATTAAATTATGTTGACCCATTTGCAAGTTAAGAAACCGATGTAAATCGCAAACAAAATTGTTTATTTTGCAAATCATATTGACCAGTTAGCTAGATCATTCTTTTATATTTTTATGAAATATCTTTTAACTGTTTATTACAAAGTCCTGAGATATTATAAAGGAGAAAAATGATAAAAATCAATAGCAACCAGCTGACATTCGATAGTCATTAACATGCAAATACAAGCGACGATCTACATTTTCAACCAACATTTACAAAGAATATATAATGATCTATTTCATATTGACCATCATCTAGAAGTGTTTGTTTTTTAGTCTAATTTTTAGTTGACGCAATCATTAAGAAAAATATGTACTTATTTTTTAGAATATACAATCACCAATATTTTTTATTTTAACTTGATTGTTTACGTTATAGTATGATTATGAGTAATTTCAAGAATGATTTAGATCAAATGGAACTAAATTTGGACTTAAAAACGAAGAATCTATTCGACAAAACGAACTCCAGAGCGCAGCGTCCGTTTTTCACGCGCGGAACGAACACACAAAAAAAAAGGTCTCTAAAGCTGTGTCTCATACGAACAGGAAAAAAGGGTAGGTCCAGCTCTACGTCTGTTTTTGGAACGTCCGCAATGGACTAGTGAGAACGGACGTAAAGTTGGACCGTCTATTTTTCTTCTGTCCACACTGTACATAGCTTCAGAGTTCAGAGTCGTCCATTTTTCACTGGTCTGTTCCAGAAAGTCCGAAAACGGACATGATGTTGGACCGTTCGTGTGTTTTTCGTCTGCATAAGACACGGCTTCAAAGTCTTTCGTTTTTCTATGTCAATTCCAGACACTGCACACCGGTGTCCGTTTTTGTCAATCCATTTCGAACGTAAACTTGGAATATAAATGTCAATGACGGTGAATTCTAAAAACTGACCGCATACTTTTTATAATAACTGTATAAACTTTTCAAAACCCAGTCACGTTTGACCCTCTCTCTTGTGCCTTTTTAAGACAACAACGATTATTGTTTTCTCAACAGGTCATTACGTCCTTTTACTCGTTTGATAGAATTTTCTCACTAATCTTTGTGAAGTCTTTAACTTGTTCTTCCACAAAATTGGAATAGATTTTAGTGAATAAATATAATAGAGAATTCAACAAAATAAAAAAGTATTCTTATACAACTTCTCGTACTTTTAAAAAATCATATATATTTAAATATTATGTGGTACTTTTTATTGTTTAAAAACAATTATATGTACTTTATTATGTTAATCGCTGTTTAACTATTTAAATTTTATCATTATATGCAGAGGTGCATTGTAGTTAGAAAAGATTATAGGAACATTCACAATTGAAGCATATTGTAAATAAAAAATATGTTAGAGCATACTATATGAATTGTCTAAATATATACCTTAGTTATGTTAGAGAGTTGACCGTATGTTTTGGGGGATCAAAGTGAGGAACCCTTAACGTTGAGGTGTTTAAATATATAAGGCTACCTAAAGGTAATAGATTATAATTTTCGCAAGCAATTTGATATATAATTTTATAACCAAGACAAACACTTAGATGAAGATAAAAGAAGGTCTAAAGGGTTTCTTACTCCTATATATTTAGGTAATATATAGGGGTTTCTTAACCCTTGACTAGTTTGATCTAGTTCCAACAATGGAAATTACTAAAGTGGAAAGTTGTATCTATAACGGTTAAGTTAATATAGATTGCTTAATCACTACAACAACATTTGAGGATGTTCAAAAACTATAATGGGTTTCGGGTTGGGTATCAAGCCTTTCACCCCTAATTAACTACTATTATTTCTTTCTTTAATCCTTTTGTGGCTAGTTGTTCACCCCTAATTAACTATTCTTCCCGCACCAAAAAGGTTGCCAGAAGGCCAGCCTATAAATTGACCGAATATATCTATCTCTGAACTCTACTGCCAAGTCCTATGGTTTGGTCGGTGGAGGAGTGATATCGTAGAACCAAAGGTTATGGATTCGATACTCTACTACCGTAACTATAAAAAAAATAACATCTGAAGAATGGAAGAATGTCTTGTAGGGAAGTTGACAATATTCCAATAGTATTAATGTATATGTTTTTTTTTGAAAAAGTATAGTATTAAAAACTGAATTATTTAAAATCAACCACAACTGAACCAAAATATCCGAAATGTGAAAAGTTTTGAAGTGTAAATCTGAATTAACTAACTGAAATTTAAAACCCTAAAAACCAAATGTCTTGTTTGGTTTTGAGTTAACCAAATTTGATAGTAAAAAAAACATAAATCGAATAGCACCAAACATATCCAAACATATAAAATCACAAGTTGTGATTTACAGTGGTCATGTGAGACTGGGACAGTAACATATATGTAGTTGGTTTTTGTCACACAATGCATGCTAATTCTATAACTGACAACAACAACAACAAAAATATTTTAAGACATATTACCAAAGATAATAAAAATTCTACATGTCTAATAGTCATCAAGTAGTTCAGTCAACCTAAATAATTAATTAGTGTGCAAAAGAAAATAAGGTGTATCAATAAAGAGAGGGGAACCCACGATCATAAGATTACAAACATTAGATAATAAACTGTGCTCCTAAACATTTTAATGAGAGAGCAATGAAGACAGCTTTTCTAAAAGTATGTTCGTGTGAAGAGCAGGAAAACTGCAGATGGTTGAAGTTTAACAAAAAAAAAAAGGCAAAAGGGGACCGCGGTGGGTTGATATCAATTCAGATTTTTTTAAATATTTTGGTTATCCGCAAATCCAAATCAAGTAATTTTGGATATCCTAATAACCAAAATTTAAAAATGGTTACAAAATTCGGTTAAAATCCATAATATTTTCTAGATATATATTTTAGTTTTTGGGTAAATCCAAAATTTCCAATTCAAATGCTCTCCCTAATTAAAAGAACTGATTCTTTGTGTCAAACAGCCATCAATGTGACCACAGTTAGCAGCTACTCCTACTCATCTACTAGTGGGTGGTGGTGCTTCGTGTTTGTTTACCTTGTCTAGTGTGTGTTTGAAGTTAAGACATACCCAACGTGTTTGAATGCTGAGGGGTTAGGTTTAGTTCCTTCCAATCATACAAGATAATGGTAGGTTCATCCCCATCAAACTCAAAGGATTGCAGCTTAGTTTCATTTAAGAGACCACAACTACAAAGTAGAAAAATCATTAGTATGGTAGAATATTTTTTTTTTTGAAGAGTATTGATATCCACTTAAACAATCAATAACATATTACATTTATAGGAGGTTCACAATAGCAGTTAACCGAATACTACTATAACCAACAAATTAACAAAATGCCACCCATGTAGTTAGGACTAGAGCTTTTACGACACGATTAGGGAAATAGATTAAGACACTGGACAAGGGCTTAACGATCATATTGAAAAATGAAGCAAAGAGAGGTTAAACTTATTCATCACTTAGTAACTGGGAAACTGTCATAATGATTATGAAGGGTCGCTTGTGGTGAGGTTTGGGTCTTTCTCATGAACAAGTTCAATAACCAGAATTTGATCTTGGGCTTTGGTGGCTGGTTTCCCTTTATTAATCCCTGCAGAAGAATTCCTTCGATTAGGTCTGTCCTTAGAGATCCCCTCAGAGGTTCGCCGCTCTAGACTTTGTTTTCTTGTGGTGCTTACTTGCCTAAGATCTCGGTTTTCCTCCATAATCACATTTTTGGTTAGTGTGGTCAATTTGCTGAGCGGCTTGAGACTTTAGAGTACCAGAGGAGGACTTTTCAGAGTTTGTGGCCATGCTCACATTAGCTTGCATATTCTAAGGCTTCATGGTTGGATTTGAACCTTTCTCAAAGTGCTTCACCAAACCACATGCGGCTTTCTAAAGCTCATCTGTTCCATTGCTTCAGTTTGTTGTCCGAGGCGGGGGTTAGAGGCTTTGAGCCAGTACCCGTAAGGTAAAAGACCGGGGCCATAGAGTGTTTTAGGGACTTCATCATGTCGTTTCTTTGAAACAATAAGAGTGCGCCGTCGAAGCGCCACGGTCCTCTGTATAGGACAGTGTGCACCATCTCCATCTTGTTGAACTCAAACATGTACAGGTTCTTCTTTACACTCCTGGCTTTGAAGGTGCCTTCAAGTTGCCATGCACGTCCCATGAAGGATTTTAGGTTGTGGGTGTCAACCGGCTTGTTGGAGAAATGCTTGTATATGAGGGTCTTCATGAAGGAGATGGAGTGGGATCGGTCACCATTTTCCTACATCTTGAGGACTTATCCCTCATTCATTGTAAGTGATAATCGTTCACAACAAGCGGAAAGGTCGTTGACCGCAGCTTGTGGGTCTGTTTTTGCATTTTTTTTCTTTGCTTGAAATCTTGGGTTTCTACAGTAAGAAGAAGGAGAAGAGAATAAGAAGAAGGACGGCAAGAGAAGCAGCTGACTTTAGGGTAAATTATGCATGATTTATCATTACATACATGGTATGTTGGTCAATATTGCAAGTCCCTAGGAACCGCTGTCGATGAAAGATGAAGAAAAGAAGAAAAGAAGAAGAAAGGAGATGAGTAGTCGGGAGTGATTCTCGAATACTGGTGTTGATGAGGGGTGGCGAGGAGGGGTGTGGGCGTGGGCGGAACTTCCATAGGAAGTTCCTGGGGTAGAGCGGTGTGGGCTTACATCCTTTTGATTGAGCGGCTTCTCTAGAAAAGCTATTAGTACGGTAGTTGAAGTATGGAATAATATGGTGGGAGAAGTCTACAAATTACATTTATAGCTAACTTAGAATTATAGTGTGTCTATTTTATTAACTAAATAATTAGATTTCTTTGCCAAACTACACAACTCCTTTTGGTAAGGTGAATAAGGCCCATTCTTTTGCGTTTTGAAAGCTGATAGTTGATACGAGGTGATATGGATTGATGACTGATTTTAAAACTAGATAATTGTGTAAACACCAATATCAATTGTTCTTTTTGTATTAGAGTTTTGAAACGAATTATGATTGTGTGTGAAGTATAATTTCAGTTAGTATGTTGTGTTCTAAACTTTTTTGTGATAATTTTAATTATTATAAAATGTGTTATTTGAATATCTTGACATAGGGTAATTCACTATTTTATATAATTTCTTATAGTTTAAATGATTACTTTTTTCTTTAATTTTATACCTTATATTTTTGTTATTATTAACCATATTATATATATACTATTTATAATAAAGGAGCAACTTTCAGTTATTTAAATTTGATAATATAATTAAATATACTCTTACAAAGTTTGATAACTAACATTTAATAAGGTCTCAATCTTTTAGATCAAATACAACAATATTCAAACTTTATTTTTAAAACATTTGAAGTTGACTAATAAGAATTATTACATGAAATTAGGTAAAAACATAGACATGAAAAAAAAACACAAAAAGAGCGAACTAATAAAACGTATAAATACATTAATTGGGAAGTTGCCCAAAAGAATGGGATGAACTGATTGATCTTACTGAAACTTTAACACGAAGCCTAATTGTTTTATGTTCAGAATGGGGACACATGACTCTCTGCTACAGACTGTCCCGAGGATGATCAAGAATGACGTTATGGATCTCATATTCGAGGGCCATGAGCCCTTAGATTTGAGGGCTTGTGTTTATAGAAGGAACTTCAACCTAGGGGTGCGAGGGAAACGGTATTTTCTTTGATTTTTCCAGTTGTTTGTTTGAGTTGGGGAAAATGAATAATAAATGGTTAACAATCTCGTCAATGTTAATCGTTGTCGGATTCGGTCCATAATCATTATTACCGGTCAACATTCAATGATAAATTCATATTAGTCAATGGTCATTTTCAATGACATATGTCGTCTTGCGGTGTACTAGGGGTGGAGAATCTAGATACTCCCTCCGTCCTCGTTGACCGTCTTGTTTACTATTTGAGATCGTTTGACTTCAATATTTAACATATAAGATTATATAATGTTACAAATCTAATTTTTGCAATGGAATCCCATGTCAAAAACTATATGTTATAAAAATTTTTATTTTATAAATTATTTCATCTTAATGTTTATATTGAAGTGGAAAAGGTGTCAAAAAGTAACAAAAGGTAAAGTGGGTCAGAGGTAGTAGAAGCTATTGGGTAATCTCATTCTCTTCTCTTCACTGAAAACAATAAAATTTGACAAAACAAACAGCAGTAAGGAACGAGAATCAAATTTCGAAATGATTCTCTTTATCAGATTACCCTAAACAAACGCCCCATAAAGAAAAACAAAACTGGTTTCATGGAAATTCCTAGAGTTATAGCGAGTTCCGAACTGGTGAAGCCCGCTCCCGTGAACTTGCTGCCCAAGATGATCTGAGCGGTGAAGGTAGAGCAGGTCTGACGCGTTCATCGACTGATTTCTCTAACTACCGTCGGTGTTTAGTCCAATAGATCCTTCGACTTATTGCCGGTGGGATCTGTATCAGAGGATCCACTGAGGTCATGGTCGCTTGTGAAGAGAAAACGGAACGGGCATTGGAATCACGGGATTACGAAATTAAACCCGAAATTGTAAAATTTGCCGGAGCGGAGAGAACGTCCTCAACTCTTAAAGCCAAAGTCGGAAAGCGGAATCGGGATATCCAATTGATCCTGGAAAACGAGATTGGGGTTAGGAAATTGATCCGGTGGCGTTCGTTGTACCGGTGAAAACCCTTCCAATTCAAGAGAAGAGCTTACGAATCAAAAATCAGATCCAGTAATCGTCCTTGCGGTCGTCCTTCTTTGATATACCATAAAACCCAGTCTCTTACTTCTTAAAACTTGAGCTGAGATCACCATAGCCAAGATTTAGAAAGCCATCTTCGCAAAGTCCAAATCTTGTATTGGAAAGAGAATGAAGAATAATAGGATAGGACGGAAAGGAGAATCTTCATCTGTTAATAGTTCTTCCATTGCTACAACTGTTCCAGGGTATCCATATGGCATTCCCGTAACAAAATGCTCTACTTTTCCTCAAACAAAGACATCTCAACGGTTACATACACATACCCAAGTCTTGGAGGCTGAAAGGTTATGGTGTGATGAAGTGCCGATATTTGTGAAGAAGATGCCCTGCAAACTTTTTATAGTATTATTTTGTTAATGATAATTTGTGTTTAAAATAAGTTCCTTACTGTCTTGAACTTCTAACCTATTAGTTGAAAATACATTCCACTAACATTTTTTTTTAAAAAAAAAACTAACATTGTTTGACAGTTAATTAATTAAATTCTGTACTCTTGACTAAGGAGCGGTAAATAAGAATCTTTCGCTGTTTCTCATTCTTTTTATTCCTACTTTGCATATGCTCAGTTTTACCTTCAAGCTACTGATGCCAACTATTCAATGGTTTCAATGCTTAATCAGGGAAAACAACCCTTATACGAGAACTTATGAAGCGTGCTTACAATGAGAAGTTGTTTGACGATATTATGATGGCAGAGATTTCTCAGTTTCCTGATATCATACGCATCCAAGATGAAATTGCTGAATGTATTGAACTTCCCTTGGATCGTTGTCACACCCCTGAAGCTAGGGCACGTGAATTGAGCATAAGACTCAATCATATATTGAGGGGAAAGAATTTGAACGAAGACGATGATAACGATAATGAACCGCATGGTCCTGGCAAGGAGATTAAAGAAGATAGTGACAAAGTGAATCAACCTAAACGTTTTACTAAAGCTGTGACTGTGACAAGGAAGGACTTGGTTAAGTCCCAGTCAATGAAAGGAAAGATAGACCTTGCTAATGAGAAGTGCCAAACCAAAGACAATGGCAAGGATAGCAAGAAAGCTGATCAAGGCAACGAAAAGAAGTGTGGTCCCATCAATGAGAAACAATGTCCAGAAGAGAAAAGCGTTAAGTTGCTTGTCATTTTGGACAACATGTGGAAGAAACTTGATTTGCAACGCGTGGGGATTCCACATGAGCTTGAAAAAGACATGAGATGTAAAATCATCGTGATCAGTAGAAGTGATGTTGTCTGCAAGGCAATGGGGGCTTCAAATGAAAATATCATAAAAGTGGATGATTTAAGTGCTCAAGAAGCTGAAGTTCTTTTTAAGGAGAGAGTTGGAAGCAACTTTGACCATGTGGACTACCAGGATATTACAGATGAGCTATTGAAGAAATGCTCACGATTGCCACTTTCAATCAATGTCCTTGCTGATACGTTAAAAAATCAGAGCCTTTTGGTTTGGAAGCGTATTCTAAAACAATTGGAGAATCCTGTTCCAGGGGAAAATATAGGATTAATGGGAGACACATTCTCAATCATTGAATTGAGTTACAACTATTTAGGCAGTAAAGAAAAACAAATGTTTTTCCTGCTTTGCTGTCTTTTCCCACCTGGTTCAAGCATTCCTATTTATGATGTGTTGAGATATGGGATTGGCTTGGGCTTATTCCAATATACAAATTCGCTTGTTGAAGCAACAGAACAAGCATACAAGTGGGCCGATGAGCTTATCTCTATCTCTTTTCAAAGATGTTGATGTTGTGAAAGGAGATATCATTATTCATGATGATGTTCGAGAAGCAGGAAAATCATTCGCACGGAAAGGTATGCATTTAATCCTCTCCTGTATGATTTAACTGTTCCCGTGGTTCCTCCTAACTTTGCATTCATTTCATATTAGAAGGTCGGTATTATGCTCTTATATCATTTAATTTCAATAATTATTCACTAGAAATCTATATTTCTCCGTTCCTATAAAGGTTTTCAACCTTAAAAGTAGATTAGTTAATGAATTTAGTAGAAAATGTTCAAAAGGGTTGAAGGATAGGATATAGAAATTAGGTGGCATCACTCATTAATTATACGAAGATGATCAGATTGTTTACAGAAAATAATAGGAGAACTATAGGATGTAAAAATATTGAATTCAGCATACATCTTCCATGTTTGAGTGAACTCCTGACAGAAAATGATAGATAAGCTTGAATTTCTCTGATACATTTACATCAACAGGGGAGCATGCATTTCATGTTGGAGCTATTCCTAAGTGGCTAAAGGGTGGGTCGTATAAAAAACTTACTGCTATCTCAATGGTGTCTGACAACAGTTTTGAGTATTTAGGGGACGGAAATTGCCAAAGCTTCAGCTACTACGTTCGCTTGGTATATGTAGCACAAAACTTCCTGATGGATACTTTGAAGGGCGGCCAAAGCTCAAGGTCTTGGACCTGTCAAAATCTAATATCAGAAGTCTTCCATCTTCTATTCAACAGTTAAGGAATCTCAAGACTTTGCTTCTTGAGTATTGCTCCTTAGAAGATGTATCACAGATTTGCCAACTTCATAAACTACAAGTCCTTAGCTTTAGGGAATCTAATATCACCAGCTTACCTAAGGAAATAGGATTGTTGGTGCAGTTGAAATTATTGGATTTGTCTAATTGTGATCAGCTAAATGAGATCCCGGCTAATGCATTGGTTAAGCTCACTCAACTTGAAGGCTTATACATGAAGAACAGTTTTTCTGGATGGGAAGTTGGAGGAAACATGGCCAGCCTACTTGAGTTAAAGTTGTTACCTCTTCATGTATTAGAGATTGACATAAAAAGCATCGAGCAATTGGGTAATGAAGATTTTCCTTCACTTGATTTGTCAAGCTATAAAATACGGTCCGCCATATCAAATCGACAGAAAAGCTCCTTCTCATCGTCAAGAGATTTACAAGTTGGGAAACTTCAGGCTCGTGATCTTGCGAAAGAAGGATGGAAACATTTGGTGAATAAAGCTGAAAGTTTATATTTAGAGAACATTCAAGGTTTAAAAAATGTTGCTCCTTACTTGGATCAATATGGATTAAACGAGTTGAAGAGACTAAAAGTTTCTCAGTGTAAAAAGATGAAATGTCTAATCAGTGGGAAGGCAATACATCAGTCAATAGCTTTTCCAGTGTTGGAAAATTTGTGCCTCGCGTATCTGCCTAAATTAGAAAATATATGCCATGGAAAGTATCCTCCTAAATTTTTCTTATCTACAACAGCTGACACTACATCGCTTGGATGGATTAAGACAACACGCTCTGCCTATTCAACATGCTGCCAGATTGAGGATTTTGAGAGTGGACGGCTGTTCTGAGTTACAATATATCTTCACTACTCCAACTGCTATACAGTTTTGGGTACCTGAAGAAGCAAAACATAATTCTGAGTCTGAATTGCCTTGTTTGGAAAGGTTGTACCTGTTTGATTTACCGGCACTCAAAGGATTATCTGCCGACATTAGTAGTGAAAATGATGTTGGCCAATATCTTTTTCCCAAAAAGGTATGTGCGATATAATTTGATACAGATGGTATTTTTTTTATGTTTTTGAATTTTCTTTTGTCTAGCTTTTTTCTTGAATTGAAGTGCTAATCCAGACCACTCATGTGATGCGTGCAGTTAGAGTGTGTTTTGCACTGCATATGTCCTTTTCATTAATCCGAACCTGCAATACAAGTACTGCTGTGTGTGTGTTTGCCACAATATCCACATTATTGAAGCGTTTCTCATGTTGTATCATGTGTCACTTGAACTGAACTATGCTGAGCTACATTTATTGATCTAGAGATATGCTAACACTAATTCGTAACACTGTATATTCATATTATTAAATATTTCTCATGCTGTATCACACATCATAAATTACTTCCACTAGTATTCTCACATTCTTGTAGATGAAGTTTCCTTGTTTGGACAAGCTAAAGGTGGGATGGCTGCCTGAAATTACTGAAATGTGGGATATTACAACGGGCTCAGAATTTTCAACAGTTTTCCCTAAGATACGGAGTATATCCCTTATAGAACTCCCTCAACTAAAGCATGTTTGGAATGATGAACTTTGTAGTGGAAGTTTCAACTTTACATATCTGAAGAAACTGAAAATCAGAGACTGTAGCTCCCTTGAAAGCATTTGCCCACCTGCAGTAGCGGGCGGTCTTCATGAACTTCAACTCTTTCGTATTTATTTCTCTAGAGAGGTGAAGCAATTCATCTCAGCCGTGAAGGGAATTAAGGATTGCATTAAGTTCCCTAAATTGTCAACTCTTGATTTCATGGTCTTGCCTAAATTGACGTGTTTTTACGAGGGACAATTGGAGATTAACTTTCCAGAACTTAAAAGTTTGAAATTAGATAGCCTTTATCGCTTGAAGATGTTCTGCAACTCCAATGTCGAATCTCCAAATGATAGAGCGGGCACAAATCATCATAAAGAGAATTCAGAAGATGATGGTCTCTTATTCAATGGAGAGGTAAGAATTACTATTGCTGGTCTTTTTGATAACCGAACAACATCACATCAGTATATTCATGCAAACTCTAATATATATGCAAACTCCTGTAGGTTGTGCTTCCTTTGCTAGAGACACTGCACGTGGAGAGTTTGGAGGGTATTGTGACGATGTGGGATCTGAAGAATGCTAAAGATTTCTCAAGGAGGTTCCCAAATTTACAAAGTTTGTCTCTCGATTCAATGGGTAGTTTAGCCCATCTATGGAACAAGGAGCTCTGTACAGAAAGTCACGCCTTCTCAAACTTGAAAAAAATAACTGTAGAATCCTGTAATTCATTGATGAGCTTATATGAACCGGCCTCAGCAACCAGTACTGATACCCAGGCGGTAGATGTCAAATTTGCGGCATTGCAAACCTTGAGGTTGGAATCCTTAGGTAGCTTTAATTATTTCTTGAAAGGGCAAGGGAATTTGGAATTTCCTGTTTTGAAAGAATTGGAATTGAGCAACCTTGAACAGATGAAAACATTTGCTGATCTGGGAAGCAAAGAGGGCACTCTCTTCCACCGGAAGGTAAAAGATTATTCCCTTCATCGTATTTATAAGTATGAGCTTCTCAGCTCACTAATAGTTTAACTATATATATATATATGTAACGTTTCTCTTTCAGATTTCATTTCCTGTCTTAGAGGTACTGCAGTTGCAAAACCTGCCTATAGTTGATAAATTATGGGATGTCGCTACATCTGAGGAATTCACCTCAGCATTCAGAAGATTGAGACAAGTCGGCATTGCGGATATGCCAAACCTAACGTGTGTTTGGAGTGCTGAGCAAAATGAAGAGAGCATCTATTTTGGGAGCTTGGTGAACATAAGGATTAAGAGCTGTGAAAATATTGAATGTTTGTTTTCACTAACTTCTCCCCAACGAGTTCAATATTCAAAGATGGTTTGCTTTCCTAAATTGAATAGGCTGGAATTGATTGGTCTGAAGAATTTGAGATCTCTCTTCCAAGGAGGAAGATTGAATATGGAATTTCAAGCCTTGAAAGTGCTGATTGTAAAGGAACTGCCAATGATCAAGGTTCTAATCAGGCCAGGTAAATCTGACTTTAATGTTGGGGAAGAGAAAAGCGACGGGGAAGAAGTAGACTCAGGTGAAGAAGAGCCAACAATCTCTAAGGAATTAGATAATGATCTAGATAAAGATGAAAGCTGCATCACTGATCATGCTGCAAGGCTAACTGAAGAGAAAGTTGAAGATTTGGAGCTCGACACGGTACTTTTTAATGGAAATGTAAGTCATGCATGTTTCTTTGTAGTAAGTTCCTCGTGAGAACATTAATTGGGAAGTGTATGTGAATTTATTTTCCTTTTTTTTTATGTTTTTCTTTTTCAAGGTTGAGTTTCCTTCGCTAGAGGAATTGAGAATGAAACACTTGCCTGAGCTTGAGCATATATATGACCCAGAAGATGAAAATCCCGTTGTTGGCGGTTCCCTTTTTCCAAAATTGAAGATACTCCATCTGACCGGTGGGAAAGAGTCCTTGTTGAAGCAATTGCCAAGAAAAATGCTGCGTAAGCTATCCTCTCTAAAAATCAGCAAACTGAGAAACCTAAAATGTCTAGTCTCTTCTGGGAATGTTGTCATGGACGAAGGACTTTTGGAATCCGTATCCGAGTTGGAACAACTGGAAGAACTTACTGTCAAGGATTGTTATGATATGGAAGCCATTGTTGCCAAGGTAGTAGAGGGTGAAGAAGAGGATTGTCATGAATTCATATTTCCTCAACTTAAAACGATTACTCTCTCCTGGATGAGGTCACTCGATACCTTTAGCTCAACAAGCAACACCTTAAAATTCCCATCCATGGAATCGTTAGATATTTACAGGTGCCACAATATTCGATCATTCTCACTGACATTGCCTGAAGCCCCGAAGCTAATAGAGATTGAGGTGGATGGGGAAAAGATCCCAATAGAACAAGGTCTTGATCTTAACACCATCCTAAGACGACAATTTGATTCCAAACATCAGGTATGTATACGGAATGTTGAAATTATTACAGCTATTTCACTAAAGGTTGGTTGATTTTCGAAAAGATTACTCACTGGATCTCTTCAGCTTGTGAACCACTGGCCAAGGGCAATACAACATAAGCTACATGAGGAGCATGAGCTAATGCTCATCATCAGGAACTACATATGTAATGCTTGCAGTGAGAAAGGAGAAGTGTATTCATATTGTTGCCGCCGATGCAACTTTGATTTGCATCCATTGTGTGCTCTAGAAGAGATCCAAATAGCAAAGGATTCTAATGAAGCAGAGGTATATATTTTTTATCATAAAATGTTTACTTCCCGAACTCATGGAATTACTTTATTTTTTGCTTCTGTTGTGTTTATCTCATCCTTACACAAGTACGCAGTGTGTCTCTCCTCTTCATCTTTTTTTTTTTTCCTTCCCCTGTTTGATTGGGGGAAGTGGCGTTTCCTAATCCCAACCTTTCAGAGGCATGCTTTCTCCTCTCCCTTTCTGTTATAGTAAGCAACTTATGAAGATACAAATACAAATATGCACATATGGAATGAATTTGATGGTCATATAATAAGTTTCTTAATTAATCATGCATATTTGACCAACTGTACAACTTGTCCATTAAGTTTGTATTTTTTTCAGAGATGGTCAATCCCAGGGATTTTCTCTATTCTTTAGAGTCTGTCACTCTTGTCACTTTCCCCACAACTGCAGATTTAAAAATGGCAGACCCTGATTCATTTTTTTTCCCCAAGTGCAATGTTATGTACATTCTATAGAGCTAATCACTATTTTCAGTTTACTCTTTAGGGGAAACTCAAAGGAGATTATTGCAGGAGCTGCCAATAATCTCAACAACCTTTGCTGATATGCTTCTTAATTTCTGTTTTATTTTATTTTTATATGTAGGCCCTGAAGAGCTGGCCAAGAACGTTGAAACATAAGCTACATGAGATGCATGATTTGAAGCTCGTGACTGGCCGATCTTACGGGTGTGATGGATGCCAGCAGGTGACAGATGACGTGTTTTCATACTTTTGCGTCGACTGTGATTTCGATTTGCATCCTAGGTGTGCTTTAGAAATGAAATCTCCTGAGGTGCAAGAAATAGAATCTTCATCATCGTCGCAGAGTTGAAGTTGGGAGACGCGCAGGATGCGGACATTTTAAAATGTGGGCTGAAACTGGGTAATTGAGGGCAAGAAGAGAGCCCATGGCTTGGAGGATGTAGAGATACATTACGTTTGTTTTTGATCATAAACTTGCAAACCTTCTTCATTCATATAGTACCACTTACATCCTTATCAAAAGTACAAGATATAGAGATCTTGTAGGGGATGTTGTCTCTCACCCAGTTCTGGAAGAACATTGATCTATTATACATAAACGAAATAAGTAGAACTGGAAAATTACAAACAGATTCATTAATACTAATCTTACTGATGTCACAAAGTTTAGAGACATAGAAGATTTGTTCCCAGCAGTCTTGACTAACTTGACTTCCTAAGTCTTCATTCTTTTTCTTCAGGAAATCATAGATTTCTTGATTGTAGAATTCGATTTCCACCTTTTGATACCCTTCTTCAATCGCCCACTTCATAGCAAACACAAGGCCTTGTATCTCAGCTCCCAACATGGAACAAGACGGACTCATTTTCTTGTTGAAAGTCATCAGCATACCTCCTTCATTGTTTCTGATGGAACCAGCTAGCATCATCACATTTCCTCTTTTCTTTTTTATCCCACAATTGATTTTGATCACATCCTGCAAAGGAGGAGACCAATCTTTCATCGACAGGTTTTCTATAAAACGATTCAACCTACCTATTTTATAAGCTTTCACAAAAGCTTGATTAGATTCTAACAAAGCCATCCAAGACATAAGAGGGTTATGTCTAACTGTATTTTTAGCATCATAAACTATCCACATTGTATTGATGACAGCTTCTAACTTATCATCTGGCCATTTATGTGCCTCATCAAAGATAAAGTTATGAATATCTTTCTCATTTGGAATAAAATTCCAATCCAGATTCAAAATTCCTTCCCATCTGTTTCTGACCATGATACACTCAAAGAAGACGTGGAACATTGTGTCTTTATTTCCACAGAAGCAGCACAGAGGAGATCCTCCAATCCTTTTAGCAAGATTAGCCACACAGGCTACAATATTCTTTTTAAACTTCCAGTATAAAAGCTTTACTCTAGGACTGCACTGCAGCTTCTCAATTCTTTTTTCTAACTTCAAGTTCGGATCACTTGAGGAGGGAATATTAGACCAAAAGGAATTAAGAGCTGTAGAATAAGCTGACTTTACAGTGAAGCTTCCATCCTTAGAGTGATGCCAAGTCCAGCAATCTTTTTCCTGCCTGTTGATCTTAATGTTTCTGATTACATCAATATCTATCTCCCACAGAAGTTGATTAAGAAGCTCCCAATTCCAGTCACTGCTGTCTTGATTCAAATACTGCTGCACTGTATCCCTATTGTTATCATTCGACAAAGGAGAATATAACTGAAAAGAAAAAGGCCTAGGGATCCAAGGATCAATCCAGAACAAGGTATCTCTCCCATCCCCTATTTTCTTTCTAATACCTTTCTTCAACAGATCCATAGCAGAAAACAATGAGCTCCAGATAAAGCTATCTGATTTTCTTTTTCTAACCTGTAACAAATTTGAATCAGGAAAATAAATCCCTTTAACTGTTTTAGCAACTAGAGAATTAGGTTCAGTCAAAATATGCCAAAGCTGTTTCGATAGCAAGGCTTTATTGAAAGCCCTTGCTGCTCTAAAACCCACTTCACCTGAATCTTTGCTCTTACAAATCTCCTCCCACTTCAGCCAATGAATACTTTTTTTTATCCAGATGCCCTCCCCACCAGTAAGAAGCCAACATGGAATTAATTTTATCTGCTATACCTTTTGGGAGTAAAAAAAGAGACATTGTATAAGTTGGGATAGCCTGAAGAACACTAGAAACTAAAACTGATCTCCCTGCTTGAGACATTGGATTACCCCAGCTGGTGATTTTTCTCCTGATTGCTTCTATCAAATAATTAAAGAAATTATTCTTGTTTCTTCCCATGACTGATGGTAGACCTAAGTATTTCTGAAAAGACTTAGTCTCACCATAACCTAAGATATTACAGATCTGATTTTTTATTTGAGGATTAAGCTTTTTACTGAACAAAATCTCAGACTTCTAACTATTAATCTCATGTCCTGAACAAGCAAGGAAAGAGTTCAGAGTATCTTTGAGGAAATGTGCATTCTGAACAGAACACTTACCACAAACTAATAAGTCATCAGCGAAAGCTAAGTGACTTATACTTGGACCTGAAGCTGAAAGATTAATCCCCGCAAACTGACCTCTATTTTCTGCCTCAATCATGTAACTGGACATGGCTTCTTGAACTAGCATAAATAGGAAAGGGGAAAGAGGATCCCCTTGCCTAATACCCCTAGATGGAGAGAAAAAAGCTCCAGGAACTCCATTAATCAGAACAGAACATTTCGTTGTAGTAATGCAGTTTAATACAGGGGTAAGCCAGATATCTGGAAAGCCCATCTCAGAAAGAATGTCTTTAATAAATTTCCACTCTATTCTGTCATATGCTTTACTCAAATCCATCTTAAGTGCAAAATGACCATTTTTGATTGCCTTACTCTTAGCCAAATAATGCATAATCTCACCTGAGATAATGATATTATCAGTGATTTGTCTTCCCTTAACGAAACCAGACTGATTAGGAGAGATGATCTCAGGCAGGAAACTTCTGATCCTATTGGCTAGAACTTTAGACACGATTTTGTACACAAAGTTGCACAGAGCTATCGGCCTAAAGTTATTAATATTAACAACCCATTTAACTTTAGGAATCAAAGTAACATAGAACTGATTTAAAGTATCAGAAATAGGATTACCTTGAAGAATAGAAAGAGAAGTTGTGATGACTTGCTCTCCCACCACATTCCAAAAGTTCTTAAAGAAATTTCCATTAAATCCATCAGGCCCTGAAGACTTGTCTCCATTGAGATCTTTCGCTGCCTTAATAATTTCAGAAGCTGTATAAGGGATCTGAAGAGATATCACATGATCTGGAGTCAATCTTCCTCTAACTGCATCCAGAAATCTGACATCTGAAACAGGTTGAGAAGAGGAAAAAAGCTTTTGGAAATAACCCCTTGCAATGCCCTCTATACTACTCCAGTCATAAAACATGGCACCAGTGTTATCTTCTAGACCAAAGATAGTATTTCTCCTTTTTCTAGCAGATGCTCTAGAATGAAAGAATTTCGTGTTTCTATCACCTTCAATAACCCATTGTTGCCTCGATCTGTGCTTCCACCAGGCCTCAATATTAAAAGAAATAAGTTCTATCTCAACCAAGATTCTTTTTCTGTTAGACTCCACCCCACCAGAGTAAGGTAACTGATCCAGAGAATGTAAATCTTCTTTTTTCTTTTTCAGTTTCCATTGCAATTTACCAAAGGACCAGCCTTTCCACCTAGTAAGAGCCTTAGCGCACTCCTTGATCTTCTGTTCTAAATTACAGTCGTTATCACCCCAGACTTCATAAACAATTTGATAACATTTTTTTTCTTTCATCCAAGAAGATTCAAACTTAAACAGATGTTTCTGTTTTCTCCGTTCTCCAAAAAACCTAATGAGAATAGGTCTGTGATCTGAGTTTTCCCACTTCAAATGCTCAACTGATAGTAAGGGAAACATATCCAAAGCTTCTTTACACAGAAAAGCTCTATCTAATCTACTTATGGAATGATTTCCATCAATCTGTTTGTTAGTATAGGTACCTTCCTCCCCAAAAAAACCCGCATCAGTAAGCTTGCAAACTTCCACCATATATATAAAATATACATATCTTTCTCTTTCCTTCTTCTACCTCCTGATTTCTCTGAATTCCATAGAATCTGATTAAAATCCCCAGCTACTATCCAAGGAATATGAACTTGCTCTCTCAGAACTTTCAATAATTTCCAAGATAAGAACTTCAAATTCCAATCTGACCAACCGTAAAAACCAGTAAAATTAAACTCCACACCCCCTGGAAAAGTAACCACCGCAGCTATATGATGTTTAGAAATATTCAAAATATCCACCTTGATTTCCTTCTTCCAAAGAAGCACTAAACCTCCACTTCGTCCCACACTAGCAGAAACACAACTACCATAGTCTGAAAATCTCTTTAAAATCAGAGCCATCTCCTCTTCAGATCTGTGAGTCTCCATCAGAAAAACCATATCAGGGGCTTTAGATCTTATCAGATCTCTCACCCAAATAACTGCCTGAGGTCGACCCAAACCTCGGCAGTTATAGCTTAAGCAAGTCATGTTGACTGGCAGCCTTGCTTCAAAGCAAGGTCTGCCTGAGACTGAGTAAGAGTATTCTCTTGAGAGTCCTTGGTTAATCCTTCTTTGACTGAAGATTTAACCCCCGGAGACTTAAGAGTGCCACTCTTTCTCTTTTTGATTTTTAGAGTAAGAGTCTTATTTTTCTCACCTGCCTTGAAAGCTATTCCTTTACCTTATCTCTGTATCCAATTGTTGACAGACAGCTTATCTGATTTGCTGATTTTTTCTTGTCCTGTCTTTCCTTTTCTTTTTGTTTCTGCTTCCTCCATGATTTGAGAGATAGACATATTAATATCTGATTGAGTTGTAGGCAAAGCTTTGGACTTCTTATTATGACAACTGAATTTATCCAAAGCTGAAGCCCAGTCAAATGCCTGGTAGAAATCTCTTTTATTAGCCTCTTCATGCTGACTTTCCTTAAACTCAAAACCAGGAGGAACTATAGGAGCCTTCGTCCTTTCTATCTGCATTTGGCCTTCCCCAATAACTGCTTTCAGAAGACCTCTAGAAAAAACACCCTCCTCCTCTGGTAACGAAGAAGAAACAAGATTATCCAGCACTTTAGAACTTTGTGAAAACAATACTGGCTGCTCAGAACTATCATCTCCTTCTTTCCAATCCTTATCCTGTCCCATTTTAGCATTCTCATGTATAAATCTTCCTTCCAGACCTAGAGGATCAAAAATTCCTCCTAGAATCTGAGGACTGTAAACTCTAGGAATTAAAGACCCACCTTCTATTCCTGCCAAAACTGCTTTTGCCTGAACTGGAAGATCTACGACAGATTCTCCTGAAGATCTATCCTTGACTATAACCAACTTATTACCTTCTTGAATGGAACTTTTCTCCCTGACTAGAGTGTTGTCTTGATCTTCTATATTCTGTAAACAAAGCATAGAAGAAGAAGAGCAGTCCTTTCCTTTTCCTTTCATCGTTTTCTCAACTAGATCTAACACTTTATATACCTGTTTCTGATTCGGATAACCCCAACAACTTCAAGTTCTGATTCATTAAAAAGTCTTCATTCAGAGCTGCTATAGAGCCAGCATATTCTGCTCTCAACCAAGCTCCATATCTTTCTGGTTCATTGATGAGTGTCCAAATGAGCATGTTTTAGGGGTGTATTTCATATGTTTAATCAACACTTTTCATGCTCATTTCTCCACTCTAGCTTGTTTTCCTCTAGTTTTGTGTTTCATTAGTGTTTTACACATTTATTGTTTAAACAGGAGTAGTAACATAGCTAGGAGTAAAGTAGACGAAGAGAGGAACGCGTGGGCGCAAACGGATCCAAAATCGGAGTTAAAACAAAGAAGATATAGTGTTTTGAAGTTAGCCTGACTCCGACCGACCTTAGGACCGACCTTGCAAGGTCGGTCGGGTCGAAATTTTGCCTAGATTCGCGTTTTTGCAAGCTACTGGAATCGACCGACCCTAGGACCGAACTTGCAAGTTCGTTCGGTCGTAAAATTTGCCCAGAAATCAGATTTTAAAAGGAGAAAAGAGAGGGGAGAGAGGGGATTCGACACAGAACAGAGAAACGACGGAAAAACAGAGAAAAGAGGGAAGAAGAAGAAGAAAGGGAAGGAAGAAGAAGAAGAGAAGAAGGAGGAGAAGGCTCACCTCCATTGAAGCTCTTCCTCAATCTCCCATGGCTATTTCTTCTCCCTTCTCTCTCTTTTGTGCTTTAATGGTTGTGTAGTTTTCTTGTAGCTAGGGATGGGGATTTTGCCCCAAAATCCCTAAAACCTCCATTGTTGAATCTTGAACTTATTTTTATGCTCTATTTTTAGTCTTTGAGCTTAATTAAGATGAATATTGAGTGTTTATGACTTCTAAACTTGTTGCTCATGATTTGGGGATTTGTTAAGGGTTTTGCTCAATTTGTCTTCTATATGTTAAATTGGTTGGTTTGGCCTACCGATTAGTTTAGCATTATTGTGGGATTCTATCAAAATGGTATTCAGAGATAGAATCCTAAACTGTTAGAGACTAAAACGGTGTACTCTGATTTCGATAATTTTGAGATTATACTACATTGCAACCTTAGTGGAACTTGAGCTTAGTGCTATCGATTGACCCGGGGCTTAGCTGAATGAGAAGTCTCGATTAAATTGGTTAGGATTAGTAGGCCTAGATTAGGTTGCTAATTAATTAAGCGTTCCCGTGGTTTAGCTATGAGTTCGAGGTTCGACAATCGGTAGTAAGGGGAGGACGGGTGCAAATATCCATCCCGGGCTACACCTATCCTAGATAGTTAGTTTAGTGTTTATTGCTTTTCTTTATTTCTCCAATTACAACCCAAAACCCATAATTTACATTTATGCACTTTTGTATATATCCTCTTGCACATTTACTAAGCTTATAATTAGCTAGATAGTTACGAAGTCCCTGTGGATACGACCTTGTTGTACTACAATGATTGGGTTCACTGCCCATAGTTAGCAAGATAGTTTCAACATTATTTTGCTCAACAAGTTTTTGGCGCCGTTGCTGGGGACTTCGGTCCAACTATCTGGTTTATTATCTGTTTAGTTTTTGTGCAGATTTTCATTTCATTTATTTGCCCATTTTGTGTATAAATTTTTGTTTCTTTTTTTAGGTACTTAATTCTGATGGATGGTCACTACGATCAAGCAGGAGGTTGGTACGGTTACTCTTATGGCGCAGAGAACTACAATCAATGGGATGTATGTCAGAGGTGCAGAGAATATCCTGAGAGCCCCCAATGTCCAACAACAATGACAGAATTGAGAGCTCTTATGGAAAACTTCGAACCATCTGTCACTCCCCCAGCAGAAGGTTGGCATGGCGACTACACCGAGCAAAACACCGATTATTGGAGTGTATGCCAAAGGTGCGGAGAGTACCATGAGAGCCCTCAATGTCCAACAACAATGGCAGAATTGAGAGCTCTTATGGAGGACTTCAACTCATATGTCTACCGGAGGCTTGTGTGCCAAGTGTGGAGGAGACCACGAGAGCGCTCACTGTCCTGTGATCACAGTAGAGGTTGATTCACCCAGTTTGGAGGAGCTCATGTCTGATCTTATCTCTTCTTGCAAGCCTAACTCGACTATGCAAGATACTTTTACCATGAAGCAAGATACCTTCAACATGAATGTTCAAGCTCAGATTGATCAGATTGTGCAACAACTTGAGAGTAAAACAGTTCATGATGTGGAACAGCCTGCTGAGGACTTGAGCTACTCTCCAACTCCTCCCCTGTGCGAATCTGAAAGCCCAGCACCACTCCACCCCCGGCTTGACTATGAAGACACTTCATCAGAAGAGAGTCTCCACTCTAACTTCAAGGAGCTTTCTCCCTCTGAAGTCAGCTACCAATATTTCCCCGCCTTCTCCGTGCTCCATCAAGATCACGAGGATGCTCACATCCTCAACTTTGAGAAGGAGGAGACACTGTCTCCCTCTGACTCCTCAGAGGAGAGTACCACCACCGACTTCAAGGAGCCATCCCCCTCTGAAGTTGATGTCCACCTCGGCTCTTCCTATGAGCCTCACCCCGAGGTCGAGGATGTCTACATCCTTGAATTTGAGGAGGAGGAGCCCACTAACTTTGATCTTCATTTGAAGGATCAAGGCCCCCACCCGTGCACTAATGAAGTTGGGTGGAAGCTCAACATACCCCGTTAAGTGTGGAGACCACCTTCCCATTTGATCAGGGACCAAAGATTGAAGGCAAAGTCCACTTTGGAGTTCTCCCTGCACCGCTCACTGAAGATAAGGATGTTTACATCCTTGAATTTGAAGAGGAGGCTCCACCACAGTTTGATCCTCGTACCAAGGATCACCCACCTCAACACTTCCACCTGATGAACGATCGGTGGAGTTTACACTTTCACATCCTAAGTGTTGAGGCCACATTTCCTTTTGATCTGGGTCGTTCTTCATTGCTAGATGATGCCCGCCCAACCCACCCGTTGAAGCCGACTTCAACGTTCATATTCGATCCCGGATGACTTCACGGTGGTATGGTCTAGCCAAAGACCTTAAAGAAGGGCCGCTTACCGGGAGGCAACCCGGATTTCATTTCGTGTCTTGTCTTTTAAATTCTGTTAGTTTAGATTTTGCATTGTTTTCAATAATGGGCTATTTTGGCATTCTTTGGACTTGCCCTTTTATGCCCAATTGGTGGCGTCTGTGTTGTGAATATTTTGGAAACAGGTAAGCCCCTCTGAAAAAGGGATGGAATTAGGAACAATTACAAAGGAACCTCTGGCGAAATTTTCCAAGAGGACCTTCATCTCCAACAATTGAAGGTAGCACCTCAACGACCCCTCCCACTTGCAATTGTGCGGGCACCCTATCTTCCTTCCGCATCTTATCGGGGAGTACTCGTACTCGTTTCACACTTTATTTGCCCACAACGACTCCACTATTTTTATTTCCTGTTTTGTTTTCGTTCTCCTTTGGTTTTGTTTTTGCTAACCCTTAACTCCAGTTGTAGTTTGGTTGCTTCTAGTGTTTTATGCGGGTGCAACTTCCAGTCCACACCGCAATCAAGCTACGCTACTTGAGGCTGAAGCTCAAGTGTGGGGGAGTTCTACAAACTGATAACAATAGCAATCTCAGGGGAGTACTAGTTCCTTTTAGTTTTCATTCTCTCTTCTCTAATTTTGACTCTGCAAATCTGGGGATAGCTTCTGTGCTATACTATTTGTTTGTGTCCCGTGTGATTTTCCTTTTGTCTGCTTCCCGCAAAGGTCTTCTGGAACCTTCCCCAGTTTTGATTAGTGAACAATGGGGACATTGTTCAATTTAAGTGTGGGGGAGTGACCTTTTCGGTGAATTGTGTGCCGGTGAATTGTGTGCTTAAATGCTTAATACTTCATGCTTATCTTGCGATTGTCCAAAATAAAAAACTTGGACCCTTGTGTTGTGAGTTGTTCTCATTAAGAACAAATACTGTTATGAATTGTGGGATAAATGCTTAAATTTTTCATTTTGATTGCTTTTGAGAAGCATTTTACATGCGGTGTGGCCAAGTGATCTTGTATGGTTGGATTTTTTTGCTTTGGGATTCCTTCTGTCTTCTTTCTTAGGGATTGCTAAGGGGTGCTTCTTTGTGAAAATCCTTCAAGGGACTTGTGAGACACCATTGTTAACCAACAATGAGAGTTGAGTGTTCTTAAATGCAGAGGCTTGATGCCAAAATTTTATCTTCTCATCTCTTATGCAAAAGTGAAACAAATGCATAAATCTATTTTTTTTTTTGTCTTCTTCTCAATGCCCATTCTTAAGAGAAGTTGGACATGGTAAAAGCTCTCCAAGTCACCTAATCTTTAGAACTTTGAAGCACTTCGGATCATACCCCAAAACTCTAGATTTTGTTTTGCCCTAAGCACACCCATGCCACCACTAAGAGATGGTTCACACTCCTCAAAGTTTTTAATCACTTTTTGCTTCTTCTTTTATCCTACAATTCATGATAGTGTTTGTTAGTCTTGAGCATTCCTTACTTGCATGGGTGCTTGGTTTTGCTTGAGGACAAGCAAAAGGTAAGTGGGGGGTGTGTGAGTGTCCAAATGAGCATGTTTTAGGGGTGTATTTCATATGTTTAATAAACCTTTTCATGCTCATTTCTCCACTCTAGCTTGTTTTCCTCTAGTTTTGTGTTTCATTAGTGTTTTACACATTTATTGTTTAAACAGGAGGAGTAACATAGCTAGGAGTAAAGTAGACGAAGAGAGGAACGCGTGGGCGCAAACGGATCCAAAATCGGAGTTAAAACGAAGAAGATACAGTGTTTTGAAGTTAGCCTGACTCCGACCGACCTTGCAAGGTCGGCCGGGTCGAAATTTTGCCCAGATTCGCGTTTTTGCAAGCTACTGGAATTGACCGACCCTTCGGTCGGTCGTAAAATTTGCCCAGAAATCAGATTTTAAAAGGAGAAAAGAGAGGGGATTTGACACAGAACAGAGAAACGACGGAAAAACAAGAGAAAAGAGGGAAGAAGAAGAAGAAGAAAGGGAAGGAAGAAGAAGAAGAAGAGAAGAAGGAGGAGAAGGCTCACCTCCATTGAAGCTCTTCCTCAATCTCTCATGGCTATTTCTTCTCCCTTCTCTCTCTTTTGTGCTTTAATGGTTGTGTAGTTTCCTTGTAGCTAGGGATGGGGATTTTGCCCCAAAATCCCTAAAACCTCCATTGTTGAATCTTGAACTTATTTTTATGCTCTATTTTAGTCTTTGAGCTTAATTAAGATGAATATTGAGTGTTTATGACTTCTAAACTTGTTGCTCATGATTTGGGGATTTGTTAAGGGTTTTGCTCAATTTGTCTTCTATATGTTAAATTGGTTGGTTTGGCCTACCGATTAGTTTAGCATTATTGTGGGATTCTATCAAAATGGTATTCAGAGATAGAATCCTAAACTGTTAGAGACTAAAACGGTGTACTCTGATTTCGATAATTTTGAGATTATACTACATTGCAACCTTAGTGGAACTTGAGCTTAGTGCTATCGATTGACCCGGGCTTAGCTGAATGAGAAGTCTCGATTAAATTGGTTAGGATTAGTAGGCCTAGATTAGGTTGCTAATTAATTAAGCGTTCCCGTGGTTTAGCTATGAGTTCGAGGTTTGGCAATCGGTAGTAAGGGGAGGACGGGTGCAAATATCCATCCCGGGCTACACCTATCCTAGATAGTTAGTTTAGTGTTTATTGCTTTTCTTTATTTCTCCAATTACAACCCAAACCCATAATTTACATTTATGCACTTTTTATATATCCTCTTGCACATTTACTAAGCTTATAATTAGCTAGATAGTTACGAAGTCCCTGTGGATACAACCTTGTTGTACTACAATGATTGGGTTCACTGCCCATAGTTAGCAAGATAGTTTCAACATTATTTTGCTCAACATTCATCTTGGGAGCTTTTCTTTGTTGCACACTCTATTAACATGTGATCGATCCTTCCACACCGAAAACAGAAATGAGGAAGATTCTCATAAGACAACCTGCAACATCTATCTTTAACTCCATCTTTTATCACAATGATTCTGCAAAGAGGCTCAGTGATATCTATTTCCACTCTTATTTTTAAAACTTTCACCGTCAGAGGATTGAGCTTATAGGAACACCCCACAAAAACTCCTATTTTGTTTCCCAAGATGCCTGCTGAGGCTCTGTTGTAGAACATCATTGGAAGATTATGAATCCCCACCCAAATCTTTATCTTCATCGGCTCATGCTCATCAATATGTTTAGTTGGGTCTATAGCCATAATCACTAGCAATCTGTTATGGAAATGCCAAGGACCATTTGCTAGTATATTCCTCATATCATTTCCAGAAGTAAATAAGAAGGTAAATCTGTTATAACCCATCTCACTTACTTTGAAAGAAGCTTTTGTTTTCCAAATATGACCTAGGAAACTCTGGAGAACCCTGGCTGAAATTCTACTTGGATGCCAAATCTTCCCAAACAGAGCATTTGAAAACTCTGCACTACATGAGTCCTGTCGAAGAAGATCACCTTCCACCTTTTCAAGTTCACCTGGATGTATCTTCAAGTTTGTCCACCTAGAGATCATTCTATCCATGAAGATGAAAAATGTAGAACGAAGCTTTGTAATATCTCCTCTCTTTTCTTTAATCTTAAACTCGGCACGTCTGTCTTCAAATGTTAAGAACTGAAGCCACTCACTTACTGATCTAGCAAAAATACACCACACAAACCAGTGTATAATAACCATGCTCAGATTTCTATAATTTGTTCTCTGTTCAATGTCCCATATCTGATCAGCTGGAATAATGATGATCATCAAGAAACACAACAGATGTCTCTCACAAAAAGGATTACCTGTTATGGAAGCCTTTAGATTTAAACACTTGTACTAAAACATTACGTGGGACACTCTCCTCCCTCAGATAATCTGTACTATTAAAGTTAATCTTATATTCTTTGCTCTCCTTCTCCACTTTAATACCGTTGCATGGAGTTAAGGCAGTAGATAAAACGTCTCTTCTTCTGACAACCTTCTTCCCTTCTACTACTATTTCCATCTCAGCGATAAGCAAATCGCACCTAGAGTCGCCTCTAAAATCACCTTAAATACAGAGCGATAAAATTTCTCTACTAAGATTGGAGAGTGTGATGATACATTACGTTTGTTAGTTTGTTATGTTTTGTTTTTCTTAAATAAGTTTGCCAGCTGTATTAGTTCAGCTGTCTTTATTAGTTGTTCCTTTCCCGCTACGTCTACACTTTCTTCTATAAATACTCTCAATCCTAATAATACAATAACCAAGTTCTGATGTTGTTTTCACAAATGTCCATTTATCTCGATCCTTCTCTTTGTTCGTACACTCTGAAACATAATCTTCTCTCGCAACATGGTATCAGAGCAAGCTGCGATAGCCTGATTTGGATCAAAAGTGAACTCGTTCTTTCTGGATCAAACATTCTCCTTCAGTTACTGGTTCGATCGATCTCTCCTTTTTCATGGCTGAGAATTCTAAAGGCGTCTCGATAGAGCAGTTGCTTGAGAGCCTTTCTAGATCCAGAATGAAGGAATTTGGAGTCGATCCTACAGATCCTTTGTACGTTCATACTACGGACCATCCAGGTATGATTTTAGCCCCTAAATTTGATGGCATTGGATTTCAAACATGGAAGAGGACTGTATTGATAGCTCTAATGGCTATAAACAAACTAGAACTGATAGAAGGGAAAATAACTAGACCGATCGATGATGAGGTTAAGGATCAGGCTTGGCTTAGATAACGGCCTGATTATGTCTTGGATCTTAATGCTTTAAGCAAAGATATTTGTGAAAGCCTATTTTTAGCACTACTACGGCTCGTGCAATGTGGCTGGGGCGAAGCAGAATATAAATTATGTGTGGTCATTATTGTTTGAAGAAAAAAAGTTAACATAATTTTTCGCATAGTTGGATTTGATCCAGATAATTACTCAATGCTTCTACCCCTTACCACTACACCACCAACAACTCTATGACATATGGGGTCACTATACTATATACATATAAAACTTTAATTATTATACATATAGGAATCTGTAAATTCTTTGAAAAACATGGGGTCACATGACCCCACGTGTACCCCCTTGAATACGCCCCTGAAATGTGGGAGAGCTTGTTGGCCAGATTTGATCAAGTAGATGGCACGTGTAGATTTTATCTGAAAAAAGAGATTTGTGTTCTGGAGCAAGAGAACGATACTGTTAGTGGATATTTTACCAGATTTTAAAAACTCTGAGATGAACTGAATGCTATTGCCAGTTCGAAGGGATATAAATGTTGTAATTGTGGAGAGGCTGAGAAAATGAGAAAGATGTTAGAGGAGGATAAGCTTTTTAGCTTCCTGATGGGGCTAAATGATATATATGTGAATGTCAGGGGGAATATATTAATGATGAACTCACTCCCTTCCATGGAAGTAGTGTATTCTCTCATTCTCTCTGAAGAACGACAGAGAGAAAGTAGTAAAAGGAGAAGAAACGAGAGTGATACTGCTAGTTTTTCTAATTCTGTTGAAGGGAAAGTGGTCCGCATCAGCAAATGAAATGGCAACAGAGGGATAAAGGAAAGAAAAATAAGGATACATGTACCTACTATGGTAAAATAGGACATGTTGAAGAAAGCTGATATGCTAAACATGGTTTTCCAAATGGCTAGAGTTGGAAAAAAATAAGAAAATGGCTAATCAGGTTGTTACAGAAAAGAAAGAGGATGCTGAAGAGAGAGTTCAGGTTTCAGGAATCTCTCGTGAGCAGATTGATCTTCTGATTGGATGTTTACAGAAGATGAACAACGGCCAGGAGAATGCTCATTCCTGTAACTTTGCAGGTATGAATACTGTCGATCATAATGATGTTCCATTTTCTCTAAATGCTATTGTTAGTGGACAGAGAAAAACTAGTGTTTGGATTGTTGACACTAGAGCCACAGATAATCCTAGTGGGGACAATGATCTTTTCTTTCATGAGAAATCCTTAAAGAGCAGTCATACACGTTCTATGCCAGATGGGAGAGCTCAAGTTGTTAGCACAAAAGGAAGTGTTCTTTTGTGAAAAGAATTTCAATTACTAGGGGCGGACATTTTGATATATTAAGTATATAATGTCATGTGTTTGTTGTATTTTAGAAAAAATTCGTATTTATTGTATTTAAAAAACACGATGTATATCTACTACATGACAAACCCGTAAACAAAAGATCACTGATGAATAATTCCTTATGCCAAACGAAAATAATTCTTACATAATTTTTACCGCATAATAGAAAATCAATTAGCTGAAAGTTGACATATTAATCTTTTATCTATCTTGAACGCACCTGCAAAATGAGTTTTTGTGTACATATAAGACAAGATATATGTAGATATACATACAAATCAAAGGTAAATTGATAAGTAAATGAATTGAAAATAAATGTACCTTATGGACTTTGAATTGTGAGCGTCTTTCTTTCATAAAGCTGAAGTCGTCTATTATCTTATCAGTAGAAAATGTCTCAGCAATCTCCCTTCCAATATTAACAATCAAGTAGCTCCGTAGAAACTCATCAGGCATACTACTATGAAGTCTAGTCTTCACAATTTTCATTGCTGAAAAGGCTCTTTCACTTGTAGCAGTTGAAACAGGAAGAGTTAAAACAAGACGGATTAATCTATCGATCAAAGGATATATTTCTGACTTTCCAGTTTCACATAATCCCTTGCATTCTTCAAGTTTGTGTGGCTGAGAACATATACCTCATAGTGTTCCAACTCCTGTCTTAGATAAATTATTTCTTGTGTGGAGAAATCATAAGGGTAAAACTTTGTTGCCAATCTACATATGTCATTAACATCGAAAGACTTGTATGAATTTCTTGGGTCCAATGCAACACTCAAAGATAAAAGCTCTGTGACTTGCTTATTAAACCTAGAGTTCAATTCTTGCAACTGACAGTCAACAGAAGCAATAAACACATAAACTCGATAATGATGCTCGACGGTTACATTGACTTTCTTATGACGAGAACGGATGATATCAATATAAGTTCCATTCATATCAGGGACTGGAATGCAATGACTCTCACAGAAGGAACCACGTCTTCTAACAATGGTTGCCACTTTTCATCTCTAAATTTTTGAATCAATGTCTTCGTAGTATAAACAAGAGTCAAAGCATTAATAATATCTTGTGACTTCAATTGCAGAGCTTGACAAAGCATGTCAGTTATCTTCATAATTTCCCTCATCACATGCATTACAATCACAAAATCAAATGATAATAATTGCCTCAAAGCATAAATTGCATCACCTTTTTGAGAAGATGTTGGAGCATTAACGATGATGTCATCTAACACCACTCTAGTTGGGCCAAACAACTCAATCAAGCTACAAATTGATTTATAATGTGAACCTCATCTAGTATCTCCAGGTCTTTGCAAAGATCTTATCTGATTTGCACCCTTTCCACTGTCAAGTTCTTCAATTTCAGCTAGGTGTGAAATTTCAGCAAGCTAGGAAGTTTGTAGTTGATCATTCCGCTTGCAAGAAGGACCAATGACATTTACAATAAAATTCAAGTTCTTGAAAAAGGTGTGTACCTCAGACACATCCTTAGATGTTGCAACTAGCGGCAGCTACAATTGATGAGCTAAACAATGTACATAATAAGCATACGGGCATTCCTTCAAAAATAGAGCTTGTCAGCCATTCCACACTCCACGCATATTACTGGCTTCATCATAACCTTGACCTCGAATATCTTGAACATCAAGCTTATGATATGCCAAACAGGACATGATCTCATTCTTTAAAGTCAAGGTTGTTGTGTCTTTGACATGAACTAAGTCCAAAAATCTTTCCCTGACATAACCATTCTGATCAACAAACCTCAAAACAATAGCCATCTATTCCTTTTTAGACTCATCTCTAGCCTCATCAACTATCAAGCATAATTTTGCTTCTCCGATCTCGTCGCATATTGCTTCTTGCACATTTTAGAAAATGCTTGTAAAATATCCTTCTGAATGTCTGGGGATGTATACTTTGCATTTTTTGGTGCATTTTCCAATACTACTTCACCAACATCCTTGTTGTAGGATGCGAGAAGTTTGATCAACTCTAGAAAATTACCTTGATTTCTTGAATCAAGTCTTTCATCATGACCTCTGAATGCACAAGCTTGAAATGTGAGCCACTTAACTGCCTCAATTGAAGTCTTCAGCCGTAATCTGTTACTAATTACTTGCTCAAATGTTTGCTTATGTATAGCAGTCTCTATATGACCTGATACATTTTTTAGATTTTCATAGCATTTCACGGAATATTTATGGGTAGACCCATAATTCTTACCTTTATGGTTGACAAAAGGACAATCTTTACCACTATTCACTTTCTTCCAATTGTTGAATCCTTTTGTAATAAAGGTATCCGACCCTCTTCCTTTAGTGGGATTTTTAGGGAAAAGATAACACGGAAAGCAAAATGCAGCATCTTTTACCTCAGAATATTCCAACCAAAAGAAGCTTTTAAACCAAGCTGCTTGAAACTTGCATTGACGACCAACAAGACCAGAAAATGGATAATTTGACTTTCGAAGTTGATAAGGCCCAAGTTTAATGTAAGCTCGTCTTACCTCATCCCTTTGGTCACTTGGATATCATAAATTGGAGGTTGTAAGCCAGGATCACGAATCAAGGAATCAATATTGAACTTCTCAGGCTCTAACAATTCAATATTTTCATATCGAGCTGATTTGAAAGACGGCTCTCCCTCATGAAACGATTGACTAGGAGGATTTGATGTATCAATTGGCTCATCATCGTTTTATAATTGTTGTGTATCAATTTCGAGACTTCTCTTTGGCTTAAAAAATGAATCTATTTTTCTTCCTCTCTTCATAATGAATCTGAAAAACATAAACGATGTTTACATAATAAGTCACAATGAAATACGTGATTTTCACAAGGATTATAAATTTTCATTATATAAACATATTAGGAAGTATTCTATAACAAAACAAACCAACCAATTCACACAAAATGATATACACACAAAGCCTATTAAAACATATTATCACGAGTATAATCAATTACTAAAAATAGTTATAATATTTGCTGATTATACTTAAATTTAGTCTCTAATTTTGAAGAAAAAACCACTCATAATTAACTTCTAAAGAAAGAACAAAAAAAATAAAGATAGTTACACCAACAACACGAATCACAAATAATATAAATTTAGAACTAACAAAGAGAAAAAAAAAACTAAATCAAAAATAGTTTAATCGGTCAATTAATCAAATCCATTAGATATCTATTCAAGAAAGAAAAAAAAGTGAAACCTTTTTGTATGTAGAATGGTAGACTCCTGTGTTGGAAAAAATAGTCTTCAGAGAAGAATGTAATGCTGCACTACACGACACCAATGCTCCTTTCTCTATGCTCCTTGCCCCTCTCTCTTAAAATAATACTCCCTTTGTCCCAGCAGCAGTGTCCAGTCCACTATTTGAATGTGTCGTTTGACTTCAATATTTAACATATAAGATAATATATTTTTATAAATCTATGTTTTATAGTGGAGTGAAAAAGCATGTAAAAAAGCAATCAAGTCACTTATGACGGGACGGAGGTAGTATAATACCGGATACGGCTAATCAGATAAACATTTCTTCACATATTTACCGGATACGGCTAATCTTGCAGAAGCCACCACATTACATTATAAATATTTCTTGTTGAAAAATAAAAGTGCTTGGGGGAGGGGGTGAGAAACACCCGCTGCCCCCTGACTGTTGTCTATTAACAGGTTTGTTAAACATATCAGAGGGAGATTGATGTTTGATGGGCAATCTTGTATTTTACAGAACCCAGCCTTGAATATTGAAAACCGGATTGGACATATTTAGAATGGTCTCTATCATCTTGATGCTGCAGCCTTAGAAAGTTTCTTGAAGAGAAGATTACAAGTCTCTTAAGAGAAGTCAGGCTGTAATAGTGTAGAAAGTAATAAAAGTGTGTATTGGCATTGTCGGCTTGGCCATATACCTCTTTCTAAACTCTTGCACTTTGGCCTGATTAAAAGACATGAAATAGTAGGAACCTTTGTGATTCATGTAATAAAGATAAGGGGGCTCGTCCTATTTCTTCAACACGAAGTAATGATTCCTTTGATCTGTTACATGTTGAGATCTGGGGACTGTGTACAGAGGAAACATGTGATGGTTATCTTTATTTTTTTAGCATTGTTGATGATAAAACAAGATGCTTGTGGGTCACTCTTATGAAACAAAAATCAGAGGCGACGGAATTGCTTCAAAATTTTGTTAATATGGTCTAGACTCAATTCAATATGAGAGTGGAGATCATCAGGTCGGACAATGCTTATCGATAGTACAAGTCCAATCGTGATACGTTGCAGATTACTAAACCCTTTGTTTACCTTTCAATTTCTTCCATATCGGCATAACTAAATGGTCATACACACCCAAAGTGATAAGTATCGCCACAACAAAGAAAACGGTTAAAGAACCCGCTAGGATTTTAAACTTTTCAAAACTTCTCTCCATAGTCGATGCTTGCTCAACAGAGAAAGTAATCATCTGAGCATAAGTTGTCCAGAACATGATCGTTGTACCCCATATCGGTAACAGCCTCTTACCATCATCTTCACTTCCTCAACTCTCGTCACTGATGATGATACTCTCCATGGATTAGTGACAACACCTACTCCTCCTTCCCTCTCAAAATCACCGCCCACCACTACCGCTGTCTTATCTAAACACTTGAACGGCTAAGTGTGTGGAATCATCACATAGAAAAGTGGAATCATACGGTCTTCCGTTTGTTAACAGCCGCGACTATAACTTGCATATTTTAAAATTTTATATTCTATTTTCACAAAAAATATTATGTCATAAAGTTATCTGGAAAATAAAATATATTTTTTAAAAAATATTTTTTCTAAATATTAGTTAAAAAAATATAAAATAATTACTTTCAATAAATAATTTAAATTGGTAAGATGTTTTTTTTAAATGTAGGGTAAAAGATATGGTACTTAATTGGTCTAAATTGCTATAAATTTTTTTGTTATAACATTATATTAATTTAATTTTCTTTTATCAATTCATGATATTAAAATATTTTTATTTTATTTTTTATTTTTTATATATTTTTATAGTATTTTGAATTTTTGTGTGTTTTTATCACTTAGGTATATTGTGAACTTTAAAAGTACTTTGTTAACTAGTAGGGGTATTATTTTCAGTATTTTACTTCTGGTCAATGATTATAGTGGAATTTCATGAATTTTTACAAAAATGTAGTGTCATTTTGCGGCTTTCTTTTTCATGAATCAGCCAAAATATAGTGACATTTCATGAACTTTCCTTTCCGAAAAAGGATAAGCAATATAATAATTTGTGTATTAAAGGTTGAAAATACAAATTCTTCGCCCATAATAGTAAGAGAATTAATTCTTAGGAGAGAATTTTTAATTGCAGTCACAAATTTACTAAATACATTCACAAGTAGCCGACGGGAGTCTACAGGCCTTATAACCGACAGCCGGCTGGAGGCACTACAGCCGCCCAGCGGCCAAAGAGCCCGCAGCCACCTGACGGCTCTCTGTAGAGCCAGCCGTTGCGCCGTCAGGTGGCAACAATTATGTTTCTTTTAAAGATTACCCTAAACCACACCCTAAAACCCATAGGAATGCTAAAAAGGTTTGTAGTGGTGGGTTTAGGGACGTTACCACAAATCCTAAAAATCTGTCAAGTTAGTAACGACATTATAAAGTATGGAACGATTTAAAAAAAGATTACCCTACAATCCGCACACCCTAAAAACCACCATAGGAAAACTAAGAAAACATCAAAGACATTTTTAGGGTTTGTAGTGTCAGGGTTTAGGGTCGTTAAACTCTAAAAAACTGTTGAGTAGGTGACGACATTTTAAAGTACAAAACGACTTTAAAAATGATTACCCCACACCACACTCCCTAAAAATCATCCTAGGATAACTAAATTGTCGAAGGCACGTCCTAAAATCACTCTATGATAGTTAAAACGTCGAAAAATACATTTTAGGGTAATAGCAATAGGGTATAGGACGGTTGTGGCTTGTCTAGCTGCTGGCCGTGGCCGACTATAGCTGGTCCACCCAGCCACCAACTACAAAGTTCCTAGCCTGCTGCCACCTATATCTTATGTATAAAAAAGTGACTGCATTTAGTAAAAAAGGTGACAACAAATAACTTTGCAGTTATTCGAATAAAAATAACACATACAGTTGATTCAAGTACTATACGATAATTATTTAAATCACTGAGATTGTGTGGTCAGAATTCTGATGTGGTTGAGACTCCAAATCAATAGTAGTAGATTTAAAAGAAAGTTTGTTTATCAAATTCAGATAAGTGATATGGTTTGCATCTTTCTGATCATACCCACATCAAAATATATCAATTTAGTAAGAAATAAATTTTAAATTTGGTTTTTTAATACATCAATTTATTTAGGGGTGAGCAAACGGTCAAAACTGATATCCGTTAAACCAAAGTTTGAAATAAAATACGGAATGCGGTTATTTCGGTGATAACCGAATTAGTACTAATATCCGTTGTAATCGTTAACTGATAACTATTTTTTATGCTACATTAATAACCGTTAATCGC
The DNA here is from genome assembly GCA_023374045.1 of Limonium bicolor. Classification (NCBI taxonomy): domain Eukaryota; kingdom Viridiplantae; phylum Streptophyta; class Magnoliopsida; order Caryophyllales; family Plumbaginaceae; genus Limonium; species Limonium bicolor. The sequence continues at coordinate 29,870,028 of CM041776.1, forward strand.
CCGATAACCGAAGTTTCTAAAATAACCGAAATAATCAAACTTCTAAAAATAACTGAAATAACCAAACATCCTAAAATAACCTAAATAACCAAACTTTATGAATTAATCGAAATGATCAAAACCTAAACATAATTGAGTGAGAAGTGAAATATAAGATAAAATATTTGGTTAAGAAAAAAAATAAAATTTATAAAAATATTTTTATTAAAGTTCGATTATTACGGATAACCGAAGTCGTAATAACTGAACTTTGAATTTTAATATCCGTTAACCAAACCGTACTTTAACCGAACTTCTATAAAACTATTAAAAAAATGGTGATCGGACCCGGAAAAAAAAAACACCGCCCCATTTGCTCACCCCTAAATTTACTGTGTGTTTGTTTAAACTATTAAATTATAAAATATGTCAATTTTAACCACAAAATGAAATTGCTGAAACTACTAAGTAAAAGTAAGATCGACAATGGATCAAGCAGAAAATTGATCGAAAATAGGAGGAAGGAACGCATCCATACCAGAATAGAGGATGGGGTACTAGCTAGGAGGCTGGACCAGTTAACGTCTAAAACGACCTCTTCAATCAAATGGTTGCTGCCAGATCGGATCTCCAATGAAGCTAAAGTTTAGTGGCGAAGGAAGTGTGGCAGCATATATGAACACACGTTTTGCTTGCACTTAAAACACCTTTCTAATTACCTACAAGTGTATGTGCCGTATTCTTCATGAATCAACAGACAACACAACGTCAACGATGATTCGGGTTATTGAGTCGGTCAGAGCCAGAGGTATCAACTACATCCAAACCAAACCAAAATCGATCAGGTCCATACGAAATTCTCAGACCAGATCGAGTGGGTAGTGGCTCCAATGATATCGTTTTTGGATCACAATACCGTGACATGATAGTACGATGATGCGGCGCCTAAACTCAGAGCACTGTGCGCAGTTTTAATTCGTCCTCGAGTATGATTAACCTCCGATATTCCTAAAATGATAGTCTACCGTGTAAAAAGTAAACTTCTCTCAACACTTCTCCTGACTATCACTAAGCATCTGTTGAGCGAAGTTGTTTGATAAAGTATTAAACTGATTTAGAGCGGCAATTCCATACTGTGTAAATTGACAAGGCATCAAATATAATCTCACATTGATCGACTATTGTTGTTGACAACGCTCAGATCAGAATATTGTCTCATGTTACACAAATCATAAATCAAGGCTTCCAATCATTGGAAGCAACCATTCTAGCAGTAATGAATGATACTCCAAACTGAAACACTATAGATAAACAAAATCCTCCAAATGGCAATTCCATGGTATTACAAAATTTCCAAGTAATGACCACACCTTACAAGTTAACCAGCACATGATCTATCACATTATCACACAAACTAAAGCAAAAAACAACAAATCCTCAATTCCATACTGGCATAACTTAATCAGTCAAAGCCATTCAAGGAGCCAACTTCGACAATCCATTGAGGCCCGTCACTCCGAATTGGATGATTTCTTAATACTCCACTTCAAATCAAAAGATTCTCAATTGCATCCTACAATGCATAGCACGAGTATATAAGATTTAGGCATCATGTTACATATATCATTGACAGAAAAATTAGAAAACACACCTTAAGCTGTGTTATTTGAGACTTCAATTGGCTTCCTTCGTTACTAGTCACTGAACATGCAATTACAGGCCTCGTGACACCACATGCCCTTCCAAGAGCTTGCTTCGACGGGACAAAAACATAAGGCACATTCTGTGTAGATAATATTGACTTCAGTTACTTCTTCAAAATTGAACATATTCTTGAACATGGACAGAAGATATATACATGACGGAGAACAAATCTGTACACAGCTTACGGCCTACCGAAACCTAAAGCACATGATTTTATCCTCCCAAATCCTAATCTCCGGTCCAATCCCATAAACCAAGTAAAATCAACTAGTTGCTCTCGAACAGGGATTCCATAAAAACAGGTTAATGCATCCAACACTTTTATAAATCCTCATTCACCTTGTCCCCTTTGATATAATCAACTATACCACTTCCCTCGCTTATAACAAACATTTTAACTAGGAATCCCACTTATTGAAATTTTAACGAAATAAGGAGTTAGTGAGAAAATGCAAATACTTTGTCTTCGGCAAGCAGCGGCAAGTGGAGAAGGATTTCAAGTGGCTCCGCGTCAGCCGCCATAACCACGAATTCAGCAATACCCCTGTTGAGGGTTTTAGTAGCTGGAAACGCAATTAACACACTAGAAAAATAAGAAACCAGAAAAAAATAAAATTTGACAGCAAGAAGGGGAGACACCCCAGTAGTACACTAAGTTCAAAAAGAGAATAAATAGAAGCAAAATCCCCATTATTAACAATAGAAATCTAGCGGAAACTATCTCCACCTTCGTTAGCACCCTTTTTAAGTTGCTTGTAATTAGCGGCCTGTTGAACCAAATCTAGAATCGTTATTGCCAACTGGGAACCAGCCAGTGGGTATGCTTTCGGATTGACAGCTTCTTCACCCTGCAGTTAATAAAATGCATTGGTTTTACTTAATAGAACTTAGCAAAATCTAAAATCTTTTGAAGCTTAATCCTCAGATGAAGGTGATATCGTGAAACTAAGAGCACGAGCAAACCATTTTTTTGGCGGTTCCCGAATCACGGAACGACAGAAGACGAGAGAAAACGAGACAGACAGAGGAGGGCGAAGAGCTAGGGTTTTGCGGAAAAAGCAGAGCCAAGGGGTTTTAGTGGCGGGGAGGCAGAGATTTCCTGAATTGGGACCTCTTTGTTTGTAGTTATATGCAAGGAACGGAAACGAGATGAGTAAAGGCCCGTTTGGAATATTTGCCTAAGTTGTCCATAAGATTTTAATCTCCGAATCTTTTTTTCTTTCGGAAATAAGAATATACTACTATTAATGTACTTTTATAGTCCCAAGAGCAACCACGGCAGTGTGTCTTATGGGTTTCTTACTGACACACTTAAAAAAAGAAACAGATAAATGTTGAGGGAGGAAGTGGAGGAAAGAGACTAAGGCATCCACAATGGTAAGAGTGGATTCCACTCTCAAAAATAATAATATTTACTTCTTCTCCTCACAATCTCTCTTTCTTTTGCTAAGACACCCACTTTTGGGGTTCTTAGTTAAGAAACTCTCTCACAACTTCTCTCCTCCATGTCATATTTTTATCTTTTTATTTTACTAATTTAGAGTGATTCCACACCATTGTGGATGCCCTAAGAGAGTATCTCTGCATTCCTTAGCTAAGGAACTCCTTTTACTGACACAAAACCCATTAAGGAGAGAGAATGTGAAAAGAGTAAATATAATAATATATATATATAAGAAACTTTCTTAGTTTCTACTGTTGTGGTTGCTCTAAGGAACCTTGTTATGGTAGTCTATCATAAGTAACAAAGCATAAACACTTGTTTACTACTATAGCTAGGAAGTTTAGGGCTATTTTGATTTGATATAGTGCAGCGGTAGGTGGGGAGAATCTAGTGAACCTCCTGTTCCATAGCCACCACCAGGTAACCGGTGGCTAATCCTAACATAGGCAAATAAGGTCAGTTCTATTTTGTGGGATGACCGCCCATCCAGAAGCCATGTGAAGCATTCATTCTTAAGGATTGCATAAAAAGGATAATTAATGGTGCCGAGTAGGGCACCACCTGGAAAGACAGGAGTTCGCAAATAGATCTCCTTTATTATCGTTACTTGAGTTAATGAGGTGAGTATAAATACGGCCCAAAAAGGGGAAAACTACAAGGATTATTATAATCAACACTTTGAAAAGGTGTTTTTATTGCTAGTAGGGCCGAGAGGATTCCAAAAGCCCACATAGACATCAGATCTCCCTGCTACATTTGATGACCATGGGCTCCTGAGATCGTTTACTTGGGGTGTCCCTGGGCTGGCCAGAGACTGCCTCCTTGTTGATACCTTGTTGTTTGTGAGTTTGAGGTGGTGGAGTGATCTTTGGGAGTTGAAGTATTGTCTTTCTTATTGACTACTGATAATAGGGGAAGAGATAATTGAACCATGCACATCCCTACTTCTAAGGACTCTGTCGTAGTTGCGTTTCTTGAAGTTTGAGGGGTCTAGAGGGCTCACCGGGTCTTTCATTTTTCCAAAGACAATCAGGACACCTATAGATGCGCCTGGCACATATAAGATATTTTTCGAACCTTCCGCTATGATAGGGCCTGACGGAGAATTATCGTTTGTGTCAAGCCCTTCCGAGATAGAAGCATTGATCAGAGGTGGGATAAGGCCTTCTTTCGAGTCTTTGAGTGAGGGGAGTACCGACGAGGTTGAAGCCCCCGACATGCCATTTTCTTTTCATAGTAGGTTCCGAGGGGGTAGTCAGGAGGGCTCAATAAACTAAGGATATTTTTCCATGTCTCCGAGCTTTCTTCTACGGCTATTCAGACCAAATGCACGCAGCCATGGACCATAAGGATAGATACTAGAGGAGGAGGGTTGTTGGCTTGGGCATTCTTTGGTGGAGTGAAGAACTAGCCCACATATAAAGCATATGGGCGGTAGTTTCTCTTAGGTTATTCGCAAGGTGGACTCTTCTCCTTTGAGAATAGTTTTGACGCATCTCAGCATAGGCTTGTCAACCGAGATGATCACTTTGAAATGGAGATAGCTAGTCTCCTCCATAGCGGAGATAGTCTCCTTCATAAGGATAGATATGGAGATAGTCTCCTCCATAGCGGGCATCTTCACTTTCAAACTCCATGAAGGTCCGAAGAGGCATTCAAGACTTGTAGCAGGTTCTTAATATTATGCAAGATAAGAGGAGCACCATGGATTCTAACCCAAATAGGGAATGTCAAGAAGGCATGGTCCGAAGGGGCTTTCTTCTTGTCGATCCGCTGGAGAATGAGGAGAGCCCCATCGAAGGACCATGGCCCTGTTCAAAGAACTGCGTGCATCGAGCAAAGAAGTTTGAATTCCAATAGGAAAATATGACCAACTACTTCTTTATTCTCGGTAACCATTGAAGTTGTCAAACTTTTGTCAGCGTGGATTCCAATGCTCTAATGTTACCCCACGGGAGGTAACAAGCTTTTCAAACAAGTATTTGTTGAAGACCCAGAGAGGATCATGCTCATCATTCCATCGGTGGATATGGGGTGGACTTCTCTTTTGTGAGCGAAAGTTCCTCACATTGAAGGTTAATTCCTCCACCGAGTGTGAAGATGAGGGTCCATATGAATCGGGAGATGGTGGCGTCGGAGCAGCTTGCCAGAGAAAGATCAAGATAGTCGTGATGAGAGGTTGGCCTGAGGGGATTGTAGCTCAGATAAGATCGTCGAAGATGATGAGGCCATGGCATATAATATGGGATAAAATCAACTTGAGCACATGGAGTTTAACGAATCAGATGAGCTTTAGAAAGAACATTTGAGAAAATGCAGGCTGAGATTCATTAATTATCATTTATGAAACTGAAAAAGTGGCTAACAGTTGATGAAAAAAAGGAACAAATGATGAAAAAAGAGGAGTAAGGAAAAGAGAGGAGCTCTCGCCTTGTGAGAGAATTGTGCGTGTTGTTTTTAACCTGCTAATCAAACCAACTCCTTTGTCGTTGGACAATAGAATAAAACTCATACGTTGAGTCAATTTTTCATTTCGAACACTTAAAATTTAAGTTTTTTTACGATATTGTCTTTCACTTTAAAAAACTTCTATAACTACACCCACACAATGTTCACAGAATCGCGATTCGATCCCACGATCCTATGATTTTACGATCCAAATTCATAGTTACGATCTGGATCACAGGTAGGATCGGAGCCATGTAGGATCGTCAAAGGATCACGATTCCATTGCACGATCCTACGATCCTACACTCTAGATCCATAATACGATCTTAATATCCATCGATCCCAACTTTGTTTACAGTTTATCTTTTCCTTCTTGATTATAATGAAACAATAAGCTGTCAGAAACTCATTTTGACTATGTGTTTCATTGCTTACTTACTCTTTTGAATGAAGATGAATTGGAAAAACCATGATTTTGTTAATAAATAACTTGTAGCTCATAATATTTGTTGGGAGGGTAATGAAAGAAATAAAAACGCACATAAAAATTATACAGTGTGTGTATTGATTTATGTTTAACCTATCTTATTAAATTTATCTTTTTTTATGGACAATATTATGAGAATTCATATAGTTGCTTATCTATATTTTAATTTTGTAAGCGTACTAAATTGTTGTGGTCTTAATTTTTATTTTTTAATTCAATAATGCTATATATTCTTACTCAAATTAAACTTTATGCTTAAAAGAAGTTGTTTATAACATATGTATGATTTTGAACAATATTTACTCACTTTTGTAGGATCGAACGATCCCACGATCCGATCCTAGGGGTCACTTACGATCCTACGCTAGGATCGCTTTCCTAAAAAACATTGCACCCACACCCCATATTTCTCCATCTCATTTCAAATTCTCTATCTCTCTACAATTTTGCTATCTCTCAACAAGCGGAGAAAGGCAGAAGCGGGCAGTTGAATTCAAGTTAAGCATTTCAGATCTACTTGTCCAAATATTTTGTTCTCACCTAATTTACAATTTTTCAGTAAAATTAGACTCGTAGTAGAACAGAAATAGGGACATCAGTAAAAATCGGTCCCAAAAGCGAGTGTCGGAGCCCACATAGGAGACCAAGCGCCAACGTTGGTAATTTGAGACAGGCGTTGACGCAGGACATTTGAAGTAGGCGGTGGTGAAGTGTGGAGGCAAGGGCCGGGCGGCGACATTGAGAAAAAGGGGTGGGGCGTCGGCAGGGGTGTACAGTAGATTTTGACAGGTTTTTGTGATGTTTTGACTGTTTTTGACGTTTTTGTTGTCTGTGAACAGACTGACCGATTTTGATTAGTTCAAATTAGTTTATTAATCTGTTTTGATCGATTGATTCTACGTGCTACTGAATAACATTGATATGCATTGGACTAGTATCGACTAACTTCGACCGATTTTGACTTACTTTCAACTCATTCTAACTAACCTTGAACAAGAAAAAACAGATGGCGGGTAAGGGGAAGGATTTCGGTTTCATACGTAGGGGAAGTAGCTCATTTGGGCCTGGTGAGGCGTCATCTTCGGGCCCTACGGGCCCAACAGTTGAAGATAAGATTGCAATATGTCAATAACGATGAAGTGCATGGTTAGATAGATGGCAAGATATGCATAAGGAGTACACTTTAATTTGCTTTTATGCCTCTAATCAGAGATGTCAATCTTGATAAGTCCTCGAATATGAGCCATATAAAGTCCAGTTTAGGTTAAGATTTCTTACCCAAAATGATTTTTGGGTCAATTTGGATTGGGTTGCTAAAACCTACTTCGAGTACAAATTGAACCTGCCAACCCATAACCCAAAATAAAAAAAATTTAAAACAGAAAATTTGTTATACTTAATGACTTAATTTAGTTTTCCAATGATTAATAAATGACAAAAAACTTTTTAGTCATTCGCTTATGACTAAATATAATACTTAATAATTAATTAACATTTAAATGTTATATTTATTTATTAAATAACTCAAAAAAAGTATGATCAAGTCAACCAGCTTCTGGTTCGAGTTGATGAAATTCAACCCGCAATGGGTTGGGTCAGCTCAACTTGATCAAAAATATTTTTCTGGTTGGTAGGGCTGCCCAAAAGATTCTGAAATTGCGGAATACGACCGAATCCAAAGTGAATCGTACCTGTTTTCAGGTTAACCGTATTGGTTCTTACAGTATGATTAACCGAACTGTGTAAATTGGCCGGTTTTGGTTTCGGTAACGGTATTGAATTTTCTAAAATGATTAACCGCTCGTTAATTGATTATATAAACAATGAAAACACTTCAAATATTAATGTTTACCTTATATAATAATCAACATTAACTATTGAGGGAATACACATATTATTATATTTTTTTGGCACATGTGTCGATTTGTCACTCGTGATTTAAGTGGATGATCAATGTTATACTATAATATTATTGGTATGGGTCTTATCAATAGAAAAAATACACGACTTCAAGATTAACTGATAAAACTGAACCGAACAAAGGTTAACGGGTCTAAATAAATGGTAATGGAATTTAATTTTAGAAAACCAAATTAAATGGTTAACCGAATCCGGTTAACCGATTTAAATGGAATGGTAAATGGAATTGAATTTTAGAAAACCGAAGACCTAATTAACCGAAAGGGGTTAACCGAATAAGACGGTTAACCTACCATATTATAGATAATTTATTAAATCTCCTTCTTGAGGAACTCTTTTGGACAAGAAATTTACCACCTTGTTTACCTGATCTATCACCAGCCCCAAATCTAATCATGCATTGATGTAGAACTAATGTTATTAACAACTCACAGACATATTACTACTATGTTATGTTACCCGGGGCCGGCTCTCAGCCTGTTCAATATGGGCTACCATACAGGACCGGCCCAAATTTTATGTCCTTTATCGAAATGTTGTCATTAGAAAATTATGTAAAGACCAAAATTTATGTTGGAAGTAGAAAATTTTGGTGATATTATTCAATCTTCTGCACTTTTTCTGTTCTCTTTTTGTACAAAAGTTGGAAAGTCAATGTTCACTATAATGTTTTATTTGTCTGATTTTTCTTCACTTCGATCTCTCCCCCACACTTTCTCCTCCCTTCACACTCTTTTTTTGGTCTTCTTATTACTCAGTCAATTCCACCTTGTCCGCCTCTGCTTCCCACCATCCCATTGGGTTAATTCCACCTCGTCTAGTCGTCTGCTCGCTCTTCCTTTATTGTCTCCAGGCTTGGACCTTGACAGGCTTAAGAGGAAGCGCCGAACGGTTTGCAAATGCCTCGACCACCATCAACCTTCCACTTCCAATCATGTTGAACACCTTCGCTCTCACCATTTCCAATCTTGAGACAAACTTGAGTCTTGACACCCGTCGGGGTGAAAAAGAAGGAGCCAGGAGGAGGTGAACGGATGTTAGAGCTATACAATTTGGAAACTTTTTTAGACCTTTAAATATCGTGAATTCGAACATAGAGGTTGTGCCACCTTGTAATATGGAGATGGCTAGTTTTGGTATTTTGTCTTCACATGTCAACATTCTATTGTAGGGAAATAAAGAAAAAAGAAAAAAAGAGAATAAGAGGGAAAGTCACACACACAGAGGGGGAGAGGAGTAGCCGAGTAGGTGAGTAGGAGAGAGAAAACTTTTTTTTTTCAAAATGTCATAACTTATAAAATATAAGTGTAAAAATAAAAAAAATTATACCATTGTTCATCATTTTTTGTGCTCTTCAAAACAAGATGTATCATTGATATGTTTTGATAAATTTTTTATTTTTCATTTTTTGTATGTACATATTTTTTAAGATTCATTGTGAATCTTAAGTTCAAGAAAAGTGAATCAAAGGTTGTTACAACGTGAATCAAAGGTTGTTAAAAAATGAATCAGAGAGTTGCTTAAAAGTGAATAAGAGTTAAAAAAAACGAATCTCATAAACAGAGATTGTTTAACTAAAGTGATTCTGCTTGTTTGATTAGTGTAAATCGGAGGTTTAACAAAAGTGAATCAAAGGTTGTTAAAAAGTGAATCATAAGTTGTTACAAAGTGAATCAGAGTAATAAGAGTGAATCTTGTAAGCATAGATTAAGAGGTTTAAGAAATGTGAATCAGAGGTTTTTATAAAGTTAATCGCGTTTAAGAAAAGTGAATCAAAGGTTCAAGAAAAGTGATTCTCGTAAATAGAGATTGTTTTAACTAAAGTGAATAAGAGGTTTAAGAAAAGTGAACCAGTGGTTTAAGAAAAGTAAATCAAAGGTTTTTTAAAGGTGAATCAAAAGTTTAAGAAAAGTGAATATTTTGTTTAATACTAGTAAAAGTTAATCCTACCACAAACTTATGCGAGGTGGTTTTTAGGGTGTTTGGGGGGGGGGGGGGGGAGGTAGGGTAATTTTTGGCATTAGTTCTACACTTTTTATTGTCGTCACTACTCGACAGTTTTTTAGGGTTTGTGGTTTAGGGTCTACACTACAAACCATAAAAACGCCTTCGACGTTTTTAGCATTTCTAGGGTGGTTTTGAGGGTGTTTAGAGGTAGGGCAATCTTTTTGGCGTTAGTTCTACACTTTATATTGTCGTCACTGACTCGACAGTTTTTTAGGGTTTATAGTTTAGGGTTTATGGTCGTTAGACCCTAAACCCTACACTACAAACCATAAAAATGTCTTCGACATTTTAACTTTACTATAGTGGTTTTTAGAGTGTTTGGGGTAAAATTCATTTTGTTAATGAATAAGGTTCATTTTATTATTAAAAAAGAGTCATTTTGCTAATGAATAAGATTCACTTTAAAAATACCTAATATATACTCATTCTAAAAATATAAAATTTTAAGTTTACCAAAACATATCCATGATACATCTTGTTTTGAAGAGCACGAAATATGATGAACAATGGTATACTTTTTTTTTATTTTTGCACTTATATTTTGTGAGTTATAACATTTTGAAAAAAATTCTCTCTCCTACACTCTCTTGCACCCGTCTACACACCTTTTCCATTTTTTTTCATTTTTTTCTCCCTATCACATACTGACACTTGATGGAGCCACAGTCAAGGTGGCGCAAGCGCCATCCTCTCCGTCCCGTTAAATAAAATGAAAATTTGGTCTACTCTGCATATGATGAATAGACTTATTTAGCTTATTCATTTTCATATAGATGTATATCTGCCTTGTGTAGGATACTTACTAATGGAGTTATAAATCTTTTGATTAATTTCTAAGCATGCTACTGAATCGCACCCGAAGATGTATACTACACTATTTATAGTTAAATTTTCCTTGGTTGGAACAAATATTTGAAGATTAATTATTATATTTGTTAATTGCTAACTCGCTAGACCACTTTTTACTTGCTTCTTTTTTGTTTATTTAACATCTACAGTTGTATTTGTTGGACCAATACCACATCTTAGTATATAAGCAGCATGTTGACGCAATTTGTTTCTTTGTTAAATATTTTCTCGTTGTTGTACAGATGATCTAAAATATATTAAGTAACCTCCACCTCTTATATTTTGAATGAAAGTACTTTAATGATGATGCCTTTCTTTCTACTATTTGATTAGTTAAAATTTGTTTAACTTTATAATTTGCCTTTCTTTGTAGTTTTTACTTTGAATAGCGGAAGATCTTGTGAAATTATAGTAATCAAGAACAAAAGAGAAGGAGTATAGTCGTTAAAAATCGGATTGTACCATTCTTACCTAAATCTTATACTATTTTGCTATGTCGTCTAAAAGTACAATCTCACAGGGGAGCACTTGATAGGTTTATTATTTAGAAATCTCAAGTGCCATATGATGATCATTCTAATATTGAAAATGGTGTGCCTTCAATTGTTGAAAATCTTGCTGAAGATCACGAGCCACTTGTGAATGGTGATGAAGTAACTACAATTGACATTGTTGTGCCTTCAACAGTTGAAACTCTTTCTAGTAATCATGTTGAGACTCTAGTAATCATGATGAAGTGATTGATGATGTTGAGCAATTAGAGTCATAAATTTTTTCCTTATATATTTATCCAAGAGTCTGGGATTCTCTTGATTCTAAATGATTGTAGTTTTAGCGACAAAGGGACCCAAAAAACCTATCGGTTAGGAAATGGCCTAAAGATAAATTTTATAGGCAACTTTTATCTACATTTTATACTAGAGTTTTGCCAAATGGAGAAAGCGTGATAGAGATTGGTTAGCATATTCAAATGAATGAGCTTGATAAATTGTTCTGCTTTTGTTGCAAATTTTAGAACAAGGGCCTTGAAAAGGTCAAATGGAAAAAGAGGGTTTTGGAGATGGGTCACATGCTAGTAAAAGGCTTAGAGAGCATGAGATAATGTAGAACATGTCAATAATGGCTACTTAGTATGAGTTGCGTTTAAGGCTTGTTAAAATGTGACCATTGATAAAAGTGTTTAAGAACAAGTGGAGAAGGAAAAGGATCATTGGAAACAATATTAAATAGAACAATTTCCATTGTGAAGTTTCTTGGAAATCATAGTCTAGATTTTTGTGGTACAAAAGAAAGATTGTACAAAAGTAGCAATGAAAATTTTTTAGGGCTAGTTGAGATGTTAGCAGAGTTTGATCCAGTTGTTCAAGCGCATGTTAAGCGCATTACAAATGTTGATATTCATGTTCATTGTCTTGGTCATAACATTCAGAATGAATAGATAGGCTTGCTTGCTTCTGACATCAAATCACTAATCATTAAAAAGATTAAGCAAGCAAAGTATTATTCTGTTATCCTTGATTGCACTCTGACTCTAGTCACCACGAGTGAATGTCTTTGATTTTGAGATATGTTGATGTTTGTTTCCGCGCTGTTCATAACGAGAAGTCTTTTTTAGTATTTTCGAATGTTACTGATTCTGGTGGCCTAGGACTTTTTCATGTCTTGCAAGTGAATTGAAGTCCCTCGATTGATATATATTATATTATAAAATGTGAGAGGTCAAAACTATGACAATGAATCAAATATGAAAGGAAAGCATCAAGGAGAGCAAAAAGACGATCGGATTTGAATCCAAGAGCTTTTTATAGTGTTTGTGGTTGTCATAGTCTTAATTTGACATGTGTGATATGGTCGATTCATGTTGCAAAGCTAGAGACTTTTTGGCATCCTACAACGTATTTACACAATATTTGCAAATTCTACTAAGAGATGGTAAATCCTGATAGACAATGTAAAAGGAATAACTCCTAAGTCATTATCAACTACTCGTTGGAAAAGTCGAGTTGATAGTGTAAGCTATACAATTTCAAATCATGGAAATGATGAGAAGCTTTACTTCAAGTTACAAAACCAGATAATGATTCTAAGAAAAGTGAAGCTACACATTAGCCACAAATGAACTTGGAAATTATGAATTTCTAATTGCGATAATGATTTAGTATGAAATATTATTGTTGTTAATAAATTTAACAAACATTTGCAATCAAAAGATATGCATATTGATGTTGCAATTGAAGAAGTAAAATGTTTGATTTCATTTTTCCGTAATCAATGGGATTAGGGATACTTTCAGCAAGAAATATATCAAAGAGTTAGTACTGAGTGGCCGAAAATCAAAGTTTATCAGAAGCTTGGTCATAAATTCCTAAGAAATTAGTCATTTACGATTACATGGTAATAATCCGCAAAGGGAGGATTATTCAGGGCCGGTTTAGTGGACAATGGGAATCACCACTCAAACCGCCGGTACACTTTCTGGCTCGCAACTACTTAAACGATCGAGAGCTCTCAATTTGCTTGCAATGCGGGCGTCTTTAGTTAGAAGCAAAAGTAGAGAAACATCGTTTGCCTTACACTTAAAAAGAAAATCAAAAAGTATGGATGAAGTAAATATAGGGAAAGTGGTCACCATGATGCCATTAAGTTACTAAGGGGATTTGCATTGAAATGATTATTGATCATGTGTTCTCTGTTAGACGTTAAGTTCAAAGAAAAAAATATTTTGATGATGAGCTCACTTGATATTTCTGAGGATTCCTTTAGAGTTTACTACTTTTTATACATTGTTGATCATACAGATTTTTGTTGAATATTCTTATTACGGCTGAATCTGCAGTAATAAGTATCTTGAAGCTCAAGTTGTTGAAAACATATTCACGTTATACATACTTAATGGCAATCGAAAATGATCTTTTCAACAATCAATTATGAATAGTTGTCAATTTAGCTTCAAAGATGCTAGAAGAATGAATATTTTTAAGTGAACATTTTGTAATAATCCAAATCACAACTTTATACTTAAGATACGATTGTGTAATTAAATTTAGTAATTCATATATATATATTTAGATTTTAACACAGGACGAAACTCCTAGATGAAACACTATTGATTAACAAAATCCTCGAAACCGCAGTTCATGGGCATTACAAAATTTTCAATTAATGACCACACCTTATAAGTTAACCAGCACATGATCGATCACAGAAAATAAATAAACTAAAGGAGCAAAAACCAAACTCTCAATTCCATACTGGCATAGCTACATCAGTCAAAGCCATTCAAGGAGCCAACTTCGACAATCCATTGAGGCCCGTCACTCCGAATTGGAAGATTTCTTAATAGTTAACTTTAAATCAAAAGATTCTCAATTGCATCCTGCAATGCATAGCAGAAGCATATAAGATTAAGGAATCATGTTAGATATAACATTCACAGTGAAATTAGAAAACACACCTTGAGCTGAGTTATTTGAGACTTCAACTGGCTTCCTTCATTACTAGTCACTGAACATGCAATTACAGGCCTTGTCACTCCACATGCCCTTCCAAGGGCTTGCTTCGAGGGGACAAAAACGTAGGGCACATTCTGTGTAGATCATAGACTTCAGTTACTTCTTCAATATTGAAGATCTTCTTTAACATGAACAGAAAACATATAGAAGGAAAACAAAACTGTACACAGCTTATGATTTATCGTAACCTAAGGCATAATTCTAAAGCATCCAATAATTCTGCGCATAAATGTAATCAACACATCTGCAGAAGAGAGCATAGAAGAAAAAAGAGCACTTTCTGTACTTCGTTTTTGTCATGGTCAACCCAATGAATCAACATCCAACAAAGTGAGAAGCGTCACGTGAGATAAGTTGAGTGTATTTGCTCTCATGTTTCTCAGGTATGACACAAATTTGTGACAATAAGCTTGACACAAGAAAACCATGCAAGCAAATATATTTGTCTTTCAAATTGGAACCCATATTTTAAGAAGGTCACTGTTGCTACTAGAATTCCTAGTTCCAACTTTGACAAAATACCTCCTCTAACTTACAACTTAACTCTTTGATTGAAGTAATGGAGACCAACATTTATCCAGACGAAAGAACATGATTTTATCCACCCTATCCTCTGTTCCTATCCCATAAACTATGTAAATTCAACTAGTTGCTCTATAACAGGGATTTCATCAAAATAGGTTTAATTCATTCGATGCTTTGATAAATCCACAGATCACCATTTCCGTGAAAAGGAATAGCCTATCTTTTTTTTTCCCATCCCGTTAACCACTTCATTCTCATATAACAAAGATTTTCACTTGGAACCCACTCCTCGAAAAAGAAAGCAAATACCTTGTCTTCCGCAAGCAGCGGCAGGTGGAGAAGGATTTCAAGTGGCTCGGTGTCAGCTGCCATGACCACGAATTCAGCAATACCTCTGTTGAGGGTTTTAGTAGCTGACAACGCAATTAACCCACTAGAAAAATAAGAAACCAGAAAAAAAAAAATTGACAGCCACACGGGGAGAATCCCCTAGTAGTACACTAAGTTCAGAAAGATAATAAATAGAAGTAAAATCTCCATTATTAGCAATAGAAACAGTTAGAAATCTAGCGGAAACTATCCAACCTTCGTTAGCACCCTTTTTTAGTTGCTTGTAATTAGCGGCCTGTTGGACCAAATCCAGAATCGTTATGGCCAGTTGGGAACCAGCCAGTGGGTATGCTTTCGGATTGACTGCTTCTTCTCCCTGCAGTTAATAAAAAGCATTGGCTTTAGTAAAAAAGAGGTAAGCAAAACTACAAATCGTTCGAGTCTAATCCTCAGACGAAGGTGATATCATGAGCGTACCATTTTTTTGGCGGCTCGAAAAAAAAAAAACGACAGAAGAGGAGAGAAAACGAGGGACGACAGGGTTGAGCTAGGGTTTGGTGAACAAAGCGGAACGGAGGGGGGTTTAGTGGCGGGGAGGGGAAGATTTCCAGAATCCAGACCTGTTTGTATATGCAAGTTAAAATTAAAGGCAAGTGAAACGAAAGCGGAAAGGTGATCAGTTAAAGGCCCTTTTGGAATCTTTGCTTTGCGCCCAAGTTGTCCGCTAGTGTTTTTCAGTCACACCAACCAACTGTGGGATTTTTTTTTTTTGAAACAACATATCATTTCATTGATCACACAAGCAGCTTATACACCTTGGTACATTACAAACCAAAAGATGTCATCTCCACTTCCTCTAACTAAATTAGCCACAACATGCGCACCTATGTTCGACGATCTAAGTACAAAACACCACTTACATACATCAAAAGTAGAAGATTGTTTGTACATTTGAAGCAACCCCTTTCCTAGTCCTAAAAAACTCAATGTTTGATTTGAAATCTAAATTAAGCATAATCCTACCAAAATCCACTTTAAGCGCACAATCTGCTCCAAACTTCATAGCATAAGCTTCCACCAGTGTTGGGTCCATCGATTGCCCATAATCTTTAAAACCCGCACCTATCAAAACACCAGTTTTGTCATCCCTGCATACCACCCCCAAACATGTTGTATGCTCCGCTACACTTCCATCTACATATACTTCAACCCCACCAGCCTGGCCATAGTTGTCCTCAACCTCCAGATCCTCACCTTGCCCTTCTTCTTTGCCCATAGCTACCGCAGCAAGGAAATTGTCCGCTTGCACCCATCCATGTGAAAGTTTCTTCACAGCACCATGCCCGACCTAACAATGTGCAAACCAAATCTTCCACAAAACCTTAATGGTACAAGCTAAATGAGCGAGCGAAGTATGAATGCACTCAGAAAAAAAAAAAAAACCAATCCTTAAAAGCTCCATCTATGACCAGAGAGTCCGGACAAAATTCATCCTCTATCCCACAAAAGCTTAACATTACTACAATCAAGGAAAACATGCACCAAGGACTCAACAGCACCACAGAAACATTTTGCATCAAAACAATCACCACATCTATGAGCAAAAAGAAGAGCTCAACAAGGAATAACTCCATGCAATAATCTCCAAGCGAAAATCTTAACTATAGCAGGGATATCAAGCTTCCAAACCCTAGATAAGGCCTTTCCTATCCCAAACAAGCATGAACCCTCAATGCCTAATCGAGCCCCAAGACGCATAAAATATGCAGATCAAACAGAAAAATTATGATCCTTAGTAAAGTCCTAAAGCCAACTATCCTGCTTGTCCCTCGCTCACGGAATAACTAGCACCAAGTCGGCATATGCCCTTGAAAACCACTGCCTAACCAAGTCAGCCCTCCATTCACATAAAAAATGATTAGTTAAACATGAAACTGGCCTATCCCTAGAAACCCCTTCAAGTAAATGCCACAGATCAAGCCTTTTTCCTGGTTTACGCGAAATCCACTTATCCCCTAAGCTAATAGACTCCCCTGAACCCACTGCTCGACATAAACCTTCTCGCACATAACCTAGCACATTGAACAAGGCTCGCCAGACTGGACTCGGCCTAGACCCCAGAGTGAAATAGAAGAGATTACCATGAGGGAAATAACAGGCCCTAATAATATGAGCCATAAGAGAATCATCGTTATTAAGAATTCTTCAGCATTGCTTCATTAGAAGCGCTTCGTTAAAGACATCCAAACTTCAAAAACCCAACCCACCATTACCTAAGCTATGACACATAGCTTCCCAACTCTTCCAGTGCACCCCTCTTTTTTGCTAAATCTTCATTCCACCATAAACGGGCAAAAACATCATGAACCCTTCCCTTGAGGGTTGCAATGATCTCCTCCTGTGTGTATGGTCCCCCCATAGTGTCGCTAACATCACCAGGAACCCTTCATTCAACACATGCAAGAAAGTGAGGGTTAGTATCACGTAAGGATGTAACACCCCAACTAACAACATCACACTTAACAACAAACTGCAGCGGAAAACATAACTCATCACATTACTTAACCCGTTAACCACCCACGTGGCTAACAAGGCTAATACATATACATTGTATCGGTCTGATGGACCAGATTCCCGAGCAACTACACATTACAATCTCTTTTCATATCCAACAATCAATATACATTTACATTCAAACTGTACCGAGTATTTACCAACTAATGCCGACAACAATTTCGGTCTTACTACACCTACAATACATACCCAATTCATTAACTACACGTGTAGAAACAACTACCCCGTCCTACTCTTGAACGGTCTCCAGCTCCTTGTACCTGAAATAGGAAAGAAAGGGTGGCCCCCCAGGGGGCTCAACACCTTTGTTGGTATGGTAATCGTGCAGCCCGCATGCTACCGGGCACGCATAACTAATTGTCGTCTAAACATGAGGTTGATTATATTTAAATCATGCATGAAAACTATAAACACACCACACATTACATACCCACAACAATGGGGCTCAACAACTTAGTCAACACATCAATACTCGTTAGATCACTCATTGTGTTCTTTAAACCTTGAGGGTTTCTCCTTTAATGGAGTTAATTCCTTGTTAGACGACACTTACCCATTAGTCGGGTTCTACTTAAATTCCTCTTATTATAACCTGGGATTGATACCCATGATCCACAAACTCCACACAACAACGCATATCATATTTAACGTACATACAACATAACTTGGAGAGGGTCACGTGAGGACACATACCCCGAGATGTGAATTAGTAATCTCATTAGAGCCTAGAGAATCTTTTTATTCCCATGATAAGCTCGTTATACAATAACTTATTGTTCTACATAGAGAACACGTGTCACTTATGGTGCGCCGGAAATACTTAGTTCCGAACGCACCGTACACATTAACTTTACTGAGGTGTGTCGGTCTCAATATAGTACCGAACACACCGTACATGTCCCCCGGTACCGACGTGAGTCAGTGGAAGCCTTGGTTAAGCTTGAGGGTGATTTAAGACCAAGAAGGAAAGCAACCATAACAGAGAGGGAGTTAAAGAAACTGTATACATCAACTCCCAAACAACACGCGCGACCGGAACACTCCGGATTCCTCACCCCCCATTAGTATATATATAAATGTAAATATATAGTTAAGAGCTCTGTTACGGAACCTATCACATCCACATACCATAAGGTATTACAACCGGGTTAAACACACAAGGGAGGTAAACATACTTACACGCACAAACAACACACAACTAACTCACGCATAGCCGTGGTTAAAACATTCCCATGGTTTGGGTCGTTAAATCCGAATACCGATCTCTTATGTGATCCTAGATTTGGTTAGCTACGGTATAACACTTTCGAGGTTACACGGTATCGGAACTAACACGCCACATAAATGAATTACTATAAACTCATTACATGTTTTATCTTATAAGGTGACAACACTCAGAAAAACACATTGGCATACAAGCCGGTGTAATCAGGTAGAACACAGGTTGCAAGAAAACCATACCTGTCACCAACGTCCACTCTATTGTGCCCTCTTATGTTCCTCGAATAATTCTCGAACAACTGGTAACATTACAATTACTTTCATTAACATTGGGGTAATATGATTGTTTAACGTCTAACGCCATAGTTAACCCTGTTAACTAGTTAAATAACTTCACATTTTTAGCTTGTTTTACTTTCACATTTTACTACAATTTTTCACCCACTTAATTGTCTTTATAACTCACCTAACATGTCTTAAACAACCTTATAGCATCATTACCTGTCAATCCCCATCATTACATATCATTTTCTAACCTTAAATAGCATTTTTAGAGTGGTCCGGGACTTGGTCCTTATCTTAGGTCCCGGACCAACACTTAAATGAACTCTCGGGTGGAAATTGGCATTGGTCCGGGTCTTTGTACCGACCCCAAGTCCCGGACCATAGTGTTTGTGTAACTCTCGGCTAGTTTTTGTATGTGGTCCGGGACTTTACCCTGGAACCAAGTCCCGGACCAAAGCTACAGATTTGTAATTTTAACATTTTCAAGCCTTGTTCAACTTGTTCTCTTCACCCATTGTTTACCCAAACTTCACACATGTACTTAGGCATATTCTAATACCAAAATAACACTTTGAACCTCATTAAATCATTGTCCAAACTTGTTACTCAATTTCCTTACAACTTCTCTTAACACTTGTAATATTTTTCCTTAGGTTTTCTAAGTGGTAGTTTCATGCCTATTACTCCACTAACCAAAATGTTGCCTTACCACCATTACCACTACTCCAAAGGCATTACTTCTCACATACACCTCCCATACACAAACTCCTTCTATTTTCCACTAGTTCACACTTAGATCTTCACAAGGCATTATTTTTTTTCCTTTGTTTACCAAAACTTGCACAAGACTTTACACTTCACATAACATGACTTTGGTGTGTATAAACACCCATTTAAACCCTAAATCCACCAAGACAATGCCCAAGGCACCTTAACACTTAAGAACACCATAAATCACTTTCTTTCACCATCTTAACACTTAACAATTTCCTAGTACCTTCTAGGTCATAAAATCTCATTACAACACATAAACTCCTTTGTTTATCAACTAAATTTTTGCCATAGCTTCTCTTGTATTACCTTACACCAAAAACACATAGTTTTCCACTTCTATACAATCCAAGAACACTCAATCCCTTAATACACATTCTTACACAAAAACACATGGTTTTTCATCCTTTAACCATCAAAGACATTCATCTTCACAAGAGATGTTCTTTACACACAACTAAACCTTTAAACTACACTGCACCACAATATAGTGCATAAACTTAAATTGCTTGGCACTTAGGCCCTTAAATAACATGGATCTTAGGCCCTTAAATTGCATTAATCTTAAACACTGAATTTCCACATTTAAATGCCTTCAACCTGCAATTACACACAACAATGCTCCCATGTCCTTTTAGTCCACCTTGTGGATAGTTTTCTAGCTCATTTCCCATTGGCTCTTTAGGTTATTTATTAAGCAAATATAGCTCAATTCCCTATCACACCAAACTACATTAAGAGAGACCATTTACCTCTTTGTTTTCCAAGTTTTCTCACTTGTTTTCTCTTGTTCTTTCTTGATTGCAAATGAGCAAGGGGCTTTTATCACTTGTCAATCTTCTAACCAATATACATATAAGGGTAATGAGCATTAAGTTTCATACTTAAACTCACATATAAACCCTAAATTTACATAAGTGTCTTAAAACACTAAAATTGATGTTTACCTTTGGAATTTGAAAGAGAATTTGATTAAGAAGCAAGAGAGGACTCCTCCTAGTCCTTTGAAGATTGAATCAAGCTAAATGAAGAGCAAGATAATGCACCATTAAGAGGGGAATTTTCGGTTATATATGAAAATGAAGGGAAACTTGGATTTTCTTTGATTTTCCTTACCTTGAAGCAAAGGAGAATGACAAGGCATGAAAAGATAAGCTCAAGCTCCTTCAATGGAGATTCTTCATGGCACTGAAATGGAGTTCTTGAAGATTTGAAAAGAGGGAAATGAAGAGCTTGCTCCAACTAGAAGAATGGTAGTCTTGAAATTGAATTTGGATCATGGAGCTAAGAGCTACAAGGGTTTGAAGATGGAGAATGTATGGTTGCTGTAGCAAAACGATTTTGAGAAGGGAGGAGAAGGTTGGAGATGGTGGGAATTAAAAGAAATGAGGGAAGTGAGGTGAGAGGATGACTTTGTGAGATATTTTACATATAAAGCAAATATACTTTACTTTACTTACTTTTCCTTTCTTCCTTTTAATTAGCTAGCTAAGTTGGATGACTCACAACTTATAAAACCGGCCCCCATTATATAATAGGATATTTTATAGCCTTTGTTGACCAATTAAACAACTTATGTTGACTTATAACTTAAACTAGCACTATTCACAAATTAAGGCACATAATTGTGAATTTTTTGATTTCCCATTGATTTAGACTCCCTAATGTGATACTAAGTAGTACACATGTTCATTAAAGAGTAATTATGGGCATTTAGCCACTCAAAACTCATTTCCAAGACAATTTTTCAAAAATGTGCTTTAAGGCTCCTTAAAGCACATTTTGTGTTTTAACTTGTTTTCAAGCTTGGTTTTCTTTAGTAATTGATTTAAAATGTTTATTAGCATGTTAATAAGGTCTAGTAATGACATTTAGGTCTTATACAAGGTTACACCAAGTCCAGGGCAAGTATTTGCTTAAATTGACTTTATGGTGTTTTCTTGTGTTTTGTTTGGTTTAAATTGTCTACCAATGTTTCTTAAGGACTTATTTAGCCTTATTACATCATAATTGCATATTATTAAGTCTTGGTAGGCTCTTTGGGTCCTAACCAAGTTTATTCCAAGCTTAGAGCATGTTTTTGCTCAAATTGTCTTTATGGTACTTTATTGTTTTTACTATGGTTTAATTTACTTAATAGCATTTATAAGACACTTTTTAGCCTTTATATACCATAGTCTAATATTTAAACAACATATCAAGGTTTAGGGTATTTCAAAGGAAGAAGTGAAAAGATTTTGGAAATACTCTCGCACAATACACTCAACGTCCGCCCAATCCGTCATCATGTCTCCATGGTGATTAACTAAGCCATAAATAAAATTCTTACGACCTCTTACATGAAATCGACAATGGAAGAAAGTAGAGTTGCAATCCCTGCAACAATCCAAGCCTGTCGAGACCACTGCCATAATCGAATCTCATTTGTGTACAGAAGGGAATAATTGCTTTTGCAACTGTCTCCAACGCTCTAAGCCCTGAGAAGACAAGTCAGAATCTATAACCCTACTTAATTTAGCTTCCAGAACACCAATATCTCGCCTCTCACGCTGCAGACTGTATATCGTGAGTGGTTAGAACTGGTGTAATTGAAATAAAAGAAAAGAAATTAACACTCAAAATATCCGTCGGGCTGCAAATAAAACCTGGTCGCAGTAGTATAGTAAGACAGAAGCGGCCGGGGTCAAGCCGTGGGACTTATAGCGAAATAAAGTAGTACCTAAGCCTGTCACAAAAGGGGGGAATTAATTGACTTGTTTTTGAAAAGTAAATAACAGATTAATTTAGTGAATTATGATAAATTAAACGGAACTCCGGGTTCAGGTTAATATGATCTGATTAATTATGCTATCTCTACCGGTTTAATATAATAATTTGGCAAGATTCCTGTTATTATCTTAAGGTCCGATGAAAACTCATAAGAACTCGTTACCAGAAAATGCAAGGTCCGGTGAAAACTCAAGCAAGTACTAGTAAACGGCAGAGGAGTGTGAGGAATTTTATTCTTGCAACTGAGTACTAACTTATCCGATGAAAATAAGTTTCCTACAGTTTTACGGCTTAATTAACCTATCTGTTTGTCACCGATCAGATTAGAAACAGATTTAGTAAAGCTTTTTAATAAATCGATGAAATTTATTAAAAAGGGAGAGAGATGAACTTTAATCATAACAAACTGAATTTATTTTAATCGGTAGAAATATAGATTACACAACTAAACAAACCATAATTAAACCTTCGCCCGGAGTAAATCCTCCTTAGCCTGACATATTAACTGGTAATAAGTCAGGCAGAGGTTGGACGTAATAATAATACGGAGGTGTGGATGGTGAATGGAGAAATGAAGAGAACGAAGAGTGGAGCGTATTCGTAGGATATTGTATGTGGAATGAGTGATTTGGAGTGTTTGAGTTCTGGGGATCGAATGATGTGTTGTGGTGTACGGGAGAGAATGAATGGAAGCGAATGGTATAATGTGGTGAGCGATGGTCTGATTTTCTGGTTTCTCCGTACGTCAGTTTAAGGTTGAAGGTGTTGGGTTTATATAGAGGAAGAGGATAAGGAGGATAAGGTAAGGGCAGATTGGAGTGGAAGGAGATTGATTGCAGACAGAGCTGGAGACAGACGCGTGAGTGAATTAAGGTAGGCGCCGCCTGGTATTAATGGAGAAGCAGTTCGACATGTCTGCGGCGCCGCAAAGGAAGAAGGAAGAAGAAAACTGTCGCGTCTGAATTTAGTCACGTCCGCCCCTGTGTCCGCCTAAGGTTATGCGGACGTTACTCACGTCCGCCTCGTTGTCCGCCCATAATTATGCGGACGTCACTCTGTCCGCTCCTTGTCCGTCTAAGGTTATGCGGACACAATTTTGTCCGCCTCTCTGTCCGTCCTGTTTTATGCGGACACCATGGAGTCCGCTCCCTGTCCGTCTAAGGTTACGCGGACATCACTCCGTCTGCCTCCTGTCCGCCTATGTTTGGGCGGACACAACATGGACGCGAGTCTTGCGAACTTTGACTGGCTCTAGATTCTTCGTTTGGACTACGTTTTTCGAGCCGTCTGCGCCTATGCGTTCGTCTTTTTGTCTACTTTGCTCCCAGATTGGTTTTCCTCATGTTTAACCAATAAATTTGTGAGATAACCAATAAAACATAAACTAGAGGAAAACTAACCAAAGAGGAGAAATGAGCAAGAAAAGTGCTAATATTATATATAAAATACGCCTATAAAACATGCTCATTTTGACACTTATCACACCCCCACACTTATCTTTTTGCTTGTCCTCAAGCAAAACCACGTACCCAAGTAAGTAGGGAATGCTCAATACTAACAAATATTATTATGAAAGGTAGGATAAAGATGTGAACAGATCATGATCTTTTTAACTTATTGAGGAGTGTGATCCATCAACTGCTGGTGGCATAGGTGTGCTCAAGGTAAAATAAAATTAGAGTTTGGGGTATGATCCAAGGTACTTCAATGCTTCTTTGTTTAGGTGACTCTGAGAACTTTTACCATGGCCAACTTCTCTCAAGAATGGGCATTTTGAGGAGAAAACAAAAGGAAAAATAGATTCATGCATTTGTTTCACTTTTGCATAAGGGATGAGAAGATAAAATGTAGACATCCCTTAGCAATCCCTTATTTATTTATTATTATTTTTTTGTGACTCTGAGAACTTTTACCACGCCTTTGTATTTAAGAACACTCAACTCTCTTTGTTGGTTACCAATGGTGTCTCGCAAGTCCCTTATTTATTTATTATTTTTTTTTTTTTAACAGAGAAGCACCCCTTAGCAATCCCTAAGAGAGAAGACAGAAAGAAACCCTGAGCAATAAAATCCAACCATTTGCAGATTATTTGGTCACACCGCATAAGAAAAATGCTCCTCAAAAGTAATCAAATGAAAATTTTTAAATTTGTACCATTTATCCCACAATTCATAATAGTATTTGTTTTTAAAGAGAACAACCTACATTAGCAGGGTACATAATTTTAATTTTTGAACAAATGCAAGATAAGCAGAGAGATTTAAACATTTTAAGCACAAAATGCCCTGAAAAGGCTCTTCCCCCACACTTAAGCTCAAGCAATGCCCTCATTGCGTAGATGGTATTAAATTAACAGGGCATGCAATTAATAAAGGAAAGAGTGTACTCCCCAAATTTCGTAGAGTGTGTAGAGCTCCCCCACACTTGAGTGCAGCTGTGGAATATCATGAAATGTACCTGTAAGGAATATTCTACACAGCCAGAAGAACTCAAGTAAAACCTGCATTTTATTATAACATATAAAAGGGAAATATAGTACAAAAAGAAAACAACATTAAATTAAAGGAAAGACAAAAGATAGATAGTGGGTTGCCTCCCACCAAGCTGCCCGGGTTTAACGTCTCTAGCTAGACGTATTTGACCAAGCTTTAGGTTGGAGAAGAGTTTGAGGGTGAGGTATCTGAACTGCTGGCGTTAGGAAGTTTGTACACTTTTTTAAACTTATGATGTAGAGGTGTTATCTGCTGTTCCTTTGGGCTGGAGGCTTCCTCGTATTCCTGTAAGAAAGAAATTGCGAACAGAGCATTATTATTTTCAAGAATTCCGGCATACCTTTTTAGACGGGATCCATTGACTTTGAAGCATTCTCCTTTCTTATTCTGGAGTTTGTAAACACCAAAAGGAGTAGTTCCAACTACTTGGAACGGGCCAGTCCAGTGAGATTTGAGTTTTCCAGGAAATATTCTCAATCTGGAATTATAAAGCAGCACCCCGTCGCCAACCTTAAAGTCGCGTTTGTGGATCATTTGGTCATGGTGTTTCTTGGTGCGCTCCTTGTATATTGTCGCACTGCGGTATGCCTGATCTCTTAACTCCTCGATTCAAGAGTGAAGCTTACGCTTTTCTCCTGCGGCCTCTAAATTGAAGTTTAGGGCCTTGAGTGCCCAATATGCCTTATGTTCCAGCTCTACAGGCAGGTGGCATGATTTCCCATAACAAGCTTAAAAGGAGACATCCCGATGGGAGTCTTGAATGCGGTGCGGTAAGCCCAAAGCGCATCATCTAACTTAAGTGCCCAATCCTTCCGTGATGAGTTAACCGTTTTCTGGAGAATCCATTTTAACTCACGGTTTGAAACTTCTGCTTGCCGTTTGTCTGGGGGTGATAAGGTAGAGCTATCTTGTGACGTACCCCGTACTTACCCATAAGCGCTTCAAATGAACGGTTGCAGAAGTGATCCTCCGTCACTGATAATAATTCTAGGCACGCCAAACGGGTAAAGATGTGCTTCTTAAGGAATCTGGTTACGGTTTGAATCTGCATGATGACAGGGTATGGCTTCTACCCATTTCGACATAATCCTGCCACTAAAACATACTGGTGGCCCTGTGAGGAAGGGAACGGTCCCATAAAATCAATGCCCCAACAATCAAAGAGTTCCACTTCTAGTATTCCTTGTTGTGGCATTTCATGTCTCCTAGATGTGTTACCCATTCTCTGACAATTATCACATTGGGCGCAGAATTGGTAAACATCCTTGTGAAGAGTTGGCCAATAAAATCCTGAGGCCAGGATCTTAGCAGCGGTCCTTGTGGGTCCATGGTGACCTCCGGCTTCCCGTGAGTGACAAAAATGTATGACGCTGTGAACTCATCTTCAGGGAGACACCGGCGAATCAACCCATCTGCACAGACTCGGAACAAATATGGATCTTCCCAAAATAATGCTTTGAATCAGAAAGAAATTTCTTCTTCTGGGAGTAAGATAGATCATATGGTATTGTTCCAGAGACTAGATAATTGGCCAGGTCCGCATACCATGGCTCCTGTACCTTGGTGATAGAAAAGGCAGTCTCATCGGGGAAGAATTCGTTGATAGGCACACTATCCGTAGGAGTTACCAACCGGGAGAGATGGTCAGCGACGACATTTAATTTTCCGCTCTTGTCTTTGACTTCTATGTCAAACTCCTGTAGTAGAAGAATCCAGCGCAACAAGCGAGGCTTGGCTTCTTGTTTTGCAAATAGGTATTTGAGAGCAGAGTGGTCTGTGTGCCCTATGACTTTGCTTCCCCATAAGTACGACCTGAACTTATCAAGGGAGAATACTATAGCCAGAAGCTCTTTTTCAGTGGTCGTATAGTTCTTCTGGGCATCGTTTAGTGTCCTGCTGGCATAAGCAATCACTCTCAAAATCTTCTCTTTTTTCTGGCATAGAGCTGCCCCCACTGCGTAGTCACTTGCATCACACATGATCTCAAATGGAAGAGACCAGTCGGGTGATATGACAACAGGTGCAGATACCAATTTTTGTGTTATTGTATGGAAAGCAGTTGTACACTTATCATCAAAATGAAACGGGGCATCTTTTTTTAGCAGGTCGGTCAATGGTTTAGTGATTTTTGAGAAGTCTTGTATAAACCGTCGATAGAATCCTGCATGCCCGAGAAACGCTCGAATATCTTTAACAGAGGTTGGTGCCGGTAATTTCTCTATAACCTCCACCTTGGCCTTATCCTCCTCTATTCCTTCTGCCGATATTTTATGTCCAAGGAAAATCCCGTCCTTGACCATAAAGTGACATTTTCCCAATTCAAAACGAGATTTGTATCCTCACACCGTCCTAGGATCAAATCAAGTTGTGCTAAGCATTTATCAAAACTAGAGCCATAGACCGAGAAGTCATCCATAAAGACCTCTATGCTCTGTTCGATGAAATAAGTGAATATAGCTTGCATGCATCTCTGGAAGGTAGCAGAGGCATTACATAGTCCGAAGGGCATTCTTCTGTATGCAAAGGTGCCGTATGGACAAGTGAAAGTGGTCTTGTCCTGGTCCTCTGGTGCGATTGGTATTTGGAAATACCCTGAGAACCCATCTAAAAAGCAGTAGTACTCTTGCCCTGCTAGTCTCTCTAACATCTGATCAATAAAGGGGAGAGGAAAGTGATCTTTCCTGGTTGCCAAGTTTAAGCGCCTATAGTCGATACACATGCGCCAACCAGTGATTTTTCTTTGAGGGATAGCCTCTCCCTTATCATTCACAACTGCCTCGATGCCCCCTTCTTCGGGACAACTTGTACCGGGCTTACCCATGGACTGTCAGAGATAGGATAAATGATGTTCGCATCTAGGAGTTTCAGAACCTCCTTTTTAACTACCTCCTTTAGGTTAGGGTTTAGCCGACGTTGGGGTTGCCTGATAGACTTGTAGTTTTCCTCCATATAAATTTGGTGCGTGCAATAGGAGGGGTCAATTCCTTTTATATCAGCAATAGTCCACCCGATCGCTGTTCTATGTTTCTTCAATACCTCGAGTAGCCTCGTTTCCTCCCCGAAATTCAGAGAAGAGGAAATAATGACAGGCAAATGGTCATTTTCAGCTAAAAAGGCATACTTGAGTTTAGAAGGCAGCTCCTTGAGCTCGAGCTCTGGTGGCTGTTCTATTGATGGAATTGATTTTTGAGGTTTTCTGTCGAGTTTTTCGATAGGTGGCCGGTAGGCTTGATAACCAGCCCTCCCTTTCTCTACATGCGCCAGCATGGCGTTAACTTCCAGATCCTCCACCTTTTCTTCTAGAGAAGTAAATAATACTTGCTCTAGTGGTTCAGCTTCAGCTTTCGGGATGGAAGATAGGGAATACATGTCCTCATCTGTAGAAAAGTCGCCTTCCTCCTCCTCATCATCTGTTAATCCCACTGTCTTAGCATGAGGAGAAAAGTTAGATTTCTTCATCATTTTCTGCATATCGAATTCGATCGTTTCGTCCTCGTACCGCAGAGTGATTTTCCCATCGTGGACATCAATGATGGCTTTGGCAGTACTTAGAAACGGTCGACCTAGAATCAGGGGAACCTCAACATCGTCATCCATTTCTAAAATGACGAAGTCAGCTGGAAAGATAAAGCGAGACACTCCAACTACCAGATCTCGGACTATTCCCATGGGCTTGATCTCTGATCTGTCTGCTAGTTGGAGTTTGAAAGGAACCGGTTGCATCTCTTCTCCTTTTACTTTCAAGAAGGTGGCGTAGGGCATGATATTAATGCTGGCTCCCAGGTCGCATAAACCGCTTCCACAGTCCACTCCACCTATAAAACACGGGATTACGAGATTTCCCGGATCTGTTTGTTTGGGAGGGAGTGCTCGAAGAAGGGCAGCAGAGCATTCCTCCGTGAGGTGCACTGTTTCTTTTCCAGGTTTCTTCTTCTTCTTTGTTAAGAGATCCTTTAGAAATTTGGCGTAGTTGGCAAGCAGGAAATATTTGGAAACTGATCTGGTCCTTACAAGTCCCTGAGAGGGTTAAAACTTGTCTCTGGTTTATTGCTCACAATGCTCTTAAGTCTAAAAACCTTCTTTTCAAGCATGGCCTTATTGTGAATGATTTGTGTAGCTCCTGTGGTGAGAGCGAAACTACTGAACATATTATTAAATGCTGTAAGGTTGCTACCGAGACGTGGAGAGGCTTATACAGGAAGTTTAATCTTACTCCTTTTCCTAGTGATTGCTCTTTTCAGATTTGGCTTACCTCTAATCTTAGCTGTAACCAGCAATCTCCTGACTTGGTTGGAATAAAATGGTCTAAAGTGTTTGCAATTACTTGTCATACTTTGTGGTACTGGCGGAACTTCAAGTTTCATGAATTATCTAATGAGATTCTGTTGCCTGATGAATTGTTATGGTTCAGGCTGAAGAGCTGGTTGAAATCTGCCGAGAAGAATGGGAGCAGCAGACCCAGGCGGAGAGATAGTTCACCCAGTCAGCAGTGGGAGGCTCCACCAGATGGTTACTTTAAGGTTAATGCTGATGCTTCCAAGCTCTCTTCTGGTCAAGCCACAACAGCTTGTGTATGTAGAGACCAAGAGGGGAATTGGAGGTTTGGAACTATGAGGAAGCTTGGTGATTCTGATGTACTTGAAGCAGAGCTGTGGGGAGTATACGATGGCCTGATGCAAGCTCGGAAGCTTCATTTCCAGCAAGTCATTTTGGAATCTGATTCTATGGAGGTGGTTAATCTCCTTCAAGGTTCTACGGTGAATCCCCTGGTCCAGAATATTAAAGTAGCATGCTTAGATTTAATTAGTCAGTTTTCTTCCTGCTCTTTAAGGAAGATTCCTCGTGTTCAGAATGGTCTAGCAGACTTATTAGCTAAAGCCGCTCATGACCTTTG
Organism: Limonium bicolor; assembly: GCA_023374045.1. Lineage (NCBI taxonomy): Eukaryota > Viridiplantae > Streptophyta > Magnoliopsida > Caryophyllales > Plumbaginaceae > Limonium > Limonium bicolor. The sequence goes on from CM041776.1 coordinate 29,900,239, forward strand.
TATTGATTTCTCTTACTTTGAGATTCCCCCCTGTCTGTATGAACATTCTTGGGAATGAGAGGCCTTCTCTCATTCGGCACAATGAATAAGATTGTCTCCTTCTGATAAAAAAAAAGAAATTTGGCGTAGTTAGGCATCTCTTGCAAAGCATCAATTAGAGGTATGTCGAGGGTTAGTTTCTTGAAAATGCTCAAGAATTTGGAGATCTGCTCATCTAGGTGTTTCTTTTTCATCCTGTTGGGAAATGGGAGTTCACTGTTTTTAGGAGTGGAAGATGGAATGTCGATAGTAACTCGAGATGGAGGTAGTAGTAGGAGTAGGAACTTGGATTTCTGAGGGAGGTGAGGCTGGATTGGTTGTGTCTTCATCATTGATGTAGGCCTCTTCATGATTTTCTTTTTCTTTTCCTTTTCTGGTGGCAAGTTCCCTTCCACTCCTTAGGGAGATTGCACTCAAGTTTGTTGATTGGAATGTGCCATCGTCTATAAGGATTGAATTTGCTTGCTCTCTTGGATTAGGGTTAGTCTGTGAAGGGAATTGACCAGGTGGTCTTTGTTGGGTGAGTAACTGTTGAATCTGAGATTGCAAGGCTTTTTGGTCTTTGCGCAGGGCTGCGACCTCCTCTTGCGTATCTCGGGACTTACCCATCATTGCCTTAAACATCTCTTGCATTTGAGACATTTCAGACTCAGGATTCGAAGGAGGTTGAGTTGGTCGACTCGAAGAAGCTTCATTGTCATAAGGCTGTTGCTGATACTGCCTTTGGCCTCCTTGAAAATTGGACTGAGGTCTGTAATTTTGAGATGGTTGTAGTGTATGTGGGTTTTGGATATTGTCAATGTTTGAGTAGCGAAGGTTGGATTGCAGGTTACGTTGCCAAGGTTGTCTATACCCTGAATTGTTGGTGATATAGTTTGCTTCCTCCGCTGCTTTTAATTCTTGTAGTTGGGGACATTGTTCATAGTCATGAGGCCCACCACATTGCGTACAAGAAATAACAGGAGATGATTGGGACAGAGGTGCATAGTCTGGAGGGATTGTAGATGATCGGGAAATCATCGACTTAGCTTGCTGGGGGAAGGAGTTCATAGCCATCTGCTCAACCACTTTCTGCAGAGTACTTACTTTTGTTGCCTGCTGAGCATTGCTTTCCATGAGTTGCTCATGGATTTTCATCAGCTGGTCAAACTTGTTATCACTTTCCCCAACATGGTATAAACCTGGAGTACCGCTCCTTGATCCACCGGAGGCCCAGTCTCTGATTTCTTCACAGAGAGACTCCATGCTATTCAGAAATTGTGCTCCTGGCTTTTTCAGAATGTCAGCCCCTAACGAGGACAGTACCATTGTTCTGCATGGACCGATCAAGCCTTTGTAGAACAATTGTGATACTTGTTCTTTCGTCAGACCATGGTGAGGACAAGTAAGTAGTAGTCCTTTGAAACGGTCCCAAGTTTCACAAATGTTCTCCGACCCAGGTTGCTTGAAATTATAGATTCCAGTAATCATTTCCAACGTTTGGCTCGGGGGTAGGAATTTGTCGTAGAACTTGGTGGCCATGTCATCCCAAGTACCAATGGTACTTGGTGTCAGGCTATGATACCACTTGCTCGCACTTCCCGTCAGACTGTGAGGGAATAATGATAGTCTTGCGTACTGGAGTACTGCAACGGTCGCAGTAAGACTGTTGGCATGTTGCAAGAACTTGGTAACATGTAACAGGGCTTCGTCTGGACTGGAACCATCAAACATGCCCAACTCCTTTACACATCGGATTTGATGATATGGCTTTAGCTTCTGCCACTCATCGTATTCGGATGGGCTAAGGCGAGGAAGGATGATGGCAAGCTGTTGTCCTTGATTAGACGGCCTGTTGATGTTTTGAACTGTCGCTGGTGAAATTGCCATGTCAGCTTCCGGGTCAGATTCTATCACTGTGGTGATAATGTTTTGTTGAGTTCGGTTCTGCCTTAGGGTGCGCAGAAGGGTTCTCTCGGTCTCTGGAATGTAACCAACCGTGTGATTATTAATATTTTCTGGGAGGCTGTTTGACCTGGTAAAAGGCATTCACCACTCAAAACAGAGAAAAAAACTCATTATGTGAGAAAATAAAATGTTAGGAATTAGATGACAGAAATTTAATGTTAGTAGTTAGAGACAATGGAATTTAAATGACAGAAAATTAAATGACAATGGAAATTAAATGACAGAAAATTAAATGACAATGGAATTTAAATGACAGAAAATTAAAGTTAGTAGTTAGTATACTGGAAATTTGAAGTTAGTAGTTAGTATACTGGAAACTTGAGGGACAATGGAAATTAAATGACTGAAAATAAATGACAATAATATTAAGATGTCAGAAGTTAGATGTCCAAAGTCAGAAGTCAAATGTCCGAGGTCAGATGTCCGAAATTAGATTAACAACAAAATAATATTAACAGATTATTATAATATAACAGGTGAATTAACCGGGGCTTAGGGACTAGAATAAATCAAGTCCCCGGCAACGGCGCCATTTTGCAGACTGTATATCGTGAGTGGTTAGAACTGGTGTAATTGAAATAAAAGAAAAGAAATTAATACTCAAAATATCTGTCGGGCTGCAAATAAAACCCGGTCGCAGTAGTATAGTAAGATAGAAGCGGCCGGGGTCAAACCGTGGGACTTATAGCGAAATAAAGTAGTACCTAAGCTTGTCACAAAAGGGGGGAATTAATTGACTTGTTTTTGAAAAGTAAATAACATATTAATTTAGTGAATTATGATAAATTAAACGGAACTCCGGGTTCAGGTTAATATGATCTGATTAATTATGCTATCTCTACCGGTTTAATATAATAATTTGGCAAGATTCCTATTATTATCTTAAGGTCCGATGAAAACTCATAAGAACTCGTTACCAGAAAATGCAAGGTCCGGTGAAAACTCAAGCAAGCACTAGTAAACGGCAGAGGAGTGTGAGGAATTTTATTCTTGCAACTGAGTACTAACTTATCCGATGAAAATAAGTTTCCTACAGTTTTACGACTTAATTAACCTATCTGTTTGTCATCGATCAGATTAGAAACAGATTTAGTAAAGCTTTTTAATAAATCGATGAAATTTATTAAAAAGGGAGAGAGATGAACTTTAATCGTAACAAACTGAATTTATTTTAACCGGTAGAAATATAGATTACACAACTAAACAAACCATAATTAAACCTTCGCCCGTAGTAAATCCTCCTTAGCCTGACATATTAACTGGTAATAAGTCAGGCAGAGGTTGGACGTAATAATAATACGGAGGTGTGGATGGTGAATGGAGAAATGAAGAGAACGAAGAGTGGAGCGTATTCGTAGGATATTGTATGTGGAATGAGTGATTTGGAGTGTTTGAGTTCTGGGGATCGAATGATGTGTTGTGGTGTACGGGAGAGAATGAATGGAAGCGAATGGTAGAATGTGGTGAGCGATGGTCTGATTTTCTGGTTTTCTCCGTACGTCAGTTTAAGGTTGAAGGTGCTGGGTTTATATAGAGGAAGAGGATAAGGTTAAGGGCAGATCTGGAGTGGAAGGAGATTGATTGCAGATTGATTGCAAATTGATTGCAGATTGATTGCAGACAGAGCTGGAGACAGACGCGTGAGTGAATTAAGGTAGGTGCCGCTTGGTATTAATGGAGAAGCAGTTCGACATGTCTGCGGCGCCGCAAAGGAAGAAGAAAGAAGAAAACTGTCGCGTCTGAATTTAGTCACGTCCGCCCCTGTGTCCGCCTAAGGTTATGCGGACGTTACTCACGTCCGCCTCGTTGTCTGCCCATAATTATGCGGACGTCACTCTGTCCGCTCCTTGTCCGCCTAAGGTTATGCGGACACAATTCTGTCCGCCTCTCTGTCCGCTCCCTGTCCGTCTAAGGTTACGCGGACATCACTCCGTCCGCCTCCTGTCCACCTATGTTTGGGCGGTCTCAACATGGACGCGAGTCTTGCGAACTTTGACTGGCTCTAGATTCTTCGTTTGGACTCCGTTTTTCGAGCCGTCTGCGCCTATGCGTTCGTCTTTTTGTCTACTTTGCTCCCAGCTTGGTTTTCCTAATGTTTAACCAATAAATTTGTGAGATAACCAATAAAACATAAACTAGAGGAAAACTAACCGAAGAGGAGAAATGAGCAAGAAAAGTGCTAATATTATATATAAAATACACCTATAAAACATGCTCATTTGGACACTTATCACCCGCACAACCTAATCTCTACCCCATCGCTGCAACACTCCGCCACACACCTCCACTTTGCTCTGATAATCCCCACTAGGCAAAGAAGGTCACACCAAACCCGCTCCACCATAGCCTGACAACTCACCAAATACACCCAACAATTTTCAACCTAAAAGGTTTGGGACCCCGACGAACCAAAGGGCGAAGAACAAATTTCAATAGCCGGTGATCTGACCTACTCCAACCCAGATGAAGATTTCAAGCACCAAGAAACCGTCAAAGCCAAGCCTCATTACAGAGAAATCGATCAAGGCGGCTCCTCACACAGTCAACCCCATAATGTTTATTGGTATAAGTGTAATAGTTGCCCACAAACCCTAAATCTTGAAGGCCATAGTAATTTATACAACGCCACAAATCCACACAATCGCGCCACCACCTGGCCCCCTGTCCCTGTCTCTCTGATTCCCACAGCACCTCATAAAAATCACCCCCCAAAACCCAAGGACCATCCCACTGCACACTCAAATCCTTTAACATTTACCACGTATGCCACTGCTTAGAGCGAACCGACCACCCATAAATCCCGGTTATAAGCCAGACATTTCCCAATGGATCCGTAAAAATACAGTCAACATGAAGACTTGAATAGCTACAAATCTGCACATCCCGATCCTCCTGCCAAAAGAACGCCACACCACCTCGACGCCCACAATTGTCGCCCGCCACCCAGTTATATCCACGAAGATGACCTCCAAAATGATGAATCTCAAAAGAAGCTAGTTTAGTTTCACAGAGGAAAACTAAACTCAGCGATTTAGCTCGGACCAGGTCCAAGCACCAGCGGACTACACGAGGATCACCAAGGCCTCGGCAGTTCGCGACCAACACCGCCATTATTCACGGTGGCCCTGGGTCTCCCCAAGGGGCGCCTTTCAAGAGTTATCAGTTTCATTACCACGGCCACGCTTTAAAACCTCCTCCAGCTTTTGCCTTTCTAGTATTTCTTTCAAACTCGTAGTATAATCCACACAATCTCGCTTTCTTTTCATACCAACATACTTAGTCTCTAGCCCATCAACTCGAACTAAAACAACCTCCTTGTGAACTTCGCCCATAGTTGCATGGGCTTCTTTGCCTTTATTACATGCATCCTTATCTGAAGCACTCTCAAGCCCACTCCCACTCGACTACCCACCTCTGAAAACTTACAAGGCTCACCCAAATCCTCTGGACTACCCACTCGAAGGCGACCTCCTTCAGAAACACCCGCACATAGCCATGTACGGTAAGGATGATCAGTAACCATAGCCTCAGTTTGAAAAGGGAAATCTCTCGTAATGTGCATGAATTGACCATAGTGAAAACATATGTTGGGGAGGCGCTCGTACATCAGCCGCAAAACGGTACTCACATCTTCAAGAGACAAAGAGACAAACCTCAAAATCGACCTGGAAATGTCGACCTTAACCTGGATGCGCATGAAACCTCTTTGCCCTTGACGATCATCATCTGGGTAGTCCATGGAGTAACCAATATGATTCCCCACCCTTTGAACGAAATCATGGGAGTAAAACATAAAGGGAACTTCATGCACTCGAATCCAAAAGGGAACCCAGTGAAAATCATGCTCAACCGGCGCCTTCAAGCGATCAACCTCCCGTAAAGCCAAAAGGCTTCCTCAAAATGTCCATAGACCCCACCCTAACACAACATGAAACTTCTCCTTGTCGTCAAACTCAAATAAGAAGAGATCATCACCAAGAGGACGGATGACCAGCTCCTTCTCACATTTCTATACCTTACCCAACGTAGCTTTCATCGCCCTAAGATCAACACTACGGACAAGAGACAACCTACCAATTAAGCAACGATCATACGAAATATGTGTCGGCGGCTCTAGTATATCATCCACCTCCATGCAAATTTCTTCTTTGGCTATAAGAGTCAAACGAGCACACTTTGCAAAGAGATCATCCACTGACTTCCCTTTATCTGCCATGGCAACAAGAAACGTAAGGAGTAGAGAAAATAAAACAAGAGGAACAAATGAAAGAAAGGCGAGGGTAGAAGAGAGACATAAAACAACAAGCAAAGAGGAAAAAACTTACATGCAGACAGAAGATGAAGAGGTAAGGTGAGGAAGAAAAGGTTAAAAGATGGGGTAAATACTAATAGGAACCAAGAGCTTACATACTAAGCTACTAGTAATGATTTGCATGAAAAAATAGACTAGTCTAATAAGCTAACCTTACGCACAGAAAGAAAATATGAGGGTGGAAAAAAACCTGACTCTCAAGGAACCGGAGAAAAGAAACAAAAAAAAAACAAGATACGCAGATCAGATAGCTAGAAGATCCCAAGGAAGCACGCTTGCATAGAGATAGAAGGAAGGAGAAGACGAGGAGACGATCAGCAAGGAACCATACACAACACAAGTTGACCTGCAACAGCAACAAGAAGAGCCCTACAGCTCACGCCTCCGCCTGAGGAGGATTGTTGAGGTAGGTACACAACTTACACAGTTAATGAAAAACTCCCTATTGGAATGTTGACAATTCGATATATCCAATGGAACACATAAAACAAATCAGGACCATCAGTGGAGCGTTCCAACGTGGGCAACGTTTAACACTCGTCTCCTCCCTAATCCAAACCGTCCCTGTCTTAACCCTATATCGGGTCTCACAGGTGCGTCGCCCATCGCGCCATAAGTATAAGGGACAAGGGGCCATGCATCTTGTCAGCTCCACCTCATGATCACAATATCCGTCGTTAACGCCACAGGCTATTGACAAGTGCTTCTAACCCCAAGCCTTATGGCCTGGGTATAGGTCTTTGCTGAAATGCTTCGTCCAACACGGGCCTCTCGTCCTCAGCATACCTGTAAGAGAACTCAAAGGCGTAATACATGGGTGACTGAAGTCATTGCAACATTGGGACATGACCAACTCAAAGGGGTTTCGCTCAGTTTCCGAACTTTTGTGCAGGTTATAGCACATTTGCGCGGTATCAAGCAAATGAATCCAGTTCTTTTGGGAACCTATGACATAATGCCTAAGGTATTCCTCCAAGAGTGCACTCACCCTCTCAGTTTGGCCATCAATCTGTGGATGATTCGTAGTAGAGAACTTCAGCTCAGAGCCCATAAGGCCGAAGAGCGTGACCCAAAACCGTCCCGTGAATCTCGTATCGCGATCACTTATCACATCACGGGGGAGTCCAAAGTACTTAACGACGTAGGCATGGAACAACCTTGTTGTTAAGTCAGCAGAGCAGTTCGAGGGTGCTGGTATAAACACAGCATACTTGGAGAACCGGTCCACGACAACAAGGACAGAAGTTTTTCCCTCCACCGAAGGGAAACCTGAGACAAAATCCATAGAAATCGACTCCCATGGGTTGTTTGGAACAGGCAGCGGGTTGAGGAGTCCCGCTGTCTTCTTCCTTTCAATCTTGTCCTATTGACATACCAAACAAGACGTTACATAGTCCTTGTTGGCGATGACGTAAGTCCCCTAAGCTCCAAGGGTTAGTTGGGAAAGGGAACTTAGTAAAGGAGGTGCTACCAAGAGGTGGTGTTCTTTTGAAATGGAGCCAACGTTAGCCTTAGATATGTGACGGGGATTCAATTGGTCCTTCCATCAGAAAATGAGCGTATAAGCTCTTGAGGAAGTGGCCTTTTGCAAACTCCTTTGCGTAAGCTGCGTATGTGGTCCTAAGTAAAGTTGAACATTACCTTAGGGCCCTCCCTGTGAGGGAAGACCTTCTAAACCTTACGGGTGAATCACGTGAGATACTAGATCTGTGATGCGGAAGGATAAATCCCACTGGTCCCAGGAAACTCTAGGAACTCCTCGGAAATTGGAAGACTCGTTCCAATTAAGGGTGAGCGACCTGTGCTCCTGATTAGGAGGCACATTAGCGGTGCTCCCTAACAACCTCGCCCTTTCTCCATTGTATTGAAAGGGGATGCTGTGTCAAAACTTGTTTCAAGGGTTGTCATAAGTCCACGACTAGGCTTCGTAGACTTTGACCGCTTGAGCATAAGATGGCCTCACCAGAATCTAGTGTTGGGGATGTTGTTGCCGTATTAAGTTGAAAAGATGGCTGATTGGCCCATCTTTCTAACCGGTCTACTAGTACTATGAGATCCGATTCGCTTGGTATCGTGGTTTAAGTGAAAGCTTTGCTAGCCACGGAGACCTAGAGCAGAATTTGTGATGTGATCTGAAGCCCAAACTACCTCTGGCTCAAAATGGCCCAGACATCCTCTAGTTGCTTCGTGCCCGTGGTGACACTGGCACTTGCAACCTAAGGGCAGCACTAAGCACAATGTGCTCGTGCTATTGGAGTCACTACCAAGCCACTCTGGCAGTGTGCATACCGAAGGCATGCCCGGTCCTTACTAGGCCCGGACGGGTGTCCTCCACAACACCCACTAACTCAGCCCTCGCTCGAGTCACAAGTTGGCGCAACTCAGCTCGGCCAAATCCAACGCATCGTGCCCTTCAACTGATGCCCATCCCTCGGACCTTCGTCCTCGGGGGTCTCAAGGACCGTGGAACTTAAGGGACTAGGTCAAAGCGACAATCAAGTATGGGGTTGACAAGCAATCCCAACACAAGTTGTAACGGGCACCAACCAAAGGACAAACTGGCATGGAGCTACTTGTAACCAAGCAGCTCGCCAAAAGGGGCATGACAAACCTCCCCCACCGAAGTTCTTGCTGTCCCCAGCAAGATACAACAATGAGTCTTAGCTCAACTAAGAAGATTTTATCATGCTCCATAATTTCCCTACTTTGAAGGTATAACAACCCATAGACAATGTCTTTGACCAACACACGCAGGCAACTGCTTTGAACCGTTAACCGGTGCGTTTCCCCAAAGCTCTAATATTTTTGAGTTCTTCCACGTTCTACTTGAATGGGTCACCGAAGGCATGCCCGTCACCCAATAACTTTCACTCACCACTCGTCACCCACGGGCCACGGGTGAACCGGGTAGATCAGGTGATAAGCGTGTGAAAAATTAAAATGGAAGACTGAGGATAAAAAAATCTAACCCAAACAATCTCCAAAAAAATCAGGGGTTGAGATGATTATTTATAACCAAGGAAACTCAATCTATGAACTAATATTTCGATGTGGGGGTGAACTAATATTTCGATGTGGGGGTGGGAATAGAGGAAGTTAACTCATGTAGTTGCTAGTTGCTACCCTCCCACATCATTTCTGAAAACTCATATAATATACTTCAGTAGCCTTTCTCATTTTCTATACTTCATGCACTCATTTCCTATACTTCATTTGTAGAAGTGAAAAATATCTAGAATTATTTACATTTCTACCACATCGATTATCACTTTTATAAAGTGAATCTAACATAGTATATAATAATGTCATCCTTACATAATTAAGGATGTCACAATTAAAGAAAACTTTACTATAAACCCCTCCCCTCTCGTTTCTTTTATAGCTGAAGTAGAGAAAAACTTTTCTACCCATTCTCGATGTGGGAGGTTGTAGTAGGCTGGAGAAGCACTTGGCTCCCACATTATTTTCTTGTTACAATTACGAACACTTTATATACTATAACAATAGTAAGGAATATGTAATGCGGTGATGAATGGATATAGGCATTGGTATTTAATATGACACATTGTTAATTAATTTTGCTCAAACTTGAACTATCTTCGGGTGGTCATGTCAGGTGAAAAATGTTCACTCGTATCCGCTTCACCCGTTTATTTCGGGTTTTTCATCCGTTTTATCGGGTCGGGTGGTCGAGTGAAACGGATACCCGTCACCCATTGCCATCCCTAGTTCTGCACCTAGACCTGACAATTTTGACCCAACCCGACCCATACTTTTACGGGTTAGGGTCTTGATTATTGACCTATCTATTTTTTGGGTTGGGTTAGGATAATAAGCTAATTTTATGGGTCAGGTTAGGGTGAAGATCTTAACTCATGACCCAACCCGAAACCCGAAAATATATTTGTTAATAATAATAAATAAAAATATAATTCATATATATATATTATTTTCAGATCAAACTATACCTTAGCTTTAAGCCCAAATTCAGTTGGATTATCCCACATTAAATAATATCACATAATCTTAACTAAACAAACGACCCAGCCAGCTGCATATCAAACAAAGGGCACAACCATACCTTAACATAATGTTGAAAACCTAAATACTCTCATCTTGCATACTCACAACCATTTTTCTTCTCTACGTCGTTATTTATGTCTATGTTGCTCTTCATCTCTGCCTAATGTTTGTTTTTCATATTCTCACTATTATAGTTGTTCTTAAGAACATAGATATGTTTAGATTATCTAAAAGGGTGAACAAAAGTAGATGATATGTATTTTTTGTAGGTGGGATCTCGATTATAAGCCAATTAATAGATATAGAAGTCATTATCCAACCCATGAGTAGAACCGGCATTTTTATTGGAGAAAGTTACCTGCGGGCCCAGGGACTACTAAGACGCAAATCCCTCACTTAGAAAATCATGTACCACTTCATTATTTCCTACCCTATTATCCATCATATATAAGAAGGATATACAGTTAACGCTAATGATAGGCAAAGCACGAATGCTTCTAATCATAAGAAGCGAGCATATTCTTCAACTGCTGCTATTACAAAATATAGTATTCCTGATTGCAAAGTTAACAAGCACAAAGTTTATAAAATAAAACACATAAAAGTGACAGAAACAACAAAATATATTGGTATAACTTCATCAGTCAAAGCCTTCAAGGAGCAAACTTCCACAATCCATCGAGGCCTGTCACTCCGAATATGCATTCTTAATTCTTCACTCAAATTAAAAGATTTTCAATCGCATCCTACAGAGCATTGCAAAGATATGTAAGATTCACACATTATGTTTGGTATATCATCAACTATGAAATTAAAAGACACACCTTGAGCTGTGTTATTTGTGACTTCAACTGGCTTCCTTCGTTGCTAGTCACCGAACATGCAATTACCGGCCTTGTGACACCACATGCCCTTCCAAGGGCTTGCTTTGAGGGGACAAAAACATAAGGTACATTCTGTATATATCACAAACTTTAGTTACTTCTTCAAAAATTGCAAAGCTTCTTGAGTATATAAAAAAAAGATAAATATATGACCAACAACAAATCTATACCAAGCTGATGGTTTCACAAAAGCTAAGGCAAATATCAAAAGCTGTCCGCAATGCGTAAACATGTGTAGAGTCGGAAAAGAAGAGCCCTTTTTCTTTGCGTAGCCAGACCAACGATATGGATATAATTTAGACAACGTCCAACCAACCCTGCCTTGCGCAGCAGGTAAGATAAATTGGATAAATTCACCTCAAAGTATACTTAAAGAATGATACGAAGTAATGATAATAACATGAGTCGCCTCGACTATCCTAACAATAATGGACAACGGAAAGCTAAGCAAGGAAAGCATGTCTTTCAAATTCCTAAATTGAACCCTTGTGCCAACAAAAATTCCTCAGCTAACACAAGAAAATTCTGCATTGGTATGACAGGCCCTTCTTTGCCAATAAGCACATGCTTTTATCCTCAGCATTCTCTGGTCTGGTTCAATACCATAAGCTATGTGCAATAAAAAATTTGCTTCAAAACAGACATTTATTTGAAAAGTTTGACGTAAACAACAGAGGAGCTCTTTTTTGCTTTTTTTTCACGCCCAAACCAATGAATGAACATCCAACAATACGGTAAGCAGCATCAAAGATAAGTTGAATGTGTTTTCCCCTTTGCATAATAAGATATGAATATATGATACAAATTGATGATAATAAGAGGACCTATGACCACCGGAAAAAGATGGACACTGGAAAATCATGCAAGCAAATATATTTGTCTTTCAAATCGAAACCCATGTTTTGAAAACGGTTACTGCAAACTGACGGTTAACAACAATTATTCAGACAAAAACACAATATTGTATCCTCCTTGTTTTATGGTCCTACCCATAGACTATGTTAAATCAACTAGTTGCAATAGAACAGGGAATCCATCAAAAAAGTATAATGCATCCGACGCTTCGATAAATCCTCATTCACACTTTCCCTCCAAAGGAATAGCCAATCTAGTTTTCCCAATTCATTAACTACTTCATTCTCATATAAAAACAAAACTAGGAATCCCACACATTGACCAATTGACGAAATAAGGAAATTGAAAACGTATATACCTTGTCTTCAGCAAGCAGCGGCAGGTGGAGAAGGATTTCGAGTGGCTCGGTGTCAGCTGCCATGACCACGAATTCAGCAATACCCCTGTTGAGGGTTTTAGTAGCTGGAAACGCAATTAATCCACTAAAAATAAGAAAGCAGAAAGAACAAATTCGACAGCACAAAGGTAAGACACCCTAGTAGTACAGTAAGTTCAAAAGAGAATGAACAGAAGCAAAATCCCCATTATTAACAAAAGAAACAAGTAGAACTCTGGCAGAAAACTATCACCACCTTCGTTAGCACCCTTTTTAAGTTGCTTGTAATTAGCGGCCTGTTGGACCAAATCCAGAATCGTTATGGCCAGCTGGGAACCAGCCAGAGGGTATGCTTTTGGATTGACTGTTTCTTCTCCCTGCAGAAATGCATTGGCTTTTAGTTAATAGAACTCAGCGAATTTTGAAATCTTTTGAACCTTGATCCTCAGAAGAAGAGGATATCGAGATAGTGACGGCATGAACGAACCATTATTTTGGCGGCTCGTGAATTCAAAAATAAAAAGAAGACGAGAGAAAACGAGGATGACAGAGAGGGCGAAGAGCTAGGGTTTTGGGACAAAGCGGAGCGGAGGGGTTTATTGCGGGGCGGGGAGAGAGAGACTTCCGGATGGACCTGTTTGTTTGTATGGTAAACGCTTGGGAAATGGAAACAGGAACGGAATGAGATCCATTTTGATTTTTCTTCGCCCTAGTAGTCCGCTAGTGGTTCTTTTCTCTGAACCCAACTTCTTATGGAATGCATACATTCCTATGAGGTATGTGTGACTAGATAGGTAAATATAAAGGTGAGACTAAATTACAATTAATTATATTAAAAAGGTATAGACTTGAGAAAAAAATAAACTATTGTTCATTCAAAATGGAGTTTCTAAAATAAGATTAATTATGGATATATTTTTTTGACAAATAAAAAATTACATATGAATTTTATTTTTGAACTTTGTAATACCACAACAACAAACACGCATTCCATACTATCAGCAACATCAAACTTAGTAAAGCTCAAACAAGGCAATTTTCAACTATGGAAGGGTATGATCCTACCTTTTCTGTGAGGGAATGATATTTTCAAATATCTTGATGGGAGTTTTCCTTGTCCATCGAAGGAGATCAATGGTGATGTCAATTGAGAGTACCTCACATGGAAACGCCAGGATCAGCTGGTGTATTCAGTGCTATTTCAGTCTCTTGCAGAGAAAATTGTTGGACAAATTAGAGATCTTGATACCTCGGCTAAGGTATGAAATGAGCTTCATACTTCCTTTTTTGCTCAAACAGTTGCACATCTAGGTCAGTTACATTTACAGATGGCTAGCATTACTAAGAAGCATGATGAAGATATTACTTCCTACTATAATAGAGCTAGATATATAGCTCTTTCTCTTATGTGACTGGGCATAATGTCACTGGTCGTGAGTTTCAATCCTACATCTTAAGGGATTTACCAAAGGAATATGAAGCTGTTGTAACAAACATTATTACATGATTTGAAGCTTGCAGTCCACAACGATCTATAATTTCCTTCTGATTTATAAAGATATTTGAGTCAGTCAATGAAATCAGACACTAAGGTTTTGCCTTAATGTCACCAAGGCAAATTACACATGAGGTAACAACAACAAGAAAAATAATCAGGACAGAGGCAAGAGCTACTATCAGTTCCTTTGCATATAATTATCCTGGTAACAGAGGAGGTGGTAGAGGACAATCTTCCACTCCTAGTACTAAAGGAGGTGCCAGAGGATCTTATTACTTTAATGGCACTCAAAACACTCGTCCTAGTTGCCAAATAAGTAATAAAAATGGCCATGTTGTTGTTGTTTGTTACCACCGGTTCAACCAGACCTATCAGATCCCTCCACCATCATCCTTTTCTGTCAATGCTACCGGATACACTACTTCATCTGAGTGGTTGCCTGGTACTGCAGCCACTCATCATTTCACTGGTGATCTAACCTTGGCAACTCATAATTCATAGGTCATGATACTATGACTCTTGGAGATGGATCTGGTTTACCAATCACTCACTAAGGCTCGAGTCCTATTCAACATTCCACTAGTGCTTTTATCCTCAATCAGATCTATCATTCACCATTTGTAAATAGTGTATGTTTAGAATTTCATGCCACTAGTTTTCTATTAAAGGAACTTACCACCAGGAAGGTTCTTCTACAAGGAACTGTTAAGGATGGTGTTTATGTGCTCCCTCAATCCTACACTCCTCAAGATTTTGCTACCAGACTGTTACCGGGAACTAAGACTTCCGCTACAACATGGCACTAGAGATTGGGTCATCCATCTCCATTTATTACCAATTAAGTCATTTGTGACTATAGTCTACCTTATAGCAATACTATGTTTATGTTTTGTGATGCCTGTTGTCAAGGGAAGCATCATGCTCTCCCACATTACCTTGGAGATTCTGGCTCTAGTAACCCTTTTGATTTACTTTGGCTGGATGTATGGGAATTGACCTATGTTACTTTTATAGATGGTTTTCAATAACCCTTTTGATTTACTTTGTCGACCTAGCGGTTGCATACATGCCGGAGGCGATTGACGTCTACCCCACTAATTGTGCCCCACCGTGGGAGGTTCTTATCCCATACCTGGCACAACTGTTTGGGGGTGAGGTCAAAGAAGAACTTAATGGAGTGTAAGTTCTTGGAAAACAGAGCGCTCTGTGACACGTGTAGGGGTGAGTACTCCGATGCTGAGCAGGAGACAAAGGCCTATCTATGGTACTTAGTGGGGAACACGATCTTGGTCGACAAAGGCAACGATCGTGTCATGCCCTACTTCTTCTAACCCCTCCGCGACCCTGCCCGTGTGAACTTATATGCACGGGGAGCGGCCATGCTAGTTTACCTCTACTGCCAGCTTGAGACCGCTTCTCAGGCGGAGACACATCAGCTCGCTTGGTGTCTGACGTTGTTTCTGGTCAGAACTTTAAAATGATAGTGGAGTTCTTAATTCAACGAAATTTTCTAGAGGTGAATTAATGGTTAAATATGATTATTATAGAGTTGGATATATGAGTACTTCCCCATGTTCAGGCTGGAGCAGCTTGAGGATTGGGATGACACCTCCCCCACAACGGTGAAGTGGCCTCGCCTGTAGAGGAATGGGACGGATAATGAGAGTTGTGTTATGTCAGAGGCAGGCTCGACATGATGTCCTTCACTGAGGTACGACTTAATAAGTTGTTGTAGTCGTACAAAGTTGTGTTGTGTCATATTGTTAACCATAACTTAAAATGTAATTATTTTGTTTTTCCCTTTTTTCACATAACACAGGTTGAGTGGTTGCCGTTTGGTGTCACCGGTACTAGCGTATCCAAGGGGCGATCACGATGGTAAGGCACCATTCAGTACTTGGACGTCGTTGAGCCCTACATGCTAGACTCGTCCAGACCATCCCTCATAAGCCAATTGAACCCCTTAGCTGTGACCGCCACTGCCACAGCCGAAACTACACTGCTTGCTATGATTATGGGATGTTCGCGGGGAACAACACGACCGGGCCCACCAAGTGGCCGTTTCTTGAGACCCGTGCACGCGTGCCTTTGGTGGTGGACGGGAGTACATCAATTGGTTCCAGGCTCGTTCTCACTCTTAGATGCGTGTCGTCAGACCAGGTGGTGGCTTTTGTACGTGGCAGAATGATCAGCTACAGGTATTTTTTTATTAAATTAACTTCGGGTTGTCAGTTATTATTTGATAGATTTTATTAATTGTCAAAGTATTGTAGTACTGGGATGAGGTTGCTCCGAGGATATTGAGTCTGGCACCGGAGAACAACCAGAGGCCTGATGATATCGCCTCCTGGATGGCTGACATGATGGAGGAGTGCTTCAACTTCGCCAGACTTCATGTTAGCAGCACCCCGTCCCCATCTAGCCAACATACAAACCCGAACCAGACTCAGGCTGACATGAAGTGGTACACTTCAGGACGACGCACGGGGGGACTCAGGTCTAGAGGTGAGGGTGTGCATTGTAGGCATACAAATGTTGCGCGTCAACGTGGGGATGGTGGGGATGCTGAGGGTGGTCCTAGGTTTTAGACTGTTTATTTTATATTTGTTGTAAACATTAATTGTATGGTTTGTAAAACATTTTTTTCATGTTTGTATGCTAAAACATTATTGTTTGTTTTTGTATAATATTTATTCATTTGTTTTTCATATCTAACATTTATGTTGATTGCTTATCTTATGTTTTTGATCTTTGTTTAGGCGACTTAATCATAATGCAATATGTCTTTTTTTGTATGTAAATAGTATGATAATTCCTGATGCAATACATGTGAACCATACAACCACAGTTACGCAGTACGACGGGCGGTACCAGCGTGGTCCTGGTTGGGCAGTAACCGATGCAGACATTCAATATCAAAGAACCCTAAACTAGTTTCAATCATCATTAAACCGCACAGTCCGTTCACATTTTGATAACCTTGAGCTTCACGTGTATTCCATGGTGTACCTTAGGATGGACCTAGGTCTGTACAACTACTCACTTACCAATATTCGAGTCGATGCAAATGTACTTCAAATGATCTTAATCTACTTGGATCTTGAATATCATGCAAAGAATAAAGATTCTTGTCAAGTATGAGGACAATTCGAACTTTGAAGACCTCAACGTGGTACGAGCTAGGGCTGGATATGCTAGTAAGGTTTACATCTTTTGATACGGGGCATACGCGGTGAGAGGTTGTGCCGACAACTACATGATCGCCCATTAGATATATATTTTTCTTTAACTGTATTACACTTGCAGTTTGTAATGTCATGTTTTTTCATTTTTATTTTTAAATTCACATTCATACAAGAAATTTCATCCCTTGAGATTAAGAAACCCTAAGTTCTTCATAAAATGAATTCAAACATGATACATTCACAAAATAAGAAACCCTAAGTCTTCAGTTCTTCTTCAACAAACGTGAAATTAGTGCAGTGGATAGTTAATGTCGGATGATGTATTAGATTCATTTAAAATTTAAAATTTTCATTTAGGCAAAAAATTCCATGCTTTTGAGATTGTAGAAATTCTAAGGATATTAATGGTGTTCGATTCATTTACAGTTGTAAATTTGCATTATACAAAACATTTCATGTGTAGATGAATAGGTTGTTATCGATTTTACCTATAAGTCAGACAAACGCTGCATGATCTTATAATCAACTTAGCAAGAAGATGGAAGTCATAAGTAAAACTATTTTGATAGATTCTTCTTCAACGGATGTGAAATTAGTGATAGTCAATGTTAGTAACTTTAGTCGTTTAGATCGGTGTCCAAGTCATGAACTAATTAATTTCATAGACTCTTCTTCAACGGAAGTGAGATTAGTGCAGAGGGTACTCAATGTCGGTAACTTTAATCATTTAGATCGGTGTTCAAATCACCAACTAATTAATTTGATAGATTCTTTAACAGACAAGTGAAATTAGTGTAGTGGATAGTCAATGTCGGTAACTTTAATCATTTAAATCGGTGCCTAAATCGTTAGCTAGTTAATTTGATATATTCTTCTTCAACAGACGTGAAATTAGTGTAAAGGATCAAAATCCAATGAGTCCTATAAGCTTCTTTACCAGGATCATTCAAAGTGGAGTATAAAACCGGAAGCAAAAGCATAAATCAATGGATCCAATCCGTATTTTTGATAAACAATGAGCATGACTGAAGTGGTTATACATACAAATCCATTTACAGATCTATATGCTTTAATTGGAACTGGAAGTTCCAGAACTGACGGCTAGTATACTACCATAATGAAACAGCCAATTTCGGTAAATTTAATCATGTAGATCGGCGTTCAAATCGTCAACTAATTAATTTCATAGATTCTTCTTCAACGGGCATGAAATTAGTACAGAGGATAGTCAATGTAGGTAACTTTAATCATTTAGATCGGTGTCCAAATCGCCATCTAGTTAAATTGATAGATTCTTTTTCAACAAATGTGAAATTAGTGCAGACAATGTTGGTAACTTTAATCATTCAGATTGGTGTCCAAATTGTCAGTTAATTAATTTGATAGATTCTTCTTTAATGGACATGAAATTAGTGTAGAGGATAGTCAATGTGGATAACTTTAATCATTTAGATCGGTGTCCAAATCGTCAGCTAGTTAATTTGATAATAAAATATCAAGTTTTTTGTCATAATCATAATGTGGTTACATTTTTGTAGATCCCTCGGATGCCGCCTCGTGTGGAACATCACTGTGGAGGGTGATTTTTCGGTATGAGGGGGGGGGGGGTCTATCTAAATATGGTCTAACTAAAAACCTAGATCCTAGAAATTGCCATTCCGTTGAGGGTGGGAACCCGTTATTATGGCAACCCTCAAATACCTACTAAATCGTCCATCTTTCCCAGAAAGCATAAGGGGAGTGTAAGTGAACACTACACCCGCCCTGAATGGGCCCCACGTGGACTTATGCCTCTATAAGGCGGAATTGACTAGAGTCGCCACCTAGATTGACCTAAGGGACTAGGAAGGGAGGAGAAGGGTTCTAAGAACCGTTAATTGACTTTGAATTTTTTGCCTATGGATGGGGCTTATCTGGTCATTTGCAGAGATTCTGTGTTGGGTTCGCACTGGGTTACACCCCTTGGAAGTGGCAATGACCATGACTTCAGATTGGTGCCTGAGGAAACCTCGGTCTCCAATTGTCGGGATTGCCTTCTTTCAAAACCTTTTTAGAGAGATTCATTTCAAAGCCAAGGATAGGATTAGGACGGGATGAGAGAAAGAGATTGGATGAGGCGAGCTTTTCTGCCAAGCTAGCGCCAAGATGAGGAATTAGCGAATTCGGATGAGTATGATAGAATGAAGACTTGGGAAAAGTCTGAGGTTGAGTGAATAGACAAGACTTAGAGTTTGAAGGTTTGAAGTTTGTGGGAGCCAAAGAAGGTTTGAGTGTTTTGAGAGATATGAGAACCACCTTAGAGGGAAAAGGGTTTTTTTGTTTAGAACGGGGTCACACCCTGTGTGGGTTGCCTACATTACGTACTCAACTCCTGTTGAGATCAGACCTTACGTAGTTCACGACCTTTAGGATGGTTGAGTTTTTTTTGAGGTAATCGAGGGTTGGAAGTGTATGAGATTGTTTGGAGGAGAGATGGCTGAGTGCAAAAGGGTATTTTGGTTGATGTAGGGGTCGCACCCTGTGTGGGTTGCCTACGAACTCAATCCCTGTTGAGACCAGACCTTATGTAGTTCAATTTTTTTGGAGATTTGGGAGTTTTGAAGGAATTGGGGTTTTGACCTTTTCGGTCTTTGAGGGGTCTAAGAGGTTTTGTGGTCATTTTGTGAGGTTTGACAAATTATCAGGTTCATTTTGAAGTTTGAGGTGCAAAAAGTCTGTGTGACACTCATGTCTGTGAGACATTTAAAATATTAAGATGACGGAGTTTGTGAGACGCTCGGGTCTGTAGGATAATCAAGGCTTGAAAGGGTTATAAATTTTGAAGGTGTTCGGTGTGAGAAGCTGAGGGTTTTTGAGGTTTTTGAGTTTGCTAAGTCTATGGAGATATTCGAGTTCATTGAGCTGCTGAGACATTCGAGTCTGTTGAGCTATTGAGACGTTCAAGTCTGTTGAGCTGTTGAGACGTTCGAGTCTGTTGAGCTGTTGAGACGTTCGAGTCTATTGAGCTGTTGAGACGTTCGAGTGTGTTGAGCTATTGAGATGTTCGAGTCTGTTGAGCTGTCGACACGTTCGATTCTGTTGAGCTGTTGAGATGTTCGAGTCTTTTGAGCTGCTGAGACGTTTAGAGATTTGAGATGCTTGAGTTCTCTGGAGTTTGGAATTTCAAGGAGTTCAAAGTTTTAAGGAATTTGAGATTTATGATGTCTGGAATTATTCAGGATTGAAATGAAATTGAACTGAATTGGGAATGAAAAGAATTTTGAATTGAATTGGATTTACATTGAGATTGAATCGGAGTCAAATTAAGAATTGAATTGAAATCAGATTGAAATTGAATTGATTTTGGATTGAAATTGAATTGGATTGGAGATGGGATTGAATCAGTTTTTGGATTGATTTTGAATTGAAAATGAATTGAGGTTGAACTGAAATTGTGTACCAAATTTGGACTAATGAGCCAGGTTTGGGCCTTGGAAAAGTGGGCCGAATTAGGCTTTGAAATTTGGACCGAATTAGGCCTTAAAATGTGGGCCGGAATTGGCTTTGGAAAGCGGGCCAGGTTTGGACCTCGAAACATAGACCGGGTTGAGCCTTGGAAAGCGGGCCGGGTTGGGCCTTGAAAAATGGGCCAGGTTTGGACCTAGATTTGTGGGCCAAGTTTGGAAGTGGGCCAGATTGAATTTGATTTTTGGGCCTCAAACTGAAATGATTGTTGGGCCTCAAATTGGATGATTTACAGTTGGGACTGACATTGAATTGGAATGAATTTTGAATTGTGTATGAAGAGTGTTTGATGAGTGAGTGTGAGAAGGATTGCTTTTGAAATGTGTTTGTTGTTGGAGCATGAGAAAGATTGGATTTTAAGGGTGTTCGATGAGAGAGTATGAAAGAGATTGATTTTGAATTAATTCTAAAGAGTGAGTATTGATTTTGAAGGGTGCATGATGTTGGTGCATAAGAGGAATTGGATTTGAAGAATGTATGAAAATGTTTAATGTTACAACATGAGAACAACTGGTTTTGAAAAGTGTGTAATTTTTTTTATGTCTTAGCTCTTAATAAACAAGGATGATTTGGAAAGTGTTATAAAGGAAGGGCGTTCCCCACCGACCAGACTCTACGGCCCGTTTGAGCGAGGAACATCCCCAGAACCTAGATACTTCTCTAAACTGGACTCGATGTGTCCAGAATTAAATGGGAAAATCTAATGAAATACCCCGAATGATTATCATTTAAATTAGTGAAGTCTAAATTAAATTATGTGCAACTATTACCATGAAACCTTATGGAATATAGATCCAAATGGATACTTAAACCGCATATACATATCAGTACGTGATACGCAAATATAAGTTTATATGAATGCACACTTCTAAACCGGAAACGCGAATATAGTCGCACATGTATATATATATACAAATATAAACGTATATATATATACGACCAATGTTATATATAAGTACCAACATGGCATATTAATACCGTCACATACACGTATATATACGTACAGGTATATACATATACATAACGTTACAAAAATTACAAGGTGGCATAATAACATAGTCGTATGTATATATGCATATAACTAAAATGCGACAAACAAAATAGTCGTACATATATATATATGTATGTATAGTCAAATATGTGACAAGATAAAATAGTCGCATATATGTATATGTATGTAACAACGATAAAAATAAGCATGATTATACACTTATAAGAAAAATAAATAAAATAAGAGCAGACATGCTCTAGCCAGGATTCGAACCCAAAACCTCTCATACTTTCCCGAATGCCTTAACCGGTTGAGCCATGCTCGAATTCAGTAGTAACTACTAGCCTAGTTAAACTAGTAATGAGACTACTAAGTGACTGCAAAAAAAACGTAACAACAGCAACTGAAGCGGGCATGTTGCTATCGATTATTAAGCTTGAGAGAACCAGACATAGAAGCATGGACATATCAGCGTTTGAACTCACCAATCCCCCACAACCCCTTTTTAGTAACTTGCAACCCCCACCTGAAGCACCTTGAATTCAGTAAAAGCCACCAAACACCAACAAACCGTCAGACTCTGTTGCTGTTGCAATTCCCACGCATCAAAATTGGTTCCTCCCATGCTGATGGTATTCTGCATGGTTCAAAAAAAAAAATTCTCTCACCCACGCACACCAGTGCATTCCCCTCTCTATCGTGTTTGTATATGTGGCAACAGTATTAGACCCCTTCTACCTTTCCAACTCTGCCTATATACAAATCGATCCTTGCAGGCCAAAGGCCTTCATCTTCTTCTGTTTCCTGGCGCAAGCAGCTCTTCAACTCTCTCTGGTAACTCTCAAGTCCAGTAGCAAGACCGAAGCTGGCCTGGTGTTTCAAATCCTAGAAAGAGCAAGGAACCTCCTTCATGCCCCAGATCTCTGTACGAACAGAAACATCTGCATGTTTGGCTGCACATCAGCTTACGGTGAGGCCATGAAACTGATCCTGCTACAAGGCTCTCCTCCTACTTGTTTCCTCCCGATGTTTAAAAATATTACAGAATTTCTCACCATAATCTTTGTTCCTCTCATGCGTGAACCCCATGTAGTTCCCTAGGCTTGCGCAAACCAGAAATTTCCTGGGCAAAGGCTGCCAATTCTTCATTGTAGTACAACCTGAAGGTGAGGCCGTGAAAAAAAAAAGAAAATAATAAACAGGCCTCTGGTTTCTGTAACTTTTTCCGCATTATCTGGTTTGTTATTGCCTAACAAGTGATCATTTATCCTCAGAAATCAAGGCCATGAGAGTCTCTTAGTATGTCAAAGATCAACAAAGGAACACGGCTAAGCTAGTAAAGAGGTGAGAAACTCCTAAATCTGTCACATGGTCCAAATACTCCCTATCAGTTTTCTTTTCTTGTAAAAAAAAACCGTAATATGAACCAGTAGCTTGTACCTTGTTGTGTACTGGTTATCTGAGAGTTTAAACATCAAAGCATTAAAGAGATAAAAGCCATGAACAAGTGTTGGGCAAAACAGTGGTGAAACTAGATTGCTAACTATGGGCAGTGAACCCAATCATTGTAGTACAACAAGGTCGTATCCACAGGGACTTCGTAACTGTCTAGCTAATTATAAGCTTAGTAAATGTGCAAGAGGATATATACAAAAGTGCATAAATGTAAATTAGGGGTTTTGGGTTTTTGGGTTGTAATTGGAGAAAAAAGAAAAGCAATAAACACTAAACTAACTATCTAGGATAGGTGTAGCCCGGGATGGATATTTGCACCCGTCCTCCCCTTACTACCGATTGTCGAACCTCGAACTCATAGCTAAACCATGGGAACGCTTAATTAATTAGCAACCTAATCTAGGCATACTAATCCTAACCAATTTAATCGAGACTTCTCATTCTGCTAAGCCCCGGGTCAATAGATAGCACTAAGCTCAAGTTCCACTAAGGTTGCAATGTAGTCTAATCTCAAAATCATCGAAATCAGAGTACACCGTTTTAGTCTCTAACAGTTTAGGTTTCTATCTCTGAATAACATTTTGATAGAATCCCACAATAATGCTAAACTAATCGGTAGGCCAAACCAACCAATTTAACACATAAAAGACAAATTGAGCAAAACCCTTAACAAATCCCCAAATCATGAGCAACAAGTTTAGAAGTCATAAACACTCAATAATCATCTTCATTAAGCTCAAAGACTAAAATAAAGCACAAACACAAGCTCAAGATTCAACAATAGAGTTTTAGGGGATTTGGGACAAAATCCCCAATCCCTAGTTACAAATGATTCTACACAGCCATAGGAGAGAAAATAAAAGAGCAAGGGATAGAAGTAGCCATTAATGGAGCTTGGAAGGAGGTGAGCTTCTCTTCTCCTCTCTTCTCTTCTTTCTTCTTCTTCTCTTCTCCTCTTCTTTTCTCCCTTAGAATCGCCCTTCTCTCTGTTTTTGGGGCGGAACTCGACTGAATGAAGAATGGGGAAGTTTTCCCCAAAATTCCCCGTTTTAAAACGCAGATCTGGGCTAATTTTCGACCCGCCGACCTTGCGACCGGACTTGCAAGGTCGGTCGGAGTCAGTAGCGATTTTCGGGCGCGTTTTTAAGTTCGACCGAACTTACAAGGTCGGTCGATTCCTGTAGCTTGCAAAAACGCAAATCTGGGCAAAATTTCGACCCGACCGACCTTGCGACCGGACTTGCAAGGTCGGTCGGAGTCAGTATAACTTCAAAACGCTGTATCTTCTTCGTTTTAACTCCGATTTTGGATCCGTTTGTGCCCACGCGTTCCTCTCTTCGTCTACTTTACTCCTAGCTATGTTACTCCTCCTGTTTAAACAATAAATGTGTAAAACACCAATGAAACACAAAACTAGAGGAAAACAAGCTAGAGTGAGAAATGAGCATGAAAAGTGTTGATTAAACATATGAAATACACCCCTAAAACATGCTCATTTGGACACTCATCACACCCCCACACTTACCTTTTTGCTTGTCCTCAAGCAAAACCAAGCACCCATGCAAGTAAGGAATGCTCAAGACTAACAAACACTAACATGAATTGTAGGATAAAAGAAGAAGCAAAAAGTGATTAAAACCTTTGAGGAGTGTGAACCATCTCTTAGTGGTGGCATGGGTGTGCTTAGGGCAAAACAAAATCTAGAGTTTCGGGGTATGATCCGAAGTGCTTCAAAGTTCTAAAGATTAGGTGACTTGGAGAGCTTTTACCATGTCCAACTTCTCTCAAGAATGGGCATTGAGAAGAAAACAAAAGGAAAAATAGATTTATGCATTTGTTTCACTTTTGCATAAGAGATGAGAAGATAAAATTTTAGCATCAAGCCTTTGCATTTAAGAACACTCAACTCTAATTGTTGGTTAACAATGGCGTCTCACAAGTCCCTTGATGGATTTTCACAAAGAAGCACCCCTTAGAAATCCCTAAGAAAGAAGACAGAAGGAACCCCAAAGCAATAAAAATCCAACCATACAAGATCACTTGGCCACACCGCATGTAAAATGCTCCTCAAAAGCAATCAAAATGAAAAATTTAAGCATCTATCCCACAATTCATAACAGTATTTGTTCTTAATGAGAACAACTCACAACACAAGGGTCCAAGTTTTTTATTTTGGAAAATCGCAAGATAAGCATGAAGTATTAAGCATTTAAGCGCACAATTCACCGAAAAGGTCACTCCCCCACACTTAAATTGAACAATGTCCCCATTGTTCACCAATCAAAAACGGGGAAGGTTCCAGAAGACCTTTGGGGAAGCAGACAAAAGGAAAATCACACGGGACACAAACAAACAGTATAGCACAGAAGCGATCCCCAGATTTCCAGATTCAAAATTAGAGAAGAGAGAACGAAAACTAAAAGGAACTAGTACTCCCCTGAGATTGCTATTGCTATCAGTTTGTAGAACTCCCCCACACTTGAGCTTCAGCCTCAAGTAGCGTAGCTTAGTTGCGGTGTGGAATTGAAATTGCACCCGCATAAAACACTAGAAGCAACCAAACTACAACTGGAGTTAAGGGTTAGCAAAAACAAAACCAAAGGAGAACGAAAACAAAAACAGGAAATAAAAATAGTGGAGTCGTTGTGGGCAAATATTAAAGGAAGGGTGAAACGAGTACTCCCCGATAAGATGCTAGAAGGAAGATAGGGTGCCCGCACAATTGCAAGTGGGAGGGGTCGTTGAGGTGCTACCTTCAATCGTTGGAGATGAAGGTCCTCTTGGAAAATTTCGCCAGAGGTTCCTTTGTAATTGTTCCTAATTCCATCCCTTTTTCAGAGGGGCTTACCTGTTTCCAAAATATTCACAACACAGACGCCACCAATTGGGCGTAAAAGGGCAAGTCCAAAGAATGCCAAAATAGCCCATTATTGAAAACAATGCAAATTGAAACTAACAGAATTTAAAAGACAGGACACGAAATGAAATCCGGGTTGCCTCCCGGTAAGCGGCCCTTCTTTAAGGTCTTTGGCTAGACCATACCACCGTGAAGTCATCCGGGATCGAATATGAACGTTGAAGTCGGCTTCAACGGGTGGGTTGGGGGGCATCATCTAGCAATGAAGAACGACCCGGATCAAAAGGAAATGTGGCCTCAACACTTAGGATGTGAAAGTGTAAACTCCACCGATCGTTCATCAGGTGGAAGTGTTGAGGTGGGTGATCCTTGGTACGAGGATCAAACTGTGGTGGAGCCTCCTCTTCAAATTCAAGGATGTGAACATCCTTATTCAGTGAGCAGTGCAGGGAGAACTCCGGAGCGGACTTTGTCTTCAATCTTTGGTCCCGGATCAAATGGGAAGGTGGCCTCCACACTTAGCGGGTGTACGTTGAGCTTCCACCCAACTTCATTAGTGCATGGGTGGGGGCCTTGATCCTTCAAATGAAGATCAAAGTTAGTGGGCTCCTCCTCCTCAAATTCAAGGATGTAGACATCCTCGACCTCGGGGTGAGGCTCATAGGAAGAGCCGAGGTGGACATCAACTTCAGAGGGGGATGGCTCCTTGAAGTCGGTGGTGGTACTCTCCTCTGAGGAGTCAGAGGGAGACAGTGTCTCCTCCTTCTCAAAGTTGAGGATGTGAGCATCCTCGTGATCTTGATGGAGCACGGAGAAGGCGGGGAAATATTGGTAGCTGACTTCAGAGGGAGAAACTCCTTGAAGTCAGAGTAGAGACTCTTCTGATGAAGTGTCTTCATAGTCAAGCCGGGGGTGGAGTGGTGCTGGGCTTTCAGATTCGCACAGGGGAGGAGTTGGAGAGTAGCTCAAGTCCTCAGCAGGCTGTTCCACATCATGAACTGTTTCGCTCTCAAGTTGTTGCACAATCTGATCAATCTGAGCTTGAACATTCATGTTGAAGGTATCTTGCTTCATGGTAAAAGTATCTTGCATAGTCGAGTTAGGCTTGCAAGAAGAGATAAGATCAGACATGAGCTCCTCCAAACTGGGTGAATCAACCTCTACTGTGATCACAGGACAGTGAGCGCTCTCGTGCTCTCCTCCATACTCTTGGCACACAAGCCTCCGATAGACATATGAGTTGAGGTCCTCCATAAGAGCTCTCAATTCTGGCATTGTTGTTGGACATTGGGGGCTCTCATGGTACTCTCCGCACCTTTGGCATACACTCCAATAATCGGTGTTTTGCTCGGTGTAGTCGCCATGCCAACCTTCTGCTGGGGGAGTGACAGATGGTTCGAAGTTTTCCATAAGAGCTCTCAATTCTGCCATTGTTGTTGGACATTGGGGGCTCTGATATTCTCCGCACCTCTGACATACATCCCATTGATTGTAGTTCTCTGCGCCATAGGAGTAACCGTACCAACCTCCTGCTTGATCGTAGTGACCATCCATCAGAATTAAGTACCTAAAAAAAAGAAACAAAAATTTATACACAAATGGGCAAATAAATGAAATGAAAATCTGCACAAAAACTAAACAGATAATAAACCAGATAGTTGGACCGAAGTCCCCGGCAACGGCGCCAAAAACTTGTTGGGCAAAACAGTGGTGAAACTAGATTGCTAACTATGGGCAGTGAACCCAATCATTGTAGTACAACAAGGTCGTATCCACAGGGACTTCGTAACTGTCTAGCTAATTATAAGCTTAGTAAATGTGCAAGAGGATATATACAAAAGTGCATAAATGTAAATGATGAGTGTCCAAATGAGCATGTTTTATAGGTGTATTTCATGTATAATATTAGCACTTTTCTTGCTCATTTCTCCACTTCAGTTGATTTTCCTCTAGTTTATGTTTTTATTTATCTCACAAAATTATTGGTTGAACATGAGGAAAACCAAGCCGGGAGTGAAGTAGACGAAGAGACGAACGCATAGACGCAAACGGCTCAGAAAACGTCCAAACGAAAGATCTAGAGCCTGTCGAAGTTCGTAGAAGGAAATAAATCACGGTCAGCACTACAACAGCATTACAACCGCCCTGCACAACCGCCCCCAACAGAGGCGGACTCCCAGGCGGACCTTCAGGCGGTTCCTCAGGCGGACGTGTCCTAGAACCGCCCCAAACAGAGGCGTTCCACAGGCGGACAAGACTAAAATCGCCCGAAAAACAGTTTTCTTCTTCTTCAGCGCCGACTCTGCAACTCGCTGCTCCGCCTACCTTAAATCGCTCACCGTTTCGGCTCTGTCCCCTGCATTAAATGAAGCAATCAAGCTTCAATCAGTGAAAAATCAACAGAGGCAAATCACTGCAAGTCTTCTCGTAGTCTTCCTTTCTTCTATAAATAACCATCCACTGCAACCTTATACCAGTGCACGAGAAAACCAAATCACTCACACTCACTCATCTCATTCTCTCCAGTAAAACACTCACGTACATCTCAACACTCCATTCTACCCCAGTTCTCTAATTCTCAAATTCACCCACTTCACTTACAATAACCTACGTACATGTTCCACTCTTCATTCTCTTCTTTCCCATTCACTATTCACGTCTCCGTGCTTTTTACGTCCAACCTCTGTCATTTACCAGTTAATATGTCTGGCTAAGGAGGATTTGCTCCGGGCAAGGTTTTAATTATGGTTTGTTTTAATTAGTAATCAATATTTACCGGTTAAATAAATACAGTTTTGTTACGCTTAAAGGATTTCTCTCACCCATTTTAATAAATTACATGAATTTTAAAATGCTTTCCTAAGTCTTTTTGATCAGACCAGGTGATAATAGACAGTTATTTAAGCCGTAAATCTGGAGAAAACTTATTATGATTTTAAGTTAGTATTTACAGATGCAATTATATTCCTCGAATTTAACGCCCGTTTACATAGTATTGCTCGTACCTTGATTAGACCGAGCATTTTCTGGTAAACGAGTTCTTAAGGGTCTATGACTTAGTCCTTAGGATAACACAGGAATTTTGCCAAACTAATATATTAAACCGGTAGAGATAGCATAATTAATCAATTATATAAACCTTAACCCGGAGTTCCATTTAGTTCATCTGCACTCAGTAATTTAATCTGCTATTTTAATTCTCTAAAAACAAGTCAATTAACTTCCCCCCTTTTGTGACAAGCTTAGGAACTGTTTTAGCTCGCTATAAGTCCCACGGTTTGACCCGGCCGCTTCTGTCTTCTATACTACTACGACCGGGTTTTAATTTGCAGCCCGACGGATATTTTGAGTATTAAATTTCTTTCTTTTAATCAATTTCACCTGTGCTAATACTCACGATAAATCCATTCTGCAAAATGGCGCCGTTGCCGGGGACTTGATTTAATCTAGTCCCTAAGCCCCGGTTAATTCACCTGTTATATTATATAATCTGTTAATTTAGTAAAAAAAATTAGAATTCAAAAAAAAAAACTGTTAATCCAATTTTGGACATATAACCTCGGACATCTGACTTGGACATTGGACATCTAACTCTGATCTGACTACTAACTTGTTAATATTATTGTCATTTATTTCTGTCATTTCGTTCCATTGTCATTTCATTCCATTGTCATTTCGTTCCATTGTCTCTAACTACTAACTTAAAATTTCCAGTCATTTCGTTCCATTGTCATTTCGTTCCATTGTCCCTAACTACTAACTTTAAATTTCTGTCAACTAATTCCTAACATTTTTATTATTCTAACGTATAACCAGTTCTTTTCTCTGTTTTGAGTGGTGAATGCCTTTTACCAGGTCAACAGTCTCCCAGAAATATTAATAATCACACGGTTGGTTACAATCCAGAGATCGAGAGAACCTTTCTGCGTACTCTCAGGCAGAGACGAGCTCAACAAAATACCACCACAGTGATAGATTCTGACCCGGAAGCTAACATGGCAGCTACACCAGCAACGGTTCGAAATATCAACAGGCCGTCTAACCAAGGACAACAGCCTGCTATCATCCTTCCTCACCTCAGCCCATCCGAATACGATGAGTGGCAGAAGCTGAAGCCATATCATCAGATTCGATGTGTGAAGTTGGCATGTTTGATGGCACCAGTCCAGACGAAGCCCTGTTACATGTTACAAAATTCTTACAACATGCCAATAGCCTTACTGCAACCGACGCAGTACTTCAATATGCAAGATTGTCGTTATTCCCACACAGCCTGACGGGAAACGCGAGCAAGTGGTATCATAGCCTAACACCGAGTACCATTGGTACCTGGGACGACATGGCCACCAAGTTCTATGACAAATTCCTACCCCCGAGCCGAACTTTGGAGATGATTGCTGAAATTTATAATTTCAAGCAACCAGGGTCGGAGAATATTTGTGAAACTTGGGACCGTTTCAAAGGTCTATTACTCACTTGTCCTCACCACGGTCTGACGAAGGAACAAGTATCACAATTGTTCTACAAGGGCTTGATCGGTCCTGCAGAACAATGGTGTTATCTTCGTTAGGGGCTGACGTTCTGAAAAAGCCGGGAGCACAATTTCTGAACAGCATGGAATCTCTCTGTGAGGAAATCAGAGACTGGGCCTCCGGTGGATCAAGGAGCGGTACTCCAGGATTATATCATGTTGGGGAGAGTGATAACAAGTTCGACCAGCTCATGAGAAGCATGAGCAACTCATGGAAAGCAATGCTCAGCAGGCAACAAAAGTCAGTACTTTGCAGAAAGTGGTTGAACAGATGGCTATGAATTCCTTCCCTCAGCAAGCTAAGTCGATGATTTCCCGACCACCTACTACCCCTCCAGGCTATGCTCCTCAATCTCAAACGTCACCAACAATTTCTTGTACGCAATGTTGCGGGCCTCATGATTACGATCAATGCCCCCAACTACAAGAAATGAAAGCAGCGGAGGAAGCAAACTACATCACCAACAATTCAGGATACAGACAACCATGGCAACGTAACATGCAATCCAATCTTAGCTACTCAAACACCGGAAATATCCAGAACCCACATACCCTACAAACATCCCAAAATTACAGACCTCAATCCAATTTCCAAGGAGGCCCAAGGCAATATCAACAACAGCCCTATGGCAATGAAGCTTCATCGAGCCGACCAGCTCCACCTCCTTCGAATCCTGAGTCTGATATGTCTCAGATGCAGGAGATGTTTAAGGCGATGATGGGTAAATCCCGAGATACGCAAGAAGAGGTCGCAGCTCTGCGCAAAGACCAAAAAGCCTTGCAATCTCAGATCCAACAGTTACTCACTCAACAAAGACCACCTGGTCAATTCCCTTCACAGACTAATCCCAATCCAAGGAACAAGCAAATTCAGTCCTTATAGACGATGGCACATTACAATCAACAAACTTGTGTGCAGTCTCTTTAAGGAGTGGAAGGGAACTTGCCACCAGCAAAGGAAAAGAAAAAGAAAATCTTGAAGATTCCTACATCAATGTTGATGAAACCACCAAACCAACTTCACCTCCCTCAGAAATCCAAGTTCCTACTCCTGTTACTCCACCTCCATCTCGAATTACCATCGACATCCCAACTTCCACTCATAAAAATAATGAACTCCCATTCCCAAACAGAATGAAAAAGAAACACCTCGACGAGCAATTCTCCAAGTTCTTGAGCATTTTCAAGAAACTGACCCTCGACATACCTTTTATTGATGCTTTGCAAGAGATGCCTAACTACGCCAAATTTCTAAAGGATCTCTTGACAAAGAAAAAGAAGAAACCTGGGAAAGAAACAGTGCACCTCACGGAGGAATGCTCTGCAGCCCTTCTTCGAGCACTTCCTCCCAAACAAACAGATCCGGGAAATCCCGTGATCCCGTGTTTTATAGGCGGGGTGGACTGTGGAAGTGGTCTATGCGACCTAGGAGCCAGCATTAATATCATGCCTTATGCCACCTTCTTGAAAGTAAAAGGAGGAGAAATGCAACCGGTTCCTTTCAAACTCCAACTAGCAGACAGATCAGAGATCAAGCCCATGGGCATAGTCCGGGATCTGGTAGTTGGAGTATCTCGCTTCATCTTTCCAGCTGATTTCGTCATTCTAGAAATGGATGACGATGTCGAGGTTCCCCTGATTCTAGGTCGACCGTTTCTAAGTACCGCCAAAGCTATCATTGACGTCCACGACGGGAAAATCACTCTTCGGTACGAGGATGAAACGATTGAATTCGACATGCAGAAAATGATGAAGAAAAGCTCAAACTTTTCTCCTCATGCTAAGACAGTGGAATTCACAGATGATGAGGAGGAGGAGGGCGATTTTGCTACAGATGAGGACATGTATTCTCCATCTTCCATCCAGGAAGCTGAAACTGAACCGCTAGAGCGAGTATTATTTACTTCTCTAGAAGAAAAGGTGGAGGATCCTGAAGTTAACGCCATGCTGGCGTACGTAGAGAAAGGAAGGGCTGGTTATCAAGCTTACCGGCCACAAATCGAAGAACTCGACAGAAAACCTCAAAAATCAATTCCATCAGTAGAACAACCACCTGAACTCGAGCTTAAAGAAATACCCTCTAACCTCAAGTATGCTTTTCTAGCTGAAAATGACCGTTTACCTGTCATTATTTCCTCTTCTCTGAATTCCGGGGAGGAAACGAGGTTACTCGAGGTACTAAAGAAGCACAAGACAGCAATCGGGTGGACTATCGCTGATATCAAAGGAATTGATCCCTCCTATTGCACGCACCATATTTACATGGAGGAGAACTACAAGCCTATCCGACAACCTCAACGCCGGCTAAACCCTAACCTCAAGGAGGTAGTTCGAAAGGAGGTTCTGAAACTCCTTGACGCGGACATCATTTATCCAATTTCTGACAGTCCATGGGTCAGTCCTGTTCAAGTTGTCCCTAAGAAGGGGGGCATCGAAGCTGTTATTAATGAAAAGGGAGAGACTATCCCTCAAAGAAAGATTACAGGATGGCGCATGTGTATTGACTATCGGCGTTTGAACTTGGCCACCAGGAAGGATCATTTCCCTCTCCCCTTCATCGACCAGATGTTGGAACGACTAGCAGGGCAAGAGTACTACTGTTTTCTAGATGGGTTCTCGGGTTATTTTCAAATACCAATCGCACCTGAGGACCAGGACAAGACAACCTTCACTTGTCCTTACGGTACCTTTGCATACCGACGAATGCCTTTCGGTCTATGCAACGCCCCTGCTACCTTCCAGAGATGTATGCAAGCAATATTTGCTGACTTCATCGAGCAGAGCATAGAAGTCTTTATGGACGACTTCTCAGTCTACGGCTCTAGTTTCGACAAATGCTTGGCACAACTAGATTTGATCCTGAGACGGTGTGAGGATACGAATCTCGTCTTAAACTGGGAGAAGTGTCATTTTATGGTTAAGGACGGGATCGTCCTTGGACATAAAATATCAGCAAAAGGGATAGAGGTGGATAAAGCCAAGGTAGAAGTTATCGAGAAATTACCAGCACCAACTACAGTTCGAGATATACGAGCATTTCTAGGGCATGCAGGATTTTATCGGCGGTTTATTCAGGACTTCTCCAAAATCAGCAAACCATTGACCGACCTGCTACAGAAAGATGCCCCGTTTCATTTTGATGAAAGGTGTTCAGCTGCTTTCCAAACTATAACACAAAAATTGGTGTCAGCACCTGTGGTCATACCACCTGATTGGTCTCTTCCTTTTGAGATCATGTGTGACGCAAGTGACTACGCCGTAGGGGCAGCTCTATGCCAGAAAAAGAGAAAATCTTGAGAGTGATCGCTTATGCTAGCAGAACACTGAACGACCCAAAAAACTATACGACCACCGAAAAAGAACTTCTGGCTATCGTTTTCTCCCTCGATAAGTTCAGATCTTACTTATGGGGAAGCAAGGTCATCGTGCATACAGACCACTCCGCTCTCAAATACTTATTTACAAAACAAGAAGCCAAGCCTCGCTTATTGCGCTGGATTCTTCTACTTCAAGAGTTTGACATCGAAGTCAAAGATAAGAGCGGGAAACTGAATGTCGTCGCTGACCATCTCTCTAGGTTGGTGACTCCTACGGATAGTGTGCCCATCAACGAATTCTTCCCCGACGAGACTGTCTTCTCCATCACCAAAGCACAGGAGCCATGGTACGCAGACCTGGCCAATTATTTAGTCTCAGGAACAGTACCCTACGATTTTTCCTACTCCCAGAAGAAGAAATTCCTTTCTGACTCGAGGCATTATTTCTGGGAGGACCCGTACTTGTTCCGAGTTAGTGCTGATGGGTTAATTCGACGATGTCTCCCGGAAGAAGAGGTTTCGAGCGTCATTCACTTTTGTCATTCTCGGGAAGCCGGAGGTCACCATGGACCCACGAGGACCGCTGCTAAGATCCTGGCCTCAGGTTTTTATTGGCCAACCCTTCATAAAGATGTGTACCAATTCTGCAGACAATGTGATAATTGTCAGAAAATGGGTAACACATCCAGGAGACATGAGATGCCGCAACAAGGGATACTAGAAGTAGAGCTCTTTGATTGTTGGGGCATTGATTTCATGGGACCGTTCCCTTCCTCGCAGGGCCACGAATATGTTCTAGTGGCAGTTGATTATGTGTCAAAGTGGGTAGAAGCTATTCCGTGTCATCATGCCGATGCAAAGACAGTAACCAGGTTCCTCAAAAAGCACATCTTTACCCGTTTCGGCGTGCCCAGAATTATTATTAGTGATGGAGGAACTCACTTCTGCAACCGTTTATTCGAAGCACTTATGGTTAAGTACGGGGTACGTCACAAGGTAGCTTTACCTTATCACCCCCAGACAAACGGCCAAGCAGAAGTTTCCAACCGAGAGTTAAAATGGATCCTTCAGAAGACGGTTAACTCATCGAGAAAAGATTGGGCACTTAAACTGGATGATGCGCTTTGGGCTTACCGCACTGCCTTCAAGACTCCCATCGGGATGTCTCCTTTTAAGCTGGTCTATGGAAAAGCATGCCACCTTCCTGTAGAGATGGAGCATAAAGCATACTGGGCAATCAAGGCCCTAAACTTTGACATGGTTTCTGCGGGAGAGAGAAGAAAATTCCAACTTTCCGAATTAGAAGAGCTACGAGATCAGGCTTATCAGAATGCAAAGATCTATAAAGAGCGCACCAAAAAGTTCCACGACAGGATAATCATGAAGAAGGACTTCGAAATTGGTGATTGGGTTCTCCTGTATAACTCTAGGTTAAGGATCTTCCCAGGAAAGCTCAAGTCTCATTGGGCCGGCCCTTTCCAGATTGTTAGTGTGACCCCGTACGGTGCCTTTGAACTCCAGAACAAACAAGGCGAAACTTTCAAGGTCAACGGGGCACGTCTTAAAAGGTATAATTCTCATTCTAATATTTCAACTGACCTATCTGCAACTTATTTTGTCCAAGAACAGCGGGACAATTCGCCCTCGAACTCTTCTCCAAACTAAAACTTGGTCAAATACGTCTAGCTAGAGACGTTAAACCCGGGCAGCTCGGTGGGAGGCAACCCACTATCTATCTTTTGCCTTTCCTTTAATTTAATGTTGTTTTCTTTTTTGTACTATATTTCCCTTTTATTTGTTATAATAAATGCAGGCTTCACTTGAGTTCTTCTCGCTGTGTAGAATATTCTTTACAGGTTAATTCATGACATTCCACAGCAACACTCAAGTGTGGGGGAGCTCTACACACTCTACGAAATCTGGGGAGTACACTCTTTCCTTTACTAATTGCATGCCTTATTAATTTTAGTTCATCTATGCAATGAGGGCATTGCTTAAGCTTAAGTGTGGGGGAAGAGCCTTTTCAGGTCATTTTATGCTTAAATTGTTAAAACTCTCTGCTTATCTTCTGCTTACCTTGCATTTGTTCATTCAAAAAATTATGTACCCTGCTAATGTAGGTTGTTCTCTTTAAAAACAAACACTATTATGAATTGTGGGATAAATGGTACAAATTTTTTAAATTTTTTTTCATTTGATTACTTTTGAGGAGCATTTTATATGCGGTGTGATCAAATAATCTGCAAATGGTTGGATTTTATTGCTCAGGGTTTCTTTCTGTCTTCTCTCTTAGGGATTGCTAAGGGGTGCTTCTCTGTTAAAAAAGAAGAAGAATACAAAAAAATAATAAGGGACTTCCGAGACACCATTGGTAACCAATAAAGAGAGATGAGCGTTCTTGAATACAAAGGCATTAAGCCTACATTTACTCATCCCTTATGCAAAAGTGAAGTAAATGCATAAATCTTTTCTTCCTTTTATTTCTCCTCAATGCCCATTCTTGAGAGAAGTTGGCCATGGTAAAAGTTCTCGGAGTCACCTAAACAAAAGAAACATTGAAGTACCTTAGATCATACCCCGAAACTCTATATTTTGTTTTTACCCTGAGCACACCTATGCCACCAGCAGATAATTTTTCACACTCCTCAATAAGTTATAAAGATCATGAACTATTGACTTTTTTATCCTACCCTTCATAATAATATTTGTTAGTATTGAGCATTTCCTACTTGCTTAGGTACATGGTTTTACTTGAGGACAAGCAAAAAGATAAGTGTGGGGGTGTGATGAGTGTCCAAATGAGCATGTTTTATAGGTGTATTTCATGTATAATATTAGCACTTTTCTTGCTCATTTCTCCACTTCAGTTGATTTTCCTCTAGTTTATGTTTTATTATTTATCTCACAAAATTATTGGTTGAAAATGAGGAAAACCAAGCCGGGAGTGAAGTAGACGAAGAGATGAACGCATAGACGCAAACGGCTCAGAAAACGGAGTCCAAACGAAGAATCTAGAGCCGGTCGAAGTTCGTAGAAGGAAATAAGTCACGGTCAGCACTACAACAGCATTACAACCGCCTGCACAACCGCCCCCAACAGAGGCGGACTCCCAGGCGGACCTTCAGGCGGTTCCTCAGGCGGACGTGTCTAGAACTGCCCCAAACAGAGGCGGTTCCACAGGCGGACTGTAACAGCCCAGTCTTAACCCACATGTGAGATATTGTCCGCTTTGGGCCGCTGCCCGCACGGTTTTGTTTCTGAGGGTGATGTACTCACACCACTCAAAAGGCCTCTCACAAGGGGAGAGTATCCCCACACCTATAAGGTGTGGTTCGTGCGCTCTCCCGGTCGATGTGGGAGGTGACCCCTACACTGGGTATCACACTCTACCCCCCCTTGGGAGCCCAGCGTCCCCGCTGGCACACCGACCTGGGCCTGGCTCTGATACCATATGTAACAGCCCAGTCTTAACCCACATGTGAGATATTGTCCGCTTTGGGCCGCTGCCCGCACGGTTTTGTTTCTGAGGGTGATGTACTCACACCACTCAAAAGGCCTCTCACAAGGGGAGAGTATCCCCACACCTATAAGGTGTGGTTCGTGCGCTCTCCCGGTCGATGTGGGAGGTGACCCCTACACTGGGTATCACACGGACAAGACTAAAATCGCCCGAAAAACAGTTTTCTTCTTCGCGCCGACTCTGCAACTCGCTGCTCCGCCTACCTTAAATCGCTCACGCGTTTCGGCTCTGTCCCCTGCATTAAATGAAGCAATCAATGCTTCAATCAGTGAAGAAATCAACAGAGGCAATCAACTGCAAGTCTTCTACGTAGTCTTCCTTTCTTCTATAAATAACCATCCACTGCAACCTTATACCAGTGCACGGAGAAAACCAGAAAATCACTCACACTCACCTCATCTCATTCTCTTCCAGTAAAACACTCACGTACATCTCAACACTCCATTCATACCCCAGTTCTCTAATTCTCAAATTCACCCACTTCACTTACAATAACCTACGTACATGTTCCACTCTTCATTCTCTTCATTTCTCCATTCACTATTCACGTCTCCGTGCTGTTATTACGTCCAACCTCTGTCAGATTTATTACCAGTTAATATGTCTGGCTAAGGAGGATTTGCTCCGGGCAAGGTTTTTAATTATGGTTTGTTTTATTATGTAATCAATATTTCTACCGGTTAAAATAAATACAGTTTGTTACGCTTAAAGGATTTCTCTCACCATTTTAATAAATTACATGAATTTATTAAAATGCTTTCCTAAGTCTATTTTGATCAGACCAGGTGATAAATAGACAGGTTATTTAAGCCGTAAATCTGGAGAAAACTTATTATGATTTAATAAGTTAGTATTTACAGATGCAATTATAATTCCTCAAATTTAACGCCCGTTTACATAGTATTGCTCGTACCTTGATTAGACCGATCATATTCTGGTAAACGAGTTCTTAAGGGTCTATGACTTAGTCCTTAGGATAACAACAGGAATTTTGCCAAACTAATATATTAAACCGGTAGAGATAGCATAATTAATCAGATTATATAAAACCTGAACCCGGAGTTCCATTTAGTTCATCTGCACTCAGTAATTTAATCTGCTATTTTAATTCTCTAAAAACAAGTCAATTAACTTCCCCCTTTTGTGACAAGCTTAGGAACTGTTTTAGCTCGCTATAAGTCCCACGGTTTGACCCCGGCCGCTTCTGTCTTCTATACTACTACGATCGGGTTTTAATTTGCAGCCCGACGGATATTTTGAGTATTAATTTCTTTCTTTTATCAATTTCACCTGTGCTAATAACTCACGATAAATCCATTCTACAATAAGTATTGAGAAGAAATCAACAAGCTGCACAACAGAATTATAAAAGCGATTAAGTGCACCATTTAAACTTATCCAAACATGCGCAAATAATTAAAATCACCAATTCAAACACAAAAGTACTTATAATACATACCTGAGAAGAAATTTCCAATTCGCTAAGACAGTTGTTACCTCTGTTGAAGATGAAAGTACCAACGATCATGATGATTCTTCTACTGATACAAAAGAGACAGAAGATGAAAAATATGGTACAAAAGAGACAGAGGCAGATACAGATGAAAGGATGAATGAAAACTCAGAAACAAGAGGTTGAAGAAATTGGCTAAATAGTTAAGTGAGGCTTCCATGAAGTAGAGTCCGGTGGCGATTAACGAATTACCGACATACTTCATGACCTTGAATGAAGAAAACAGTTTTCTAGAGTAGTTGTATCAGAAGGATAAGAGGAACCTTAGTCGATTATATGGTGGCATGGGGGACTATATGAAGATAAAGTGGTACCAGATCGCCCGGTTGATGAGTTTCATGACTTATGGATGGAAACGGAGGTGGAGAAGGTAGACACTTCTCGATCCATCTTCAGTTTGGATTGGATTCGCATCTTCTTTTAGTTTTGAACATCGATAGGTCGGAGAATCTTCAAACACTTGGACATGATTGTTCGTAGATTGCATGCAGTCAATTGGAATACTAGCCACACATTGTTGATGTGGGGTGCATCATACGTTTTAAAAAAACTAGATGAAAAACTCTTGGCAATTAAAAGGATTGAGAGATTCCCCCTAAGTATGATTCCCCCTAAGTTTGCATGTTAAGCGACTTTAACAAATGATAGCAATAAGTGATAGTTTTTATGCACAATAAGTGACAGCTTTTATGTTATAATGTAACCTTAGTAGATAACTTTCTACTATGGTTATAGTATAACATAAAAGCTGTCACTTATTGTGCATAAAAGCAGTCACTTATTGCTATCAAGAAACAAATGATAGCAATAAGTGACAGCTTCTATGCACAATAAATGACAGCTTTTATGTTATACTATAACCATAGTAGAAAGTTATCTACTAAGGTTACAGTATAACATAAAAGCAGTCACTTATTGTGCATAAAAACTGTCACTTATTGCTATCATTTGTTAAAGTCGCTTAACATGCTAACTCAGGGGAATCATACTTAGGGGGTATCTCTCAATCTTTTTAATTGCCAAGGGACCTTCATCTAGTTTTTTTTAAAAGATACGATGCACCCCACATCAACAGTGTGACTAGTAATCCAATTGACTACATGCAATCTACAGACAGTTATGTCCTAGAGTTTAAAGATTTCTCAGACCAATCGATGTTCAAAACTGAAAGAAGATCCAATCGAAACTAGAGATGGAGAAGTGCCTAGCTTCTCCATCTCCATCTCCATCCATAAGACATGAAACTCATCAACCGGGAGATGTGGTACCACTTTATCTTCATATAGTCCCCCATGCCACCATATAATTGACTAAGTTTCCTCTTATCCTCCTGATACCACTATTCCAGAAAACCGTTTTCTTCATTCAAGGTTATGAAGTATGCCGGTAATTCGTTAATCGCCACCGGACTCTACTTCGTGGCAGCCTCACTTAACTATTTATCCAATTTCTTCAACCTCTCTGTTTCTGAGTTCTCATTCATCCTTTCATCTGTATCTGCCTCTGTCTCTTTTGTACCATGTTTTTCTTCTTCTGTCTCTTTTGTATCAGTAGAAGAATCATCATGATCGTCGGTACTTTCATCTTCAACAGAGGCAGCAACCGTCTACATCGGCCAAATTCGTCTGACTTTTTATCCGATTTTCTCTGTGATGTTTTAGTGTTGTCCAGTTCTGATTGCTCGGTCTACTGAAGCTTCTACAACATACATACTAGTCAGAGGTGACTAAAGGAATCGAAAAGGAGAGAAGAAAGGTCGTGAAGGAAAATAAAGTTGGTGGGCCCGTCCGAGTTCATTTTTTTTATTATAGGTTGATGACGATCGAAGGTCATAGGCGCTAGCCAAAAAATGTAAAGGGATACTAAAATAATAACTACAAGAAATTAAGAAGCTGTAAGTAGCGCTAGAGGTCTCTAATATGGCCAATGGTGGTCATATAGATTTCCAAAACATTAGAGGGTTAATTGGAATGCCTAGCTTGACCGGATAACAAATTTGAGAAGAATGTGAAGGAACTTAAAAGTTTTTGATGTTGGTATTGGTAGAAACGTAGATAAACTTCTGGGTGGATGTTAAGGTAAAAGCAATATGGGGAAGGGGAATACGTCAGGCAAGCTGCCGTAATGCTATGTCTTTGTAACTAATTAATACATCCTATAGTCATCTAATATTTGCACCCTAGGTTATACTATATATAATATATAGCATTAATTAATACACCCTATAATCATCTAACCAAATTAATTTCGCCATATATACTATATTTGTATGCATGCCGAAACGCATTATATTACACATTAATTCCCAAGTCCATTAATTGTACCAGCAAGTAAAAATCAGCACATATATACTACAACAAGCACGCCTGATTAACAACAATCAGCACATATATAGTTATAAAAACCAGCGCGCAAGTCCGTTGGTCTACATGCAAAGTTTCCCAAACATACGTACACACTTTATTCACGCCGTTAATCGATCCCAAACAAACAGATAAACAGAGTATATATGTTCCCGATTAACAAGTTTGGTTTGCAAGCACACATAGGTTAACAACAAATGCGTGCGCCACAGTTTGTTTGCATGCAAAATTATTCCCAAACAATATACACACAATATATTTCACGCCTTAATCACAAACAAACAGACACCTTAATCCTTAATCCCAAACAAACAGAGCATATATATTTTTCCTGATTAAGAAGTTCGGTTTGCAAAATTACCTCATCAGCACAAGAATAGAGCTGACAGATCTAGCGCGCATGTATGTTGTTCCTTTCGCTACTTTGGGCCGGTTGTAATCCAGGCCGCCGTGCGTGCGACAGGGTCTGTTCCCTATTCGTGCGATTTGCAAAATCTAAACTAATTACTAAAGAGTATATATATGAAACTAAAGGATCGATAGGCATATATGTGTTCGCAACTCAATAATATTACCGATAGCGAGAGAGCTCGAGGCGCCGACGATTGATATCGACGCATGCATCAACAGTTTGGCCGCCGGGTTGTAGAGAAATGTTAGAAGCTAGTGAAGATGGCGAGCACATATAGAAGAAAGGGGAAGAGAAGAGGCGTGTCGTGGCGGAATCGAAATGAAATTTAATTTGGGATGGTTTGGATTGAGATCTAGCTTAGCGTGTTTACAGAGAGCGTTTATAGAGAGTGGTAGGGGAACAGTCGTGATTTGATTGATGAGAAGACTGGGCGGGAGGGCGAAAAGATCTGAGTGTATTATAATTTAGGTAACATAAAAAATGCTTCACTTAAGAAGCGTTTTTTATGCTAGCATAAAGAACGCTTCTTAAGTGAAGCGTTTTTTATGTTATCGCGCCTAAACACATAAAAACGCTTCATTTCTGAAGCGTTTTTATACATGTCTCTTTAAAGAACGCTTTGTAGCAAAACGTTGTTTTTGACTTTGGGCTTGATAACAAAAACAACGCTTTGTAAACAAAGCGTTGTTTAAGATGTGTGGCCTATGATAAAAAAAACGATTTACAATATAACCGTTGTTAAAGGGGCGTTGTTTATTATTTTTTTCCAGCAGTGTTCCTACAAGCACACAATTAATTCACCAACCTCATCCAAATCTCATAAAGCACAATATAACACAATAGCTTAAAAGCTTGGCACCTAAGCCCTTAGTTCAAGCAAAATTTCACAAACTCCTACCAACCGCAATCAAACACATTTTCCCTCACAATTTGGGTTCATTCATTAAATTACCCATCCCATATTCTAAAACAATTAGATAAGCATCAAGGTAGTTTATTTACCTTAATTTCACAAGTTCCTCTTTTCAAGTCTTCTCATTACCTCTTCCTCAATTTCGGTCAAGTGGGCAATGGAGTTGCCAAACTCCATCCCAACATTCAAAGAACACCAAATGGACATAATAAAACTCCTAAACCCTTAGAAAAAGTTTTAATTCAAAGAGAGGCTTAAAGCACAAAAGCTAGGTTTTTACCTTTGAAGTTTTAGGAGGGTCTTTAACCCTTGAATCAAGAAGGGAGTTCCACCACCATTGGAAAGTTGAACCAATGCTCCAACACAAGAAGAAAAACAAGGTGTTAAAGAGGGGCAAAATCGGCCAGCACAAGAGAGTGGAGAAAAGTGAGGTTTTTGATGAATTTTTTACCTTAGAAGAATGGTGAGACTCCAAGCTTCAAGAATATGTAATTTTCTCTTCAAATGGCCAACACCCATGGAGGTCAACTTCCTCCATTTGAAATGTTGAAAAGAGATAATGGAAGAGCTTGGTGAGGGGAGTTCAAATATGTAGTTATTTTTGTGTTTGGACCTTTATCAAAGCTTGGGCAAGGAAGGAAATGGCAAGAAGCCATGGGAGAGGGAGGAAGAAATCGTCCAGTTTGGGGAGGAAGAAGAAACCGGCAGAGAGGAGGAAAGAGAGGAAAGATAAGAGGGAAAAAGAAATAAGGGAGGAGAGAGAGGGAAAAGGTATTTTAGTACCTTTTGCTTTTTGACTTATTCAACTCTCTTCCTTTACTAACTAGTTTACTTGGGAGAGTGGTGCTGATTGACTAAATAATTCAGCCCCATATATATATACAAGCTGGAGCATTTTTCGTCTTTTACAGAAAACGCTTGTTAATTTACCCGGTTTTAGCACTATTCACTAACCGGGCCCGTTTTCCGGATTTTTCTCGTTTCTTTAATTCTAATGGTTCTTAAGCTTCCATTAATGTTTAGTTATAGTTATTTGGTTGACTATAATTTTTACGGGTTCATTTGACCTCTCAAAGTCACGTTTTCAGGTTTTCTTGAAAAACGTGCGCTAAATCTTTATTAGCGTTTTTAATTCATTTTATGGATCCGTTTTCTTCGAGAATTGTTCCCGTATGTTAATTTGG
Organism: Limonium bicolor; assembly: GCA_023374045.1. Lineage (NCBI taxonomy): Eukaryota > Viridiplantae > Streptophyta > Magnoliopsida > Caryophyllales > Plumbaginaceae > Limonium > Limonium bicolor. Next base: position 29,943,918 of record CM041776.1, read on the forward strand.
CATTATTAAGCCTTGGAAATCCATCTAATACCCTTTTCGAGGTTGTATTCCTCCTGTGGTCATATAACGCTCATTTTAGCGTTTTCTCATTTCTTTTGGATTTATTCTCTTTACCAAAATTCTTTAGGCACTAATAGGCCCTCAAATATCATACTAGAGTAATTTAATCATCCTAATTAAGTTCGGGGTATTTCAATCTACCCCCCTTAAGGAACTTTGCCCTCAAAGTTAGTGAATCTAAAATCGTTAATCACTCACATTGGTATTCCATGCTAAGGTTATAACCTCTATATAACCTGCCAGACACCAAAAGTCTGGCTCGATGTATACCACACATCCAAACAGCATGTCACTGCATGCATAACAATCAAAAATATCTGTTTCCAAGTGGGGTCCATCCGCAGATAAAGAAGGCACCAGTCCTCTCCCACACAAGTGATCCCTCAGGTACCGGTCACGTTTGAACACTTACGCTTTCTGGTTCACGGCTGTCATGACTTTGGGCACTTACGCTTTCTGGCCCTACGGTCCTTTGGTTCTTGATCAAATTCATTTGCACATCTAGAGATCCTCAGGCTCCAAATTGGGTACTTTTCCCTGACCGGACTACTCATATCCGGCGGCCCTTGGAAAAATACAAAACACACACTACAAACGTCCTACCGGTCACTTAGTACCATTGCTTTTCCGTTGTAATGGTTTCAAAACTAATCATCACTCCCACCGGCTCACAACTAGCCTTACTCCCCGGGTTCGACCCGATACCGGTGCTTAACCATGAGAAGGTCCACCTAGCACCCGTGGGAGTGGTTTCAAAACCGATCCTCATTCTCAAGTTTGAAGAAAACCATTTGTGTCAAAATCAGTTTGGGAAATTCATTTTGAAAACTCAATACGACTCCAAATTCCAATTTGTGTTAGTTTCACCTATTACTAGTGTGATTACTTGTGGCCACTTATAGGGAGCTTCAAGAGTCATTCAACCCCAATGTGATCAGCATTGGTGTTGAACTATCCTTCCACCCCAATTTGTGTTCGGTTTCCCTTGATCGCTAGCAAATCAAGTTCCACCTCTCACCTCAATTCACACAATCAGATAGTCAAGCATTAATTTCATTTTCTATCTTCTTAATCTTTCTAGTCATAATCATCCATCAATCCATTTTGAGTTTCTAGAATTCCTTTACTCACTTACTAATCATTTCATCTATTATTAGTCCATTTATCTCCAAATTACTACCTAAGAACTTAACATGTATAATCCCAATTAATTTTCTATCCTCCAATCCTTCACAACTCAAATCAAATCAAATCAAGTCACCTAGGGGACTCAATTCCCACTAGGTTCAACATCGGTTTCATACCGATTTATACTCATCAAATCTCCCAAACGTATTCATTTATCATACTATTACCAATCGGGGTTCTCATTCCCCTAGAGTTTCTCTACTCCTTTCCACTTCAAATCTCACCATCAACCACAATTACACTATGAATGGATACATATGTTTATGTAACATAAGTACCAATCATCAAAACAAATTCTTTTGCGCTGTGCGCATTGTAGTTTACGCACTTATCACGTAAAACTTACACTTCGCGGTTTTCACTCTACCCCCCTTAAAAAGGGATTACGCCCACATAATCTACCATGTGTCGACATTGGACATTGATCTAAGGCGTTCATCCGTCATGGAGTGGTTCAGCTTCCATGCGGTCTATTCTACAATGTATTCTGGTCGAAGGGTCTTAACCATATTGTTGGTTAGTCCCTGCACCAAGAATTCTGATCGGAGTTTATTTAACTCTTAACCGGGTTCGGTTCTAGCCTTAGGGGCTTCAAGGCATTAATGATTAGCCATTTATTCACTAGGTATATTTCACCTTAGAACTCTGGGCCCACTAGCTTCTGCTGCGCGACCCTGATAACTTGGGTTTATTCGCTCTTCTCGTTATCCTTAATGTGTTAGACATATCACCTTTTTATCCCTTTTTATGTTGGGAATAAGGTTTATCAATCAAACGTGGTATTCCTTTACCGTACGCGAACTCAATGAGTTACAGGTTTTCTAGCCAACTCTCTGGAATCTATGTGCATACTATTGTGTACTTTTGTGATTATTCACTGGGTTCCTCCGACTTATTGTCGGTTGAGGTTGAGCCACTACTTAGTTGTAGTGCTTCCTCAGTTGTCAGTGGCTTCTGAATTATGCCCACCTACCTGGTTCTATACAAGTGTTCTTTACTTGTATGACCTTGCATTTTCTATGCATCGGTCCTTATGACTTTCGTAAGTCTTCTTCTGCTTTTTATTCCGATGGAATTCACATCTTGTGATTGCTGGTGTGTTTCACACCCTTCGTGCTTCTTTGGCCTTAGGCTGCACGGTTTGTTTCTAAGTTTTCACGTAATTGGCTTATGCCATGTTCGTTGGTCAAAGGGAGAATTTACCACGATTGACATTTTCCCATATTCCTAGCTATCCCACTAGATCATTAACTGCACAAGTGCAATACCAAAACACTCAGTCCTACAGAGTGCAGAGGCGTAAACCCTTGGCAGTAAATCTCTTATGCGATCGCAATAGGAATGAACATTACTTCCTTTGTGAGGTGCTTCATCATTTGGTGCAGACTCCTGGCTTGTTGCCCAGTCTGTCTGTCATCCCGTATTTAACCACTCCATAGCATTGTGTGATTACTGAGGTACATTGGTTGCTTACTGCGCACCATGTTCGTATTCGCTTACGACCTTGGTTTCCATGGCATCCGCTATTTCATTAGCTTCCGCTCATGTGTTTCTACCATGTAGACAATGGTTCACCATCTACTTGGATGATCATAGAATATGACATTCTTTTATATAGCGTTATTGATTTTACGCTTCAGGTTATACCCATAGAATGTTTCTTCTAAACCGGTTACTCTTCGGTTTCCTATAATTGCTATGACAGCTTATTTCCACATTGCGTGGTAGTAATTATATGCTCAAGCTTCACTACATTAGTAGTTCTGAAAGAGATACATCCTCTTCTTCGAGACTATGTGTTCACTGCTCTTGCGGTACCCCAATGACGAGAGGTATCTTTGCTCGTTAGTTATTAAACTATTTACCGGTGCCGTTCTTGGCAACTCTCCATATGGTTTTCTGTGGGTTTTGAAACCGTTGGATTATGTATTGTAGTAGGTTAATGGCATACTAGCCACGTTGCCTAGAGCTCTGCTCATCTTAGGCTGTTCATAAGCATTGCTTCTCCGTATACCATCAAATGGCTTGGAGACATTACTGGGCTCTGTGATAGGATCATTGCATCACGCTTCCGTTCACTGGAGGCCATTTAAGTATCTTGATATTGATCGGTACCATTGTTAATTTAGGGTATCCCCTGGTAAGTGGGATCCCTTCGGCGTTCTAACCGAGTGTTCGTTCCATATCTGGTGTTCTTATCACAAAATTTAGTTCGACACCCTTCAAGGATTGCTCCTGGGTGTTATCAAGTTATTCTGTTACCTTTGGCTAACTTTTAAGTATGTTCAATTTACTCCGCATTACGGTTCTGGATTTCGAATTGACCCATTTAGGGTAGTAATGTCTCCCGTTCATAGGGTAGTCCAAGGATACTTCCTTATGTTTTTGTCCGGTTTGACATCCTCTTCGGTGATGAACGGTATTCTCCGGCACCTTATGTGATCACTCTGGGTATCTTACCTTGTCCGTTGAACATTGGTGTGTTCATGTTAGGCATTCGCCTCACCGGATTTAGACTGGGTATTCGTTCCGGCTATTTCATGCATTTACTTCAAGATCTTTGAAGACATATCCAATGCCTTTATTCAGTTGTTAGTGATTCTCGCACTTTTACTCTTAGTCATCCTCCTGGAATGGGTTCTTGTCTCTTTGGCTTCGTAGCTTATCTGAGTTCCTTCGACTGTCCGAGGTATCCAACTGTTCCAGTTCAAATTTACCTTATGGTCAGTTGAACGGAGTCGACTACTTCCCGTGTTTCGTACACCACTTGTATACATACGTGGGGTACCTTATTGGTACGTTACCACTTACCCGACTAACTCATGAATGGTCTGTCAGGCCCGCAAGCTCCTTCGGAGTGCGGTTGTCCCACATCCCGTATTTGGGTACACTTGTAGTGCTCGTCACACGCCAAGGTGAAGTATTCTATTGTCCACTCCTCTTGTATCATTCTATGATACTCACCGTGATTCTTCTGGTTTAGTTTTAAAAATTTTAGGTTTAAAAAGAAATGTTTGGGTTTGAAAGAAAAATTTGGGTTTGAAATAAAAATCTTGAGTTCAAAAGAAAATCTTCATGACGTTGCCATGTCTAAGGTTTTGACCATGTAACACCCCTACCGCTAATACCGTCATTACCGTCCAATCACAACGTACTTACATACCTTCGCAGCGGATACTTACTTGCACAACGGTGGGTGATACAACGCCGTTAGCCACCCACGTGACTAACAAGGCTACTACTACTACATACCGCATCGGCCTGATGGACCGGAACATCCGAGTGCTACACAACTACAATCCTTACTACAAATACAACCGGGTACTACAACTTCCCATTCAACACAATGCTCCATTACACTACCATACAATTCAATATAATCTACCGAGTTTACTAAGTTCCAAAATACAAATACAATACTACTTCCAAGTTCTTACACACTCATTAAGAGTCTACATCTACCCATTCCTCTCAACTACATACTTCCAATACTTAAGGTGTACCACCTTGGTACACTTCTACAACAAAGGCTACAAGCCTTATACTATTCACTACTATCTACATTTCACTCCTAGCTATCCAAACATAGCTGCCGGTCTCTTGTTGTGATCATAACCGCTTCGGGTACCTACACACTAAAAACGTTGCCCCTAGGGGCTCAGCTTACGCTGCATATGACTTCCGCATACCCCGCGTACTAGCGAGGGTATGCCGACCACTTGGTCGAATACATGCGATTCATTTTTCATACATACATGCATACATGCTTTCATACATAATACTACAATACTTTACGCAAGGCATACATACATACACTTCAATACATACAAGGTAAACCATACAAGCCAACCGATACTTACTTACCTTTCCCGAAATACACAATACATATACAATACATACGCAATACATACACAATACACAATACTTGTTAGCTCCATTTGTCCACCCGGGTTAATCGGGTGGAGATTACTCTTTTACTCGGGGTCAATGACTTACACCAGCCAAGACCATTACTGTAACACCCCTCTCCATAATCACGATATAATCCCTCACGTAGCAATAAATAAAAAACGTCTCGCAGCGGTAAAATAAATAACTATTACAAACTCACTCGGGTGTCACCGGCCATTACTCGCCCATGCGAGCAACGTAGCCAAACCACATCCAACTTCCAAAATAAATAAACTGCTAACCGCAGTGATAACGAGAAATTCCTATACATCGCACTAAATCCATAAATCACAAACATCGACAAGTGAGCATCTACCCAATCCTGAAAATACACAACCTTACCATAAGACCATACACCATCTTCATTTCTATACAACGTCTCCAATTACCTTGTTCCTGCTCTTCAGCTCCGACAATGATCAACAACCTGAAATGGTGTAGTATCAGCGATAGACGCTGAGTATGCCGGGCCTGGACCCTAATGGTCACTTGTCATTTTAACCATCTCATTATTAGATTGGTTTCATGCTTTTCCATTTTACAGTTATAACAATACTGTAGCATAAATGTATAATATACATAACCATCCAAATATTCATAGACACTAATCGCCCATCCAAACCAAACAATCATTTAAATATCACAAACCACAATTATATATCGAACGTATCGAATAACAACAATATATTGTACAATGTACAATCGCCGTAGCGTACAGTTTTCATATTTGATTTACCTTAGCCTTGTAGGCTCCATCCAACCATCAACACACAATATAATAACCACAAGTATAACCAATGAACAACAAAGCGAAACAACGAGAATAATAAACAAGTATTAAGTCTTGTCCATGGTATTGTTCGCCACTGTATAAGTCTCAATTGTTTTAGTTGTTCAGTTATACCTAGTGACAATGTCTCGTTAAAACGACACATCTCTAGTTACCCATATATTATGGCGGGTCACCCACGGCAGTAGCCACTCCAACGGTAGAGTCTCCGACCAACGAGCCATTCTAGCTCACGGGAAATTTTCTTGATACTTACGGACCCGTACGCGGACATCCTGGTATCGTTTTTGTGATCACAGCGCGCACCAAGAGCCACATCCTCTTGGCTTTCCTTCCATTCCATTAATTAATTAATTATACCATCGCATCGCATTACCAAATTTTCTAACACAGCAGACTAAGGTCATTAGTCCAATCCGGAGTCTGTAAACTCGGGATCCAGTGTTAGATACGAGAGCGGCGTATAGAAAGGCCAATGCTCCGTATAAAAGTCTCAGATAATATGTATATCTTATTATCTTAGTGCTACAACGTTTTTCTGACGTTCCTTATATTTCATATAAGATAGCACCATAGCCGCTAGTTCGTTTTATATATAGGTTCATATATACGAACCAATACTGTTAACTCAACAACAGTAAATAATAAGCAGCTATAAATATACAATTCATGCATATTAATTATCACATTCAGACAAACAATCTTATCACAGATCACACAGATGTCTGAACTGAGGAAGTCCTCAGAGACAATCAGAGACTCATAACAACATACAAGTTATATCAACCAAATCCGAGCCCAAGGAGCAACCTTAGGACAACTCGGATCAAACCCCTTTACATACCGTTCACCCTGACTGTATTACGGTGGAGTATGAATCAGCAAGATCCTACGCTCCGTGTAGTCCGTTAGCTCGTCAAGCGTCCTTGTCAGAAGTGTACTCTAAACGGTATTAAAAACTATAAGTCAGTCTCCATGACTAACTACATCCGGTATTTCCGAATAATAAGTAACCCCGACAGTTCACCCCTGTTTTCTACAGTTTTGTTACGGGTTTCTCTAAAACAGTCGGCTTTGTTACTTAAAACGCGTACGTCAAAACTATTTCAACTGTTAAGTTTAATTTCTTATATTTCTTTTAATCTTATCCACATCCAGTTTAGGTACGTAACCTATAGTTGCATGTATGCATGCATTCTTGTATTATACTGCATTCTAAAATTCATAACTTATAGTTCGTAACTATCTTTATTATTATTATTTTTTAATAACCACCACCATTAAATCATATGGTTTTCAACCAAAATATATATATATCCACCTTATGTACATTATTCTTGTGTATGTATATATTTTTACCACGTTAGGTAATTCTCATGAGTTTCATAAACTCTTATATTTTATGTTACATTTTATCATCTTTTATTAGATGATTATTCCCATTAGTTGTATTGTATTGTACAACTTGTATTAAGATTGTTATCCTAATATTGTAACATTTTATGTTGTACATTTACAACTCCTAAGGTTTATTACATAAATACCTTAGTTTATAAATCCCATTTATTTATAATTTGTCACATTATTTTATGTGAGTACCCTTCCTTATACTAATTCCATTAAACCACCTTAATACCATATAATTGTCATAACATTTATGACATTGTAGACCATAGTCTAAAATTCATTTTCCAACTCTTATTAATTCGGTATAGCCCTTGAATTCATTTAAATTCCCTTTTTGACCACATAACATTATGTAATGTTATACCAAAATACTAATATCATTTGCTATGATATTTTATTTCCTTTAACTTATAATCTATAGTTTTTATACAAAACTATTGTGTATTGCCTCATAGGCATATACTAAACCTTATACTTTTCCTTAAACCATAATTTCCTTTATTTACAAAATCACCCCTTTCTTTTTACCATGTTATATATCCCATTTAATATAACATTTCTAACTTATAAAAGAGCATAACCTATGGTTATTTTTGTAAATTCCGAACAGCCCTTGTGCTATTCTATAATTGCCATTTGGCCCTATTTATAACATATAGTTTGATAATATCATTAAAATCATATCTTAACACATATCTCAATAGATACCCTTATATAATTCTAAAAATCACCAAATTCCACCAAAGGGTTATAAATATCCTTATTAACCCATATACTTTTGGTATTTACCATTCCACCATCTATTTTTCTCCAAAGTGTCATAATGACATAATAACTATATTATACATATATAGTTCATTTTAATTCCAAAATCCATCAAATAAATTCCTAAAAATTCCTAATAGCCCATGGGTGTTTAAAATACCATTTTACACCCTTTATTTTCGGTAATAACATATTTACCACATATGTTATGAAAATATTACCTTAAGATACTTATCTTATTATAACACCTTAAATAAGTTATCTAACTTATTTATTTTGGTCAAAACCTAGCAAATGGTCAAGGTTGACCTCCTTAATATTTCCTTGACTATTAATTTCCTTTATTCACGGTTTGTACCCATACTTTTCAAAAATCCACCATTTAACCCCAAAACTTTATAAAATCTTATAAGCTTTATTTTAACTCCTTTTTAACTCTAATTTTCGGCTTTATTTTTCTAAAGTCCCTAAATTTAATTTAATTACACCTAATACCCCATCTATTTTCGGTAATGCATTTATACTACTTAAACTTAATTAAAAGCTTGTAAATGCATAAATAAAATGGCCTAAAATACATGGCCTTATTACAAACATTTGCTCACAAAATGAATTACACATAAATGTCCCAAAATACATATAAATTTTCGGCCTCACCATAGATTCTTTGTTTAATTACCAAACTTCCACATAATGTCTTAAATTTGACATTTATGCTTGTTTAATTAGTTATAAAATTTATTAAACCATTTCTTAAACATTTTAAGGTCAAACAAGACCTTATTTTACCTCTTCACTCACGGCAATTAATTAGGAATAGCTTAAACTTGTATTAATGTAACAAGTTAAGGTTTTAAGTAGTTTATACCTTGATTTAACCTAGATAGAACCTTGTTTGGTTCGGCCACCTTAAGTAGAGATTCTCCACAGCTTGTTTTACATGTTTTCAACAGAAACCAAGGCCTAGTTAGTCTCCAAGAAAGATCTAACCATAAGAAGTAATTTAATGTAAGATTTAAGGCAAAAATCACCTTAAGAATGCAAGGAAAGTTCAAGATGGTTTCAACCTGAATCAAACACACCACAAGGTGTTAGATCCACCATATTGACATAGGAAATAGCTAGATCTCAACAAGCTACCTTGTTATTAGGTTTTACCTTGGAAAAATGCCTTAAAAGAGGGTATTTCCTTTGGATCTCGGCCACCCTTGCTCCAAATGGCTTACCAACAGATTCCACATGAAAAGGAGAAGAAGAGGAGGCTATAAGCAAAGTTTCACAGCCGAACTTGAAGGGAATCAAAAGTTATGAGCTTAAAGCACATTTTTACCTTAAAATGAGATTTTGAGCAACCTTGGTCTCTAAACTTGTTTCATTCGAATTTGATTGATGTTCTAACCTTAGAACACTGAGAATAAGCCATAGGAAGTGATTAGTCACGAGATCTAAGCATAGGTGGTGAGGAGATGAAGAAAAAGCCAAAATAAGCCTTAAACCATTACCTTAGGAGCTTAGAGGTTAGATCTACCTTCCCAACTCAAAAACCACGGTTGAGAGAGCTTGGAGAGTGAATGAGCTCAGTTGGAATGGAGCTAGCTCGTTGGAATGGAGCTAGGAGTCAAGGAAATAATTGAAATGGGCATTATTGAATGAAAAAGCACTTTTGGACTATATTATTGATTTGGAAATGGGTAATGACTAATCCAAGGGATAAGCATGGGCTGGCAACGATTATTGGAGGGGGGGAGACAGGCTCACACGTTTTTGGAGGCTGGTGGAGTCAAATAATGGAGCCAAGGTGTATTATTAAGTCATAATAATGGAAAAGTAATAGGTGGTCCCCTATTTTAGGAAATAATGTTGGAGTTTGATTATTGTATAGGCAAGTGACGAATTTGGAGCCTCCTTGGCTTGTAAATGTCGAACTCACTTGGTCTAAGGGGTCAACTTTGACCTCTTGACCAATCTTAGTCAATATTGACTCCTGCGGGCCCCCTTTTAGGGTTTTATTAATATTTTAATATTAAATTTGTAAAAATTCGTAAATTTCTGGAATTAAATTCCTAATATCATATAATATGATATTTTATTATATTTAAAGGTAATTATAACCTTTTAGCCCATTTAAAACCAATTTAAAAGGCGATTACACAAAAACGTGCTTTAAGGAGTTTTAGTGCACATTTTGTGTCGCAAGGTGTTTCTGGGCTTGGTTTTCTTTGACAACGGTTTTGTTGTGTTCCTTACATGATACTTGATCATGGTATTCAATTTTATATCATTTAGAGGTCATTTGATTTTTAAGGTTTTCCTAGAGCACCTTTTTGCTATTTTTGACCTTGAAGCATGTAAATGCTTTTTCTTTGTGTTGGAGTGTTGTCCAACGGTTATAATATGTTTAGTAATGTGTGAATATGCTTAGGACAAATTTTTAGGTCCTAAGTAGTTCATTTGGGTATTTATTTACCCTTAGCAGTCAAAGGGTGCAACATCTTGATTTGTGTTGACCACTGTTGTTCTCAGTTGACTTTTAAGGCATGTTTAGGCCTTAATTAATGTGATTAAATATTTAATCCATGCTTTAATAATTTGGGGTATTTCAGTCTACCCCCCTTAAAAAGACTTCGTCCCGAAGTCTCTTAATCAAATAGGTAAGTATATAAATGTATAACTACCCATTATTCCCATAATGTATATCTATGTGATATATCATTTTCACACATCATATTGCGCTTATACAGCACATAGCCATCACGTTGTGGCGTTAGTTCAATCACATATGGATATAGGTGATCCATCAGCACCATCATTTCCTATCAGTTCTACCAACCCTAACAACCTTCCTGAGGTGTCCATATCATTCCATTGTTCCACATTCCATATCTAATGATTCATTTTGTATCTAGGCGATGCCATATGTAATCATTCTATAAAGCAATATGAATACATATCACAAATAGCGTAAGGAAAGTGGTACACACATGGTGTACATACAATCATTCAAACAAGTATCTCATAAGATACATACATTCAAGTGTACATCACACACAAACAACCAAACAACACACGCCCCGCGTACCAACATAACCAACAAAACCAATTCACTGTATGCCATGCATACGAAACAATTCACTGTATGCCATGCATACTAAACAAACAAACCTCGTGTGCCCCGCACACCACCAATTCTTTGTATGCAATGCATACGAAAACAACAAAATTTAGTGCACACATGTGCACAGTCAAGAGGCTCTACCCCCCTTAGAAGGGTTACGCCCCCGTACCCCACAAGTATACCACAGCCGCTCAACAAGGAGCGCTGGATACTTGGCTCTCAAAGAGTTCTCCAACTCGTGGATTATCCTCATATCAGAGAGACGGGTATAATTCTAGCCCTTCAGGGCTCCACAATATATAAAAGGTGAGACACTGATCTTTTTGTGCTCTCTCCCAAGTTCATTCTTTTGGGCCCACTCGCTCCGTATGAGGTGTAGACCCATGAACAAAGGTTCAATTTGCCTCTTTTTTTTATATTGCTGTGAATCCACTGGTTTGGATCACTAGCATATATGCGTGTGTCTTCTCTCACTGACATTCAGTTTGAGATGTAATATGACATTGGCTACTATTAGTACTTAGTGCTCTTTGCACTTGTCTTTGTAATACTAAGACGTACCAGCCTATATGTCCACAAAGATGATGTTTATCATCCATGTCTCCTGATAGTTTTGTTCCGGGGTAACACACTGTTGTAGTTTTTTTTTAATACACACTCTTGTTGATATCCACTTTATCTTTCAGCATTCCCACAAGATTAATAACTGCGCGAGTGCAATACCAAAACACTCAGTCATACAGAGTGCAGAGGCGTAAACGCTCAACAGCTAATATCCAATGAGGCAAATAGAAAAGATGTGCGAATTATCCTGTGAGTGGTACATTCCGAATCCACTGTTCCTTGAGCAAGGTATTTGCTATCCTATAGCTTTATCTTTTCTCTTTGCGTAATCACGCGTTTATGTCCATATCATCTGGTAGATTTCCTCTGGATTGCAAGCATTTGCTTGATCCTTATGAGGCTTCTACATATTATTCGTCCATAATGGGTTTTCCTGTTTCCCTTTTTTTTTGGGTTCCTATCCTTGAACTGTTTCCTTGTCTTCCCTGTATACTGTCCACTGTTCTCTGTTGAAGGTTCTTTTTTTTTTTAGCCCGTTGGTTTAACTGCGGCTCTTCTCGTCCATCTTCGAGGTAATCCGTCTTACTGTCCGTAGAATGGAGTTGACTACTTCTCGTGTTCCTAACACTACCTGTCTACTTGCATGGGGTACCGTACTGATACATTACTACTTACCCGACTAACTTATAAATAAGTCTGTCAGGCCCACATGCTCCTAACGGAGTGCGGTCGTCCCATGACTCGTTTAGTAAACTGGTAATGTCTGTCACACGGTTGTTGTGAAGTATTCTGTTGTCAATCTCCCTCTGATGGATATCCCTTTTTTTTTCCTCTTCTGCTTTCTTCTTTTTTTTTTTCTTTTTGCTTGCTTTTTTTTTGTGTAATAGTTCATGTTATCAGTTATCCTGTAATAAGTGATATTGCCTTCGTGGCAACCGTGGTAACTTGTATCATAGACTAGTATTATTCAACTCGGTGTAAGTAAAATCCGTGCTATATTAGCAAACTTGTTTCTCCCTTTTTTTTGATCTCTTGAGTACATCACATATTCCTTTTTCTCCCTGTTTTTTTTATCAAATCTCATCCATAGTTCATATTCGTCCCCTCATCCATGTAATTGGATGCATTGCAGATTGCATAATAGTTTGAGCAACTTGGCTCTTCACTTCCCAATCATCCTCACTGACGGTGGTGCATCTACAAAGGGTATGCTTGTCCATAAGGACTAAACATGTATCACTAGTAGTGATTAGCATTAAATGCAAGTATATTCTGATGGTATTTGGCTAATAGCCCTGTCTGAAACTTCCTCGAACGTTTAAACTGGTGTGTTTTTTTTTTACAGTCATAGTGGCTGTATAATTTGTCCAGTCGCAGTGGTCGGACTAACGGTCCTTCCAAGGTTGCATAGGTTTCTAATCTCAAGGTTTGAATGAAAAAGTTTGAAAAACAGTTTTTTTTTATAAAAGGTTAAAAAGTAGTAGTTGTTGCAGTTGCATTTGCAGTAGTTGTTACTGTTGCTGTCGCTGCACTTGCTGTAGCAAGTGCGCAAGGCAGATGGAAATTTCAGTGGTTTACTGTCATAGCGCTTGCAATAGCAAGTGCGCCATGCAGGTGGAAATTCTGGTTTAGTAATTTCCGGTCTCATTGACTCTGTGTCATTTTAGTATGGCTACATGATAATGTAAGTTTTAACATCCTGTTCATATATATTATCCTTCAAGGTTCAAAGCTTATTGGTACTGAGTACACACAACTAATCCCAAAGTCTTACACGAAAGGCGAGTGGTCAATGACACACTCCCACATACTTATAACATAGCTCCTTCTAACATAGTAAGTAAAAGTCTTCCACCAGCGGTCTCATGGAGTTAGGGTACTCATGCCCTATCTACTCCCTTGCCCTTCAGGGCTCCAGCATCAGTAGATGTCTGGCCATCCTGACCGCCTCGTGGTACTCCAGATCCTCCAGCTGAGGTCTTCTGAGTATTCTTTGGTGGCCTGTAATTACGGCTCTCTGGGTTCACCCAGCATTCAAATTCCCTATGGCCTTCTTTGTGGCAGCACCGACATTCGACTTTGCGACCTTCGCATTCGACCCCTGGGTGGTCCTTCCCACAACGCTTACAGTAAAAATGGCGCTGGGGCTGTCCGGTGCCTGATGATTGTATTAAAGTTTAAGTTAAAACCTGATGGTATAAAAGTTAAGATTATATTTGTATTTAAGAGGTAGGTGTTCTCACCCTTAGGAGGTGTAGATCTCAGAGGCTTAGCATCAATAGCTGGGCCGGTCAACCGAAGGACGGGCTCCTTTCCCTTTGTTCCCTGGTGACCCTGCTGCCCTTTCTTTTTAAAGAATTTCCTGTTCAAGGTTTCGGTTCAGCATTCATAAGGTTTTTAATATGGTAGATAGTTTAGAATGGGGTAAGTCCTTACTTTCCCTTTTTCTGGCCATCGCCTGGAGATGCTCCTCCACCCTCAGAATCTCCTTCAGGGTTCTTTCTTTTCTTTGCCCCTAGAGTCTCTTCCCGAGTCTAGAGCATTAGCTCAGTCCTCGAGGCAGCATCATAACACTCCTAGAATCTCCTTGGTAAGTTCTCACAAAGTTAATTGGTAATGTAGTAAGTAAAGAATTTTATGGCTTTCATGTTAATATCTGGATGGTAGTGTAGAGGGTAGCACCCATCGCCATCTGAATGCGAAATAATAGTCCTCCCCGGAACTTCTCGACCTTCACGGTCTCTGAGTAATCCACACCGGGAATGAAGTCCAGCTGACCAATGAATCGAGCGTAATACTCATCCACGGTCAGACCTCCTTGGGTCAATGTCTCGGACTCCAGGCGCTTCTTCTGTTTGAGATGTGCTGGGTAGTACTTCCCTCTCAGCAACTCGACAAAGGCAGCCCACAAAAAGTCGGGCGTAGCCAGGTGATGGTCCTTGACCAACCTCCACCAAGTACTGGCTGCATCCTGCAGATGGAAAGCAGCAATGGCGACCTTCTTGTCGTCTGGTACCGGTAAAGCTTCAAATGTTTTCTCATGTTCAACAATGTAACGCTCCAAAGCTACGGGGTCTGGTTCCCCAGAATAAGTAGGTGGTCGAGTCTTTTGTAACTGACTCTAGCCAGTTCGTTTCCCTGGGCTGTGGCGGGTGGGCTGGTGCTCTTCCTATCTGCGTACCCAGCTGTGCAAGAACGGCTGCAACCGTCTCAGTAACTCCTGGAATGCTGGGGTCACCGCCTCCACCTCTTCCAGTACCACACCCCCTAGTTCCACCAGACATCTGTAGTACAGTATGTCACATAAATACTCGGTAAATTACCGTACACAACCAGTAGATATTAAGTTGCCTTAAAGGCTAACCTGTCACGCAATTTGCGTTACTAGACACAATATCTTTCTAAGACGAATCGTCTCGTAACTCCCAAATATTTCCCATAATTTCCCCAGTCCTAAGCTCACTGTCTTAACCTACTTTCTCGTCATCAGAGCGGTACTCCGCTCTGATACCACTTTTGTAACACCCCTCTCCATAATCACGATATAATCCCTCACGTAGCAATAAATAAAAAACGTCTCGCAGCGGTAAAATAAATAACTATTACAAACTCACTCGGGTGTCACCGGCCATTACTCGCCCATGCGAGCAACGTAGCCAAACCACATCCAACTTCCAAAATAAATAAACTGCTAACCGCAGTGATAACGAGAAATTCCTATACATCGCACTAAATCCATAAATCACAAACATCGACAAGTGAGCATCTACCCAATCCTGAAAATACACAACCTTACCATAAGACCATACACCATCTTCATTTCTATACAACGTCTCCAATTACCTTGTTCCTGCTCTTCAGCTCCGACAATGATCAACAACCTGAAATGGTGTAGTATCAGCGATAGACGCTGAGTATGCCGGGCCTGGACCCTAATGGTCACTTGTCATTTTAACCATCTCATTATTAGATTGGTTTCATGCTTTTCCATTTTACAGTTAACAATACTGTAGCATAAATGTATAATATACATAACCATCCAAATATTCATAGACACTAATCGCCCATCCAAACCAAACAATCATTTAAATATCACAAACCACAATTATATATCGAACGTATCGAATAACAACAATATATTGTACAATGTACAATCGCCGTAGCGTACAGTTTTCATATTTGATTTACCTTAGCCTTGTAGGCTCCATCCAACCATCAACACACAATATAACCACAAGTATAACCAATGAACAACAAAGCGAAACAACGAGAATAATAAACAAGTATTAAGTCTCGTCCATGGTATTGTTCGCCACTGTATAAGTCTCAATTGTTTTAGTTGTTCAGTTATACCTAGTGACAATGTCTCGTTAAAACGACACGTCTCTAGTTACCCATATATTATGGCGGGTCACCCACGGCAGTAGCCACTCCAACGGTAGAGTCTCCGACCAACGAGCCATTCTAGCTCACGGGAAATTTTCTTGATACTTACGGACCCGTACGCGGACATCCTGGTATCGTTTTTGTGATCACAGCGCGCACCAAGAGCCACATCCTCTTGGCTTTCCTTCCATTCCATTAATTAATTAATTATACCATCGCATCGCATTACCAAATTTTCTAACACAGCAGACTAAGGTCATTAGTCCAATCCGGAGTCTGTAAACTCGGGATCCAGTGTTAGATACGAGAGCGGCGTATAGAAAGGCCAATGCTCCGTATAAAAGTCTCAGATAATATGTATATCTTATTATCTTAGTGCTACAACGTTTTTCTGACGTTCCTTATATTTCATATAAGATAGCACCATAGCCGCTAGTTCGTTTTATATATAGGTTCATATATACGAACCAATACTGTTAACTCAACAACAGTAAATAATAAGCAGCTATAAATATACAATTCATGCATATTAATTATCACATTCAGACAAACAATCTTATCACAGATCACACAGATGTCTGAACTGAGGAAGTCCTCAGAGACAATCAGAGACTCATAACAACATACAAGTTATATCAACCAAATCCGAGCCCAAGGAGCAACCTTAGGACAACTCGGATCAAACCCCTTTACATACCGTTCACCCTGACTGTATTACGGTGGAGTATGAATCAGCAAGATCCTACGCTCCGTGTAGTCCGTTAGCTCGTCAAGCGTCCTTGTCAGAAGTGTACTCTAAACGGTATTAAAAACTATAAGTCAGTCTCCATGACTAACTACATCCGGTATTTCCGAATAATAAGTAACCCCGACAGTTCACCCCTGTTTTCTACAGTTTTGTTACGGGTTTCTCTAAAACAGTCGGCTTTGTTACTTAAAACGCGTACGTCAAAACTATTTCAACTGTTAAGTTTAATTTCTTATATTTCTTTTAATCTTATCCACATCCAGTTTAGGTACGTAACCTATAGTTGCATGTATGCATGCATTCTTGTATTATACTGCATTCTAAAATTCATAACTTATAGTTCGTAACTATCTTTATTATTATTATTTTTTAATAACCACCACCATTAAATCATATGGTTTTCAACCAAAATATATATATATCCACCTTATGTACATTATTCTTGTGTATGTATATATTTTTACCACGTTAGGTAATTCTCATGAGTTTCATAAACTCTTATATTTTATGTTACATTTTATCATCTTTTATTAGATGATTATTCCCATTAGTTGTATTGTATTGTACAACTTGTATTAAGATTGTTATCCTAATATTATGTAACATTTTATGTTGTACATTTACAACTCCTAAGGTTTATTACATAAATACCTTAGTTTATAAATCCCATTTATTTATAATTTGTCACATTATTTTATGTGAGTACCCTTCCTTATACTAATTCCATTAAACCACCTTAATACCATATAATTGTCATAACATTTATGACATTGTAGACCATAGTCTAAAATTCATTTTCCAACTCTTATTAATTCGGTATAGCCCTTGAATTCATTTAAATTCCCTTTTTGACCACATAACATTATGTAATGTTATACCAAAATACTAATATCATTTGCTATGATATTTTATTTCCTTTAACTTATAATCTATAGTTTTTATACAAAACTATTGTGTATTGCCTCATAGGCATATACTAAACCTTATACTTTTCCTTAAACCATAATTTCCTTTATTTACAAAATCACCCCTTTCTTTTTACCATGTTATATATCCCATTTAATATAACATTTCTAACTTATAAAAGAGCATAACCTATGGTTATTTTTGTAAATTCCGAACAGCCCTTGTGCTATTCTATAATTGCCATTTGGCCCTATTTATAACATATAGTTTGATAATATCATTAAAATCATATCTTATACACATATCTCAATAGATACCCTTATATAATTCTAAAAATCACCAAATTCCACCAAAGGGTTATAAATATCCTTATTAACCCATATACTTTTGGTATTTACCATTCCACCATCTATTTTTCTCCAAAGTGTCATAATGACATAATAACTATATATTATACATATATAGTTCATTTTAATTCCAAAATCCATCAAATAAATTCCTAAAAATTCCTAATAGCCCATGGGTGTTTAAAATACCATTTTACACCCTTTATTTCGGTAATAACATATTTACCACATATGTTATGAAAATATTACCTTAAGATACTTATCTTATTATAACACCTTAAATAAGTTATCTAACTTATTTATTTTGGTCAAAACCTAGCAAATGGTCAAGGTTGACCTCCTTAATATTTCCTTGACTATTAATTTCCTTTATTCACGGTTTGTACCCATACTTTTCAAAAATCCACCATTTAACCCCAAAACTTTATAAAATCTTATAAGCTTTATTTTAACTCCTTTTTAACTCTAATTTTCGGCTTTATTTTTCTAAAGTCCCTAAATTTAATTTAATTACACCTAATACCCCATCTATTTTCGGTAATGCATTTATACTACTTAAACTTAATTAAAAGCTTGTAAATGCATAAATAAAATGGCCTAAAATACATGGCCTTATTACAAACATTTGCTCACAAAATGAATTACACATAAATGTCCCAAAATACATATAAATTTTCGGCCTCACCATAGATTCTTTGTTTAATTACCAAACTTCCACATAATGTCTTAAATTTGACATTTATGCTTGTTTAATTAGTTATAAAATTTATTAAACCATTTCTTAAACATTTTAAGGTCAAACAAGACCTTATTTTACCTCTTCACTCACGGCAATTAATTAGGAATAGCTTAAACTTGTATTAATGTAACAAGTTAAGGTTTTAAGTAGTTTATACCTTGATTTAACCTAGATAGAACCTTGTTTGGTTCGGCCACCTTAAGTAGAGATTCTCCACAGCTTGTTTTACATGTTTTCAACAGAAACCAAGGCCTAGTTAGTCTCCAAGAAAGATCTAACCATAAGAAGTAATTTAATGTAAGATTTAAGGCAAAAATCACCTTAAGAATGCAAGGAGAGTTCAAGATGGTTTCAACCTGAATCAAACACACCACAAGGTGTTAGATCCACCATATTGACATAGGAAATAGCTAGATCTCAACAAGCTACCTTGTTATTAGGTTTTACCTTGGAAAAATGCCTTAAAAGAGGGTATTTCCTTTGGATCTCGGCCACCCTTGCTCCAAATGGCTTACCAACAGATTCCACATGAAAAGGAGAAGAAGAGGAGGCTATAAGCAAAGTTTCACAGCCGAACTTGAAGGGAATCAAAAGTTATGAGCTTAAAGCACATTTTTACCTTAAAATGAGATTTTGAGCAACCTTGGTCTCTAAACTTGTTTCATTCGAATTTGATTGATGTTCTAACCTTAGAACACTGAGAATAAGCCATAGGAAGTGATTAGTCACGAGATCTAAGCATAGGTGGTGAGGAGATGAAGAAAAAGAGCCAAAATAAGCCTTAAACCATTACCTTAGGAGCTTAGAGGTTAGATCTACCTTCCCAACTCAAAAACCACGGTTGAGAGAGCTTGGAGAGTGAATGAGCTCAGTTGGAATGGAGCTAGCTCGTTGGAATGGAGCTAGGAGTCAAGGAAATAATTGAAATGGGCATTATTGAATGAAAAAGCACTTTTGGAACTATATTATTGATTTGGAAATGGGTAATGACTAATCCAAGGGATAAGCATGGGCTGGCAACGATTATTGGAGGGGGGGAGACAGGCTCACACGTTTTTGGAGGCTGGTGGAGTCAAATAATGGAGCCAAGGTGTATTATTAAGTCATAATAATGGAAAAGTAATAGGTGGTCCCCTATTTTAGGAAATAATGTTGGAGTTTGATTATTGTATAGGCAAGTGACGAATTTGGAGCCTCCTTGGCTTGTAAATGTCGAACTCACTTGGTCTAAGGGGTCAACTTTGACCTCTTGACCAATCTTAGTCAATATTGACTCCTGCGGGCCCCCTTTTAGAGGTCATTTGATTTTTAAGGTTTTCCTAGAGCACCTTTTTACTATTTTTGACCTTGAAGCATGTAAATGCTTTTTCTTTGTGTTGGAGTGTTGTCCAACGGTTATAATATGTTTAGTATTGTGTGAATATGCTTAGGACAAATTTTTAGGTCCTAAGTAGTTCATTTGGGTATTTATTTACCCTTAGCAGTCAAAGGGTGCAACATCTTGATTTGTGTTGACCACTGTTGTTCTCAGTTGACTTTTAAGGCATGTTTAGGCCTTAATTAATGTGATTAAATATTTAATCCATGCTTTAATAATTTGGGGTATTTCAATTACTCATACAATACTTTACTTTACTTACTACTTACTCAAGTCAAGTCGTCGGGACCTACGGCCCGGGGACTACTCTGTCCCACCACCGGGATTTACTTTGGTTCACTAATCCGGGATGCTACCCATTTAAGGGGTTTGGGCCGTGGACAATTTAAGAACCAGGAATCGATCCAACCTCTTGTGTCTCCTCATCCTCATGCGTGGCCGAAACTATATCGGACTTCTACTCATTCCAATTTACTCAGTACTTACGTTAGGAGTTAGGTAGTTAGGAATTAGTAGAAGTCACATCCAAGCCACATGCACAAATACATAGCTCATATACACATCCATACAACATACAATACAATACATAAGTACACTACAAGATACAAATACACTTCATCATCATTCATATATTTCATGAATTATACAAACTGATTGTTCAAGACAAATATACCAAGAACAATATAAACAAGCACAAGTAGGTGCAATATAGTCCGATTCATGCATTCATCTTATTTAGATGGTCAAATAAGCACACAAATCAGGGTAACCAGGTTAGGATACAGAGCATGAAGAAATCATACCTTTCACCGTTGACTTTGGACTCACCGACTCCTCTTTGGTGTTCAACTATTCGAATCCTATCATATACATAGAGTCGGGTGGTTAATTATCCATAGTTAACCTTACCCATTACTTTCCCTACTGTTTCCCAATTGATACTTACTAACTCTTTGTTACTTGAATACATTTACTTATGTTACTTACTTAAAATTATTTTCTAAACTTGTTTATGGCTTTAATGACCTTTAAACATCATTAATTAAGTCTTAATTAACTTATACCATCATTACCCAACAAGCCTCTACCTTAGAATGGCTTTAAAATGATTTCTGGGCACTTTTTAGGGTGGTCCGGGTTTGTGTCCGGGGATACAAACCCGGACCAATGCTTTTGGCCAGTCTCGGGTGTATTTTGTGTGTGGTGTTCAGGGTTTAGGCATTTACAAACCGGACCATGCGCTTGTAGTTTCTCTCGGGTACAAATTTTGGGTGGTCCGGGTTTAGGGGTTGGTTTGCAAACCCGGACCATTCATTGGCAATTCTCTCGGGTATAATTTTGGGGTGGTCCGGGTTTAGGTTCTGGTTTGCATACCTGGACCACTCCTCACGCATTACACTCTGTACAGATTTTTGACTGGTCCGGGTTTCTGTACTTGTTTACAAACCCGGACCAATTGCAGTATTTACATATATGCTAGTTTTTGATTATGTTTCAACTCCAAACTTCTTCCAATCTCTTCCCCAATATTTATACATATAATCTAGGGTGTTTTGACCCTAATTAGGCAATCAAAACTAACCTAATCCATCTCTATACAAATCTGTTACAAAACACTTCCCACTGTTAATTTTCCTCCACTGTTACAGTTTTTCTTCTTCAACAATTGTTACAGATTTTTCCTTTCTTCTTCCCACTAATCCTATGGCTCTTCCATTGCCTCATTTGCATTATACTCAACCCAAGTCTTACTCAGTACAATACTCATTTTACTAAGTCCTACACACTAATCCCTCCTTGTTTCTCCAACACATTTCAACACCTCTTGCTATAGATTTTATGTCCTTTCATTCTCTTACCACAACTACTACTCCATGGTTACTAAACATCTCTACTAACTCCAATACACACCTTGGTTCTCCCTTTCACCAAGTCATCCATAAATGCACATTTCCTACCAAACTTTTTGCCATAGTTCACCTACAATTCTAACTTCTCCACATACATACTTTCTCACCAAATTCCTTCTTATTCTAGCCACACCCATACAAGGGTCCTACCAGCAATCAAACAATCTCAATACACCAATACTCCCTCAAATACAATACCAATACACTTACACAATTTATTTGGCTCTAAGGCCTACCATTCAAATACTAATTCATAAATACTCAAACTTCCATAACTACAATACTAATACAATGTTTTTGGTTCTTTAAGTTGGTTTACCCATTCCCATTACTCTAATGCATTAGAACTTAGCAACAAGAAGGAGCTCTTACCTTAAGCTCTTGATTTCCTTCTTTCTTTTCCAATTTCCTTCTTCTCTCTTTCTTGCACAATTCGGCCATATGGGGAATGGAGTTGCCAAACTCCATTCCCATCACCCAAAGCACACAAAACAAGTGCAATTAACATACTAACCCTTAGATTAATGCTAGTTCATTGAAATGCTTAAAACAAGATTTCTAGGGTTTACCTTTTGAGTGTTTTAGAAGGGGTTTTAGCCCTTGGTTCAAGAAGGTGATTCCACCACCATTGCAAGGTTGTAATTATGCTCAAAAGAGGGAGAGAAAACAAGACATTACAAAGGGGTAGAAATCGGTTGTAAAGAAAGATGGGGAAAACATGAGTTTTTCATGTAGATTTTTACCTTAATGAAGAGAGGGGACTCCAAGCTACCCATTGGTGCTATTTTCTCTTTGAATGGGATAAACCCATGGAGATGAAGTTCTCCCTTTTCGAATTTTGAAAAGATAGAATGATAGAGAATGTTGAGGGGATGAAGAATATGTACTTATTTTAGCATTTGGAGTTCAAATGAAGGTGGAGCATGCAAGAGAAGTGTGGTAGCCATTGAAGCTTTCTTTGGAGCTTCAAAATCACCCAGAAGAGGAAGAAGAAGGGGGGAAATCGGCTGGGAGGAGGGAACTCACGAGAGAGAGAGGAGAAATGAGAGGAGAGAGGGTGAGAGAGTGCTTTTTACCTTTTTGTTTACTTTTTTGTTTCTTAGTGAGTGAGAGAGTGTGAGAGGGGGGGCATGTTGAACGGCCCACACACTGCACACACTCATCTTTTAATTTCTATTTCCAAAAGTGGACACACTAGTTTAGTTTATTTACACTCTCACCCCACAACTTCCCATTTTTTTACAGTTTTTACTATTTTCTCGTTTAATTGATTTTATTGGTTCTAGACCTTCATTAATGTTTATTAATGACTATTTGGTTGACCAAAATTGTTACGAGTCAATTTGACCCGCTTAAAGTCACGTTTTCTCGGTTTCCTCAAAAAACGCGCTTTAAGGTTCGTTTGTGGTTTTAATACATTTTATGGATCCGTTTACTTCGGGAGTTGTTCCCATATATTATTTAGGTCTTATTAAGCCCTTAGAATCCATATAATGCTCTAACCGAGGTCTCGTACCTCCTATGGTTATTTAACGCTTATTTAGCGTTTTTCGCTTTTTAAGCGTTTCTTCATTTCTTTTGGATTTATTTTTCCTTTCCAATATTACTTAGGTGTTATTAGGCCCTTAAATACATATTAGAATTATTTTAATCGCTATATTTAAGTTCGGGGTATTTCAGACCAAGTCCAGCTTCTCGCTGACTGGTATGTTCGTTAATATGATGGTCAGGCAGTTAGGCCTTTCCAAAGTTTCGTTCTTCAAATCCTTAGGATTGGTGATCCTATATTTGCTTCAATCTTCATGGTGGTACTTTACTAAGAACTTGTTAGTCGCTAAACGTCTTCCAATTTGCCTTGTAGTTGCTGCACTTGCCCTGGCAAGTGCGTGGGTAGGTCGGTTTTCAGGTTAACATATACCGGTTACGGTATTGTTTCCACCCGTATTTGGTGGTTTTATTGGATCTTCCTTGGATCTTTTGATCTTACTGGTCGATTTCCTGAGTCGCTTCTTAGTGTTCTTGACCAGATTATCGTTAATTCGGGTGCTTTCCCGATCCTTGTGGTTCTCCATGTACCTTGCGGTGTTGCTCGTTCCCATGCCTTTACGGTGGTTACCGAGGCTTGACTGATCCTTAGGAACTACGTCGTAGTCCTATTGGTGTCAGTTTCATGAATATTCTCATAGTTGCCTGACTATGTTATTCGGGTATTACGGCCTTTTTGGCGTTGGAGGTTTAGAGTTATCCAACCTTGACAAAGTTCTTAGCCGGTTAGTATACCATTGCTGGTATTATCAAGTATTGCAGTCCGTGGACTCTCTTGTCTCGGGTTCGTTGCTCCGCCTTTTTGCTTCAATGCGCAGTTGTGCTCCCCTTCTTGCCGGCTACGCATGGTTCTCGTGAATGCGAAGCACGTCGCCCCATGGTGCCGTAAATTTCATTATCCTATATTTAGAATCTTCAATCTTCTGCCGTTAAGTACGGTTATTGTCGTTCAAACGGGAACCGTCTTCGGGATCTTCCAGTTCTCGGAATCTACCGTATGACAGGTTCTTTCTCTTACAAGTTTTATTTATAACTGCCAGATCAGGTTTTACCTGAGTGTGAGAGGTCTTTCCATCTCTCTGGCGTTCTTCTCCCAACTTAATACCGGGGGTTGCGGAGGGCGGGATTGGCTATTGTAGGTTTCCGGTTCACACGGAAGTTCCTAACTAGCGTACCTCACACGCTAACACTCAAGCCTTAGCCCTAAGTCTCTAATTCCTAACTCGGTATTTTTCATAAACTCGGTATTTAGACCATCAGAGCGATACTTCGCTCTGATACCACGCTTTGTAACACCCCTACTGGTGATCACACAATTATCTCCTAACCCGTCCCAATTACCAACAATAAAGCAGCGGAATTCAAATACAACCGGGGGTGATACAATGCCGTTAGTCACCCACGTGACCAACAAGGCCAAACCAAATTCAATACAACCAACCAAATTACAATATCGGTCTGATGACGAATATACCGAGTATACTATACCAAACAATATGTTCCAATTCCTTAGTCAAATGTCAGTACAATTACAACTTCAAATCAATTCTTATACAAATGCAATATTCCTTCAAACTATACCGAGTATCTAAATTCCTCAAGTTCACCGATAACCAATCGGTCTTACAATTCAACATTTACAAATCAATACAATTATTCTTAACTTTCTACCCACGCTTATGTAGCAACCCCGTCCTACTCTCGAACGGTGTTCAGCCTCAAGTACCTGGAAAATAAAAACGGTGCCTCTAGGGGCTCAGCAAAATTGCTGCATATGAAATTCGCATACCCCGCGTGCTAACGGGGGTACGCCGACTATTTTGGTCGAGAGCATGCGATTCATTTTAATTCAATCAACATGCAGACAACATACCTTATATATGTACATTAACACAAATACTCAACATTCAACCTAGGAACACAATCACACTAACATAATAAGTTTGTTAGTTAGTATTACTTAATCTTGGCCTTGAGGGTTTCTACTTCACTATGCCTTACTCAATCACTCATTGTCTTACCCACTCTCTTGGGTACTATTACTCAAATTCTCTTACTCTCAACCTCAAGCAAGTTCTACAATACTCAACTCAATTCCTCAAGTCTCTCAAGTTTCAACTCAATTCTCAATACTCAAATTGTCAAATCTCAACTCAAGTGCTCAATTCAAATTCTCAATTCAAATTCTCAAAGGCATCTTTTAAGTCATTGCCCATGACCTCCGACAGAGTCATACACAAGACTCACCACCGGGCTTACAAATACAAACGGAGCTATACATTTAGCTCCTCCAATTCTCAAATGTCCGGTTCTCTACCGGACTACTCAAATTCCCAAAACTCCTCTCTCGGAGTTATTTCATAATCTCATGGATTAGCCTAGAAGTATCTCTCTCGATAACATCTATTAGCTTAGGGAACTTCTCAATGTCTAGTATTCTCATATTTAAGGTTTTACCCAACTTATCGAATACTCACATGTTCGGGACATTGTTTATATTAGTCGGATTCTCTCATTGTGGGTCGAATATCTTTCTAAGGGGTTTGGTGATCCCTTACCATTCTTTACTTCTCTCAAGGTTCATGTCATGAACAATTATCAATCCTTTAAATAGTTGGTTCCTTACATACTTCCGCTATTAACTGTTTTGTGGATTGAATCAATTCGATTCTATAACTATTATCGGGAGTTTACTAATTCCTGTACAATTCTCTCACGTTCTAGTGAGTTCATAGGTTTGCGTTATCGTTTCTTGGTTCGATAGTTTCAGTGTGTTTCCACGTTTTCATTAAAATTCACAACAAGACTCTTTCTACGAGTCACTACTCAAACAAGACTCTACTATGAGTCGAACTACAGTGCACATTCAACAACAAAGCACTTCTTCCACAATTACACATTTCATGAATTATACAAACTTCAATTTAATAAACAGTCCAATCAAGAGGCAATACAAGGCAAGCACAAGAAGGTGCAAACAATCCGATTCGTGCATTTATCTTGTTAACGCGATCACACAATCAAACAAGCACACAAATCAGAGTAACACCGTTAGCATACGGGGCATGAGAAAACCATACCTTTCACCGGGATTAGCTTTACCGTGTGACCCCATTCCTTGGTTCACACTTGTTCCACCGATAACATTCAAATGTTTCTATTAATTTAGAGTACTACGGTATGTAAACTAATACTCCCGTAATTAACCTCGTTATCCCGTCATTCCTTAGTTTTGTTCATGTGTTCTTAAACTCACAACATTCTTATTCACTTCTCAATCTTGTTTAAGCTTCTTAGGACATTTATATGTCACCAAACAACTCCTAAACAACATCTAAAACCAATACCAATCAATCCCTCACCTTTAGAACACTTTAAAACACTCACGGTGCATTTCTGGGGATGGTCCGGGACTTGGTCCATACCCTAAGTCCCGGACCAATACAAGACTTAAGTTTCGGCCATTTTTATGTAGTGGTCCGGGACCTTGTCCATCTCTCAAGTCCCGGACCAAGCTGGGTTGTGTACTCTCGGCCTAATTTGAGGGTGGTCCGGGACTTTGTCCAAGGACTAAGTCCCGGACCCTGCTAAAACCTGCTACAAGTGTAATTTTATAACCCCAAATCATCCCTTAATCCACACCTAATCATTCCCTAATCTTTCCACAAGTTTCCTACATATTTAAACACCTCAAAACATACTCTAAACCTCTTCAAATCTTTGGTTTAATCCTTACTTATCTTCTTGCTCAAATTCAACAATTTCCATTCTCACTTTTACACTTAGCACTCTTGTGCATTTCTAACTTCTTCTTGATAGTTTACCTCTTGTTCTAACCTATTTTGACCATTCCCAATTCATCCTAGACAATTGCATTAACTATACCCAAGTCCATCCTCCATTTCCATGACTATAAACACTAACTCTTTTCCTAGGAATTCCAAGTTACCAAACCTCATTATGCTACAGATTTTTACACTTCTCTCCCTAATTCTCCAAATACCATTTCAAGGTCATTAATCAACTCTACTCAACCCAACTAAACACCTAAGTTCCCCCACTTACTAAGGCACCTAAAACACTCATTTTCTACTAAAATTTTGCCATGGTTTCCCCATAAACCTAACATGTCCAAACTCATCCATTATCACCAAAATCAATCCTAAGCTAGCCACACCCATAAAGGTTCCTACCAGCACACAATTAATTCACCAACCTCATCCAAATCTCATAAAGCACAATATAACACAATAGCTCAAAAGCTTGGCACCTAAGCCCTTAGTTCAAGCAAAATTTCACAAACTCCTACCAACCGCAATCAAACACATTTTCCCTCACAATTTGGGTTCATTCATTAAATTACCCATCTCATATTCTAAAACAATTAGATAAGCATCAAGGTAGTTTATTTACCTTAATTTCACAAGTTCCTCTTTTCAAGTCTTCTCCTCTCCTCTTCCTCAATTTCGGTCAAGTGGGCAATGGAGTTGCCAAACTCCATCCCAACATTCAAAGAACACCAAATGGACATAATTAAACTCCTAAACCCTTAGAAAAAGTTCTAATTCAAAGAGAGGCTTAAAGCACAAAAGCTAGGTTTTTACCTTTGAAGTTTTAAGAGGGTCTTTAACCCTTGAATCAAGAAGGGAGTTCCACCACCATTGGAAAGTTGAACCAATGCTCCAAAACAAGAAGAAAAACAAGGTGTCAAAGAGGGGCAAAATCGGCCAGCGCAAGAGAGTGGAGAAAAGTGAGGTTTTTTATGAATCTTTTTACCTTAGAAGAATGGTGAGACTCCAAGCTTCAAGAATATGTAATTTTCTCTTCAAATGGCCAACACCCATGTAGGTCAACTTCCTCCATTTGAAATGTTGAAAAGAGATAATGGAAGAGCTTGGTGAGGGGAGTTCAAATATGTAGTTATTTTTGTTTGGAGCTTTATCAAAGCTTGGGCAAGGAAGGAAATGGCTAGAAGCCATGGGAGATGGAGGAAGAAATCGTCCAGCTTGGGGAGGAAGAAGAAAGCGGCAGAGAGGAGGAAAGAGAGGAAAGATAAGAGGGAAAAAGAAATAAGGGAGGAGAGAGAGGGAAAATGTATTTTAGTACCTTTTGCTTTTTGACTTATTCAACTCTCTTCCTTTACTAGCTAGTTTACTTATGAGAGGGGTGCTGATTGACTAAATAAAACCGGCCCCATATATATATACAAGCTGGAGCGTTTTTCGTCTTTTACAGAAAACGCTCGTTAATTTACCCGGTTTTCGCACTATTCACTAACCGGGCCCGTTTTCCGGATTTTTCTCGTTTCTTTAATTTTAATGGTTCTTAAGCCTCCATTAATGTTTAATTATAGTTATTTGGTTGACTATAATTTTTACGGGTTAATTTGACCACTCAAAGTCACATTTTCGGGTTTTCTCGAAAAACGTGCACTAAAGCTTTATTAGCGTTTTTAATTCATTTTATGGATCTGTTTTCTTCGGGAATTGTTCCTGTATGTTAATTAGGCATTATTAAGCCTTGGAAATCCATATAATACCCTTTTCGAGGTTGTATTCCTCCTGTGGTCATATAACGCTCATTTTAGCGTTTTTCGCTTTTTAAGCGTTTTCTCATTTCTTTTGGATTTATTCTCTTTACCAAAATTCTTTAGGCACTAATAGGCCCTCAAATATCATATTAGAGTAATTTAATCACCCTAATTAAGTTCAGGGTATTTCATTTGGTAATGGTTTTATTATGTTCATACCTTATTTGTAAGACTTAGGAATCCACTTTGGATCCTAATTGAGGTTACTCAACCTTTTAAGTTCATTAGGGCACATGTTTGCCCTAAATGGTCACAAAGCACAATTTTGCTTGTTAATGACCTTTGATTGTTTTCAAATAATTATTGAGGCATGTTTAAGCCTTAACATATATAATTAGATGTTTAAATCATGTTTTATTAGTTAGGGGTATTTCAGTCTACCCCCTTAAAAAGACTTCGTCTCGAAGTCGTTTTCCTCAAATAGGTAAGTAACTACCTATAATACCCCATAATGTATATCTATCTGATATACATTTACACATATGTATTGTGCTTATACAGCACATAACCAACATTTGTGGCATTCATTCAATCATATATGGATGTAGGTGATCCATCAGCATCATAATTCCTATCAGTTCTAATGCCCTGACAACCTCCCCGAGGTGTCCGTATCAGTTTCCATTCCATATCTTCACAATGCCATATGTAACCACTTTCCATAAAGGAATATATATACATCACAAGTATCATAAAGATACAACATTGCGGAGTGTACCCAAACATACACAACCAAGTATCTCATAGGATACATAAATATACATACAAGTGCACAAACGCACATACAAAACCAACACAACTAAGTATGCCCCGTATACAAACCCCCAAAACCTAGTGCACACATGTGCACAGCCAAGAGGCTCTACCTTCCTTAAAAAGGGTTAGCCCCCGTACCCCACAAGTATACAATAGCCGCTACTCGAAGAGTGCTGGATACTTAGCTCTCATAGAGTCCTCCAACTCCCATGTGGCCTCTTCCACCTCATGGTTCGACCAAAGGACTTTGACCATGCGGATGGTCTTGTTCCTGGTCTCCCTCGTCTTTTTATTGAGGATGCAGAGTGGAGTCTCTTCGTATCTGAGAGACGGGTCTAGCTCTAGCCGCTCGGGCTCTAAAACATGCAAATGGGGAGGCATGTACTGCTTTAGCTGAGATACGTGGAATACGGTGTGCACTCTCTCGAGCTCAGCAGGTAAATTTAACCTGTACACTAACGGGCCCACTCGCTCCATAATACGTTACGGTCCCATATACTTCAGGCTCAGCTTTCCCTTCTGTCCGAACCTGGAGATGCCCTTCATAGGTGAAACTCTAAGGAAGACTCGGTCATCGACTGTGAACTCAAGGTCTCTCCTTCTGTAGAACATCCTCCTTAGGTACTCAGGCCCTAAGAAAGTATTCTCGCTGGCCTCGTCCCAACAGAGAGGTGTCCTACAAGGTCTGCCATACAACGCCTGGAATGGCGTCATCTGAATCATCGTGTGATAGATGTTGTTGTAGACAAACTCAATCAGGTGTAACCAGTCAATCTAGCTCTCCTCGAAGTCTAAGGCACATGCTCGGAGCATGTCCTCCAACGTCTGAATGGTTCTCTCACTCTGACCATCCATCTGTGGGTGAAAAGAGGTACTCAGCTTCAACTTCGTACCCAACGCCTCCTGAACTTGCCCCCAAGACCTCGAGAGGAATCGAGAGTGATAATTCCTATATGTCGGTGCTGAGTCTGCAACTCAGAAGGTGTCGATGGTCTGAGTTCAGAACTGAGGACGAACGGGGGGAAAGAAGGGAAGACCAGAATAGCATAAAGGTAGAACCTTTATTATAATCATGTATAACAATGGTTACACAATCACGTATTCAATGCTAATACCAACCCTCACGTCAAGAACACTATCTTGACCTAATACACGCAATTGAGTTCTGAACTCAAATTACTTACAACGAAATCAGCAGTAAAACTCTCTCTGAATTGACTCTCCAATCTCACTCTCTCTCCCTCTGATTTTCTCTATATTTACTCTTACTGTTGCTCTTGCAAATTACATTGTATTTCTGATTTTCTCTTTTACGTGAATCCCACCTCTCTAACCAAGACTTTCTTCCTCTTATATAGATACAGAGACCGTGTGAGAATTTATTATTCAAGATTTTATCTTTAACAGCTAGATAAAATCTTGTTAAATATTCTATCTTCTTCTATGTTCGTCAGTTCAAGACTGACGGACTTCGCTTTAGGCTGGTCTTAAAACGGGCTTTAGTATTGAACTGAGTTTGCCGATCAGAATAGCATCAACAATTTCCCCCTTTTTGATGCGGCAAACTCTGTAAGTCTTGAACTTCTTGAACTGATGAATTTTCCCCCTGAATCGTTGTATACATTCAAAACCAATTGGTAAACTCTGTAAGTCTTGAACTGATGAATGTTCCCCCTGAGTTGTAGAGTACGTTCAAGACCAATTTCCCCCTTTTGCCAAATCAAAAAGGAAATAAGTCATAAACCTTATGGATTGGGGGTAGTAGTGCGTCATGGTCAGATCACTGGGAAGGAGGTGATAATTCTGAACGAGGTGAGGTGCTTTCTTGATGAGTCTGGTAGGTCCGATTTGACTTTAGTACCCAAACTTGTTTGATCTCAGTTGTAGACTCAGACTTAAAGTGATTGATAGGAACCCACCTTTTAGTGTGCAATCTTTTGATTTCGAATGAGTTCTGCCTTGATGATTTTTCACGCAATTGTTTTCTCAACAATTTGGGACACCATCTATCCTTGTGTCCTAGCTGGTGGCAATATCGGCATGAGTGTAATCTTGGCTGATGTCTCGCAGTTACAGTCTGTAACTTCTCAGTCGTAGACTGAGAGAATGTCTTGGACTTATATCCCAAGCCGCATTTGTCTGAGTTATTATTCTGCATCATTTGCTTCAAATTCGCCTTCCCGGTATACCATGTTGGATTAGCAGGAGTCTGAAGTTCTAACTTTCGATTTGCCTTGGCTACCATGTCTGAAAGTGTTTCGCATTCTCTTTTTAGCGATTTGTTGCTATCCAAAAGAGAATTTATCTCTTCCTGTGCCCAACAAGGAAGAGTGAGAATTCTAGTTTCCAAAGGACTTACAAAGTTAATCCCTGGCTTATCTAGACTCTCAATGACAAAGTTTTTGCTTTCAGTCGAGGACTGACACAAATTTTCCACCTTAGCCCTGAGTTCTTTAATCTCAGTATCATACTGATTCTTAAGAATTTTATCTCAGAGAGTGTAGAGGTTAACTTAATAAATATCTCTTCTTTCTCAGAGTATCCTTCCAGATTTCCTTCTCATTTATGTTATACTCAGTATTGATGTCATCATCTTCATGAGCAACTGCCGTCAAACACATCTGCGCGTACTCCTCGGGTTCTGAGTCTGTATCTGAGATATCCTGTCCCCATGCAGCTGTAGCTGTATTTGTGTGTTTCTTAATCTTTTTCTGAGAATTTACCTTCTGGTGAAGAGGACAATCCTTGACAACATGACCAGGCTTGTTACATTTAAAACAAGTAATTTGTCCCTTCTTTGACCTTTGTTGTCTACTAAATAGCCTCCGGATGTGATTTACAATTGAGGTAATTTCCTCATCCATATCAAAGTCGTCACCCTCTGACTCTGTTGTTGTGTCATGTGCTTTCAAGGATAAATCATTGATTGGTGCTGACAAAGTAGCTATTTCCCCCTCCATCTTTCCTTCATAAACTATGAGTTCTGAACACAGTTCTTCAAAGGATAATTTTGATAAATCCTTAGTGGTTTCCAAGAGAACTGCATAATTTATCCATTCTTTTCCTAGGCTATCCAGACATCTTTCATTGATAATATCATTGGATAGTGTCACTCCTACAGCCTTTAACTCGCAGATTATCCGATCAAATCTTTCCAGTGTGTGAGTTACAGATTCACCTTCTATCATCTTGAAGTTGTTGAACTGTCTCTTAAACTGCTTCCCTTAGGCCTTTTTGATGGAGTCTGTCTCTGTATATGCTGTTTTGAGAAACTCCCATACTTCCTTGACAGTACGCAATCCCAACACCTTCTGTTGGTCTGAGTCTGACAGTGATGACATAATGATTCTACGTGCTTGTCTATTTTTGCTAATCATCTTGTTGTCATTCTCGTTCCAGCCAGCTCTTGGTTTTTCTTTAAAAACACCATTATCTTTGATCTTAGGCTTCAGATCTCCTTCAGTCACTATGTCCCACAATTATAAATCGATGGAGATCAACTGGTCTTCCATCTGCTCACACTAGCTGGTGTAGTTGAATTTAGAGAGCTTTGGGGGTTTAACATAATAGGAATTCATCACGATCAACCCTGAAGAAGTTTCTTCTGCGTTTAGGGTTACCTTGCTCTGATACCAATTGATAATTCCTATATGTCGGTGCTGAGTCTGCAACTCAGAAGGTGTCGATGGTCTGAGTTCAGAACTGAGGACGAACGGGGGGAAAGAAGGGAAGACTAGAATAGCATAAAGGTAGAACCTTTATTATAATCACGTATAACAATGGTTACACAATCACGTATTCAATGCTAATACCAACCCTCACGTCAAGAACACTATCTTGACCTAATACACACGTAATTTGAGTTCTGAACTCAAATTACTTACAACGAAATCAGCAGCAAAACTCTCTCTGAATGGACTCTCCAATCTCACTCTCTCTCCCTCTGATTTTCTTTATATTTACTCTTACTGTTGCTCTCGCAAATTACATTGTATTTCTGATTTTCTCTTTTGCGTGAATCCCACCTCTCTAACCTAGACTTTCTTCCTCTTATATAGATACAGAGACCGTGAGAGAATTTATCATTCAAGATTTTATCTTTAACAGCTAGATAAAATCTTGTTAAAAATTCTATCTTCTTCTCTGTTCGTCAGTTCAAGACTGACGGACTTTGCTTCAGGCTGGTCTTAAAACGGGCTTCAGTATTGAACTGAGTTTGCCGATCAAAATAGCATCAACAGAGAGTCTCTATCTGACACGATTGTCTTCGGCACACCGTGGTGCCTGATGATCTCCCTCTGGAATAGGTCCGCCAACTTGGGAACCTTCCAAGTGTCCTTGATAGGTATAAACTTTATCACTTTTGTCAGTCTATCGACGATAACCCATATGGTGTTCGAACCTCCCTTAGTCGGTGAAAGGCCGACAATGAAGTCCATGGATAAATCCTCGAACTTCTAATACGGAATGAGCATTGGTTGCACCAAACCGCCGGGTCGCCTATGCTCGAACTTGACTTTCAGACAAGTCAAGCAGTGGGTAACAAACTCTGCTACAACCTTCTTCATTCCACTCCACCAGAATTGTACCTTCAAGTCTTTGTACATATTTGATGAACCCGGGTGGATGGATAAGGAAGAGCAATGAGCTTCTTGCAGAATCTTCTCCTTCAAGTCTCTAGACTCTGGAATGCACAATCTGCCATTCATTGTGATCAACCCATCATCACTGAGTTTGAAGTCGTATTTCTGCCCCTCAAAGGTGCCGTCAACTAACTGCTGTCTAATGGTTTGTATGTACTGGTCACTCTCTTGAGCACAGCGTACTTCCTCGACTAGGCCACTGCTCGCTGACATAGCATATAAGGAGTGAGCTCTCCGGCTCAGAGCATCGGCTACTACATTCTCCTTCCCCTCCTTGTACTTCAAGTCGAAAATCCTTAATTATTTTCGACGGTTGTTCTCTAGGAATCACCGAAAATGACCTATTTTTGGCGATTGTCCTGAATACCGCTGAAAGATACGTTTCAAGTGAGTTATTTTCAGCGGTTACGGAGGCGCCAAAAAAGCCTCTTTTTCTACTAGTATAGTCTTTCAGAAACTCGACCCATCGCCTCTGCCTCATATTCAGCTCCTTCTGTTTGAAGAGATACTGAAGGCTCTTGTGGTCGAAGTAGATAGTCACTGTGTACAGGTAATGACACCAAATCTTCAATGCAAACACCACTGCGCCTAACTCCAAGTCATGTGTCGGGTTGTTCTCCTCATGTTTCTTCAGCTGGCGGGACGCATAAGCAACAACCTTGTTATGCTGCATGAGTACACACCCTAGCCCCGTGCCTAGGGCATCACAATACACCTCGAACCCATCGGTCCCTTCATGTGCTACCTCAGCAACAATAGCACTCCATCTGTTTTGCTCTGCTTCCTTGTAGTCTAGCATATCAGTTGTTGATTTGTGATACTTCCAGCTCAGCGTGTACCAGAAACGTTGTACATCCCTCTGTGAACATGGGATGCCACTATCCAACATGTAGTTTAGTCTACATGTACATGGTAATCCATGAGAGGTTACCTTGTCACGCCCACAAATTGAGCTATCCATTTGAACGTGGCCCCCCATACCAAGCTCCTTTACTAACTCATCCAATCATAGGATACTAACCTTCCCGATCAGGTCAGCAATCGGAACTCTTTTGTGCTCTTTTATGCATTTTGTCCTTGCAGACTCGAAGTCCTTTTTCAGCTCCCTGATGCTAGTGTTCATGTGGTCATTGATTTTCGGAAAGATTACATCCAAAGTGTGTCTAACACTCTTTAGTCTCAGCTTAAATGCAGAATGAGCGCTCTCGACCCTGTCAAATGTTTAAGCAAAGATTTTAGATATATAACAATGGTTATATTATCTTACAAGTTACAAGATTATCAATCGTACCTATTTGTCGTTGTTTTGTCGAAGTGCAACACATTCTTCACCCAAGCCTCCACAAACCTTTTCTTGTGCTTCTCCCAAACTGCTGCTACATATGTAATGAAGCGTGGATAGTTTTTGTATGTATTCTTGAATACTTGGTGGGTGTCGTTGTACTTTTGCTTTGTGCTTGAGTACACAACCGAATTCCACATTCGGACCGCAGCTGCCGCCCTTCCTCTATTACCCATATACTTCTCAGCCTTCCCCTAGATGTTCCTACTTATGTGCCACCGATATAGAAGATGATGAGATTCAGGAAATACCTCTTGTAAGGCATTCATCAGTGCCAGACATCTATTGGTGATAAATGTTGAGGTTGTAGTAAGACCAAGGAGCTCCTTTAATTGCTTAAGAGCCTACACGTACGTGTCAGTCAATTCTGCTACAAGAAAGGTGAAGGTGATGCTGAAGTTCTTGCCTATACTTGTCACTCCTATGAACTGAACCAAAGGCATTTTTGTGATGTTTGTTTTGTAGGTTGCATCAATACTTATGACGTATGGAAATGCGTACAGCAGCTCTCTTGAGGTAAGGTGTGCGAAGAAGATGGACCCAAGCAGTGTTTGATCCGCTAAACTGTGAAAGTATCCAAATTCACGTTATATATCAAGTTAATATTACACATAAAGGATTATATGTATTTGAAACAACATAAGTTAACGTACTTGGTTCTGTCATGAAATCGTAGTAGTAGTAGTTGTTGTTTTCGACTAGATCATGCAACAAAGTCTGCACCATAGAACGGCCATTTCTCTTTTCGAGTTTTGTCTTTTGAATTCGGTTGTATATATCTTTCCGGGTTGCCGACGTGCCAGGGTAATCATTTTGAGCTCTGAATAAATTACAGAAGGTGGCACACTGACTCGGTTCCTCTGATCGATGATGGTCATCTCTTCCTCAGTTAGGCGCAAACCCACAAAATGACCCTCTGTCCACTCGGCAAGGTCATGATTATGCCATTCATTAATCACATCCAACACACACCCGTAGCTTATGAAATACCCCCTCATTCTGAAAGGACAGCCACATTTCTTTGATCCGGATGATCTGTGTCGGATGATGGCACTAGGTCGTTCTTGCCTTCGTGATTTCCCATACCTCTCGCATGTTATGAAGAAATCTTGGCCCGCTCAATAACTTTGAAATATGGTGTAAACATGGTTGGGATGGCCAACACTATCTACCCAAGCTTTCACTTCGTTTAGACCCCTAAAGTCTAATTTGATTCAAATAAGTAACCTGTATCCACCACTAGAGGTCGATTATACATCTGTTGGATGTAGTCATCCATATATGCATGTTGATCTTGAACTCCTTTGTCAAAATTATCCCAACCTAAGTCAGTAGTTTCATCACTTCTCTGATCAGTCACAGTGTTAGCTACGAGATGTTATTCCTGTACAATACTTGTGTGACACATGACATGATTACAAAACAGAAAATACAAAATACTTAATCCGCTTGATACTGGAACATAGTCATGATTAGAATCTAAAGAATGACTTATATCAAGCTACTTGGTGTTGTCTATGAAATGTTTTTTTAGAGAGAGTCGGGAGATGGTGTAAGAGTTTGAAGAATATGGAGAGTGAGTGTGTAAAGAAGAAATGGAGGAGGCATCCTTTATATAGAGGTTGGTCATGAGCTAATCACAAGGTTACAAGTTCAAAAAATGGTAACCTGATACATGTACTTCAAGCACTGGATGCAGTCCTATTGTACGGGAACAGTGACCTGGTACATGTACCTCAAGTTGGTAAAAGTAATTACCAACGGTAACTTTTAATTCACTTTGTACCGGATGCAGTCCTATTGTACGGGAACAGTGACCTAGTACATGTACTTCAAGCTGGTAAAAGTAATTACCAACGGTAACTTTTAATTCACTTTGTACCGGATGTAGTCCTATTATACGGAAATAGTGACCTGGTACGTGTACCTCAAGCTGGTGAAAGTAATTACCAGGTAACTTTTAATTCACTTTGTACCGGATGTAGTCCTATTGTACGAGAACAGTGACCTGGTACATGTACCTCAAGCTGGTAAAAGTAATTAGCAACGGTAACTTTTAATTCACTTTGTACTAGATGCAGTCCTATTGTACGGGAACAGTGACCTGGTACGTGTACCTCAAGCTGGTAAAAGTAATTACCAACAGTAACTTTTAATTCACTTTGTACGGGATGCAGTCCTATTCAGTAAAAGTAGTTGTGTAAGGTTAAAACGGTAACTTTTGTACAAGATACAGTCTACCATGTTACCGTTTTAACCTAACTTTTCGCACTGGCCGTTGAACTAGTCGTTGGGCATGTCAGTGACCGTTACCTTACCCTTGTGCTATAAAAAGGGTATGGGTCTCCCAACCTACTCATCCCTTACCTCATGCTC
This sequence comes from Limonium bicolor, assembly GCA_023374045.1. Taxonomy (NCBI): domain Eukaryota; kingdom Viridiplantae; phylum Streptophyta; class Magnoliopsida; order Caryophyllales; family Plumbaginaceae; genus Limonium; species Limonium bicolor. Next base: position 29,982,424 of record CM041776.1, read on the forward strand.
TCAAAATCTTTCTAATTACTCCCCGCGTGACTTCTTCACATCTTACGCCACACTTTGCTTTCAGAATCGAATGGAGTTTCCTTTCAGTTTGCACGTTAACTATGTAGCTACTTTTGGCCGTCATGGTGCACAATTCGAGCAAATGATGGGGCATAGCCACGTCGAAATAAGTATGTCATATCCTAGTAATCTCTGTGATTTACAGCAACGAGTAGTTCGTGCTCTACGGTCCCTCCTCGGCAGAATAAACATGGCAACAATCGTGTATTTGGTGCTAGAGGGCGACTACGAGTGGACTTTTGTGCATGTACGAACTGATGCGTCAGTTCGACGGATAATGAAAAATTAAATTGAGTACAATGATTTCATGGAACATATTCCATTACTTGTTATTTACAATCCTATTAAGCCCGGTGATGATGATTTCCAATAGTAAAACCAACTTACGAGATGCGACGTAATATAATAGGACAGTGAATAGAGAGACAAGGGTTAGGAAATTATAAAGTTACTGGTTATTGCGTAATTGGTGTTGTTAGAAACAATAATTTAAAGAAAGTTACCGTTTTTTTAAACCCAGTTACTTTTACTGACATTAGTGTCGTTTTTAACCCGTTTTTAAAACTCTTCAAATGAAGGAAGACACACTTCGGAATGTGATGTGAAGATTCTTTAGAGAAAAAACATAATTGACATTCTCAAACAACTAATAAGTTACATATTACATAACTACAAATAACATTAAAAAAACTTGGTCAACAAACCATCCAAACTGTATCTTAAAAAAACAATAACATAAAACCCTAAACTACGGCGTGCCGTACTGGTGATAGTATGAATCCCATATAGATAAGGTGTTGAAGGCATCATCTATCCCCTGTTGTGTTGCCCTCTGTTCTTGCTCTGGCATCTCCTCACGGTAGTAATGCTAGTCCCAGCTACAGTTCCCGGGAAAGTAAGGGCTACCAGTTGCCTCACTCATGAGCTGCAATATAATACATGTATTAAGTTAGCCTAATATTCACAAAACAATAACGTAAACTGAAATTATCTAAGAAGTGCAACTTACTAGGGCACGATCCGGCCGATGAACGAAGGTGTTGTTGCACGTGTTAGGATTCAGAATCATTGGATGGCTGTGTTTTACGTACCAATCCAAATAATCTCTGCCGCATGCATGCAGCACCACCCTTGTCTTAGTATACCCCGGAGTAGCAGCACACTCAGGTGTGGTGTCCCACACACTATTGTTAAGTCTAGATCCTTTCGTTTTGATGATAGCAAACCTTGTATTGTATATTTAACATGTTTGTTAAGCTTTGATATTCAGATAGACAGGCAAAGGAGTGGCTTCGCACGCAATGTTACAAGCGCACTCAATTCATGACATGTGCCCAACCGGTCGGGCACCTGTCTGGGAAAGCTCACTCTAAAACTTCTAGCACACACAAGAAGTCAGGCATCACACGAAGGTATCTCTTATGCTTCAGGAGTAAATCAAGGACAAAGACTGCAAGAAGATCGACATACTCATCAGACTCATACATCCTCATATTCAACTAGCACACGACAAGAATATAACTCATTAATGTGCAAATGGACAAGATTAGTAAAGGGCTACTTATCAGAACGATTACATAGCCATAATGAAGTCTAAGGGAGCATTTTTGAGCATTAATGATCCAGACAAGATTAGACAAGTTGAGCACACAAGTTGAGCTCAACCAATCGAGAGAGTTGTTGCCGACGTGTCCAGTAGCAAGGCGACACGTGTTCCGACAACTCCAGATCAAGTTGAAGCCTCTATATAATTCTAGTGTGGTTGTTATGTGATAGGTCGAAACTGTAATCGACTCCTTGAGTCTAGGATAGGACGGTAGTTACATCTTAACTAACCGTATATATACTTGCATTTATGTCATATGTAAGAAAGTCAGTACAAAAGAGAAAAAGAGAGAGATTATCTGAGCAAGTGTGAATCAGACTTAAGTGTGTGTAAAGGCTAGAGAGTTGGTGAGCTGGTTAGGACTGGAGTTGTGTGACAACACTTTGTAATTGGTAGACTGATCAGTCGAGGAGCGGTTAGGGAACCGTAAACCGGCTATCAGAAGAGGGTAGAGGACTTTGGGATAAAGTCTTAAACTGTCCCGGAGTCCGTGTGTGGGGCGAGGGAGATTGAGTGAATTTCGTGTGTGTAAATTCTCAATCGAAATGGAGTTTCCAGTTTAATTTTATCTCGTGTCTTTCCTTAACCATCAAAGTTTATTTGAGTCAACGATACGTCCACGGTCGATCGGGGACGCATCACTAGCACTAGCTAGTTTCAATTGGTATCAGAGCAGGTCTCTTCTAGAAAGCTAACTGCTTTGGAAGACGATCAAAATGTCTCACGCAAGCCTACTAGCATCAGAAGAAGGTTCTGCACCAAACTGACCACCACTTTTCAATGGAGATAACTACACTCACTGGAAGAATAAAATGGAGTTTCACATCAAGTCTGATGATCCAAGGATGTGGAGGGTTATATCACAAGGTGAATACACCTTCCGAAATACTCAAGGACAAGACATATCGGTTGACAGCTTGACGGATGATCAAATCAAGAAGTTGTTATTCAATGCTCGAGCCGTAAGGATTCTAACTGTGCATTACTACCTGAGCAATATTCCAAAATAGCCTCAACTAAAACAGCTCAAGAGATTTGGAAAACTCTTGAAGTTACATATGAAGGGTGATAAGTGTGAAACATATAGGCTTTTTAGGGTTTAATTACCTTATAATCTGTAACAATTTAGGCAATGTTTCCCACTTATTATGCGTTTTTCCTAAGATTGATGTTTTGATGTGAATTGACACATTTTATGTGTTAAATATAGGAAAAACCCATGGAAATGAAGATTTTACGTCATAAGGATTACAACGCAACAAACAGGGAACAAATCAGGAAAAAGAGGCAAAACTTGGCCACGTCCGGCCACACTTACCCGGACGTAAACCCGGACGGCCGTTAAAGAACACGTCCGGATCCGGACGCAAAGCCGGACAAGACCCGAGATGCAGATCCAAAACCTCTGTCTCACGTCCGGATCCGGACGCAAAACCGGACGTGACCTGAGATTCAGATCCAAAAGTTCTATCTCACGTCCGGATCCGGACACAGATCCGGACGTCACACAGAGACGAAAAATAAAAATGCATCACGCTGATAATTACGCTTTCGGCGCAATAATCAGCCGAAAGCAGAAGTTTAGCCCTTGCTAAATCAGTCTTACCCAACTCACCACTAACCCTTGTTTTTACTTTGCAAGCCTATTTAAGCTCTCGTTCACTTCCTATTTCATTCGCACCAGACACTCCTGTCTACACACTACACTCTCCTTCTCTCCCTCCATACTACTTCCTCATTCACGATCAATCTCTCATCTCCATTCACTATTTTTCCTCCGTAACCCTTCTCCCTCAGTTACAGACACGAAACGTGCTCACGCCCTTCATTTAGCCACGTCCGGATCTACGTCCGGATCCGGACTGACCCTCAGCAGCACGTCCGGATCGACGTCCGACCCTAGATACCCGGACGTGACACAGACAAGAGAGGAAACTGCAGAATCGGCGACGGCTTCTAAAATCAGTTTTTCTGCTAAATCCCTCTATCATTATGCTGTTTAAATTGAGCATTGTTATTATGTCTATGGCTGAGTAGTCACTTTTAATTTCGGTTTACTATGTATCTCTAGATTAACTATTTCTGAACCTTTGTGATTTTCTGCAATACAATAGAATAAAGTTCTTTTCCCTTATGAATTCCTAAACTTTCTTCAATCTGATCAATTATTGAGTTTATCAGTTTGTTAGCTTATAAGTGAGAACTGCGGCTATCAATTGACTACAGGGAAAGAACCAGTTAGTATAGAGATGGTAATTCCTCTAAACCACTAGCTGACCATTAATCTAGACTATGCTTAAAGCAATTAGTAAACAGTGGATTCATAACGAGAGTTAGGATTCGGTCTTTGCTAATTAGAATTCGTTGAGCGGGAGACCGAATACGAATTGTCCTTATTCTAGGGTTTTATTCAGAATTCTGTAGAAATCACTCAGGGAAAAAAATTGCAGATCTAGAGAGAAGTAGTAAACTGGAATTTCCCTTATCAAACAAATTCAAATCTGTTATTTACCTGTTACTTATTGCTTATCGAACTCTTTTACAGCATTCACCATCACATACAAAAACCCCCCAATTTCCTGTTATTTTTATATTATTCTTGTTTTGTGTATGAGTAGAAATTAAACTAGACATCGCCTCCTTTGGTTCGATACTCAGGGAATACTCCGAGATTTAAACTTGCTATAATCGACCGGTACACTTGCCGTTAGGTTAACCCCCAACAACATTTGTCGTTAGGTTAAACCCCCAACAAGTTTATGGCACCGCTGCCGGGGAGGCACGGTTATTTAGTTTAATTTTTATATTGGTATTATCTCATTTAATTTTGTTTTATTTTTGCTTTTTAGTTTATTTTTGTTTTGTTTTATTTTCTTTTGTTCATTTTCTTAGCTTTGTGCGATTTGTTTCTTATTTTTGGTTCTCGTTTATTTTGGTTCTATCCGATTGAGTTCATTTTTACAACTACACAAAATTACTCTCAGTTATCTGATTTCGGTTTATGGTTAAAACTTGTTCTGAAGGCAATCCTGAATTTGAGCTTGAACCTGAAATAGAGCGACTTGCTAGAAGAAGTCGTCAAGGATTAGTACTGGATTCTATAGTTGAGCCAGAAGTGTTTATCAAGGATTCACCAGGTGATACATTTGTTCCAGAAGAGGAGTGTATTATGGCAGGTAACGTTAACAGCCAAAAGAGAAGGATGAACGACTACACTCACCCAAATGTGGAGGAACTCACATCACCAATAGTAATCCATGCACTGCCGGAAGGGGCAGAGTGGCAGTTCAAGACCCATTACGTCACGATGGTCCTCAATGCGCCACAGTTCAGTGGAACAATTACAGAAGATCCAAATGTTCATCTGACATCCTTTCTACGGTTGGTTGGAGCTTGTTCGTCCCATGCTTCTCAGGAGGTAGCAAGGCTGACTTTGTTTCTCTTCTCCTTGAGGGATAGAGCTGCAGAATGGTTGAATTCCTTGGCACCAAACAGCATCACTTCTTGGGCTGAGCTCGCAAACACATTCCTGGCGAAGTACTTCCCACCATCTCGCATGCTGACCATAAGAGGAGAGATCGCCAATTTCAAGCAATATAGTGGGGAGACTCTTTCAGAGGCCTGGGAGAGATTCAAGGGTATTGTTCGAAGAGTATCGCACCATGGTCTGGAAGAAGAAGTCGTGCTGCAATCTTTCTACAAAGATCTTGACCCCCAGAGCCGTCTTTTGGTGGATACTTGTGCAGGAGGTAGTCTCATGGAGCTTCCAATCACCAGGATGAAAGAGCTGCTCGAGACACTGACTAACTCAGCTAATCAGTGGGGAGGTACTAGGGCTGCTACTGAGGTTCTCCCAAAGAAGACTGCTGGAATCTATGAGGTAGATTCGAACACTCTTTTAGCTGCTAGGATGGATAGCATGTCTAAGCAATTCGAGAAGATGTGAGCAATGATGAATCCTCAGTCAAGTGCAGCTGTTGTGACCGATTCTTTTCCACAGTGTGAGTATTGTGGTAGAAGTTCCAACATGTGTCAGTGTACTTCTCAACAGAATGAAGAGGTAAACTATCTGGGAAACAGGCAAGGGAACTTCTACAACAATCAAAATAATCAGGGATATCAGCAGCAGAGGTTCCAAGGAAATAACTATAGTCAGAGGCCTCCACAGCAAAACACTCAGCACTTTCAGAGACCTCATCAGAATCAGCAAATGCAGAACCAGCAGACACAGAATCAGCCAGCTGGTGTTAGTTCGAGTTTGGAGGATATGATGCGGGAGTTTATCTTGTCGACCAATAGGAAACTCGAACAGCAAGAGAACACGAACCATGAGAACAAGACATTCATTTTGGAGCAGAAAGCTTTCAATAAGCACCTTGAGACTCAGATTGCCCAACTGAATGAAAAGTTTTCTGATAGACCTGCGGGGGCTCTACCTAGCCAGCCAGAGAAGAATCCTCGCGAATATGCTAAAGTAGTAACTTTGAGGAGTGGTAAGCAGCTTGATCCTTCGATGCCTGAAGCTGAGAACACTTCAGCTGAAACTGAAAAGGACAAGGTTGCTGGTCAAGAGGTAGAGATCATTGAGGGACCAGTGTCAGGAAGTACTCCAGCTGATAACAATGCACAGAAAGATAGTGAGCTGACCGGAGAAGCTGTCCAGTCTTCTCGATCATCACGACGGGCGGTCCCTGAGCTCCCAGTACCATTTCCAAATCAATTGAAAAAGAGAGACCTCGACGAGCAGTTTGGTAAGTTTCTAAGCATTTTTAAGAAACTAACAATTAATATTCCTTTTTCAGATGCTTTGACGCAGATGCCTATCTATGCGAAGTTCTTGAAGGACATCCTTTCAAATAGAAGGTCATTAGTTGAGAAGGAGACGGTGCAATTAACAGAAAAAGTTTCTACAGTGCTTAGTAAGAATCTTCCACCAAAGCTCGACGATCCCGGTTTACCAATCATTCCATGCTCAATAGGTAATGTCGACTGTGGTAAGGGTCTATGTGATTTGGGAGCTAGCATTAATTTGATGCCTTTGTCCATGTATCTTAAGCTTGGATTAGGGGAGTGTGACCCTACTCGTATTACTTTACACTTAGCAGATAGATCCATCATTTTCCCGAAGGGTGTGGTGAGAGATTTGGTTGTTTCTGTTGGTACTTTTGTTTTTCCTGCTGATTTTGTGATTCTAGATATGGAGGAAGACAAGGAAGTACCATTAATTCTTGGACGCCCGTTCATGCGAACAGCTAGAACCCTCATTGATGTTGAGGGTGGTAAGATTATTTTGAGAATGCATGATGAGCACCTCGTTTTTGATATGTGAAATACCCCGAACTTAAATATGGTGATTATATTATTCTAATATAGTATTTAAGGGCCTAATAGCGCCTAAGTAATTTTGGTAAGGAAAATAAATCCAAAAGAAATGAGAAAAACGCTTAGGAAGCGGAAAACACTAAAATAAGCGTTAAATAACCATAAGAGGTACGAGACCTCGGTTATAGTATCGTAAGGATTCCTAAGGCTTATTCATGCCTAATTAGTATACGGGAATAATTCCCGAAGAAAACGAATCCAAGAAATGTATTAAAACGCTAAAAGAGCTTTAGCGCACGTTTTCGAGGAAACCCGAAAACGTGACTTTAAGTGGTCAAACGGACCCGTAAAAATTATAAATCATTAAATAATAATTATTAAGCATTTATAGAAGCTTAATAACCAATAAAAATAAAGAAACGAGGAAATTCTGGAAAACGGGCCCGGTTAGTGAATAGTATCAAAACCGGGTAAAATAACGAGCGTTTTCTGTAAAAGACGAAAACGCTCCAGCTAGTATTACAGAGGGGACCGGTTTTTACTGGTGTAAACAGCTCTCTCACACACACACACACAAGTAACAAATAAGTAAATCAAAGAAAGCAAAAAGTAAAAAGTACAAAAGTAAGTAACCCCCTCTCTCCTCTTATTCTCTCATTTCTCTTCTCTCTCTCCAATTTCCTTCCCTCTCTCACGATGGAACCCCCTCTCTGCAGCTCTCTTCTTCCTTCCTCCCTTCTTGTTGGCGATTTCAAAGCCCCAAGGAAGCTCCCATGGCTTCCTCACTTCCTTCCACAAGCTCCAGCTCCATTTGAGCTCCAAATGTAAAATAAAATACATATTTGAACTCCTCTCTTCAAGCTCTACATTTCTATCTTTTCAAAATCCGAAAATGAGCAACTTCATCTCCATGGGTTTTCCCCATTTGAAGAGAAAAGCACACCATGGTGAAGCTTGGAGTCTCCTCTTCCTCCTAAGGTAAAAAGTTTCAAGAAAAATCCATTTTCCTCCATTCTCTATGTTGGCCGATTTTGCCCCTTCTTGTAATGCCTTGTTTCTTCTTTGTTTTAGCTTGGTTCAACTCTCCAATGGTGGAGGAACCCTCCTTTGCATTCAAGGCTTGAAAACCTCTCTTAAAAGCCCCAAGGTAAAAACCCTAACTAATGGTAATTTAAACCCTTCATTTAATTAGTGAAGTTTTAAGGGATTTGAATTCTAATTATATTCTCCTTATGTAATTTGGGTGTTGGGATGGAGTTTGGAAACTCCATCCCCCACATGGCCGATTTTAGCAAGAAAAAGAGAAGGAGAAGAAGTGGAAAGGAAATTTAAGCTCAAGGTAAGAGCTCTTCCTTAATGCGAAATTTTAATACATTAGGATAATGGGAATGGGTGAACCAATTTAAAGAAACCAAAATAATGTAGTAGAATTGTAATTGTGAAAGTTTGGGTATTTGTGAACAAGTATGTGGATTGTAGGCTTTAGGGCCAAGGAATTGTGTATGTGTATTGATATTGTGTTTTGAGGAATTAAAGATGTATTAAGATTGCTTGTATTGCTGGTAGGACCCTTGTATAGGTGTGGCTAGAATAGGAATGATTTTGGTGATGATGGGTATGTGTGGATAAGTAAGAATTATAGGTGAGCTATGGCAAAATTTTGGTAGGAATTGTGCACTAAAGAATGACTTGGTGAATGGGAGAACCAAGGTATGTATTGGGGTTAGTAGAGATGTTTAATGACCATGGATTAGTAATTGGAGGATGAGGATAAAGTATATAAAAATCTGTAGCAAGAAGTGATAAAAATGTATTGGAGAAGCTAGGAGAAATTGGTGTGCAGGATTTTGTAAAATGAGTGTTGGAACTTGGGTGTACGTAGTGTAATGGCTAGGGAATGAATTGGCATGGTAAGGAGAGGTATTTAGAATGCTTGGAATGGCAATGATTGAGGAAGTATTGGGTGGGAGAATTGAATGGTAAAATCTGTAGCATAAGTGTAACAAAAACGGTTACATGTGTTGAAGAGAAGTAAGGAAATTGTGTAAGTTGTTTGATGGATTTAGTAATGGATGTGGTGGATGAATTAAGGTGATTTATAGGGTTTAATTAGTGCTAAAACATGTGGGATTACATATAGGAAGATTGGGGAAGAAATGGGTAAAGAAAGAAGTGGAAAACAAAACCTGTAGGCACGTTCTGGAACTGTCCGACCCAGAGGTTGGGTCGGACGGTGGGTCGGACAGACCCAGACTCCGGAATCGAAAGCTACTGGAATGGTCCGACCCAGAGGTGTATGGGTCGGACGGAACAGTTCTGGGTCGGACGGGACATTTTCAGAAGACGGAAAACTTACTGGAATGGTCCGACCCATAGGTTGGGTCGGACGGTGGGTCGGACGGCCCTAACTTATAAAAAAAAAACAGTAGTAACATAGTAATCTTATGTATGTATGTATGTATGTAGGTAAGTACATAAATAAAGGACCTTAGTAATATACCATTAATGTGACAACAATGGTAAGAAAGTAAGTATGTGAATAGGAAAACAAGTATGAAAAGCAATTAAGTAGGTTGAGAGTATGAGAACATTAAGAATACTGGGATAACGGGGTAAGTACAGGAATAGTAATCATTTGTGTATCGTAAGGGTATAGTATTAATAATAATGTTGGAACATTATCAGTGGAACAAGTGTGAACCAAGGAACGAGGGAACACATGGTAGAGCTAACTCCAGTGAAAGGTATGAGAACATTACGTTGATTTGTGTGCTGTATGCCGGCTAATCAAGATTAAAGCATGAGAACGGTTTACTGCCTTTCATTGTATGTCTTGATGTATGTTGTGTGAGCTAACCTTCTTGATTGATTGTATGGCTTCACTTAGTGCGTAGATCGACTCATAGATGAGTCTCGATTGTGTAGAGACTCGTAGTAAGAGTCATAGCGTGTAGTAATGGAACCGTAACAACGCACTAACTAACGAATCAACAAACGATAACGCAATCCCAAGAACTCACTAGAACGTGAGAGAGTGTACGGGAGTAATAACCTCCCGATAACGGTAGGAGAACCGAAATGAATAATCCACAAACAACAAGTAGTGGAAGTAAGTAAGTAACCTCTATTAGAGGAATTAATCTTGGTGCAAAACATGAACCATGAGAGTAGTAAAGAATGATGAGGGATCTCCAAACCCTTAGTAATTAGTCGACCTATTATGAGAGGACCCGACTGATGTAAGTATGCCCCGAACGAGAGAGTATTCGATATGTTGGGGAAACCCTTAAATCTGAGGATACTAGACGGTGGTAATTCCCTAAGCTAACAGAGGTTATCGAGAGAGATACTTCTAGGCTAATCCATGAGATTGTAATATGCTCTGAGAGAAGAGTGTTGGGAATTTGAGTAGTCCGGTAGAACGGACATAAGCGTATCTGAGGAGCTAAGCGTATAGCCCTCGTATTGTAGGTCCGGTGGCGAGTCTTGTGTATGACTCCGCCCAGAGACCAAAGTAATGAGTAATGAGTATTGCGTATGTATGAGTAAGTAATGAGTACTGAGTAAGAAGCGAGTATGAGTATGTAATGAGTACCGAGTATTGAGTAAGTATGAGTAAGCACTGGGTATTGAGTATGAGTGAGTAAGTATGGAGTATTGAGTAGCAAGGATACACAAGTGTAGTAACAAGTACAGAGTATGGTTCGTGTACGAGTAAGGTACTGAACATGGAGTGATGAGTATGCAAGAGTAAGGAGTGAGGACGAGCAGAGTAGCGAACATCGAATATAGTACGAACAGAGTAACGAATAACGCATTGAAGGAGTATTGAATAAATAATTAGTACGAACGGTTGACTATAGAATTGTCTTCCTTGGCAAGTATTGATCCTTGTATGTGTATGTAAGTATTGATGAATGTATTGTTGTAGCATGAGTATGTATGTATGCATGTAAAATGAACTCCATGTATATCCGACCCAAAGTAGTCGGTGTACCGCGGTTAGCACGCGGTATATGCGAATTTCATGCGTAGCATAAGCTGACCCCCTCGGGGGACCGTTTTTAGTGTGCAGGTACTCGAAGCTGATCACCGTTCGAGAGAGTAGGACGGGGACTGCTACGTAAGCATGGGTAGTTGTATAGTAGGGATCTGTCCTTGTATTGCAACGCGAATTTGGAAGTCCAAACTGTATCGGTAATGTAAGGATTGTAGTATACTCGGTATAGTAATGAATTGAATTTGTAATGGAACTACGGATGAGTAGGCAATGGGAAGTATTGTAATATGTAGAGCACTCGGTATGTTCATATTCATCAGACCGATAGTATGTAGAATTGTAACTCGCCTTGTTAGTCACGTGGGTGACTAACGGCATTGTACACCCGCCGTTGAGTAAGTAATATCCGCTGCGAAGGTAAGTATGGTACAGTAATGACGGTATTAGCGGTAGGGGTGTTACAATATGTCCAAGGTTACTAAACATCCTTCTGACGTGCATGCATGTTTTAGTCTGGATGCTATTGATTCTTTGATGCAGAAATATATTTTTGGTCCAGCTGAATTGGATGAGTTAGAAAAGTGCTTAATTAATTCTTTCGATGGAGCTCATGAGGATCCAGAGATTGCTGAGGTTGCGTTCCATTTATCAGCTGGCAGGCCTTTTCGCAGGGGTGCTCATGTGGAGAAGGAGAGATTAGAACGAGAACCTAAGGAGTTGATCCCTTCCATCAGAGCACCACCCACCTTAGAGCTGAAACCTCTTCCTAGTCATTTGAAATATGTCTTTTTAGTTGAGCCCTCTGGTTTACCTGTTATTATCTTTGCAAATCTAACACATGCGCAGGAGGAGCAACTTTTACAGGTACTCAGGAAGAACAAGGAAGCCATTGGATGGTCTGTCGCTGATATCAAGGGGAATCAGGCAATTTCTGCACTCACCGCATTCACTTGGAGGAAAATTGCAAGCCAATGGTTCAACCTCAACGACGCTTGAATCCTAACATGAAAGAAGTGGTGAAGAATGAGGTAATCAAGCTTCTAGATGCAGGTATCATCTATGCTATTTCAGATAGCGAATGGGTAAGTCCTACACAGGTAGTGCCCAAGAAAGGGGGATTTACTGTAATCCCCAATGATAAAGGTGAATTAGTTCCTCAAAGAACTATTATAGGGCATAGGGTGTGTATTGATTACAGGAAGTTAAATGCTGCAACTAGGAAAGATCATTTTCCTCTTCCATTCATTGACCAAATGTTAGAAAGGCTTTCAGGGCATAAATACTATTGTTTCTTGGATGGATATTCTGGTTATTTTCAGATTCCTATTGCTATAGAGGACCAGGAGAAGACCACGTTTACATGCCCCTTGCTAATAATATATATGAAATACACCTATAAAACATGCTCATTTGGATACTTATCAGCATGACTGCTATATTTTCTGATTATCTTGAGAAATGCATTGAGGTATTTATGGATGATTTCTCTGTGTTTGGACTAACGTTTGATTCGTGTTTGGACAATTTAGATCAAATTCTAGCCAGGTGCAGAGAGACTCATCTAGTGCTGAACTGGGAGAAGTGCCACTTCATGGTGCAAGAGGGCATTGTGTTGGGCCACAAGGTATCGAGCAAAGGTATTGAAGTGGATAAAGCCAAAGTTGAGGTCATTGAGAAGTTACCACCGCCAGCCTCTGTGAAAGATGTTAGAAGTTTCCTTGGTCACGCGGGGTTCTATAGACGGTTTATCAAAGACTTTTCAAAGATCTCAAAACCTTTGTGTGATTGGCTAATGAAGGATGCAAAGTTTGAGTTTACACAGGTGTGTCTTGATGCATTCAATATGATAAAGGAAAAGTTGGTGACTGCCCCTGTTGTTGTTGCTCCTGATTGGTCCTTACCCTTCGAGATCATGTGTGATGCGAGCGATTTTTCTGTGGGAGCAGTTCTCGGTCAAAGGCACGAGAAGGTGCTGCGTGTTGTTTATTATGCCAGCAAGACGCTCAATGACACTCAAAAGAATTATGCCACCACAGAGAAGGAGTTGTTGGCCATTGTTTTTGCTTGTGACAAGTTCAGACCTTATATCATCAGGAGCAAAGTCATCGTACATACTGATCATTCTGCTTTGAGGTACTTATTCCAGAAAGCTGATGCTAAGCCCCGGTTGATCAGATGGATACTACTCCTTCAGGAATTTGATATCGAGGTGAAAGACAAGCCCGGAGTGCAGAACGGAGTTGCTGATCATTTATCACGGATGCAAGTTCCTGATAACGGTATACCAATTAATGAATATTTCCCTCATGAGCTGGTGTATGCAATTGGTTTTAAGGAAGATCCTTGGTATGCCGATTTTGCGAATTACCTTGCTAAGCAGATTTTGCCACAAGAGATGTCGTATCAGCAGCGGAAGAAATTCTTTTCTACTGTTAAGCAATACCGGTGGGATGATCCATTTTTGTTCAAGGTTTGTGGTGATGGAATTATTCGTCGGTGTGTCTCGGAGACTGAAACACGTGACATCCTTGTCCACTGTCATTCAAGAGAAGCTGGAGGACACTTCAGGCCAGCCAAGACAGCAGCTAAGGTGTTGGAGGCAGGTTTCTTTTGAAAGACGCTGCATAAAGACTGCCATACATTTGTGTCCACATGTGATAGCTGTCAGCGCCAAGGTAACCTTTCACGTAAGCTTGAGATGTCCTTGAATTACATCTTGGAGGTTGAGCCATTTGATTTATGGGGGATAGACTTCATGGGGCCGTTTCCTTCTTCACATTCGAACCTCTACATTTTGGTAGCTGTAGATTACGTGACTAAATGGGCTAAAGCAGTGGCTACGCCTACTAATGATGCAAAGGTTGTGCTACGGTTTTTGATGAAAAACATTTTCACTAGGTTTGTGTACCACGGGCAATCATAAGTGATGGAGGATCTCACTTTTGTAACAAGCAGTTTGAAGCTTTGTTGCAAAAGTACGGAGTGAGACATAAGGTATCCTTACCTTATCATCCACAGACCAACGGGCAAGCTGAGGTTACTAACAGGGAGATCAAGTGGATTCTACAGAAATCTGTTAGTTCATCCCGTAAGGATTGGTCTATGAAATTGGATAATGCCTTGTGGGCTTACCGGACAGCTTATAAGACGCCTTTGGGAATGTCTCCATACAAGTTGGTTTTTGGAAAGGTGTGTCATCTTCCGGTAGAGCTGGAACATAAATATTTTTGGGCACTTAAAGTTCTAAATTGTGATCTTCAGAAGGCCGGTGAGGAAAGGAAACTACAGCTTTGTGAACTGGATGAATTCAGAGAGGAGGCCTATGAAAATGCCAAGATTTACAAGGAACGGACTAAGAGATGGCATGATAAATTGCTTATGAAACGGGAGTTTCAGATTGGTGACCGAGTGCTAATGTTCAATTCCAGACTGAAACTATTTTCAGGAAAGCTGAAATCTCCCTGGTCGGGTCCATTCACAGTTACAACTGTTTCCCCTTATGGAGTCATTGGTGTGGTCAACGAGAAAGGGGAAACATTCAAGGTTAATGGATCATAGCTGAAGTTGTACCAAGGGAGCGATGTTGATATGGTTCATTCGACACTCTGGCTCCGGGATCCCGATTCTTCAAACTGATGCACCAAGGTCTAGCCAAAGACCAAAAAGATGCGTGACTTGGTGGGAGGCAACCCACCAGTATAAATCTCTTTTACACTTTCCTTTTGCTTGATATAATTTTCTTTTAATCTCTTGTGAATTTCTACATTCTACTGCAAGAGCCCCGACTCCCATCTTCCAATAACTAACTCTGCCTGGTTCCACTTGAGTTATGCTGGTTTTGCAGATTTAATCTTTCAGGTACCTCACTTTGATGCTTAACTGAACTCAAGTGTGGGGGAATATCACGGCATTGTTCATTACGGATCAGGGAGTCTTTTAACACTCTTGCTATTTCATTTCTGCATTTCCTGTGTTTGTTTTATTTTTGCTTGATTGTTTTTGGTAATGTTTCCTTTTTATTCTTTCAAATCCAATGAGGTGTTTTAGAGTAGTAGTTTTTCATTCTTTATAAAAAGACAAAAAAAAAGAGGCGCTTTCAACGTGTCCGGCCGATGTGAGCCGGACGCAAATCCGGACTCTTAAAAAACCTAATGCGTCTGGAACCGGACGTCAAATCCGGACATAACTAAAATCGCGTGCCGTGATTTTCTTTTCTTCTTCTTTATTTTCTTCCTCTTTCTCTTCTTTCTTCTTCCTCTATTGACGAACCCGACAACTCAAAGAAAAAACACCTCCACTCTTCTTCCTCCATTTTTTCCACCACCACAACCACACCACTCCGACAATCTTTGCGACCACCGGAACGCCGCGCCGCCTAGACCCAACCACCGCCGTCGCCCGCGTCTCTTTCCAACTGTCGAAATCCAAACAAAACCTAAACGAACCAGGTTCCAAAAAAAATTTATTTGCGATTTCGATTGAAATTTCTGTCACATTGCGGTAGATTAGGTAGTTTGAGTAGATTATGTGCTTAATTAGATGATTGGTGTGACATTTGCGAATCTGTGTGTGCGATTTTGTGTGGATTTGGGGAAATTTTGAACGCTCTGTTCGCGGCGTGATTTTTAGGGTTCTAGAGTGCGTCCGAATTTGCGTCCGACCCAGGACACCCGGACATAGATCCGGACATGCACAAATTTTACAATTTTTTTTGAAATTGGTTTCTAGGTTTATGTTATACTGTATGATGCTATTGTTTGCTATGATTAGATGTTTTAAAGCCTTGATTCTCGTGGATCAACAATGTGCAAGAATTTGTTTAAATAAAACTTACTGCTCGATCAGTTGCGGGTATTTGTGTGTCTTTTGCTTCTTCTTTACTGTTTCATGTTGTTTAGGCTTCTTAACGCATTTGTTTATCGTATAGATGGCTAGAACTAGAGGAGGAGGTGCCACACGCACGGGATCCTCTTCGAGAGACCCACGCCCAGACGATCAGTCGGCTCCAGCCCCTACCCCTCTTCGCCTTGATGGTTTCATCTCTGCTGCAGCCCGTGCTTGGTTCGAACAAGGCGGGGCATTTGTCATCGAGCGACGCATCACCTCAGAGGCGTCAGATGCTACTGGGCTTGGAGATATCTTTGCTGGTTTCGGCATCGACAGCATCTTGCGCATGAGCGAGGGCGTCTTCTCCCCGTCTCTGGTACGGGAATTCTACGCAAATGCTGAGGCGAGCGACACGACGAACATCATCACATCTTACGTGCGCCAGTTCCATGTCGAGGTAACCCCGGAGACCTTCAGTATTATTTTACACCTACCTGATAATGAGGCGGCACATTTAGATTTTACGGAGGATGAGCTTAGGCAGAGTAAGTCTAGATGGTTACAAGAGGCCGGGAGTACTACTCGCCGACGGGGCGAAGAGAACAAGACCGTACTCCCATATGCTACCCTCCCCTCCCTTCCACAGAGGATCATCGCAAAGATCCTCAGTCATCAGATCCGGCCTCATGCCGGAAATGATGCTTCTGACGAGGATTGTGTTCTACTCGACTATCTCCTGGCTGCACCACCTCCACCATCTCAGCAGGTCTCGCTCCCCTTCGTGATGTTTAGGCAGCTGCACAAGGTGGTGACATATCTGAAGACGAAGAAGAAGAAGATCACCCCCATCTTCCCCATCTTCATCCAGCATCTTCTTACATCCACACTCCCCGAGGACATCTTCACCGGTCTCGAGATGAGGGAGGGAGAGAAACCCATCACCGTACAGACCTTCAGGAGATGGGGCTTCTTGTGCCTCGATGATGGCAGCTGGGTGAAGGGCAGCTCTGGTCTAGGGTCCGCTGGCACATCTCCGAGCTCTAGCTCTACTGCGGCACCTACTACTACCTTGGCGCTTCCTACTCCTCCAGTGATGAGCATCCCGCCAGAGATGCAGGCTATGATGGACTCCATTCTACAGCAGCAGCAGAGGATCGAGCATCGGTTTGGGGATGTGCAGCAGCAGGTTGGCGATGTAACAGCGCCAGGTGTGCATGGAGGGACATATCGATGACATCTGCCAGACTCAGCAGCACCTCCAGACAGAGCAGACTACTCTCCGAGACACTCAGGCTCTAATCACACAGCGCTTGGAGTGTAGTGATGCCTTTCAGAGAGAGGCAGCTCAGTTCATGACAGAGGCATCCGCACAGCAGGCCCAGACTAGCCAGCTCCTGCAGATGCTCCTTGACAGGATGGGTGCGGGAGCTCCGCCACCACAGCCACCTCAGTGACAGTCATCCCTTCTTTACTGCTTTCTTTATTTTATTTGTTTTTCCGTACTTTTATTTTGAATTGTTTTAGTTTTGTCTGTTGAAACTAACAAGAAACTGATAGTGAAGTGGTAATGTTTATATTTGGCAGTATTTTAATTCTGAAAATGCTAAATTTCCTATTCCTCTTAGCAGTGCAGCGTTCTTAAATGATTTATTTACGTGTCGACTCTACTGCGAAACGAACGGCTATAAGTACAGAACATGGAACCACATTACTCTCCAACGTCTGCTAAGCTAGAACTTTGGGGAGTATTCTTTCTCTAACATTGATCATACAATTCAAATATTCCCTATCGTTCAAGTTAATGCACTTTATTCTGTGGTCGTACATGCCAGTGGAAAACTAGCAACTTTTACTCTGCACAAAACAAACTTTGACTGTGACTAAGTGAGGAATATCTCGACCCCTACAAAGCTTCAAGTGTGAGGAAGGACATCTTCCTCAATCTATGACACCAGGGGAGTCTCAGCTCCTACTTTAACATATTGATGTTCCGCTTTTCTTGCGTTGAGATTTAATTACTGCACCTGCACCTATCATGAGTATAGCATGTTTTGAAAGGTCTTTTACTTGCATTTCTTTAATAACCAATGAGGACATTGCTCCTCTTAAGTGTGAGGAAGGAAAGACCTTTCCCTGAAAACATGCTAATTGTTCTTTAATGCCACACTTGCTTTTTGCTGCTCTAATGCATGTGCACACCGATAAATAAGATGAAATAACTGCAGGAATGTTTGAAATTAAACCAAGTGACAACCGTAAGAATCGTTTTGCTTGATGAGGTTTGGATAAATAGTTTTATTTAAAAATACTCTCTTTTCACTGAAATCAGGTAGATTAGCTAGTTGTGGAAACCAGATTATTTTAGCTTGGGATTTTAGAAATGAAGTGAATGTTTGGAATGAAAAGGATAAGGCAAGGTACTCCGCTGATCAAAATTTTTTTTTCCTAACAATAGCAGGCCTCGTCTATCCGGTTATTAAGTCTTAAGGGTGCCTTAACACCTATCTACCAAAGATCTCGGGATCTGGGATAGTTGGCCCAACACCATCTCAAGGGTAGAGAGAAAAGTCTGGGTTACGGAATAACTCTGCAAAATCTTAAATATTCGTTTGTTTTAACTAATTCTTGAAGACGAATGCTTTCGCTTACAACAAAAAGGAATTTGCAGTTAAATTTATGCTTTGATCATGAGTACATGGTGTTGAAAGGTATTGCGGAATAAGGCATTACTTCACACCCCTTGTCATCCAAAGATTAGAGGAATGAAAATTGGTGGAAATTCCCAGGCTAAGCTAACTTGTTTTCTGTAATCTAGTTTCTCTATGCTTTTACAAAATTGTTCTTCTTTCACTATTTGTGAAAACCTACCTCTAAAGAGCAAGATTATTCTTTCATTTATCACTTTATTTGATTTCCCTCTGCACTTGTTCGATCTTGAGATTATTTGACGGCTTTAGAGTTTTTCTAATTCATTATTTGCTTGAGGACAAGCAAAAGCTTAAGTGTGAGGAAGTTGATAAGTGTGAAACATATAGGCTTTTTAGGGGTTAATTACCTTATAATCTGTAACAATTTAGGCAATGTTTCCCACTTATTATGCGTTTTTCCTAAGATTGATGTTTTGATATGAATTGACGTATTTTATGTGTTAAATATAGGAAAAACCCATGGAAATGAAGATTTTACGTCATAAGGATTACAACGCAACAAACGGGGAACAAATCAGGAAAAAGAGGCAAAACTTGGCCACGTCCGGCCACACTTACCCGGACGCAAATCCGGACGGCCGTTAAAGAACACGTCCAGATCCGGACGTGAAGCCGGACAAGACCCGAGATGCAGATCCAAAACCTCTGTCTCACGTCCGGATCCGGACGCAAAACCGGACGTGACCCGAGATTCAGATCCAAAAGTTCTATCTCACGTCCGGATCCGGACACATATCCGGACGTCACACAGAGATGAAAAATAAAAATGCATCACGCTGATAATTACGCTTTCGGCGCAATTATCAGCCGAAAGCAGAAGTTTAGCCCATGCTCAATCAGTCTTACCCATCACCACTAACCCTTGTTTTTACTTTGCAAGCCTATTTAAGCTCTCGTTCACTTCCTATTTCATTCACACCAGACACTCCCGTCTACACACTACACTCTCCTCCTCTCCCTCCATACTACTTCCTCATTCACGATCAATCTCTCATCTCCATTCACTATTTTTCCTCTGTAACCCTTCTCCCTCAGTTATAGACACGAAACGTGCTCACGCCCTTCATTTAGCCACGTCCGGATCTACGTCCAGATCCGGACTGACCCTCAGCAGCACGTCCGGATCGACGTCCGACCCCAGATACCCGGACGTGACACAGACAAGAGAGGAAACTGCAGAATCGACGACGGCTTCTAAAATCAGTTTTCTGCTAAATCCCTCTATCCTTATGCTGTTTAAATTGAGCATTGTTATTATGTCTATGGCTGAGTAGTCACTTTTAATTTTGGTTTACTATGTATCTCTAGATTAATTATTTCTGAACCTTTGTGATTTTCTGCAATACAATAGAATAAAGTTCTTTTCCCTTATGAATTCCTAAACTTTCTTTAATCTGATCAATTATTGAGTTTATCAGTTTGTTAGCTTATAAGTGAGAACTGCAACTATCAATTGACTACAGGGAAAGAACCAGTTAGTATAGAGATGGTAATTCCTCTAAACCACTAGCTGACCATTAATCTAGACTATGCTTAAAGCAATCAGTAAACAGTGGATTCATAACGAGAGTTAGGATTCGGTCTTTGCTAATTAGAATTCGTTGAGCGGGAGACCGAATACGAATTGTCCTTATTCTAGGGTTTTATTCAGAATTCTGTAGAAATCACTTAGGGAAAGAAATTGCAGATCTAGATAGAAGTAGTAAACCGGAATTTCCCTTATCAAACAAATTCAAATCAGTTATTTACCTGTTACTTATTACTTATCGAACTCTTTTACAGCATTCACCATCACATACAAAAACCCCAATTTCCTGTTATTTTTATATTATTCTTGTTTTGTGTGTGAGTATAAATTAAACTAGACATCGCCTCCTTTGGTTCGATACTCAGGGAATACTTCGAGATTTAAACTTGCTATAATCGACCGGTACACTTGCCGTTAGGTTAACCCCCAACAACATTTGCCGTTAGGTTAAACCCCCAACAAAGGGAATGATGAGATAAAAAAGACACGCATTGAGTTGCTGCTTACTCATTGGGAGATATTCAAGAAGGAAGAAAAGGAGAGCATTTCTGAAATGCATACAAGGTTCACCAAGCTGATCAACGAAATGTTGTCGCTTGGAAGAACTATCTCAAACGAGGATCAAATTCGGAAGTTCCTCAGATCTCTTCCTACCTCCTTCGATAGCAAGGTCAATGTCATGCAAGAAGTCTATGATATATCTAAGATGTCTTTGGCGGACATGTTAGGTTCCCTAATGGCGTTTGAGTTAAGACTACAACAATGAAACTCAGAAAGTTCAACAAAAGAAAAGGGAAAAGGCATAGCCCTTCTGGTAGCTGAAAACTCCGAGACAAGAGAAGACAACGATGAGATGGTCCTCTATGCTAAGAGGTACTTTCGGAAGTTTATAAGAAACAACATGAGGAAAGGAAGAGAGCCCAAGGAGACTGACGATCAACACAAAAAGAACAATGATAGGTATTTCAGCTGCTCAAAACGTGGGCATCACATCAAAGATTGTCCTCAACAATCCCGAGAGGACAACGACAAGGTCAGGAAACCTGTCCGAAGATCGTTCGACAAAGGGCCAAGGAAAGAAGCGTTTGTTGCTGCATGGGGAGACTCAGAGCTAAGCGACAATAATCAAACCTCATATAGTGATCTCTCGAAGGATGGGAAGGCTCATCTATGCCTTGAGGAAGTTTGCTTGATGGCGCAAGACAAGAACACGTCAGAATCAGAAGAAGAAGATCAAAACAAGGTAAACTACTCTAAACTTAGAAAGAAAATTCTAAAGGCTGAACTTCCTGGACTTAGAAAGTTTTCTCTTATACTAGTTGATCAACTAGAGGCTTTGGAAAATGAAAACAAGGAACTCGTGGAGGAAAATGAGAAATTGGATAAAAATTCCGATAAGGATAAGGTAGAAAACTTATGAAAGCACTCATGAAATTGCAAATCGACTATAGTGAAATTCTTTCCGCTCATGAAAAAATGAAACTAGGTAAACAACCTGAAATAGATGAGTTGATTACTGCTCTTAACACAAAAGAATAGGAACTAGCATTAATTAAAGAAAAACATGTAAAGCTAGAAGTTATTCCTAGGACACCCATGTGGAGAAACAAACTACAGGTCGGGTATCAGTCAGGGACCAGTCGTGGAGGTGTCTGTCAACTGTGCAGACAACCTGGTCATTATGAAGCCAAATGCTATAAAACACGATTCATGAGGCATTGGCAACTCAAGAAGATAGGACTAAAATAGGTAGTCAAAAATGATCCTAGAACAACGATTGATGGTGGAAATGGGTCCAACCTTTCTGTGGACCCTAACCCCACACCGCTAACTTGTTAAGTGCATAATCGAGTGGGAATGGACCCGTGCTGGTACAGCGACAGTGCATGCTCTAAACACATGACAGGAGACAAAAAGAAGTTCTTCTCACTCGAACCAGGAAGCCAAGGAACCGTTTCCTTTGGCAATAACAAGAAAGGAAAAATCATCGGTGTAGGTAAGGTTGGTTTTACTTCAGACTATGTCATAGATAATGTCAACTTAGTTAATGATTTAAAATTCAATTTGCTCAGTGTATCTCAAATATGTGACAAAGGCATTTTAGTTCACTTCTATTCTACACATTGTAGCATAGTAAGTTCGAACAATGGCAAAGAGTTGTTAAAGGGAAAAAGGTGGGAAAATGTTTATGTAACCAGTTTGGAGGATATTGATAGTCCAAACCTTCCATGTGTGACTGCTTCAATAGATGACTCCACACTATAGCACAAAAGATTAGGGCATGTTAGCATTTCATTATTGAGAAAACTTGTCAAGAAACGGTTGGTAAGAGGTCTCCCAGAGATTAAAGAATCTGAGACCAATCTTTGGGATGCTTGTGTTAGAAGCAAACAAACTGAAACCAGCAAGCGCTCCTGACGTGTCCCCGATGTGTCATGGACGTATCGTGGACTCTAATAAAACTTGATAGTTTAGGAATGGACGCGAGATAAACTTAAACTAGAAAACACATTTCGATTAAGAATTTACACACGAAATTCACTCAATCTCCCTTGCCCCACACACGGACTCCCAGGACAATTTCGACTTTACCCCTAAAGTCCTCAACCTTCTCCTGACTATCAGCCTACGGTTCACCGACCGTTCCCTGACCTGTCGTTCTATCAAATACCCAATGTATTGATACTCTAACCCATTCCTCTCTAGCTCACCAACTCTCTAGCACTTACACATACTCTAGTCTGACTCACACTTGCTCAGTTTGTATCTCTTCTTTTTCTCTCTTGCAAGCTTGTCTTACAAAGGACATTAATGCACGTATATATACAAGTTAGTTAAGATGTAAACTAACAGCCTATGAGTGTAAACTCTAGGAGTAGAGTACTTCTTCTTCTACGAATATAATAGCCACACCCTACTGCAGATTTTCTTCCAACTTGATCTGGAGCCAACAGCACACGTGTTGCCTTGTGAATGGGCAAGTTAGTGGCGCGTCTCCCAAGTGGTCGGTCACCACTAGCATCCTCAACTTGTCTGACCTTGTCTGGTCCATTAATGCTCATAAATGCTCTCTTCTGAATTTATTATGGCTATGTAATGATGTTCATTAATAGCCTTTGCTTATATTGTTATCTTGCACATTAATGAGCTTCATCTTTTGTCGTGAGCTAGTTGCTGGAATGAGTGTGACATATCTGAGTGAGTTTGTCGACGTTGCTAACGCATTTTTGTCCTTGTATGATGTCTGATGTAAGAGATACATGATAGTGTGGTTCTTAACTGCTTGTGTTTACTAGAAGTTCTCCAGAGCTCTCGCAGACAGGTGCCCGACTGGTAGGGCACATGTCGTGTGTTGAGCGTGCTTGCAACCTTGCGTGCTAAGCCACTCACGACTTAAGTGCGCTTGCAACCTTGCGTGCTAAGCCACTTATATATCTGTTTATTTGAATTATAAGCTTGACAAACATGTTAGATAAACACCACAGGTTTGCTATCATCAATACCAAAGGATCTTGACTTAACACAAACTAAGACTTCCTTCAAATCAAAGAACATAGTAAGTACATTCAAGCCACTTGAATTACTTCACATGGACTTATGTGGGCCTAGGAGAATCAAAAGTTTTGGAGGAAACTGGTATGTGTTTGTAATTGTTGATGACTACTCACGATTTGTTTGGACACTGTTCATTGCTTCCAAAGACGAAGTGTTTGAGAAATTTCAAGTCTTTGCAGGAAAAGTCCAAGTACAACTCAACCATAAGATCAAGGCTCTTAGGTCTGATCATGAGTCAGAATTTGAGAATCAGCAATTCATGGATATGTGTAAACAACATGGAATCAATCACACATATTCAGCACCAAGGACACCCCAACAAAATGGGATAGTTGAGCGTAAAAACAGAACATTACAAGAGGTAGCCAGGGCCATGCTATTGGGGAGCATTCTTCCTCAGGTCTTCTGGGCAGAAGCAATGGCGACTGCATGCTACATCACAAATAGAACGCTCATACGACCTATCCTCAACAAAACACCCTATGAGCTAATCAAGGGAAGAAAACCAAACATAAGTCACTTCAGGATCTTTGGTTGTAAATGTTATGTCCACAACAATGAAAAGAATACCCTAGAAAAATTTGATGCCAGAAGTGATGTGGCCATCTTCTTTGGGTACTCTGAAAGGAGTCGGGCATATAAAGTCTACAACAAAAGGACACTGAAGGTGGAAGAAAGTGTACATGTGGTCTTTGATGAGGCTGAAATTCATAAGGTCAAGGAATCTGAAGAAGATGAAGAACTTGGATTTGATCTAGCTGATCAAGATCACGCAGATAATCCCAAAGATGAACAACCGACCAATGAAAACTTGCCTGACAGGTCAGCGACAGGTCAATGAAGGGATCGATGATGTCAAAGATCGTCTATCACCATCAACCATTCATCAATCTCGTACTCTGTACAAAGATCATCCATTGGAGAACATTATATCAGATATCTCCAAAGGAATTCAAACCAAGTACAAGCTTGAGATCTTCTAGCATTCTCAACGACAGTTTCACCCATCAAACCCAAAAATATCAAAGAAGCTCTTCAAGACTCACACTGGATTAAAGCAATGCAAGAAAAATTGAATCAGTTTGAAAGATGTAAAGTCTGGCATCTTGTGCCTCGTCCTTCACATCAAGGAGTACTTGGCACAAAATGGGTCTTCAGAAACAAGCTAAACGAGATGGGAGAAGTCGTTAGGAACAAAGCTCATCTGGTAGCTCAAGGATATCATCAACAAGAAGGGATAGACTTCCAAGAGACCTTGGCCCCAGTAGCAAGGATGGAGTCCATCAGATTACTAATTGCATTTGCTGCACATAAAGGAATCAAACTCTTCCAACTTGACATCAAAAGTGCCTTTCTCAATGGGTATGTCAAGGAAGAATTGTATGTTGAACAACCTCCAGGTTTTGAGACTCAAGAAGGAAAAGACATGGTACTCAAGCTTGACAAAGTTCTTTACGGGCTCAAACAAGCTCCAAGATCATGGTATGACCGTCTATCCTCCTATCTTTTGGAAAACCAATTCAAGAGAGGAAAGGTGGATAAAACCTTGTTTGTTTACAACAACACAAGGGACTTCTTAATTGTGCAAGTATATGTTGATGATATAATCTTTGGAGCTTTTGATGAGAAATATTGCAAGAAGTTTGAGGCTTTGATGAAAATGGAATTTGAGATGAGTGATTTAGAAGAATTGAAGTTCTTCTTAGGACTTCAAGTCAAGCAAGATGACGAAGAGACAATCATATCCCAGCAAAAGTATGTGAAGGATTTGCTAAAGAGATTTTGAATGGAGTCATACAAACCATTTGACACACCTATGGTAGTTGGCACAAAAATGGGCATCATGACTGGTGACCGACAGGTCGACCAACAATTATACAGGGAGATGATTGGTTCTCTACTCTACTTAACTGCTAGTAGACCTGACATTATGGATAGTGTTTGATTATGTGCCAGGTTTCAATCAGATCCAAGAGAAAGTCACCTCACAGCTATAAAAAGAATCCTACGTTACCTCAAAGGGACCACAAACCTTTGTCTCTTCTATCCTAAGTTCATCAATTGTAATATTATAGGCTTTTCAGATTCAGATTATGGAGGATCTATCACCGATAGAAAAAGCACTTCAGGAACAGTATTCTTTGTTGGTTCATGTTTGATCGCATGGGGATCAAAGAAATAACAAAGTGTTGCAATCTCAACTGCTGAATCTGAATACATTGCTGCTGCAAGTTGCTATGCTCAACTCTTGTGGCTAAAAAACAAATTGGTGATTATGAAGTCAAGACAGGTATGTTGCCAATTATTTGTGATAATACAAGTGCCATCCCTATTCCAAAAATCATGTGCGTCATTCTCGTACCAAGCATATTGACATTAGACATCATTTTCTTAGAGATTGTTATGAAAAGGAATTAGTTGGTTTAAAGTACATTTCTACCGAAGACCAACTAGCTGACATTTTTACTAAGCCTCTAAGTAGAGAAAAATTCAACAAGATTGTTCATGATCTTGGAATGATCTTCACAAATCACGATTAGGCTGTCTTTTGATTCCCACGATCTGTCACCAACACGTGAGCAACACCTTTTGCATGGTCGTTCAGTAGTCAACGTACAGTTAATGCATGAAAAACATGTCGAAATAGATATGTTAGCATTTCCACAAAAGTAAGGATAGATTAGAGAGAATACAACGGATAGAAACGAGAAAAACACGACGGATCGAAGACAACCGTCACGACCTCTGCCCGTTATGAATAGTACCATTGGGACATGTCAACGTGTTATAACCCAAGATTTGGTTATATTTTATTTCGTCACAACTTATTTTTAAGTTGGTCCATTTTGAATTTAGGACATGGACGTCCTTCTGATTAAAGATGAGGCCGAAGGAGTCTTTTCCCTTTCTTATTCTATTTCTGGTGAGGTAATTCCTTAATCACTTTATTTCCTTTTCCTCTTAATTATTTCACCTATCTTCTGATTACGTTCACACGATCTCAGACACGCTCCTCACCTCGCTCAGTTTGAAACCCTTAAACCGTTCCTCCTTCACTGTTCTTTCTCCTCTCTCTCTCAAAATCTCGTTTTGTTCAACCCCTTCAAGTGTGGCTGATTGTGGCGTTTCTGCGAGTTCAGGTGTGAATTCTGTTTGCTGCGAGGCTCGGTTTGGATTAAGGTATTCAACTGTTCGTCCTCTTTCGATTCTGAATTGGGAATGTTTCTTCTTGTCTGAATTCTTCCTCTGCAACCTGATTAGGAATCCAATTGTGTTCCGTTCCTCCGTCGGTTCTTCTGCTGTTGGATTTCTCTGCGTACCGTGGTCAGAATTCAGGTGAGAATGGCATTTCAGTTCGAACTGCAGTTTCAGTTTCAGGGTTAGGTTTGCGTTTCTGAATTGGCTTTGTTTGTGGTGTGGGAATTCAGAATTCTGGAATTGCTTTCGGTTTATCTTGTGTGACGTGGTCGATTGCTCTGTTTCGGATTCGGATTCTCTGCTGTTCAGATCGTGTTTCGTCTCTGCTGTAATTGAGGTAGGTGGCTGATGGATTCGATTAGTGTGTTCGGCCTTGGGGAGTTTCGTTCCGGTTCTGAATTCGGATTGCGTTCTGTCTTGATTGTGATTGTGAACTGTCTGTTTAACGTCGTTTTAATGCCTACAAACCCCCAAGGTTGTTTTCTGAAAACTTATAATGTTTTGACATGTTTTGATGCCTCTGTCTGTGTGAAAATCGCTTCTGTCTTCTGAGTTTTTCGGCATGTCCGAACTTCGGTCCGACCTTGGAAGTTCGGACATGCCCTTCTGCGCTTTAATTCTCTGAAGTTTTCGCTGTGTCCGAACTTCCGTCCGAGCTTTGAAGTTCGGACACAGCCTTCTGTATTCTCTGATTTTGCCTCGACTTGTGTCCGAACATGGATGTCCGGACACAAGTTCGGACTTTGCGCGTGTCTGATTTCCGAAGAACGTCCGAACATCTGTCCGACCTTTGATGTTCGGACACCTCTGTCTCTACTACTGTTTTAATGTTCGACCTGTGTCCGAACTTCGTAGTTCGGACACATGTTCGGACATCTGTCTGATTTCGACTTCTGAGTCTCGACTTGTGTCCGAACATTCATGTCCGGACACAAGTTCGGACATGGTACTGTTTTGACCATAACTTGCTCGTTTGAGCTCTGTTTTGACTTCCGTTTGCGGGGTTGGATTCCCCTTCTGATTTCCAAGCCATCTATGTGCTTTCTGGTGCCTTTGGTGCACATATGCTTATCTGTATTTAAGCTTCTGTTTTGGGACCTAGTTATCTCTGTGTCTGAGCCTTTGGATGGCTGGTTTCGCTGTCTCGTAGCGCGCTATGTAGGATCCTTCTGTTTCACGGGTGATGTTCCCCGTTCTGTTCACAGGTGTCACACCTGTTCTGTTTACGAGTGAGGTTTCCTCGTTCTGTTCACGAGCTTGTTGCTTGTTCTGTCTGTATGCTGTGATCGCTAGTGTCCCACTCTGTTTTCTGTCTGTCTGCTTCTGACTCTGTTTAGTCCTCTATTGTATGGACTTCTGTTCTGTTTTCTGACATGCTTATGGATTCCTTGCGACTCCTTCTGATTTGACATTATTCTATAAAATGTTTTGAGCATGCTGGTTGATGAAGTTTGTCATCTACTGGGCATAGTTGTGTGCTCATTCCCCTACTTTATCTAACATTGCAGATTGATCAGCGAGGGTCACTTTGCAGCTCTGGAGTTTAGTCGTTTTGTTGTTTAGATTCTTTTGGAGACTTTGTATTTGAATTTGAGCCTTTGGGCCTCTTCAGTTAGCTTGCTTTTGATATTCGTTTTGGTGGGTTCTGTTATTACTTTGGGATGTTACGACATCATTTTGGTTTATACTTTATTCAAGTATTCATTTGGGCCTTATTTGATTATCTGTTTAAGTCTGTTTATTAGAGCCTTGCGTTATTATGTAATAATACGCGGCGTGTAATACCCCTAACTCCTAGGCCAGTGTTTGGGGGTGTTACATTTAGTGGTATCAGAGCTCTGGGTTCTAATCTGCTGGGATTTTAAGTTAGCCAGTCAGTCAGAAACGTCAGTGTTAGTGTCTGAGTCTAACTGCCTGCTGTTGGCCTTTTAGAATGCCGCCAAGAAGAGCAACGAACCCTCCAGGAAATGTGGCTGATGCTGTTCAGCAGTTCATGACGCAACTCATGCAGACCATGGCTGCAGGGGGTGGACCAGCTGGAGGAGGACCAGCTGGCGGAGCGGGCCCAGCTGGGGCGGATGCTGGAGGCCGAAATGTGAAGGCGCTTCAGGAATTCATGAAGCTGAAGCCGCCGTCGTTCGATGGGGCAGGAGACCCCCAGGAGGCCAGTCACTGGCTGTCAGAGGTGGAGGATTTGCTGCGTGTGATGGGCTCTGAGGAGGAGCAGAAGGGACTTGCACCTTTTTTTCAAGGCCGAAGCCAAGGAGTGGTGGAGGTCAGTGATGGGAGATTCCCACAGCCTTGGACGTGGGAGCAGTTCACTGGGGAGTTCAACAAACAGTTCTACCCCGATGTATAAGGACCAGCGTATCTTGGAGTATAACCGACTACGCCAGGGTCGGGATATGAGTGTGGAGGAGTACGTCAGGAAGTTCATCAGCCTGTCGAAGTTTGCACCTGAGCCTGACGAGCATAGGAAGGCCAGGAAGTTTGAGAGTGGCCTGAGGCCTGATATCCGTTCTGCTGTGACGCCTCTGCGTCACAAGACCTTCAGGGACGTAGCTGATGTCGCCCTGTTGGTAGAGGCTGACTTGAGAGGTCGCCAGTCTGGAGGGAAGGACCAGAAGAGGAAGCAGAGGTCCGACGAGAGCGACAGGAGGGATCAGTCTGCTTCTCAGAAGAAGCAGTCTACTGGAGACCGAGCTGGAGACCGCTCTGGGGACCGTTCGCGAGATAGAGGTGGTTCGTCTTCGTCAGCTCCTGCTCCGAAGTGCCAGGTCTGTGGCAAGTTTCACAGAGGTCAGGACTGCTACAGGAAGTCTGGAGCCTGCTTCAAGTGTGGGTCCATGGGGCATAGGATAGCTGACTGCCCTCAGGCCGAGAGGAGCAGAGGTAGCTCTGGAGGTAGAGCTGGTGAGACTGCTTCAGGGTCCAGAGATCGAGACCGGGCTGAGCAGAAGAAGCCCCAGGGCCAGGCCAGAGTGTACGCGATGGCTGGAGAGAGAGACCGATCGACTGACAGAGTTGTCACAGGTATTCTCCAGCTGTCTTCTCGTTCTGTTTTCTGCTTGTTTGACTCTGGAGCCACCCACTCTTTTATTTCTGCTGAGTTAGTGGGTGAGCTCGGTTTGCCTGTTGTGCCTCTGGGTGTTGAGCTGTGTGTGCATAGTCCATTAGTTAGAGACTCTTCTATGCTTTTGAACTCTGTTTGTAAAGATAGTCCTGTGTTAGTCAGAGATAGGACTCTGTTGCTAACCTCATCCCGATGGAGATGACTACTTTTGATGTGATTTTGGGCATGGATTGGCTTGCTGCGCACCATGCCCACATTGATTGTGCTGCTTCGAGAGTGACCTTTGAGGAGCCGGGTCAGCCCCGCCTAGTTGTAGCAGGGAATGGACTCCCGTGCTCGCCGCCAGTGATTTCAGCCATGCAGGCGTTTCGTTTCCTGAGGAAAGGATGCCAGGGATATCTGTGCTACATCCCTGAGGTTCGCAAGGATGCGAAGTTGGAGGAGATTCCAGTAGTCAGAGACTTCCCAGATGTGTTCCAGGATGATGTACCTGGGCTTCCCCCTGTCAGAGAGGTGGAGTTCTCGATCGAGCTCGCACCTGAGACTCAGCCGATTTCTAAGGCCCCATACCGCATGGCGCCTGCTGAGCTCAAGGAGTTGAAGGTCCAGTTGCAGGAGCTGCTGGATAAGGGCTTCATTCGCCCTAGTGTGTCGCCTTGGGGAGCGCCGGTGTTATTTGTTAAGAAGAAGGACGGTAGCATGCGTTTGTGCATTGACTACAGGGAGCTCAACAAGGTTACCATTAAGAATAGGTATCCTCTCCCGCGCATTGATGACTTGTTCGACCAGTTAGCAGGAGCTAAGGTGTTTTCGAAGATCGATCTGAGGTCCGGTTATCATCAGTTGAGGATTAAGGCAGACGATGTGCCTAAGTCCGCCTTCAGGACTCGTTATGGACACTACGAGTTCCTAGTGATGCCATTCGGTCTGACGAATGCGCCTTCTGTTTATGGACATGATGAACCGGGTGTTCAAACCCTTTCTGGATCAGTTCGTTTATTTATAGATGACATCTTGGTGTATTCCAAGAGTGCTGAGGAGCACGAGGAGCATTTGAGGACTGTTCTCCAGACTCTGAGGGAGAAGGAGCTGTACGCGAAGCTGAAGAAGTGTGAGTTCTGGCTGGATCAGGTGGTATTCTTGGGACATGTGGTCTCTAAGGATGGTATCTCCGTGGATCCGGAGAAGATTAGGGCTATTACTGAGTGGGCCAGGCCTACTAATGTTGGAGAGATTCGTAGCTTCCTTGGATTAGCGGGCTACTATCGTAAGTTTGTGGAGGGCTTCTCCAAGCTAGTGATCCCTTTGACTCGTCTACTGCAGAAGGATGTGAAGTTCGAGTGGAGTGAGGCATGTGAGCTATGTTTTCAGGAGCTGCAGAGGAGGTTGACATCTGCGCCGATTTTGACCCTTCCAGAGGGTAATGAGGGTCTGGAGGTTTTCTGTGATGCGTCCCATAAGGGACTTGGGTGTGTGCTGATGCAGCATGGGAAGGTAGTAGCATATGGCTCTCGTCAGTTGAAGCCATATGAGAAGAACTATCCGACCCACGACCTGGAGTTAGCTGCTGTTGTGTTTGCCTTGAAGATTTGGAGGCACTACCTCTATGGAGCTGCGTGCAAGGTTATACGGACCATAAGAGCCTCAAGTATCTGTTCACTCAGAAGGAGTTGAACTTGAGGCAGAGGAGGTGGCTGGAGTTGCTGCACGATTATGATTTAGAGATCCTCTACCATCCTGGTAGGGCGAATGTGGTTGCTGATGCGCTCAGTAGGAGGGGTCCGTCTGGGACCGTTGTGCTTTGTCGGTGTGCAGAGGTCTGCTCTCGAGTTGCAGCGTATGGGTATCTGGGTCGTCCGTCCAGAGAGGTCTGGGATGTTGGTAGCGTTGCAGATTCAGCCTACCTCGATCGACCGGATCAAGGCCAGTCAGGAGCTCGACGTCGGGTTGAGTAAGATCAGAGAGGTTTGTCTGTTGGTCAGGAGTCCGAGTTCAGAGTTTCAGAGGATGGTTGTCTGAGATTCAGAGACCAGCTGGGTTGCTTCAGCCTCTTCCCGTTCCGGGGTGGAAGTGGGAGAGCGTTGGTATGGACTTCGTTATGGGACTGCCTAAGACTCCGAGGGGTTTTGATGCGGTTTGGGTCATTGTGGACCGGCTCACGAAGAGCGCCCACTTCCTGCCTGTCAGGAAGACCTTCAGTTTGCATCGCTTGGCTCAGCTATATATGGATGAGATAGTGCGTCTGCATGGAGTTCCTGCTTCGATTGTGTCTGACAGAGATCCGCGCTTCGTTTCCAGATTTTGGTAGAGTTTACATCAGGCTTTAGGGACGAAGTTGTCTTTCAGCTCAGTGTATCATCCCCAACCAGATGGTCAGACAGAGAGGACGAATCAGGTCCTTGAGGACATGCTCAGAGCATGTGCTTGACTTTGGGGGCAGCTGGGATCAGCACATGGCGCTGATAGAATTCGCATATAATAACATCTTCTAGACTAGTATTGAGATGGCCCCGTTTGAGGCTTTATATGGTAGGAGATGCAGGTCACCCATCTGTTGGGACGACCTGAAGGAGAGAGCCGTGATTGGTCCAGACTTGGTTCAGGATGCTGTGGGCAAGATTCAGTCTATCAGAGAGCGCTTGCTTGTGGCTCAGAGTCTTCAGAAGAGCTATGCCGATCAGAGGAGGCGACCTCTAGAGTTTGAGGTGGGCGACCATGTGTATCTGAAGGTTTCTCCAGTTCGAGGAGTTGTCCGGTTTGGGAAGAGAGGCAAGCTTAGCCCTCGCTTTGTGGGTCCTTTTGAGATCCTGGAGAGGATCGGACCGGTTGCCTATCGTTTAGCTTTGCCACCGTCGTTGGCTAGAGTCCACAGTGTTTTTCATGTGTCTATGCTGAGGAAGTATATTCCGGACCCGTCGCATGTGATTGACTTCAGTCCGCTTCAGTTGAGGGAGGACTTCACGTTCGAGGCGGTTCCTTCGAGGATCCTAGCCCGAGATGTTCGCAAGCTCAGGAGTAAGACCATGCCCTTGGTGAAGGTGCAGTGGTCGGGTCAGTCAGAGGAGGAGGCGACCTGGGAGGTCGAAAGCGAAGTGCGCTCCAAGTTTCCCGCCCTTTTCGAGCAGTAGGTATGTTTTAATTTCGAGGACAAAATTCTTTTAAGGGGGAGGTGATGTTATAACCCAAGATTTGGTTATATTTTATTTCGTCACAACTTATTTTTAAGTTGGTCCATTTTGAATTTAGGACATGGACGTCCTTCTGATTAAAGATGAGGCCGAAGGAGTCTTTTCCCTTCCTTATTTTATTTCTGGTGAGGTTAATTCCTTAATCACTTTATTTCCTTTTCCTCTTAATTATTTCACCTATCTTCTGATTACGTTCACACGATCTCAGACACGCTCCTCACCTCGCTCAGTTTGAAACCCTTAAACCGTTCCTCCCTTCACTGTTCTTTCTCCTCTCTCTCTCAAAATCTCGTTATGTTCAACCCCTTCAAGTGTGGCTGATTGTGGCGTTTCTGCGAGTTCGGTGTGAATTCTGTTCTGCTGCGAGGCTCGGTTTGGATTAAGGTATTCAACGCTGTTCGTCCTCTTTCGATTCTGAATTGGGAATGTTCTTCTTGTCTGAATTCTTCCTCACAACCTGATTAGGAATCCAATTGTGTTCCGTTCCTCCGTCGGTTCTTCTGCTATTGGATTTCTCTGCGTACCGTGGTCAGAATTCAGGTGAGAATGGCATTTCAGTTTCGAACTGCAGTTTCAGTTTCAGGGTTAGGTTTGCGTTTCTGAATTGGCTTTGTTCTGATGTGTGGGAATTCAGAATTCTGGAATTGCTTTCGGTTTATCTTGCTGTGACGTGGTCGATTGCTCTGTTTCGGATTCGGGATTCTCTGCTGTTCAGATCATGTTTCGTCTCTGCTGTAATTGAGGTAGGTGGCTGATGGATTCGATTAGTGTGTTTGGCCTTGGGGAGTTTCGTTCCGGTTCTGAATTCGGATTGCGTTCTGTCTTTGTTTGTGATTGTGAACTGTCTGTTTAACGTCGTTTTAATGCCTACAAACCCCCAAGGTTGTTTTCTGAAAACTTATAATGTTTTGACATTGTTTTGATGCCTCTGTCTGTGTAAAAATCGCTTCTGTCTTCTGAGTTTTTCGGCATGTCCGAACTTCGGTCCGACCTTGGAAGTTCGGACATGCCCTTCTGCGCTTTAATTCTCTGAAGTTTTCGCTGTGTCCGAACTTCCGTCCGAGCTTTGAAGTTCGGACACAACCTTCTGCATTCTCTGATTTTGGCCTCGACTTGTGTCCGAACATGGATGTCCGGACACAAGTTCGGACTTTGCGCGTGTCTGATTTCCTAAGAACGTCCGAACATCTGTCCGACCTTTGATGTTCGGACACCTCTGTCTCTACTGCTGTTTTAATGTTCGACCTGTGTCCGAACTTCGTAGTTCGGACACATGTTCGGACATCTGTCTGTTTTCGACTACTGAGTCTCGACTTGTGTCCGAACATTGATGTCCGGACACAAGTTCGGACATGGTACTGTTTTGACCGTAACTTGCTCGTTTGAGCTCTGTTTTGACTTCCGTTTGCGGGGTTAGATTCCCCTTCTGATTTCCAAGCCATCTATGTGCTTTCTGGTGCCTTTGGTGCACATATGCTTATCTGTATTTAAGCTTCTGTTTTGGGACCTAGTTATCTCTGTGTCTGAGCCTTTGGATGGCTGGTTTCACTGTCTCGTAGCGCGCTATGTAGGATCCTTCTGTTTCACGGGTGATGTTCCCCGTTCTGTTCACAGGTGTCCCACCTGTTCTGTTTACGAGTGAGGTTTCCTCGTTCTGTTCACGAGCTGGTTGCTCGTTCTGTCTGTATGCTGTGATCGCTAGTGTCCCACTCTGTTTTCTGCTTATGTCTGCTTCTGACTCTGTTTAGTCCTCTATTGTATGGACTTCTGTTCGGTTTTCTGACATGCTTATGGATTCCTTGCGACTCCTTCTGTTTTGACATTATTCTATAAAATGTTTTGAGCATGCTGGTTGATGAAGTTTGTCATCTACTGGGCATAGTTGTGTGCTCATTCCCCTACTTTACCTAACATTGCAGATTGATCAGCGAGGGTCACTTTGCAGCTCTGGAGTTTAGTCCGTTTTGTTGTTTAGATTCTTTTGGAGACTTTGTATTTGAATTTGAGCCTTTAGGGCCTCTTCAGTTAGCTCTTGCTTTTGATATTCGTTTTGGTGGGTTCTGTTATTACTTTGGGATGTTACGACATCATTTTGCTTTATACTTTATTCAAGTATTCATTTGGGCCTTATTTGATTATCTGTTTATTAGAGCCTTGCGTTATTATGTAATAATACGCGGCGTGTAATACCCCTAATTCCTAGGCCAGTGTTTGGGGGTGTTACACAGCGAGAGGACGAAGAGCGGTCGCCGACCGTTACTCGATAACTATAAAAGGGCGATGAGAGTCCTGCTCTCATCACGCTATTTTCCCTCACTTTCTAAACTCTCCAAGCATTCAAGCAATTTCTCTTCTTCCTTACAAACACTAGAGAGCTCTTGTGCGAAAAATCCATTGCCTCACAGCCACTCTAAGAATTCTCTAGCAAAAAGTTCGTAAACTCCAGAAAAATCCCTCGATCAAAATGGCACCAAAATCTGCTCTCCGCTCTAAGAAGAAGGTTGTCCTCAAGGAGGCTTCATCAGAACAAGTGGCCGACATGTGGCCGACAGAAGCCATCAGAGTATCACCACCCCCTCGCCTGTCCAAAGAAATGGAAGATCAACTTGTGCGAAGGGTGACAGACGAAGGCGAGCTGCAACAAGAAGAGGTACAATATATAAGCCTCTATTTTCCTAAGCTTCACCATCTAATCCAAACCGAGATTCTCAAACCCAAAATACTCCCAAATCCTACTCCTACCGAAAACCCAAACATGTCTTTCCCTGCTCCCTCACCGAAAGTTGCCACCAAACACTCAAAAGCCAAAAATCCCATTTTATACCCAAAATTTCAACCCCCTGGTTTAGGGTCTGTTAAGCTTTAGCGTTATGAGAAGCACTTTGGTCAAATGGTGGTGATTCCCGGTCCGATCGGCGCATTCCGGAGCACTAGGGGCAGTTCAGTCATCCTCGGGGGTATTTTCGTAATTTTCGAGGCCCTTAGGACCTCTTATAGGTTTTCTCTCTCCTCCAAAGAAGGGTCAGATCAATTCGAAATGCTTTGAAATTTTAACCCATGATAGAGGATGACATTTTGGGCATAATGGCGTTGGAATTTTGATTTTTAGAATTTCCAATAATTTTCTAGCAATTTCTGATTGAATCTGACAAGAAATTGAATTTAAAAATATTCCAATATTGAAAAAATTCGATTCCACCTCAAAAAAATCATAATTATCATCCTTGACACGTGGCTAACATTTCTTAGTCAGATTCTTTTGGGAAGTCACTTAATTAAAGTTCCAAAAAATCTCGTTTTTACTAGATTTTTTGTATCTTTAAAAATTCTATATAAAGGAGCAAATCTCTTGATAAAATCAGAATCACATAAGCTCCCAGAACCCTAGGCAATCAAAACTCTCTTCCATAGCCAGCCTCTCACGTTTTTGCACTTCCAACCACCAAAACAATACCGAAATTCTCCTAAAATCCACACTTCCACACAATTTTCAACTCCTAACATCGTTCTAACCATCCAACAATGGCTAAATCATCACCAAACATGAGGAATACCATCAACAATCAATAGTCAGAAGCCGGGTTCGAACTCAATCCAGAACCGAGATCAACAGAGCTCCCGACGAATCCCGACGTGAAGAATCATTGGGAATTCAAAGGTAAAACATGTGAGAATCTCACTTTTCTGACTCTCCACGACTTTACTAATCTTATTTCAAATTTTGGGTTCAAACCGATTCTTTTCGGCTTCTGTATTGTTATTTGTTTTCGCTTTTGCCTTGTTACTTGTTTGTTAAGTTTCATGCTTAATTCGACTTCAAACTGTGAATATTTAATTACTAACATCTTAGAAATCTTTCAGGCTACGCGTGCATAAATTTTGAGCCGAAAACACCGTCGGGAACCACCAAAAACCCACTGTTCGTGGGTGGTCCGAGACCACGGACGGGTTTTCCGTGTCCACGACACCCACAGACGGTGGCGGGATTTCTTATTTTTCAATTTTTCAAATTTTAGAGTTTTTAACATTACATGTCTGGGGCCACGAACACCCTGTCCGTGGCCCCGGACTTTTCAAGTTTACGTTTTTATTTTAATTCGGTTTTCATAATCATGTAGTTCAACTGGGGTCCATGGTCTCGGACATTAGGTCCGTGGCTACGGACATAATTAAGTTTTGACCTAATTCTGCCTCCAAAACCCTATTTTAGGTAGTTTAAATTTTCACTTTAATTTTATGTCAAAAATATCAAAATACTAAAAATTATAAACTTGCGCACTTAGGTTAAAACGACTTTGTAAAAAGCCGTAATTTGACTAAGTAAAGGAAAAACGACTTCTAGGAGTAATAAAAGTAATTTGAACCCTAAAGAAGTCGAATATCAAGCCCCTGAACCCGAACTCTCCTTTCCTAATTTGATCTAGGTTAAAATTAGATGGTGACTCATAATAGGTTCCAGTGAGCTAACTTAGGTTTTAATAATTGTGGTTATATGACTTATTTATTAAACTTAGGTTATAAGTGGACCTAAAACCCGATCAGATCCTAATCAACTTAAACAACATAGGATAGGGTTTAAAAATCGGGGCTCACAGAATGGCGACTCTGCTGGGGACAACTTCTTAATTTTAACACGTTTAATTTTAAGAAAGAGGGTTTAACTCGAAATTGTTTATTTACGGCTTTTATTACATTGTTTGTTTACTTTTGTGCGCACTTTAATTCCTGCACCTTTGCATCATATGAGAGCGAGGGTCTACGCAAACCTATTTCATCCCGGGACCCATTTGAGGGTCCCCTGTCAGGGACTCACGCCTTTTAGGTGATGTGAATAAGTGGGGGGAAAGAGGAGGATGTCGTCTAACCACATCCCCTTAATACTTGGGCTTTAGCCCCAAGCATTTTCCTGGCAGTGCCCTTACCAAGCCTTGTTTGGTCATTCAAAGACCCGACCGTAGACACACACCTTCAAGTGATGTGAAAAAAGTGGGGAAGCCCAAAGAGAATAGCATGCAAGCCCTATTCCTTTGTGGTGACCTGGGCCCAAGCCCCAAGCACCTCTCCAGATCGATCCATTCCCAAATTGGTTGAAGCGTCTAGTGAGGACATGTTGAACTTGAGTGAAACCTCGCTTGCTTGTATGACCGGCCCACCACCAGCCTAGAAATTGATAGGAACTCTTCCTACATCAACTCAGCCCAACCCGAATTTGCGGCTTTATTGTTTGCGGCCCAAAGGCCCTACTTGATTAGAATGTGTGAGTTATCTGTTCGGGCTTCAGCCCAAAAGTTTGGATTTAGGTGATTAATCTTTCAGCCCAATTTGAATTATCAATTTAGTTATAGGCCCACGAAAAACAAATCCACTTAAAATAATCCATGAGACATGAAAATCAATCAGGCCTTTCCATTTCAGCCCAAGGCCCACTCTAGTCTAGGTAGACTTTTCATTCGGGCTCCGGCCCAAAGTCCTAGATTTAAGCGCCATTACTTAGGCCTAATCAGAATCATAAGTTTAGGTTTCAGCCCTAAATTCCAATCTAGAACATAGTTTTAAAAATCATTCTGGTCCACATTCCTCATTTCTAGCCCAAACACATTCCGCCCCAAGTATCACACTCATAACTCATTCCATCTGGGCCCATAGACCAATTCATAGCTTTGGCCCAAGAGCTTCACTCTCGATCTAGAATTTCGGACCATAGCATAAAACATTTGAATCCAAGATAGTTTGCATGGCTCATTCATTTCAGTTTCTGGCTTCAAGGCCCAACAAAAAGCATCAAATGAATCTTAGACTTCAAGGTTTCTCTTTCATCCCAGTGGCCCATTCACGGTCCATGCGGCTTCCTTCAATCCGTTTGCTCTACTTCCAGATTAAGGGTATTCAGGCCCACACATCCGTTCTAGTCTAGGAATCACTCTAGCCCATGCAGTTCACTCTCAATTTGGAAAAGATTCAGGCCCAGGTTCCTCCTACATAACCCATAGGCATTCCTAGCTCAGACATTTTACAGAGCCTACTCGAAGTTCAGAAGAAAGACAATCACGGTCATCTTAATGGCGTCGCGACGGTCGACAGCTCGAGTCTTCAGTACGTTGGCATCAGACAGTTCAACATCACTATTTTAGAAGTTTTCTCGATTTAGTAGTTTTCTTTTCTCAGTTGTTCTTCCAAATTTTATGGTAGCTAGCTTCTTTAATCATTTTAGGTAGTTTTCCTAAGATTACAATTTTTGATGTCATCTTTCCATTCGTGAATTAGAGCATAGTTCCATTTTCATAATTTTTTGTGCATTCATTCAACAAAACAAAATAAAAAAATTTGTTTTTGAGGAAACGGATCGCGGAGTAATCATTTCCCGACTATAGAACAAAACGACTTGTCTTTTGTTTCTAAAAGGCTGAACATGCGTTGCCAAACACCACAACCTATCCCAAAGCATCCAAAATGATCCTCAAAGCGGTTCCAAGTGCACACTTGTCAAAATTGTTGTCATAAACCCCAAATCAACACTGGGGGCAATCTAAGTTTAGGTTCGTCATCTTTCGTCTTTCGTTTAAATGTGTGAACAAGTCTTAGAGTGAGAATTCATGAGAGTGTCTTGAGTGGAAAAATCATGAGTGAACGAGCGTGTCATTTTTACACGACTCCGGTGAGACCATCAAAGGTAAGCTAAACGGCATAACTCCGACCGAAGGAGATACTTTGTAAATTTACGCTTAGACCTGTGAAAAGTAACAAAGAACGGATACACAACTATCAGGAACGACGAAGCACCTAGGTACAGCACCACACAGCCAAAAAGCTTGTGAACCCTGAAATTAAACCCTAGGCACCCCCGCTGAGCCTTTCATATATCCATTTTCGATATTACAAAACTCCACAAAATAAGCCAGCCGATGATGAATAATCGACCCGGTGACCAACGAAAGCAAGGAGCCCGACTCTCCGATAACGTTTTCATCAGTCCAAAGAGGCAATGCCGCTATCAGCATGACGAAGCGATCTGCAAATGGTCCTAGAGTGACACGGGATCCAAAGAGCTAACATCAAAACAGCTCTCAAAGCTTAAAACCGGGAGACACAAGAACCCCGAAGGCGAAGTCAAGAAAGGATAAAAAAAAGGCAAACCTGAAATGCCTCGAAGAATTCTGAACGATAAAAAAGAAGAGAGATGGTTTAAAGGACAACTTCAAAAGTTCTAGGTCCAAAGCTCGAAAACAACGTCAACACAAAGCAGCCAAACGACTTCAAGACAAGGAAGATGAATCCGAGAGAAGACGCGAGATGCAGCTTTGGTCACCCCTTTTAACTCCACATACCTCAAATATTCCTCCATGGTCCGGTTGTCTTTCATCACACCCCATGGCCATGTTATAAGCTTTAAAGACTTCCAACTTGGTAATTGTGTATCTAATCACGTGAAAGTAACAGATCGAATGCGTAAATCCATCAAATATCAAATTCAATGGTCAAGAAGTTGTGACTGTAAGCGAGAAATGAGTGCAAACACCAAACACGTCAAGTGTAGGTTAGGAAGCACCACATCAAAACATAAGCCTTGACCCTGTGAGGACTAGACTTGTTCGCACGTTTAATGAAAGAAAATACTGGGGGCAATCGATCATTTCGATCGATTGCCATGAACTCTTGCTCAGATTGTCCTAAGGAAAAATACTGGGGGAAATTGTTGGTTCCAACAATTGCCGTGACAACACCAATTGAAACCCAAAGCTTGAGCACCACCAATACCACCACCACACAACCCCACATAAGCCATTACCTCTACATCATACCACACAGGCACACATAAGCCCTAACCTTCACACAATCACTCTCAGGCCCGTCATTAGCCTTACCTCCACAAAAACATCAAGCTCGTCACCATCCAAAACCACAACCCGACCTCAGGCTTGTCATAAATCCTGAACACCAGCAAAAGCTTTTAGCACCACAAAAAAACACCACACACTTCCACCAGTGGCATGTTCATCTTCTAAGAAACAAATTGTAGATCTGAAGTTTTTAGTCAGGAACTGGTGATTTTACTTCCCTTTTAAATAAAC
Source organism: Limonium bicolor (assembly GCA_023374045.1). Lineage (NCBI taxonomy): Eukaryota > Viridiplantae > Streptophyta > Magnoliopsida > Caryophyllales > Plumbaginaceae > Limonium > Limonium bicolor. The sequence goes on from CM041776.1 coordinate 30,023,558, forward strand.
AAAGTTTTTCTCACACATTGCCACGTTTGGCACATTTTTCAATGGCTTCTTATTTTGAATAAGTATCTTACATACATTGTGATTGCATTTTACAACTTTTGCATACACTTCATCATAGACCCGAGTAGAAGAACTCACCCGAGTAGAATAACTCACCCGAGTAGAAGAACTCAGCCTAGTAGAAGAACTCGCCCGAGTAGATGAACTCAACCTTAGGCTCATAAGACCTAGATCCATCTTTAGGCTCGTCATAAGACCTAGATCCACATTTAGGCTCGTCATAAGACCTAGATTCACCTTTAGGCTCGTCATAAGACCTAGATCCACCTTAGGGTCGTCATAAGACCTAGATCCACCTTTAGGCTCGTCATAAGACCTAGATCCACCTTTAGGCTCGTCATAAGACCTAGATCCACCTTTAGGCTCGTCATAAGACCTAGATCCACCTTTAGGCTCGTCATAAGACCTAGATCCAACCTTTAGGCTAGTCATAAGACCTAGGTCCACCTTTAGGCTCGTAGTAAGACCTAGCATCACTCTTTCGTTTACCTACTCTCATCAAACACATTACATTCATTTCATTCATATAGGCGTGTCACAAGACCTATTTGCATTATCCAGGTGCGTCACAAGACCTGGCGACAAAAAAGTTGGCGAGGTGATGGCAATAAATCCTCTTGTGCTATGTCAACTTATTTTGGGATCAACGAATGGAGGGCGATGGCAATAAGTCCCCAAGGTTTTAACCAGGAGTTATCCCTGCACACCGGCTTGGGGGGCAATGGCAATAAGTCCACGTTGGGTCCAGCCAGGAGCATCGGCACGGGTATTGGTCCCCAGAAGCATCCGAACATCATCAACATCATCAACTCAACATCATCATCATCAACATCATCAACATCATTAGCATCATCAACAACATCAACAACATCAACATCACTAGCATATCATCATTCCTGCATCTACACATTATCTCATTTTTCGCTTTTAGGTAGTCAACGCCATAGAAGTGCTTGACATTTACTTCATTATTTCGCTTTTTAGGTAGTCAACGCCTTAGAATCGCTTGACATTCATTTCATTATTTCATTTTTTAGGTAGTCTGCCTTAGAATTGCTTGACATTCATTTCATTATTTCGTTTTTTAGGTAGTCGACGCTTTGGAATCGCTTGACATTATTTCATTTTCACTCACAGGTAGTCAGCGCCTTAGAACAGCTCGGCACAATCTGCATGCAGGGTCTTTAAGATCTAAAATTTTGGGGTATCTCTCAGGCATCAACTACACTTTTCATATCCATTACAAAGTCTAGTTGACAGGGGGCAATCTGTTATACCCAAAATTTCAACCCCTCGGTTTAGGGTTTGTTAAGCTTTAGTGTTGTGAAAAGCACTTTGGTCAAATGGTGGTGATTCCCGGTCCGATCGGCGCATTCCGGAGCACTAGGGGCAGTTCAGTCATCCTCGGGGGTATTTTCGTAATTTTCGAGGCCCTTAGGACCTCCTATAGGTTGTCTCCCTCCTCCAAAGATGGGTCAGATCAATTCGAAATGCTTTAAAATTTTAACCCATGATAGAGGATGACATTTTGGGCATAATGGCGTTGGAATTTGGATTTTTTGAATTTTCAATAATTTTCTAGCAATTTCTGATTGAATCTGACAATAAATTGAATTTAAAAATATTCCAATATTTAAAAAATTCGATTCCACCTCAGAAAAATCATAATTCTCATCCTTGACACGTGGCTAAAACTTAGTCAGATTCTTTTGGGAAGTCACTTAATTAAAGTTCCAAAAAATCTCGTTTTTACTAGATTTTATCTATCTTTAAGAAGGTCTATATAAAGGAGCAAATCTCTTGATAAAATCAGAATCACATAAGCTCCCAGAACCCTAGGCAATCAAAACTCTCTTCCATAGCCAACCTCTCACGTTTTTGCACTTCCAAGCACCAAAACAATACCGAAATTCTCCTAAAATCCACACTTCCACACAATTAACATCGTTCTAACCATCCAACAACGGCTAAATCATCACCAAAACGTGAGGAATACCATCAACAATCAATAGTCAAAAGCCGGGTTCGAACTCAATCCAGAACCGAGATCAACGGAGCTCCCGACGAATCCCGACGTGAAGAATCATTGGGAATTCAAAGGTAAAACATGTGAGAATCTCACTTTTTGACTCTCCGCGACTTTACTAATCTTATTTCAAAATTTGGGTTCAAACCGATTCTTTTCGGCTTCTGTATTGTTATTTGTTTTCGCTTCTGCCTTGTTACTTGTTTGTTAAGTTTCGTGCTTAATTCAACTCCAAACTGTGAATATTTAATTACTAACATCTTGGATCTTTCAGGCTACACGTGCATAAATTTTGAGCCGAAAACTGTAATACCCTGAATTTTTGTAACCCTAATGGAAACCATAGTTCCATAGGAATTATTAGATAACACCAGGAAACCCTAGTGGTCGGGAATCAACCAAGAAACCCTGCAGAAACCCTAATTAAGGAAGTCCCATAAAACAATGAAATTTCGGGAAGTTATTTAGAGGTCAAAAAGCCCCGGTCAACTGTGGTCAAACCTTGGTCAACCTTGGTCTAACCTAGGTCAAACATTGGACAATGGTCAAACCTTGGTCAATGGTCAACTTTGACCATGATGATGCAGTGATGATGATGATGCAGTGAGCAGTGATGATGATGTAGTGATGATGCAGCGATGATGTCGGCATGACATAATGATGATGTAAGCGTCGAGGTGTCAAGAGATGATTAGTTACACATGGTCCAATCAAGAGAAGCCTTGTGTCATCTTCATTAATGACTAAACTCCCTTAGGTGTCACTTTATCATTCGACAACAGTTGGAACCAATGAGGGTGAAACACGTGTCCTAACCTTATTAATTATTCTTGTCCTTATATAATCATGAAGATGATAAGGCTTATCACCTTAATAATGAGGGGAGGCCACACATGGAGGGTGAAGATTAATCCAAGCAAAATATCTATGATCCAAGGGTTGTAAGTGAAGACATCTTTCTTAACCTCATCACTATTCACTATTCTTGTCCTATTCTCATTATTAGCCATGCCACTTGTCTCCTTCATTTAATGCACCGTGGCTTAGGTGGAAGGATGGGATTTAACCTAGACAATTGTCACTAATCTAATGGCTTAGGAAGAGATAAGGATATCTAGGTAATCATTAGCTTATATTTTACAAATCTAAAGCCATTTTCTAATTCACTTTCGGCCAAGATAAGAAGGAGGACAACCGACTTCATCTCTTCATTCTCTTATTCACCCTCACACCATTAGAATACCATAGAAGCTCATAGAAGGCAACACCCACCATTAGAGAAGAGAATTCAAGCTAGAAATCAAGGAAAAACAAGATTTCAAGGAGGGAGAAGAAGCTGGTGACCTTGGGCGAATTGGTTGGTGGAAGAAATTGATTCAATTAGCTAAGGAACTTGTAAGGACGTGGCTAAGATGTCAAGGAGAGTCCAGGTAACACTTATGCTCACCATTTCTTTCTTTAAACCCTGATTTTGAGCTTTAACTCTTGTTGATGGTAACTTCCGAACCCTAGCTTCTCTTGAGCTTAAATTTTGACAGTGTTCTTAGATATTTTAATAGACTAAGAACAAAAATTAAGGCGAAATACCTTTGGGAAGTAGGATAATTTCTAGGAAACTTTTAGGAAGGAAAAATGTGTTTTAAGACTCCATGAGTGATTTCGATGGGATTTTGTTTTTTGTGTTATTATACCCATATTAACTCATAATTGATTATAGGTGGTGGGAACTCGTGGTTAGACATAAAAATGCTAGGTTAAGGTGGGAGGGCTTAAATGGTGCTTTAAGCCTTGAGACTTAGTTAAATAGGTTTCCGAATTCATCTTGCCTTGAAATTTTGAGGGTATTCTTATATTTAGAATTTAGATCCATGGTCAAAATTTTAGGTCGAAACTCATTTGGGAAGTCATTCGAATTATTAGGAAGTGATTTGGGTTAAAGGTGTGCTTTAAGCTTGTATAAGTATAATTGTGGGTTGGTTATTGATTTAATGGTTTATCTGGTCATTATAGTCCTAATATGACTTGTGGTTTAAGTTTTATGAGATTGTGAGGTGTAAAATATATAAGGAAGTCCTGTAAGGATATGTATGTGTGTTAAAACTTGGAAAGAAGGAAAATTGTGTTTAAGTGTGGTTTTGGGTGTTTTGTTGCTTGGTTTAGCCTTGAAAGGGTTGGAATGATATTGGTTTGACTATTTATCAGAAAATATGATGTGGATATCTTAACCCCTTTCTAAGGATGATTGTGTTGTAATATTGTTCTGGAAGGTTTTGGGAATGATTTTTGAGTTATCCTTGTGTTGAATGTTGATTTATGACTGATAAGAGATTGAGCTGGTTTCTGGTTGAGTGAATGGTATATTCATGGAAGGAGCTTATTATTACATGAATTGTGAAGAATCTATTCGAGAGTTTTACTACTTATTTGATCATGATTGAATGTTGGATTGGAAATTGTATTGTGTGTGATACTATGTGATGGTGGACTTGTTGGTTGGTTGGATGGTGATATTGAGAAAGGCTATGGTTAGCCTCATTGAGAAAAGCTATTTGAGCAACTGAAATTAAGTCATTTTATGGCTTGCCGTATTGGCGACTGATTATTAGACTCCTACCAATGAATTGGGGTCGTCCTATGATCTACTCTTTGAGCTATGGTTAGCCTTAGGGGGTGTGCACACTTAAGGACATAGGGCCAGAGAATTGAGAGTTGTGGATTTCACTTTGTGATTCCAGTGGGGTGTTGAGATTTATCTGATTCACAAGGTACGAATGTGATGGTAATCCAAGGGCAGGTAAACTCTTCTGTGTGATATACTCTTACTGCTTGCCTATGCTTGTCTGATGCTTAATTGTTATACAAAGAGTTTTAAAGAGAGAATGAATTTTACAGGGTGTGATATTTGTTACTCAGTTTTGCTGACGTTTTCTGGTTTGTGCCTGTGGCCCCTTTGTGTGATTGCTTGCTGGCCACAGATTTGTGTTTATGGTTGCAGGTCAAGTTGATTCTTTGTGTGATATTGCTCTTGAGCTTGGGACAAGGGAACGCGCCGACATAACTAGGAATTTTATTTATTTGTAAGTGGCAAACTCCTTGGAGCATGTTCCGGGAGTTAGGTTGTAGGTGGATTAGCCTTAGCATCCACACTAGTTGGTGTGACGGTAGCACTCCGGTTTGGCTTAGGTGTTATTTAGTCTTCCGCTGTAAAATATTGTAGAAAGTTGTACAAAAATAAATAAATAAATAAATTAGGGTGTGAAAACCGGGGTGTTACAAAAACACCGTCGGGAACCACCAAAAATCCACTGTCCGTGGGTGGTCCGTGACCTCGGACCCATGTCCGGGACCACGAACGGGTTGTCCGTGGCCACGGACACCCACGGACGGTGGCGGGATTTCTTATTTTTCAATTTTTCAAATTTTAGGGTTTTTAACAATACATGTCCGGGCCCACGGACACCCTGTCCGTGGCCCCGGACTTTTCAAGTTTACGTTTTTATTTTAATTCAGTTTTTCATAATCATGTAGTTCAACTGGGGTCTATGGTCTCGGACATTAGGTCCGTGGCTACGGACATAATTAAAATTTGACCTAATTCTGCCTCCGAAACCCTAGTTTAGGTAGTTTTAATTTTCACTTTAATTTTATGTCAAAAAATATCAAAAATACTAAAAAATCAGAAACTTGTGCACTTAGGTTAAAACGACTTTGTAATAAGCCGTAATTAGACTAAGTAGAGGAAAAACGACTTCTAGGAGTAATGAAAGTAATTTGAACCCTAAAGAAGTCGAATATCAAGCCCCCGAACCCGAATTCTCCTTTCCTAATTTGATCTAGGTTAAAATTATGTGGCGACTCATAATAGGTTCCAGTGAGCTAACTTAGGTTTTAATAATTGTGGTTATATAACTTAGTTATTAAACTTAGGTTATAAGTGGACCTAAAACCCGATCAGATCCTAATCAACTTAATCAACATAGGATAGGGTTTAAAAATCAAGGCTCACATCCCAAAGTCCCAAAGAACCAAGATCTTTCCACTACTACAACGAGTCGCATAACTCGCCCAAGTCGTGCCTCCAAGCGTGCCAAAACCCAAGAAGAAACTCCACAAAAAGCTCACTCCACACCAGGAGGAGCAACGCGCAAGTTGCACTTCACCGACGACGAGGAAACCACTCCCTCGGCGGTCGTCAAGGCCGTCGTTCGACTGATAGAAGAAGAGGAGGTGCAGAGTGACGAGAAGTCACAAAAGGAGGTTACAGCAGAAGAAAGGGGTCACGAAGAAGGTGTGATTGCCCAAGATTATGAGGAGGAAGCGGAACCAGTCGCTCAGACTGCATTACCAGTCGACAATCGGTCGCCGACACCTCAAAGACCTGGTAATGAGGATGATAGCGACACAGAATCCACACCAGTCATATACACTCTCCAGGAGCGTGAGCAACTAAGGAAGGAAAAAGGAAAAGAAATAATGGGTCCATCACTTCACGCTCTAGGGCTGGAGGAGCCCCTCCAAGCGAAAAAGGTAGTTTCGAAGCCTTAACCTCCACAATCCTTGAAGCGTCTCCAGAAGCTCAAGGAGTTAGAGCCAGCCTTGATCAAGGCTGAAAACATAAACGATAGGTCATGTCCCGTCTTACCAAAGACACTGGACCTAGAGTGGATGGACAAGATGGGTCTAGGAGAGATCCAGAAGCTGTTGGAGTACCAAGGATGGGTGGACTTTCTCCAAGAACCTATCACCGTCTACACAGAGCTGCTCGTCAAAGAGCAGAAAAGTCTACAAACCGACGGCTAAATCGCTTCGCGTTCTATAATTCTTTCTCTCCTAAGGTTTTTTTGAGTTTTAGGTATTTTCTCAGCTTAGAATTGTTTCGTCCTATTGACATAAGTCTTGCGATCTCTAAGCGGGATTTTCAGTCATCTATCCCTCCGTCAAAGTGAAGAACGAGTCTTAAGCGAGTGAAGTGCCCCATAAGCTATAAGTGCGAGCTATATGTAAGAATTCCGTGAGCAGCGATTGAACTGAACGTTCCAAGTGCATCCAGCAGGAATTGAACCTACGAATTTACCCCTTTTGGTATAGGTTGGGCGCTTTAACCATAAAGCCATGGATGCAAAGAGACTCAGCGAGTGAACTAGGTTTAGGTATTCTTTCTCGAGCTTCTATTTCTTCCGTTAAAGGCGATTCGAGAAAAGATGGAATAGGAAGACGTGTTTCCAGAACAAACAAGATACGGGTTGAGAAGAGGGAGTTAGCAAAGTTGGACAAGATAAAAAGCACATGCGCCATCTCGGATCACTTCAAAGCAACGACGACGATGACTATATTGATTCAAGGGTTCAAGGCGTAGACATCAACATCTCCAAGTCTTGGATCTTCGAGACTTTCGGCCTGGAGCCTGAAGGACTAATCGTTCCAAAAGAAACAACTTGGAATGACCTAGGACACCTGGGAGGAAAATGGTCAATCTGCTCAACAAAAGAGCAACAATGAAGAACTTCCATGCAGTAGAGATGTCCATACCAGACAGAGTTCTCTTCAGTCTACTCACCCACAACATCACCCCATGGAACCAACGCACCCACATCGTCAACGCAAAAGATGTGAGGTTACTCTATGCCCTCAAGACCAAGGAGAAAATCGACCTCCCTGCTATGGTTCTTCTCGCCATTGAGGAGAGTCGCTATGTAAATCAGGGTCTTGTGCATGGGGGAGTGGTGACCAAGGCGCTACAAGAAAATGAAGTGGACACCGACAGGTTCCACAAGTGTGCGCGCACCGCTCAAGACAGCATCTGTTCAAAGATGTTGTCCAAGATGGGGATCAAGACGAAGGGAGATAAGCTAGTGGTCGCTCAGAAGCCCACAAACAGCGAGGACTCAAGGTCAGAGCCTCGACCAACCGCAAGAGCATCGGCACTCAAGAGGAAGAGAAGTCTCTCACTGGTCCACGACAGGTCGGGGACCAGTCTGGATACTTCAGCTAGGGATGTTCTAAAGAGTGTGAGAGTTACTCTCACTGCTGTGCAGGCTGTCTCCAGAGAACCAAGTGTTCATCACATGGTTCAAGGAGCTATAGACTTCATAGACTCCCACCTCTATCTTGAGTGTTCTTTGTCTCTTAGAGACATGAGTGAACCCATGAGCAAAAAATTAGTTTCTAGTTAGATTTTTCTATTTTCCTTTAATGTTTTTGCTGCCATTGACTATCTGTTTCCAAGTCAATCTTTCGATATGAATGAAAATGCAACTGTTCCTTGTCGACTTGAATGATCAACCTTGTTTACAAAATAATATATTGTGTTGGCTGCTTCTTCCTTGATTAAAAATGGCAAGTGATCAGAGATATTTAGTCTCATCCATTCCACTAATCTTATCTCCAATCTTGACACCTAAAAGGCCTACAAACATAGCCCACAAGATGTATCACCTCATTTATTACCACTCATCGAGCAGTCGTCGAGCCTATCTTCAAATGTCTACAAATACGTGCTCAGTTTAGTTGCCACTCACAATCATCACTTCACATCTCACAAAATGGCACAAACTCTACAAAGCTCCTACAACTCAAATGAGAAAACAATCCATTCCACTATTCGCAAGCTCATGTTCACAAAACATCCAAAGAAGTACGTCACCCAAAGCTATGTCCAACCAAACTCTGACTCGTTCACGGCATGGTCTAGAACCTCAAGTGTTACTCCATCTCATACTAGGACTCCTCACTGCATGGAGTTTACAGTAGATTATGAAGAGTCAGACCTCTCCACCACAGCTCACCCTTGTGCAAAGCTTTTTCGGAGGATGAACCTTATGGCCTAGATGTCACCGAATGGGATACCCAAACACATCACTCTATATAGATTATCTCGATTATACTTGTAGTTTCTACTCTATGGAATGTTATGGCCTTTACAATACCTTAAGTCGTGTAGTTGCTCCCTATTTTTTATGTATGGCAAAGGGGGAAAGAAAGATATGTACTTGTGACCTATGACTATTTTCCTTGTATTATGTAACCATCTTAAGAAGGCTCTCTACTATGGTTTATAGTATAAAAGTTGCATATTTTGTCGTTCAGGTAAATCTTTATCTTTCAACCTTTAACAAACTCAAGGGGAATTCTTCTTAGGGGGAATTTCTCAAATTTTTAAGTTTCCAAGTACATATATTTTTGCATAGGTTTCCATCATCAAAAGGGGGGAAATTGTTAAGTCAAGATCCTTTAGTTTTGATGATAGCAAACATTGTATTGTATATTTACCATGTTTGTTAAGCTTTGATATTCAGATAGTCAGGCAAAGGAGTGGCTTTGCACGCAAGGTTGCAAGCGCACTCAATTCATGACATGTGCCCAACCGGTCGGGCACCTGTCTAGGAGAGCTCACGCTAGAACTTCTAGCACACACAAGAAGTCAGGCATCACACAAAGATATCTCTTATGCTTCAGGAGTAAATCAAGGACAAAGACTGCAAGAAGATCGACATACTCATTCAAACTCACACATCCTCATATTCTACTAGCACACAACAAGAATATAACTCATTATTGTGCAAATGGACAAGATAAATAAAGAGCTACTTATCAGAACGATTACATAGCCATAATAAAGTCTAAAGGAGCATTTTTGAGCATTAATGAGCCAGACAAGATCAGACAAGTTGAGCACACAAGTTGAGCTCAACCAATCGAGAGAGCTGCCGCCGACATGTTCAGTAGCAAGGTGACACATGTTCCGACAACTCCAGATCAAGTTGAAGCCTCTCTACAATTCTAGTGTGGTTGTTATGTAATAGGTCGAAACAGTAATCGACTCCTTGAGTCTAGGAGTTTGTAGGATGGTAGTTACATCTTAACTAACCATATATATACGCATTTATGTCATATGTAAGAAAGTATGTACAAGAGAGAAAAAGAGAGAGATTATCTGAGCAAGTGTGAATCAGACTTAAGTGTGTGTAAAGGCTAGAGAGTTGGTGTACTGGATAGGACTGGATTTGTGTGACAACACTTTGTAATTGGTAGACTGATCAGTCGGGGAGCGGTTGGGGAACCGTAGGCCGGCTGTTAGGAGAGGCTAGAGGACTTTAGGATAAAGTCCTAAACTGTCCCGAGTCCGTGTGTGGGGCGAGGGAGATTGAGTGAATTTCGTGTGTATAAATTCTCAATCAAAATGAAGTTTCCAGTTTAAGTTTATCTCGTGTCTTTCCTTAACCATCAAAGTTTATTTGAGTCAGCGATACGTCCACGATCGATCGGGGATGCATCAGGAGCGCTAGCTAGTTTCAACTATACATAGGTGGGTACACATATTTATAGGATCTTTTTCTCCCTCTTGCTTCAGATCAGGTGTTTGGTCTAATAGGGGAGGAGGGATACGCTGAACGTACCCGAATTGGCGGAGACAACGCTCCGGCATTATGGCTCATTCACCCCCATATACTACAAGGTACCCCTGTATGAAATACCCCAAACCTAGTTTGTTGTTTAAACACCTAAATATGGTGTAATAAGACTAAAAAGAGTCTTAGAAACATTAGTAAACAAAAGGAAACACAAATGTGCTTTAAAGTCAATAAGAGCCAAAATGTGCTCTAAGCTTGGGATAAACTTGGTTAAGACCTAATGAACTTACCAAGACCTCATTTATATACTAATGAACTTATTAAACCAATTACCAAAGAAAACCAAGCTTGAAAACAAGTTAAAACACAAAATGTGCTTTAAGAAGTCTTAAAGCACATTTTTGAAAAATTATCTTGTAAATGGGTTTTGAGTGGCTAAATGTCCATCATTACTCTTATATATATATGTGTACTATATAGTATCACATTTGGGTGGCTATATTAATGGGAAATTAAAAATTTCACTTCTAAGTGCCTTGTTTTGGTGAATGCTTTTTTTATAAGCTAGTTTATAACATATGTTGTATTAAGTAATTAAGTTGACAAACAAAGACTAAAGTACCCTCATATTAATAAAGGGGGCCGGTTTCTTAAGTGTGTGACTCACCACTCACTTGTTATTTTGTTAAACAAAAAAAGATGACTAATATAACTACTTTTTACTTTATAAGCATAAATATCTTCTTAAAGCAAATTCTATCTCATTCTCTCTTTCCTTAGTTGATTTCCCACGGTTCCAAACACCATCTTCCTCCTTCTTGCTGTTCTCTCACGGTAATACCACCACCACCATTAAAGCTCTAGCTTTGACCACTTGTAAAATCTAGCTCACTTGTCCAAATCAAAAACAAACACCACCAATCTCTTCCTCTCATCAAGCTCTTCATTCCTATCTTCTCAAAACTTCAAGAGCCCCATTTCGGTGCCAAGGTGTTCCACCATTGAAGGAGCTTGAGCTTGTATTTTGACATATTATTACTCTCCTTTGCTTCTAGGTAAGGAATCTCAAAGAAAAATCATGTTTCCTCCATGTTTTTACCTTGACCGAAAATACACATTGATATAGCTCTTTGTGTGACTTTGTTCTAGCTTCATTTCAACTCTTCATAGACTAGGTGGAGTCCTCTCTTGTTATATATTCAAACTCTCTTCAAAGATCAAGGTAAAACAACTACATTAATGTTTTTGAAACAATGTAAAATTAGGGTTTACAATGAGATGAAGCTTATAGCTTGAATACTCATTATAATGTTTGTATATTGTTTATAACTTGAAAGGAATCAAATACCCTACCGGTCTTGTAGTGAAACAAGAAGGAGTTGTTTGGAAAAGAGGTAAATCAACTAACCTAATGTGGTTTAATGCCTTAGGAGAAATGAGCTTATAATGCTTGTTAAAACTACCTAAAGAGCAAATGGTGAATGACCTAGTAAATGTTCTCAAGGAGACTAGTAAAATAACATATGTCTTGTTGTATGTAATCGCAGGTTAAAGGCATATATATTGTGGAAATTCAGTGTTTATGATTTAAGCACTTTAAGGGCCTAAGAGCCATGCATTTTAAGGGCCTAAGTGCCATGCAATTTAAATTATGCACTATATTGTGATGTAGTGTGAATTTGGTGAAGTTGTGTAAGAGAGTGTTCTTGGTGTTCTTAGTGTTCTTGTGTGTTTAATGGTGAGAACAATGTGCTTTGGTGTAACAAAATGCTAGGAGAACCTATGTCGAAATTTAGGAAATGAATAAGGAGTTCATGATGTTTTAAAGGAATTTTGATGAACTAGGAAGTGCTCTAGAGTGTAACAAGGACTTAGGCATGATCTTGAGGTTTTAGTAAGTACCAAAGTCATTTTGGGACTTAGGTAAAGACTTAGGCAAACTTTGGTAAGATAAGGAGAAAGTGTACACTTGGAAAAGAGTTTCAAGAAGAATATAAGGAGTTAGTTGTGAGAGATGATGCTTGGGAGATGATGTTAAAATAAGGAGAAAGCTTTTGGGATAGTAGTTATCATAGGCATGAAACACCACTTGAAAAACTAGGAGAAAATATTGTAAGTGTTAGGAATTTTGTGAAGATATAAGTAAAGGTTTAAGGAATTGGAAAATGAGTTTTATGAGTGTTTAAGGATGTCTTAAGGTGTGTTCAAAGTGCCCAAATGAGGTTAGGGGGTACTAGGTTATATAGGGTGAAGTTTTGAGTTGAATGTGAAAAGGAAAACAAAGTCTGGGGCAGACCGAACTTGCGACCGAACTTGCAAGTTCGGTCGAGCCCAGTTTACCCTGCGAGAATTGGCTTCTGGAATGGACCGACCTTGGGGACCGGACTTGCAAGGTCGGTCGGGCTTGTATTTTGTGTACGGATTGAGTTACTGGAAACGACCGAACATAGGCCGGACTTGGCAAGTTCGGTCGGGCTAAATTTTCAAAGGGAAGAAACTCTCGGGAAAAGACCGAACATGCGACCGGACTTACAAGGTCGGTCGGAGTAGAAAGTTTTGACGGAAATGTGTTCTGGAATCGACCGAACTTGGGTAAGTTCGGTCGGTAAGGTCGGTCGGACCTAAACTTGTAAAAAAAAAAAACAGAAAAGAATGTGACTTATGTAGTTAACCCTAGGGTGTATAATGAAGGTAACCTAGGGTAGAATAGGCAATAAAACATGTCATACAATCATGTTAAATACGTAGTAAGTTTGAAGTTAAATAAATAATTAACCGACGTTACTAATGTGTTTAGGATTCTCTCAAGGCGGAAATCAATCGAGGCAAGGACCAAGGTATGGTTTTCTTGCAGTCTGTTGCCTACCGGTTTACACCGGCTTGTGTGTTTTGTTTTTTCTGTGTGTTTATGACTTTGTAAGATTAAACCATGTAAGGAGTTTACAGTTGTTAAATATTATTATGTTGTTAAGTATGACTCTCTCTTCCCTTGCGTGTGTCTAACAAGACTTGACCTATTATTGTGAATTGTTTGTAGTTCAATGATGAACTACTAACAAGGGCTAACGGGGGAAGTGAGGAGTCTGGTCTGTTCCGGCCACGCGTGTGAGTATGGGAGTCGATGTCATAACCGGTTCGATTCTCTCTGTATGTTATGGCTGAGTTTCCAATTTGGTTTCAACCTTCCCTTTAGCTTAACCAAGGCTATTTTACTGACTCACGTCGGGCCACAGGGGCATACTATGTGTTATTTCGGTGTGCTTGGATCACTATATCTGAGGCACCTTGTGTTAAGTTAACCGTTCAATCTAACCGGACGGTAACGAGTTATTTAACGAGCTAAGTATGAGCATGGCAACATTCTCTAGGCTCTCAATGGGGACTAACTGTGTTGGTTCTCTTCCTAAAAGGAATTGTATGTGTGTAATGTGTGTTATGATGTGTACAATACCCATGTTATGTTATATATGTATAAGTTGTGTGTTTTAAAATAAATGCCATGTCATCATGACAAATAGTTTGCGCGCATCCCGGTAGCCGATGGGCTGCGCGTTAACCATGCCAGCCAGGGTTGCTGACCCCCTCGGGGGATCCATATTTCTTTTACTGCAGGATGAGGATCGAAGAAGCGGAGTGGCTCTAGATCCTAGGTTGTAGTTTACTTTGAGTACTTTTGGATGTTGGCCCGGGATGCGCCTGTGCTCCCGTGGCGTGCTATATATTGGTTATGACGGTTTACAGTGACAGTATACAGTGAAGGACTTATGTAAACACTCGGTATTTTGTGGATGTATATATTGGTTGTTAGTTCTATGCTCGGGAGTCTGATCATCAGACCGGTACACTTGTATTGTTCAGCCTTGTTATCCACGTGGGTGGTTGACGGCGTTGTAGCACCAATCGTTTAGTTACTGTTTAGTTGTTTATATTCCGCTGCGATTCCAAGTATTGTGATGTGCGTAGTAGGGGTGTTACAAAAAGTGGTATCAGAGCGAAGTATCGCTCTGATGACTAGAATACCGAGCTTAGGGATATACCGAGTTAGGAAACCTAACTACAGATACCTAAGTGAACAGATTTGGAAAGGTTAACCACTAACTAAGTGTGGAATTACCTGGTGTCGGGAAGATGCTATAACCATTGGACCGATAAGTGTGCAAGCATAATGCTAATGAAATGTTCATATGAATTCAGATGGCAGGTAGACCACGAGGTAGGGGCCGCGGGCGCGGTACTGGAGGTGCGGGTGACCAAGGCGATGATACTACGGCACAGACCATGGCTGAGGCAGTTGCAGCCGCCGTAGCCCAGTTGGTACCCGATTTGGTTGCTGCTATACAGCAAGGGCAACAGCCCGGAGTTCAGCCACCACCACCACCGCCCCGAGAGACCAATTGGGTCAAGGCGTTGGCTGATCTGAGGCCGCCCTCATTCAGTGGGGAGACCGATCCCCGTAAGCTCGAGGCGTACATCTCCGAAATGGAGACCGCCTTCGAAACCCTAGCACCACCTGAGCAGGTCAAGGTACGACTTGCTGCTTATTACTTGAAGGGCTCGGCACAGAGCTGGTGGAAGCTTGTGCGAGAGGGCAGAGTTGCTGACCCGACTTTTCTATGGAGGGAGTACACGGCTCTGCTGCGAGCCAAGTACTACCCTATACATGTGCAAGAGGCCAAGCGCCTGGAGCTGGACAGTTTGAGGCAAGGGGATAAGATGACGGTAGATGAGTACTACTCAGCCTTCATCGGACTCATCCACCTGCTACTGGATCTGGGTTACTCAGACCGGATCCTTGTGAACCGTTTCTACAACGGACTGAACTATCGCCTACGCTACGGCATGGGGCCTACTGGATATACCACTTTGCAGGTAAAGGATTACGGTGTAATGTGAATAAGTGTGTACGATGTGTTAATGTGTTGTGAATTTATTTGGCGGGGCATAACTGACACCCTAAATATAGGAGTGCTATCATGCCGCTGCAATTGTGGAGATCACCGTCCGTCTGAGGGACGAGGAGAGTGCGCTCAAGCGCAAGGCTCAGAACGAGGGCCAAGGCACGCAAGGGCAGTGGGGAGGGAAGAAGAAGAAATCATACCCCCAGTCCCAGAAAGGACAGCAACAGGGTGGCAAGGGCCAGACCCAGACCACCACTGCTGAGGAGCCTTTGCAGCTCACCTATGCGTATGCGGCCAAGCCCCTACGTTCTTACCCACCTAAGGGTAATTGTCTAATCCTGTGTGATAAGTTAGAGTATATGTTGATAAGTTGTGGAACAAGTATTGATTGTGTATTGTGATAGCAGCTAGCACGGGCTCTGGACCGGAGTGCCACTACTACTGCAAGTGGTGCAACGGCGACCACCCCGGCAAGGACTGCAAGGGTAACGATGTTCAGTGCCGATATGTAAGAAGATGGGTCACCGCGATCACGAATGCTGGCAGAACCCGAATAGTAGGAACTACAGGCCCAAGGGGCAATGGAAGGGTAAGGCCACTGCGACCACCGATGGCCAAAGACGGCGAACCAGCCACCCCCAGATCAGAGGTACACAGAGTCCCAGAAGGGGAAGGGGTCGGGGTCAAACAAGGCCACCCTGAATGTGGTGGACCGGTCTGAGGCGCCAGGGCCCTCTTCTAGACCAGGTACCGCCTAAACTGTTGAATGAAATAAGTGTCTGCATACCGCATTTCATGCATGTGTGTGAGTGAGTTTAAATAAACAACCATGTGAGTAAATAAATAAAGTATAGTGTGAGATTACCTAATTAGAGTACTCTAAACTTAAAGGAACCTTCAATATATGTTATCCAATCCCACCCACACCAAACCCTGAAGAAACCACCATCAACATCACCGACTTTCCATTGGAGCAATGTCAGGTTATCCAGCCAGGTATGATACTCTTAAATGGATACCTGACACCGGAAGCACAAATCCATATCATCAGACGATGCGACGAACTTGGAGCAAAACCAGGAGGGTTCTACACACCAATATCCGAACGGAGCAAGGATGCAATTAAAGATGATGTGCATGGGTAAGGACTGGAACCCTTACACCAAGACATATCAAGAATGCGAGCCGAAGACGGAGCAACAGTACCAAGTATACCAGAGGAGTTCCATGCGGTCATTAATCACGCCGTGGGAATTGCTCAACAAGTTGAAATGGATTCAATTCCAAGTGTGAAAGCAGATCTATGTGTTGTGAACTTCTACCAGAAAGGTGGACGGTTAGGTATACACCAAGACAAGGACGAGACTCACGAGTCTCTAAGTAAGGGAGTACCCGTGGTGTCTTGGTCCATTGGTGATACCGCAGTGTTTGTGTATGGCGAGCAGAAGCGTGCTGACCTCGCAAAGAAGCTACTGTTGAAATCGGGAGATGTATTAATCATGGGTGGGCAATCAAGGATGCTATACCATGGCATCAGAAAGATCAAACTGAATACCGCACCGTCGGCAGTGATCAATGCCACACACATGAACCCGGACGTTTGAATTTGACCTTCAGACAGTTTTAAGCCTTGTATAATTATGTGATGTGATAAACCAGTGTGTATTAAGGATGTTGTAAGTGTAAATCATGGCGACAGTATAAGCCAATGAATGTTGTAAAAAGAGTGTGTTAATGAATAAAGTGGAGTTGTTTGAAGCATATAAACCGTGTTGTTACCCAATACTTATTAGTTTGCCAATGAATTAGGCTGTGCACTCGGAACGGGAGGTATACTGAGTGTCTGCAATAAGGCAGAAGCCGGCAAGAGCGGCACTCCTCACCGGTACCTTTCCAGTGAATGGCGTGGATGCATCGATCTTGTTCGACTCTGGAGCCTCACACACATTCATTTCGCTATCATTTGCGAAGAGGCTGGGGTTAGACGGTGAAGAGATGCCAGACTTCGTGGTCACTCTCCCGTCGAAAGAGCGGATCAGGTGTACCGCTACTACCGAGATGCTGTTGTTCGAATCAGGGGTGAAGAGTTTCCGATCGACTTGATAGAGTTCGACGGGCTAGGCTTTGATGTGATTGTCGGGATGAACTGGTTGGAGCGGTACAAGGGCAGAATCCTGTGTGCCGAGCATCGACTGCTTCTTCGGAGTCCATCTGGGGTTACGATATCTTACCGCCAGAGGCCCAGGGAGCCTTCGACTCAGATCATCACCGCCATGGCTATGTATCGTGAGTTACGACGAGGGAGTGATGTATACCTCTGCTATGTCCAGACATAGAGAGAGACCCTGAGTTTAGCCCAGATGTGCCGGTAGTGTCGGAGTTTCCTGATGTATTTCCTAAGGAACTGCCGGGCATGCCGCCAGCACGAGGGTGAGTTGAGATTGATTTAGTTCCGGGCACCAGACCCATTGCGAAAGCACCTTATCGTATGGCTCCAGCAGAGATGACAGAGCTCAAGGAGCAGCTGAGAGACCTACTCGACAAGGGCTTTATCCGCCCTAGTGTTTCACCATGGGGAGCGCCGTCCTCTTCGTGAAGAAGAAGGACGGTAGCCTCCGCCTATGTATTGATTATCGGGAGCTGAATGCTGTTACGGTGAAAAACCGTTACCCTTTACCACGCATCGACGATCTATTTGATCAGCTGAGGGGAGCATCAGTATTCTCCAAGATAGACCTACGTTCCGGATACCACCAGATTGCCATCCGTGACAGTGATATCGAAAAGACAGCATTCAGAACTAGGTATGGGCATTATGAGTTCACAGTTATGCCGTTTGGCTTGTCAAATGCACCAGCAAAGTTCATGGACTTAATGAACCGTTTGTTCCAAGATCAGTTGGACAAATCAGTGGTAGTCTTCATCGATGACATACTTGTGTATTCGAAATCGAGAGGTGAGCATGAAAGCCCTGAGAGATGTATTGCAAACATTGAGGAAGAATCAGCTGTATGCTAAATTTTCTAAGTGTGAATTTTGGTTGAACCAAGTATCATTTCTTGGACATGTGATTTCTGAGGCCGGGATCGCTGTTGATCCGGCAAAGATAGATGCAGTGCGCACCTGGCCTAGGCCGAAGACAGTTACCGATATCAGGAGCTTCCTCGGTCTGGCAGGTTATTATAGGAGGTTTGTGAAGACTTCTCCAGTGTCTCGAAGCCGATGACTTCCTTGATGAAAAAGGATGCACCATTCGAGTGGACAGTCGACTGTGAGAGCTCTTTCGCGAGTCTCAAGGATGCTCTGACATCTGCACCGGTTCTGACATTACCAGACGGTCCAGATGGTTTTGAGGTCTATTGCGACGCATCAGGCAGGGGTATGGGTTGTGTGTTGATGCAACACGGGAAGGTCGTGGCTTACGCCTCCCGACAGCTGAAGAAACATGAGGAGAACTACCCTACCCACGACTTAGAATTGGGGGCCATTGTCTTCGCACTGAAGATATGGCGACATCACTTGTATGGGGTAAGTGTGACGATTTATTCTGACCACAAGAGTTTAAAGTACTTGTTCACTCAGAAGGAGTTGAACATGAGGCAAAGAAGGTGGGTTGAATTTCTGAATGACTATGACATCAATTTACAGTACAAGGAAGGTAAGGCAAATGTGGTAGCTGACGCATTGAGTCGCCGAGCACACTCTCTCCATTCGCTAGTCTCTCATACTGGCTTGGTTGAAGAGGTGCGGAGTGCTCAGATGACGGATCAGTACATGATGGAGATTAGACAGAAGCTTATTGATGGCACATTCGAGGGTCAGAAGTACGACTTCAGACTCCACGATGATGACCTGATTAGGCTTAATGGCCGACTGTGTATACCCAGGAGTAGCGCTGAGTTGAAGGAGCGCATATTGAGTGAATCCCATTGTTCTACTACTTCGATTCACCCCGGAGCTTCAAAGATGTATAAAGGGTATGAAACGTTATTTCTGGTGGGCTGGAATGAAAAAGGATGTAAATGACTATGTGTTGAGGTGTCTCACTTGTCAGAAGGTCAAGTTTGAGCACCGACGGCCTGGTGGTATGGTGCAGCCAATGCCAGTGCCGGAGTGGAAGTTCCATGACATATCTATGGACTCGTGTAGGGCTTCCCCTGCAAGGGGAGGTCTGAATATGATTTGGGTTGTTGTTGACCGACTGACCAAGGTGGCCCGATTCATTCCGATGAAGGACACCTGGAAAGTGGCAAAATGGCAGAACTCTTCTCGATAAAGAAATGTAAGACATCATGGTGTACCAAAGACGATTGTATCTGACAGAGATACCAGATTCCTATCCAGATATTGGAAGTCTACACGAGAGGCATTGGTTACTGAACTAAATTGAGCACAGCGTTTCACCCACAGACCGATGGTCAGAGTGAGCGCACATTCAGACACTTGAGGATATGCTACGTGCATGTGCACTTGACTTTCAGACCAGCTGGATTGATAAGTTACATCTGATCGAGTTTAGTTACAACAACAGTTACCATGCTTCGATCAAGATGTCTCCCTTCCAGGCATTGTACGGTAGACCATGCCGCACGCCATTATGCTGGGATGAGTCGAGTGAGACGGTCATTATAGGACCAGAGTATCTTGAGCAAGTTCAGGCAGAAGTTCGCCAGATCCGGGCTAATATGAAAGCAGCTCAGGATAGACAGAAGTCGTACGCAGATGTGCGCCGACGTGACCTGGAGTTCGCCGTGGGCGATCAGGTATTTTTGAGAGTATCCCCCATGAAGGGAGTATTTCGTTTTGGCCAGAAAGGCAAGTTGAGCCCAAAGTATGTGGGGCCTTATGTTGTGACGGAGCGGATCGGCCCGGTAGCTTATAGACTTGATTACCCGCCGAGCTGGGCAAGGTACATGATGTATTTCATGTGTCCCAGTTGAAGAAGTATATGTCTCATCCGTCTCATGTGCTTCAGCCTGAAAGGCTAACTTTAGAGCCGACCATGCGATCAGTGGAGACTCCGGTACGGATTCTGGACACTAAGACTCGAGACACTCGCCATAAGTCTGTGAGACTGGTGAAGGTTCTCTGGTCTAACCAGGACGTTGAGGAGGCCACTTGGGAGCTGGAAGATAAGATGAAGGCGAAGTACCCGTCGTTGTTTACTTCTTAGTCTTTGTATGTATAGGGTACGGGGCGTACCCCTATTTAAGGGGGGGTAGAGCCGTTTCGGTTATGTTGTGTGCGACATGTATATGTATACATAGTCTATGTTATGTTACAGACCGCTGAGTCTGAATGATGTTGTGATGTTTTGTTGTTTGGACCATGTGTCCGATGTGATGTAAAGATGTTGTTAATGTGATATGGAAGTGTTGTTGATATGTGTTCTCATGTTCTAATGTCTACTAATTTAGGTATGTGGAAGTATGAACTTTGGGACAAGTTCTTTTAAGGGGGGTAGATTGAAATACCCCAAACCTAGTTATGTTGTTTAAACACCTAAATATGTGGTAATAAGACTAAAAAGAGTCTTAGAAACATTAGTAAACAAATTTAAACAAAGGAAACACAAATGTGCTTTATAGTCAATAAGAGCCAAAATGTGCTCTAAGCTTGGGATAAACTTGGTTAAGACCTAATGAACTTACCAAGACCTCATTTATATACTAATGAACTTTTATTAAACCAATTACAAAGAAAACCAAGCTTGAAAACAAGTTAAAACACAAAATGTGCTTTAAGAAGTCTTAAAGCACATTTTGAAAAATTGTCTTGTAAATGAGTTTTGAGTGGCTAAATGTCCATCATTACTCTTAAATATATATGTGTACTATATAGTATCACATTTGGGTGGCTATATTAATGGGAAATCAAAAATTTCACTTCTAAGTGCCTTGTTTTGGTGAATAGTGCTTTTTATAAGCTAGTTTATAACATATGTTGTATTAAGTAATTTAATTGACAAACAAAGACTAAAGTACCCTCATATTAATAAAGGGGGCCGGTTTCTTAAGTGTGGTGACTCACCACTCACTTGTTATTTTGTTATAACAAGTAAAGATGACTAATATTAAACTACTTTTTACTTTTAAGCATAAATATCTTCTTAAAAGCAAATTCTATCTCATTCTCTCTTTTCCTTCCTTCATTTCCCACGGTTCCAAACACCATCTTCCTCCCTTCTTGCTGTTCTCTCACGGTAATACCACCACCACCATTAAAACTCTAGCTTTGACCACTTGTAAAATCTAGCTCACTTGTCCAAATCAAAAACAAACACCACCAATCTCTTCCTCTCATCAAGCTCTTCATTCCTATCTTCTCAAAACTTCAAGAGCCCCATTTCGGTGCCAAGGTGTTCCACCATTGAAGGAGCTTGAGCTTGTATTTTGACATATTATACTCTCCTTTGCTTCTAGGTAAGGAATCTCAAAGAAAAATCATGTTTCCTCCATGTTTTTACCTTGACCGAAAATACACATTGATATAGCTCTTTGTGTGACTTTGTTCTAGCTTCATTTCAACTCTTCATGGACTAGGTGGAGTCCTCTCTGTTATATATTCAAACTCTCTTCAAAGATCAAGGTAAAACAACTACATTAATGTTTTGAAACAATGTAAAATTAGGGTTTACAATGAGATGAAGCTTATAGCTTGAATACTCATTATAATGTTTGTATATTGTTTAGAACTTGACAAGGAATCAAATACCCTACCGGTCTTGTAGTGAAACAAGAAAGGAGTTGTTTGGAAAAGAGGTAAATCTACTAACCTAATGTTGTTTAATGCCTTAGGAGAAATGAGCTTATAAATGCTTGTTAAAACTACCTAAAGAGCAAATGGTGAATGACCTAGTAAATGTTCTCAAGGAGACTAGTAAAATAACATATGTCTTGTTGTATGTAATCGCAGGTTAAAGGCATATATATTGTGGAAATTCAGTGTTTATGATTTAAGCACTTAAGGGCCTAAGAGCCATGCATTTTAAGGGCCTAAGTGCCATGCAATTTAAATTATGCACTATATTGTGATGTAGTGTGAATTTGGTGAAGTTGTGTAAGAAAGTGTTCTTGGTGTTCTTAGTGTTCTTGTGTGTTAATGGTGAAAACAATGTGCTTGGTGTAACAAATGCTAGGAGAACCTATGTCGAAATTTAGGAAATGAATAAGGAGTTCATGATGTTTAAAGGAATTTTGATGAACTAGGAAGTGCTCTAGAGTGTAACAAGGACTTAGGCATGATCTTGAGGTTTTAGTAAGTACCAAAGTCATTTTGGGACTTAGGTAAATACTTAGGCAAACTTTGGTAAATAAGGAGAAAGTGTACACTTGGAAAAGATTTCAAGAAGGATATAAGGAGTTAGTTGTGAGAGATGATGCTTGGGAGATGATGTTAAAATAAGGAGAAAGCTTTTGGGATAGTAGTTATCATAGGCATGAAACACCACTTGAAAAACTAGGAGAAAAATATTGTAAGTGTTAGGAATTTGTGAAGATATAAGTAAAGGTTTAAGGAATTAGAAAATGAGTTTTATGAGTGTTTAGGATGTCTTAGGTGTGTTGAAGTGCCCAAATGAGGTTAGGGGGTACTAGGTTATATAGGGTGAAGTTTGAGTTGAATGTGAAAAGGAAAACAAGGTCTGGGGAGACCGACTTGCGACCGAACTTGCAAGTT
Organism: Limonium bicolor; assembly: GCA_023374045.1. Lineage (NCBI taxonomy): Eukaryota > Viridiplantae > Streptophyta > Magnoliopsida > Caryophyllales > Plumbaginaceae > Limonium > Limonium bicolor. The sequence goes on from CM041776.1 coordinate 30,046,570, forward strand.
CGGTCGAGCCCAGTTTACCCTGCGAGAATTGGCTTCTGGAATGGACCGACCTTGGGGACCGGACTTGCAAGGTCGGTCGGGCTTGTATTTGTGTACGGATTGAGTTACTGGAAACGACCGAACATGGGCCGGACTTGGCAAGTTCGGTCGGGCTAAATTTTCAAAGGGAAGAAACTCTGGAAAAGACCGAACATGCGACCGGACTTACAAGGTCGGTCGGAGTAGAAGTTTTGACGGAAATGTGTTCTGGAATCGACCGAACTTGGGTAAGTCGGTCGGTAAGGTCGGTCGGACCTAAACTTGTAAAAAAAAAAACAGAAAAGAATGTGACTTATGTAGTTAACCCTAGGGTGTATAATGAAGGTAACCTAGGGTAGAATAGGCAATAAAACATGTCATACAATCATGTTAAATACTTAGTAAGTTTGAAGTTAATAAATAATTAACCGACGTTACTAATGTGTTTAGGATTCTCTCAAGGTGGAAATCAATCGAGGCAAGGACCAAGGTATGGTTTTCTTGCAGTCTGTTGCCTACCGGTTTACACCGGCTTGTGTGTTGTTTGTTTTCTGTGTGTTTATGACTTTGTAAGATTAAACCATGTAAGGAGTTTACAGTTGTTAAATATTATTATGTTGTTAAGTATGACTCTCTCTTCCCTTGTGTGTGTCTAACAAGACTTGACCTATTATTGTGAATTTTTGTTGAGTTCAATGATGAACTACTAACAAGGGCTAACGGGGGAAGTGAGGAGTCCGGTCTGTTCCGGCCACGCGTGTGAGTATGGGAGTCGATGTCATAACCGGTTCGATTCTCTCTGTATGTTATGGTTGAGTTTCCAATTTGGTTTCCAACCTTCCCTTTAGCTTAACCAAGGCTATTTTACTGACTCACGTCGGGCCACAGGGGCATACTATGTGTTATTTCGGTGTGCTTGGATCACTATATCCGAGGCACCTTGTGTTAAGTTAACCGTTCAATCTAACCGGACGGTAACGAGTTATGTAACGAGCTAAGTATGAGCATGGCAACATTCTCTAGGCTCTCAATGGGGACTAACTGTGTTGGTTCTCTTCCTAAAGGAATTGTATGTGTGTGATGTGTGTATGATGTGTACAATACCCATGTTATGTTATATATGTATAAGTTGTGTGTTTTTAAAATAAATGCCATGTCATCATGACAAATAGTTTGCGCGCATCCCGGTAGCCGATGGGCTGCGCGTTAACCATGCCAGCCAAGGGTTGCTGACCCCCTCGGGGGATCCATATTTCTTTTACTGCAGGATGAGGATCGAAGAAGCGGAGTGGCTCTAGATCCTAGGTTGTATAGTTACTTTGAGTACTTTTGGATGTTGGCCGGGATGCGCCTGTGCTCCCGTGGCGTGTTATATATTTGGTTATGACGGTTTACAGTGACAGTATACAGTGAAGGATTTATGTAAACACTCGGTATTTTGTTGATGTATATATGTGGTTGTTAGTTCTATGCTCGGGAGTCTGATCATCAGACGGTACACTTGTATTTATTCAGCCTTGTTACCACGTGGGTGGTTGACGGCGTTGTAGCACCAATCGTTTAGTTACTGTTTAGTTGTTTATATTCCGCTGCGATTCCAAGTATTGTGATGTGGTAGTAGGGGTGTTACACTAAGAAACTATGCGATTTTGCCCTAACTTTAGACGGCTATATCTCACTCATCTTTGAGAGTTTTGAGTGCCGTCATCTTTGTTGTCTTCTCCTACACTGCCTCTTTACAACCATAACTCACACTAAACCTAGATCATCCTACATCAACCGGAAATTCGATCCAAAGTAGCCACCCTGCGAAACCGAAAACGCAGATTTCCAGTTTTCTTCGATTTCAGGTAAAATTCGCTTGCCATAACTTCCTCATCTTTCAACCAAAATTCGATTTCTATAGCTCGTTGTGTAATTCTCTAATCCTTCTACAACTTTCGTGTTGATGACCAAGGCTGATTCATAACCGATGGGAGAGCGAGACGTCTAAAGATCTCGATTCACCATTGCATAAAATCATACAGAAACCGCAGGTATAGACTCGTAACTTTCGGGTTAGATTTCTCCTTGTGTGTTGCGAGTTAGAGTGAGTTCTTGTTATCAATGTGTATAGTTAAGTTTCCTCTTTAAATTAAGCCCATGAAACAAAGTCTAACTCGATCTGTACCGAAACTTATAGTGTTGCAAAGTTGGCTACTCAACCACTCGAAAGTTTGAGTTTTTCAGAAACCGATTTCGAATTCCGTCGATTCGAGCAATTCCGGTAAGTTTCCTTCAACGATTGTGCTAACCGCCTTTACATTATCGGTTAAACCCATGTTCCAATTGCATCAATTAAGTGTTAGATGAGAGAATTCGTGAGATTTGGATCGGAAAACCGAAACAAACCCTAACCTCGAACCAGAATCGAAAAACGCTGAATTCCGCATGTTAGCTAGCGAATTTGGTATCATTAGAACCGGATTGAATTTCGAAACCATAGAAACAAGAATCATCGAATTTGGTTCTGTAGATTTTGAGGAATTGGCAATTTAGTACTCGGGTATCGATTTTGAGTTCCTGAAGAACTCGAGACTCAGTGGCCGTCCGATCGTAAGTTTTAGTGAAATACCCCAAATTAATAAAGCATGGATTAAATATTTAATCACATTAATTAAGGCCTAAACATGCCTCAAAAGTCAACTGAGAACAACAGTGGTCAACACAAATCAAGATGTTGCACCCTTTGACTGTTAAGGGTAAACAAATACCCAAATGAACTACTTAGGACCTAAAAATTTGTCCTAAGCATATTAACACATTACTAAACATATTAAAGTCGTTGGACCACTCCAACACAAAGAACAAGCACTTTCATGCTACAGGGTCAAATAGAGCAAAAATGTGCTCTAAGAAACCTTAAAGGCCTAATGACCTTTAAATGATATAAAATTGAGTTACATGATCAAATATCATGTAAGGTACACAACAAGACCGTTGTCAAAGAAAACCAAGCTCAGAAACACCAGGCAACACAAAATGTGCGCTAAAACTCCTTAAAGCACGTTTTGTGAAATTGTCTTTTAAATTGGTTTTAAATGAGCTAAAAGGTTATAAATACCTTTAAATATAATAAAATATCATATTATATGATATTAGGAATTTAATTCCAGAAATTTACGAATTTTTACAAAATTAATATTAAAATATTAATAAAACCCTAATGTGGGGCCCGTTTGGGTCAACATTGACTAAGTTGGTCAATGTTGACCATTGACCACGAAATGGACTACATAAAATCAGATAAATAAGTCTCTTAACAGACCAAGAGACAAGTCCCATGTGACAATTAAATATAGTCCTTTACTTTAGCATAAAATAACAAAAAAAGACATACTTTACCTTATAAAACAAAAAAGGTGGGCTCCACTTACCTTTCCCATGTGAGCCAGCTGATTTGGAGCCTCCAATTACTCCTCTTTTCCCTTGCATTTCGTGGCTCCATGTAGGAACAAGACAAGGAGAGTGACTCACCTTATTAAATGAATTAAAGTAACATATTTACTCCATTTTCAATCAAAATTTGAATCAATCAAGCCCTACCTTTCTCTTATCTTCAACGCTGCCCCCTCCTCTTGTCTCCACTGATTGAGCTTCAATTATCCAACTCCAATCAGCATTGATGAGTCATCAAACCAATAATGACTAAAATATTCAAAAAAGTGCTTTAAGGCAATAATAGGTCTTTCCCCTTCATTCCTTCCTCTTCAGCCGAGATGGCTCACCCCTTGAGCTCTCTTTGGCTCCCCTCCACCGTAGGTAAGGTTCCCAAGCACCATTGATGAGATCTCAAGCTCTAGGTAAGCTCTTAAGGCATAAAAATGCCCATTTTCTTCATCTTTCTTTCCTTTTTCGATTGATCTACACTCCAACCTTTTCTATACATCTATGTAGAGTGTTTTGGAGGTTAAAGGAAGGTTCAATCTCGTTCATAACCAGATCTAAGGAGGAAAGTTCAAGTCTTGACCATTTAAGGTAAAAATGTGCTTTAAGCTCATAACTTTTGATTCCCTTCAAGTTCGGCTGTGAAACCTTGGTCATAGCCTCATCTTCTTCTCCTTTCATGTAGAATCTGTTGGTTAGCCATTTGGAGCAAGGGTGGCCGAGATCCAAAGGAAATACCCTCTTTTAAGGCATTTTTCCAAGGTAAAACCTAATAACAAGGTAGCTTGTTGAGATCTAGCTATTTCCTATGTCAATATGGTGGATCTAACACCTTGTGGTGTGTTTGATTCAGGTCGAAACCATCTTGAACTCTCCTTGCACTCTTAAGGTAATTTTTGCCTTAAATCTTACATTAAATTACTTCTTATGGTTAGATCTTGCTTGGAGACTAACTAGGCCTTGTTTTCTGTTTGAAAACATGTAAAACAAGCTGTGGAGAATTTCTACTAAGGTGGCCGAACCAAACAAGGATTACCTAAGCTAAATCAAGGTATAAATCACTTAAACATTAACTTTGCTAAGTTAATGTGTTCTTAAACTACTCCTAATTAAATTGCCGTGAGTGAAGGGTAAATAAGGTCTTGATTGACCTTAAATGTTTAAGGAATGGTTTAATAAATTTTATAACTAATTAAACAAGCATAATTGTCAAATTTAAGACATTATGTGGAAGTTTGGTAATTAAATGGAAAGTGTGTGGTGAGGCCGAGAATTAAGGGTATATTTTGGGACATTTATGTGTAATTTATTTTGTGAGCAAATGTTTGTAATAAGGCCATGTATTTTAGGCCATTTTATTTATGCATTTACAAGCTTTTATTTAAGTTTAAGTAGTATAAATGCATTACCGAATTGAAAAGGGGTTTTAGGTGTAATTAAAGTAAATTTGGGGCTATATAATAATTAAGCCGAAAATTAGAGGTTAAAAGGAGTTAAATAAAGTTTATAAGATTTTATAAAAGTTTTGGGGTTAAATGGTGAATTTTAGAAAGTTTGGGTACTAAACCGTAATTATAAGGAATTGGTGGTCAAGGAAATATTAAGGTGGTCAACCTTGACCATATGCTAGGTTTTGACCAAACTAGATAAGTTAAATAACTTATTTAAGGTTTTATAATAAGATAAGTATTTTATGGTATATTTTTTATAACATATGTGGTAAATATGTTATTACAAAAATAAAGGGTGTACAATGGTATTTTAAACACCCATGGGCTATTAGGAATTTTTAGGAATTTATTGAGTTGTTTTTGGAATTAAAATAAACTATATATGTATAATATATAGTTATTATGTCATTATGACACTTTGGAGAAAAATAGATGGTGGAATGGTAAATACCAAGAGTATATGGGTTAATAAGGATATTTAAACCCTTTGGTAAAATTTGGAGATTTTTAGAATTGTATAAGAGTATTTAATAAGATATGTGTATAATATATGGTTTAAGGATATTATAAAACTATATGTTATAAATAGGGCCAAATGGCAATTATAAAACAGCACAAGGGCTGTTCGGAATTTACAAAAATAACCATAGGTTATGCTCTTTTATAAGTTAGAAATGTTATATTAAATGGAATATATAACATGTTATGATTTAAGGGGTGATTTTGTAAATTAAGGAAACTATGGTTTATGGAAAAGAATAAGATTTTCTTATGGTGCCTAAGAGGCAATAATAAATAGTTTTGTATAAAAACTATAGGTTATGAGTTAAAGGAAATAAAAATATCATATCAAATGATATTAGCATTTTTGTATAACATTACATAATGTCATGTGGTCAAAAAGGGAATTTAAATAAATTCAGGGGCTATACGAATTAATAAGAGTTGGGAAATGAATTTTAGACTATGGTCTACAATGTCATAAATGTTATGACAATTATATGGTATTAAGGTGGTTTAATGGAATTAGTGTAAGGAAGGGTACTCACATAAAATAATGTGACAAACTATAAATAAATGGGATTTATAAGCTAAGGTGTTTATGGAATAAACCTTAGGAGTTGTATTTATACAACATATAAATGTTACATGTTAGGATAATAATTAATATAAGTTGTATAATGTAATACAACTAATGGGAATAATCATCTAATAAAAGATGATAAAATGTAACATAAAATATAAGAGTTTATGAAACTCATGAGAATTACCTACGTGGTAAAAATATATACATACACAAGAATAATGTATATAAGGTGGATAAATATATTTTGGTTGAAAACCATATGATTTAATGGTGGTGGTTATTTAAAAAAAAAATATAGTTACGAACTATAAGTTATGAATTTTAGAATGCAATTTAATACAAGAATGCATGCATACATGCAACTATAGGTTACGTACCTAAACTAGATGTGGATAAGATTTAAAGAAATATAAGAAATTAAACTTAACAGTTGAAATAGTTTTGACGTACGCGTTTTAAGTAACGAAGCCGACTGTTTTAGAGAAACCCGTAACAAACGACTGTAGAAAACAGGGGTGAACTGTCGGGGTTACTTATAATTCGGAAATACCGGATGTAGTTAGTCATGGAGACTGACTTATAGTTTTATTGCCGTTTAGAGTATACTGCTGAAAAGGACGCTTGACGAGCTAACGGACTACACGGAGCGTAGGATCTTGCTGATTCATACTCCACCGTAATACAGTCAGGGTGAACGGTATGTAAAGGGGTTTGATCCGAGTTGTCCTAAGGTTGCTCCTTGGGCTCGGATTTGGTTGATATAACTTGTATGTTGTTATATGTCTCGGATTGTCTCTGAGGGCTTCCTCAGTTCAGACTTCTGTGTGATCTGTGATAAGATTTTTGTCTGAACGTGATAATTAATATGCATGAATTGTATATTTATAGCTGCTTATTATTTACTGTTGTTGAGTTAACAGTATTGGTTCGTATATATGAACCTATATATAAAACGAACTAGCGGCTATGGTGCTATCTTATATGAAACATAAGGAACGTCAGAAAAACGTTGTAGCACTAAGATAATAAGATATACATATTATCTGAGACTTTTATACGGAGCATTGGCCTTTCTATACGCCGCTCTTGTATCTAGCACTGGATCCCGAGTTTACAGACTCCGGATTGGACTAATGACCTTAGTGTCTGCTGTGTTAGAAAATTTGGTAATGCGATGCGATGGTATAATTAATTAATTAATGGAATGGAAGTAAAGCCAAGAGGATGTGGCTCTTGGTGCGCGCTGTGATCACAAAAACGATACCAGGATGTCCGCGTACGGGTCCGTAAGTATCAAGAAAATTTCCCGTGAGCTAGAATGGCTCGTTGGTCGGAGACTCTTTGGAGTGGCTACTGCCGTGGGTGACCCGCCATAATATATGGGTAACTAGAGACATGTCGTTTTAACGAGACATTGTCACTAGGTATAACTGAACAACTAAAACAATTGAGACTTATACAGTGGCGAACAATACTATGGACGAGACTTGATACTTGTTTATTAATCTCGTTATTTCGCTTTGTTGTTCATTGGTTATACTTGTGGTTTTATTGTGTGTTGATGGTTGGATGGAGCCTACCAGGCTAAGGTGAATTAAATAAGAAAACTGTACGCTACGGCGAATGTACATTGTACATTACATTGTTATTACTCGATACGTTCGATATATAAATGTTGTATGGAATATTAAATGAATGTTTGGATATTTGGACGGATGGTTGAATGTTTATGGATTTGGATGGATGGTTGGATTTATTATGCATGTTTATTACAGTATTGAATATATCTGTAAAATGGTAAAGCATGTAACCAATCTAATAACAAGATGGTTAAAATGACAAGTGACCATTAGGGTCCAGGCCCGGCATACTCAGCGTCTATCGCTGATACTACACTCATGCAGGTTGTTGATCATTGTCGGAGCTGAAGAGCAGGAACAGGGTAATTGGAGATGTGGTATTGTAATGAAGATGGTGTATGGTCTTATGGTAAGGTTAAGTTTTTTCAGGATTGGGTAGACGCTCACTTGTCGATGTTTATGGTTGATGGACTTAGTGTGATGTATAGGAGTTTCTCGTTATCACTGCGGTTAGCAGTTTATTTGTATTGGAAGTTGGATGTAGTTTGGCTGCGTTGCTCGCATGGGCGAGTAACGGCCGGTGACACCCGAGTGAGTTTTGTAATGGTTATTTGTTTTTCCGCTGCGAGACGTTTTATTTATTGCTACGTGAGAGATTATATCGTGATTATGGAGAGGGGGGTGTTACAAAAGTGGTATCAGAGCGGAGTACCGCTCTGATGACGAGAAAGTAGGTTAAGACAGTGAGCTTAGGACTTGGGAAACATTTGGGAGATACGAGACGATTCGTCTTAGGAAGATATTGTGTCTAGAACGCAAATTGCGTGACAGGTTAGCCTTTAAGGCAACTTAATATCTATTGGTTGTGTACGGTAATTTTACCGAGTAATTATGTGACATACTGTACTACAGATGTCTAGTGGAACTAGAGGGCGTGGTACTGGAAGAGGTGGAGGCGGTGACCCCGGCATTCCAGGAGTTGCTGAGACGGTTGCAGCCGTTCTTGCACAGCTGGGTACTCAGATAGGAGGAGCACCAGCCACCCGCCACAGCCCAGGGAAACGAACTGGCTGAAGTCAGTTACAGAGACCCGACCCCGTGGCTTTGGAGCGTTACATCGTTGAACATGAGAAGCGTATGAAGCTTTACAGGTACCAGACGACAAGAAGATCGCCATTGCTGCTTTCCATCTGAGGGATGCAGCCAGCACTTGGTGGAGGTTGGTCAAGGACCACCACCTGGCTACGCCCGACTTTTCGTGGGCTGCCTTGTCGAGTTGCTGAGAGGGAAGTACTACCCAGCACATCTCAAACAGAAGAGGCGTCAGGAGTCCGAGACACTGACCCAAGGAGGTCTGACCGTGGATGAGTATTACGCTCGATTCATTGGTCAGCTGGACTTCATTCCCGGTGTGGATTACTCAGAGACCGTGAAGGTCGAGAAGTTCCGGGGAGGACTATTATTTCGCATTCAGATGGCGATGGGTGCTACCCTCTACACTACCATCCAGATACTAACATGAAAGCCATAAAATTCTTCACTTACTACATTACCAATTAACCTTGTGAGAACTTACCAAGGAGATTCCAGGAGTGTTATGAGGCTGCCTCGAGGACCGAGCTAATGCTCCAGACTCGGGAAGAGACTCTAGGGGCAAAGAAAAGGAAGAACCCTGAAGGAGAGTCTGAGGGTGGAGGAACATCTCCAGGAGGAGGCCAGAAAAAGGGAAAGTAAGGACTTATCCCACTCTAGATCGTTTACCATGCTAAATATCTTATAAATACTGACCCGAAACATTTAAACAGGAATTTTCCAAAAGAAAGGGCAACAGGGTCACAAGGGAAAGAAAGGGAAAGAGCCCGTCCTTCAGTTGACCGGCCCAGCTATTGATGCTAAGCCTCTGAGATCTGCACCTCCTAAGGGTGAGAACACCTACCTCTTAAATACAAATATAATCTTAACCTATATACCACCAGATTTTAACTTAAACTTCAATACAATCATCAGGCACCGGACAGCCCCAGCGCCATTTTTACTGTAAGCGTTGTGGAAAGGACCATCCAGGGGTCGACTGCGAAGGCGGCAAAGTCGAGTGTCGGTGCTGCCACAAAGAGGGCCACAGGGAATTCGAATGCTGGATGAACCCAGAGAGCCGTAATTACAGGCCACCAAAGAATACTCAGAAGACCTCAGCTGGAGGGTCTGGAGTACCACGAGGCGGTCAGGATGGCCAGACATCTACTGATGCTGGAGCCCAGAAGGGCAAGGAGTAGATAGGGCATGAGTACCCTAACTCCATGAGACCGCTGGTGGAAGACTTTTACTTACTATGTTGTGTACTTACTTTGAATGTTAGAAGGAGCTATGTTATAAGTATGTGGGAGTGTGTCATTGACCACTCGCCTTTTGTGTTAGACTTTGGGATTAATTGTGTGTACTCAGTACCAATAAGCTTTGAACCTTGAAGGATAATATATATGAACAGAATGTTAAGGCTTACATTATCATGTAGCCCATACTCGACGACACAGAGTCAATGAGACCGGAAATTACTGAACCAGAATTTCCACCTGCATGGCGCACTTGCTATTGCAAGCGCTACGACAAGAAAACCACTGAAATTTCCATCTGCCTTGCGCACTTGCTACAGCAAGTGCAGCGACATCAACAGCAACAGTAACAACTACTGCAAATGCAACTGCAACAACTACTACTTTTAACCTGTTATAAAAAAAAAACATACAACCTTGAGATTAGAAACCTATGCAACCTTTTGGAAGGACCGTTAGTCCGACCACTGCAACTGGACACATTATACAGCCACTATGACTGTAAAAAAAAAAAACACACCAGTTTAAACGTTCGAGGAAGTTTCAGACAGGGCTATTAGCCAAATACCATCAAAGTATACTTGCATTTAATGCTAATCACTACTAGTGATACATGTTTAGTCCTTATGGACAAGCATACCCTTTGTAGATGCACCACCGTCAGTGAGGATGGTTGGGAAGTGAAGAGCCAAGTTGCTCAAACTATTATGCAATCTGCAAAACATCCAAATACACGGATGTGGGAACGAATATGAACTATGAATGAGAAATGATCAGAAGAAAAAAAAAAGAAAAAAAAAATGTGTGTTGTACTCACTGAGAAAAAGGGAGAAACAAGTTTGCTAATATAGCACGGATTTTACTTACACCGAGTTGAATAATACCGGTCTATGATACAAGTTACCACGGTTGCCACAAAGGCAATAGCACTTATTACAAGATAACTGATAACAGGAATATTACACAAAAAAAAAAACAAGCAAAAAAAAGAAGAAGAGGGAAGAAGAAGAAGAAGAAAAAAAAGGGGGATATCCATCAAAGGGAGATTGACAACAGAATACTTCACAACATCCGTGTGACAGACATTACCAGTTTACTAAACGAGACATGGGACGACCGCACTCCGTTAGGAGCATGTGGGCCTGACAGACTTATTTATGAGTTAGTCAGGTAAGTAGTAATGTATCAGTACGGTACCCCATGCAAGTAGACAAGTAGTGTTAGGAACACGAGAAGTAGTCAACTCCATACTACGGACAGTAAGACGGATTACCTCGAAGATGGACGAGAAGAGCCACAGTTAAAGCAACGGGCTAAGGAAATCAAGAACTTCCACCACAAGAGAGCAGTAGACAGTATGCAGAGAAGACGAAGAAAACTTTCAGGGACGTGAACACTAAAAAAGAAAAAAGAAACAGGAAAACCCATAATGGACGAATAATATGTAGAAGCCTCATAAGGATCAAGCAAATGCTTGCAATCCAGAGGAAATCTACCAGATGATATGGATATAAACGCGTGACTACGCAAGGAGAAAAGATAAAGCTATATGATAGCAGATACCTTAAGCAAAGAACAATGGATTTGGAATGTACCACTCATAGGATAATTCGCACATCTTATCTGTTTGACTCATGAGATATTAGCTGTTGAGCGTTTACGCCTCTGCACTCTGTATGACTGAGTGTTTTGGTATTGCACTCGTGCAGTTATTAATCTAGTAGGAATGCAGAAAGAAAAAGTGGATGTCAACAAGAGTGTGTAAAAAAAAAGGAAGAAAAAAGGAAAAAAAAAGAAGAACTACAACAGTGTGTTACTCTGGAACAAACCTACCAGGAGACATGGATGACAAACATCATCTTTGTGGACATTTAGGCTGGTACGTCTTAGTATTACAAAGACAAGTGCAAAAAGCACTAAGTACTAACAGTAGCCAATGTCATATTACATCTCAAACTGAATATCAGTGAGAAAAGACACACGCATGTATGCTAGTGATCCAAACAAGTGGATTCACAGCAATGAAAAAAAAAGAGGCAAATTGAGCCTATGATTCATGGGTCTGCACCTCATACGGAGCGAGTGGGCCCATAAGAACAAACTTAGAGAGAGCACAAATAGTTAGTGCCTCACCCTTATATATTGCGGAGCCCAGAAGGGCTAGAGTCATACCCCTCTCTCTGATATGAGGATAACCCACGAATTGGTGAACTCTTTGAGAGCCAAGTATCCAGCGCTCCTTGTTGAGCGGCTGTGGTATACTTGTGGGGTACGGGGGCGTAACCCTTTTTAAGGGGGGTAGAGCCTCTTGGTTGTGCACATGTGTGCACTAAGTTTTGGCTGTTTGATATGCATTGCATACAAAAAAAGAGAATTGGTGGTACGCGGGCGTGCGTTGTTTGGTTTGTTTGTGTGTGATGTGCACTTGTATGTATGTATCTTACGAGATACCTGTATGACTGTTGTGTTACACCAGGTGTGTAACACTTTTCTTATGCTATTTGTGATATGTATTCATATTGCTTTATAGAATGATTACATATGGTATCGCCTAGATACGAAATGAATCGTTAGATATGGAATGTGGAACAATGGAATGTTATGGACACCTCAGAGAGGTTGTCAGGGTTGGTAGAACTGATAGGAAATGATGGTGCTGATGGATCACCTATATCCATATATGAATGAACTAACGCCACAAAGTGATGGCTATGTGCTGTATAGGCACAACACGATGTGTGTAAATGATATATCACATAGATATACATTATGGGAATAATGGGTAGTTATACATTTATATATTTACCTATTTAATTGAGAGACTTCGGGACGAAGTCTTTTTAAGGGGGGTAGATTGAAATACCCCAAATTAATAAAGCATGGATTAAATATTTAATCACATTAATTAAGGCCTAAACATGCCTCAAAAGTCAACTGAGAACAACAGTGGTCAACACAAATCAAGATGTTGCACCCTTTGACTGTTAAGGGTAAACAAATACCCAAATGAACTACTTAGGACCTAAAAATTGTCCTAAGCATATTAACACATTACTAAACATATTAAAGTCGTTGGACAACACTCCAACACAAAGAACAAGCACTTTCATGCTACAGGGTCAAAAGAGCAAAAAGGTGCTCTAAGAAACCTTAAAGGCCTAATGACCTTTAAATGATATAAAATTGAGTTACATGATCAAATATCATGTAAGGTACACAACAAGACCGTTGTCAAAGAAAACCAAGCTCAGAAACACCAGGCAACACAAAATGTGCGCTAAAACTCCTTAAAGCACGTTTTTGTGAAATTGTCTTTTAAATTGGTTTTAAATGAGCTAAAAGGTTATAAATACCTTTAAATATAATAAAATATCATATTATATGATATTAGGAATTTAATTCCAGAAATTTACGAATTTTTACAAAATTAATATTAAAATATTAATAAAACCCTAATGTGGGGCCCGTTTGGGTCAACATTGACTAAGTTGGTCAATGTTGACCATTGACCACGAAATGGACTACATAAAATCAGATAAATAAGTCTCTTAACAGACCAAGAGACAAGTCCCATGTGACAATTAAATATAGTCCTTTACTTTAGCATAAAATAACAAAAAAAGACATACTTTACCTTATAAAAACAAAAAGGTGGGCTCCACTTACCTTTCCCATGTGAGCCAGCTGATTTGGAGCCTCCAATTACTCCTCTTTTCCCTTGCATTTCGTGGCTCCATGTAGGAACAAGACAAGGAGAGTGACTCACCTTACATTAAATGAATTAAAGTAACATATTTACTCCATTTTCAATCAAAATTTGAATCAATCAAGCCCTACCTTTCTCTTATCTTCAACGGCTGCCCCCTCCTCTTGTCTCCACTGATTGAGCTTCAATTATCCAACTCCAATCAGCATTGATGAGTCATCAAACCAATAATGACCTAAAATATTCAAAAAAGTGCTTTAAGGCAATAATAGGTCTTTCCCCTTCATTCCTTCCTCTTCAGCCGAGATGGCTCACCCTTGAGCTCTCTTTGGCTCCCCTCCACCGTAGGTAAGGTTCCCAAGCACCATTGATGAGATCTCAAGCTCTAGGTAAGCTCTTAAGGCATAAAAATGCCCATTTTCTTCATCTTTCTTTCCTTTTTCGATTGATCTACACTCCAACTTTTCTATACATCTATTAGAGTGTTTTGGAGGTTAAAGGAAGGTTCAATCTCGTTCATAACCAGATCTAAGGAGGAAAGTTCAAGTCTTGACCATTTAAGGTAAAAATGTGCTTTAAGCTCATAACTTTTGATTCCCTTCAAGTTCGGCTGTGAAACTTTGGTCATAGCCTCATCTTCTTCTCCTTTTCATGTAGAATCTGTTGGTTAGCCATTTGGAGCAAGGGTGGCCGAGATCCAAAGGAAATACCCTCTTTTAAGGCATTTTTCCAAGGTAAAACCTAATAACAAGGTAGCTTGTTGAGATCTAGCTATTTCCTATGTCAATATGGTGGATCTAACACCTTGTGGTGTGTTTGATTCAGGTCGAAACCATCTTGAACTCTCCTTGCACTCTTAAGGTAATTTTTGCCTTAAATCTTACATTAAATTACTTCTTATGGTTAGATCTTGCTTGGAGACTAACTAGGCCTTGTTTCTGTTTGAAAACATGTAAAACAAGCTGTGGAGAATTTCTACTTAAGGTGGCCGAACCAAACAAGGATTACCTAAGCTAAATCAAGGTATAAATCACTTAAACATTAACTTTGCTAAGTTAATGTGTTCTTAAACTACTCCTAATTAAATTGCCGTGAGTGAAGGGTAAAATAAGGTCTTGATTGACCTTAAAATGTTTAAGGAATGGTTTAATAAAATTTATAACTAATTAAACAAGCATAATTGTCAAATTTAAGACATTATGTGGAAGTTTGGTAATTAAATGGAAAGTGTGTGGTGAGGCCGAGAATTAAGGTATATTTTGGGACATTTATGTGTAATTTATTTTGTGAGCAAATGTTTGTAATAAGGCCATGTATTTTAGGCCATTTTATTTATGCATTTACAAGCTTTTATTTAAGTTTAAGTAGTATAAATGCATTACCGAATTGAAAAGGGGTTTTAGGTGTAATTAAGTAAATTTGGGGGCTATATAATAATAAGCCGAAAATTAGAGGTTAAAAGGAGTTAAAATAAAGTTTATAAGATTTTATAAAAGTTTTGGGGTTAAATGGTGAATTTTAGAAAGTTTGGGTACTAAACCGTAATTATAAGGAATTGGTGGTCAAGGAAATATTAAGGTGGTCAACCTTGACCATATGCTAGGTTTTGACCAAACTAGATAAGTTAAATAACTTATTTAAGGTTTTATAATAAGATAAGTATTTTATGGTAATATTTATAACATATGTGGTAAATATGTTATTACCAAAATAAAGGGTGTACAATGGTATTTTAAACACCCATGGGCTATTAGGAATTTTTAGGAATTTATTGAGTTGTTTTGGAATTAAAATAAACTATATATGTATAATATATAGTTATTATGTCATTATGACACTTTGGAGAAAAATAGATGGTGGAATGGTAAATACCAAGAGTATATGGGTTAATAAGGATATTATAACCCTTTGGTAAAATTTGGAGATTTTTAGAATTGTATAAGAGTATTTAATAAGATATGGTATAATATATGGTTTAAGGATATTATAAAACTATATGTTATAAATAGGGCCAAATGGCAATTATAAAACAGCACAAGGGCTGTTCGGAATTTACAAAAATAACCATAGGTTATGCTCTTTTATAAGTTAGAAATGTTATATTAAATGGAATATATAACATGTTATGATTTAAGGGGTGTTTGTAAATTAAGGAAACTATGGTTTATGGAAAAGAATAAGATTTTCTTATGGTGCCTAAGAGGCAATAATAAATAGTTTGTATAAAAACTATAGGTTATGAGTTAAAGGAAATAAAAATATCATATCAAATGATATTAGCATTTTTGTATAACATTACATAATGTCATGTGGTCAAAAAGGGAATTTAAATAAATTCAGGGGCTATACGAATTAATAAGAGTTGGGAAATGAATTTTAGACTATGGTCTACAATGTCATAAATGTTATGACAATTATATGGTATTAAGGTGGTTTAATGGAATTAGTGTAAGGAAGGGTACTCACATAAAATAATGTGACAAACTATAAATAAATGGGATTTATAAGCTAAGGTGTTTATGGAATAAACCTTAGGAGTTGTATTATACAACATAAAATGTTACATGTTAGGATAATAATCTTAATATAATTGTATAATGTAATACAACTAATGGGAATAATCATCTAATAAAAGATGATAAAATGTAACATAAAATATAAGAGTTTATGAAACTCATGAGAATTACCTACGTGGTAAAAATATATACATACACAAGAATAATGTATATAAGGTGGATAAATATATTTTGGTTGAAAACCATATGATTTAATGGTGGTGGTTATTTAAAAAAAATATATAGTTACGAACTATAAGTTATGAATTTTAGAATGCAATTTAATACAAGAATGCATGCATACATGCAACTATAGGTTACGTACCTAAACTAGATGTGGATAAGATTAAAAGAAATATAAGGAATTAAACTTAACAGTTGAAATAGTTTTGACGTACGCGTTTTAAGTAACGAAGCCGACTGTTTTAGAGAAACCGTAACAAACGACTGTAGAAAACAGGGGTGAACTGTCGGGGTTACTTATAATTCGGAAATACCGGATGTAGTTAGTCATGGAGACTGACTTATAGTTTATTACCGTTTAGAGTATACTGCTGACAAGGACGCTTTGACGAGCTAACGGACTACACGGAGCGTAGGATCTTGCTGATTCATACTCCACCGTAATACAGTCAGGGTGAACGGTATGTAAAGGGGTTGATCCGAGTGTCCTAAGGTGCTCCTGGGTCTGGGATTTGGTTGATATAATCTTGTATGTTGTTATATGTCTCGGATTGTCTCTGAGGGCTTCCTCAGTTCAGACTTCTGTGTGATCTGTGATAAGATTGTTTGTCTGAATGTGATAATTAATATGCATGAATTGTATATTTATAGCTGCTTATTATTTACTGTTGTTGAGTTAACAGTATTGGTTCGTATATATGAACCTATATATAAAACGAACTAGCGGCTATGGTGCTATCTTATATGAAATATAAGGAACGTAAGAAAAACGTTGTAGCACTAAGATAATAACATATACATATTATCTGAGACTTTTATACGGAGCATTGGCCTTTCTATACGCCGCTCTTGTATCTAGCACTGGATCCCGAGTTTACAGACTCCGGATTGGACTAATGACCTTAGTCTGCTGTGTTAGAAAATTTGGTAATGCGATGCGATGGTATAATTAATTAATTAATGGAATGGAAGTAAAGCCAAGAGGATGTGGCTCTTGGTGCGCGCTGTGATCACAAAAACGATACCAGGATGTCCGCGTACGGGTCCGTAAGTATCAAGAAAATTTCCCGTGAGCTAGAATGGCTCGTTGGTCGGAGACTCTACCGTTGGAGTGGCTACTGCCGTGGGTGACCCGCCATAATATATGGGTAACTAGAGACATGTCGTTTTAACGAGACATTGTCACTAGGTATAACTGAACAACTAAAACAATTGAGACTTATACAGTGGCGAACAATACTATGGACGAGACTTGATACTTGTTTATTAATCTCGTTATTTCGCTTTGTTGTTCATTGGTTATACTTGTGGTTATTTTATTGTGTGTTGATGGTTGGATGGAGCCTACCAGGCTAAGGTGAATTAAATAAGAAACTGTACGCTACGGCGAATGTACATTGTACATTACATTGTTATTACTCGATACGTTCGATATATAAATGTTGTATGGAATATTAAATGAATGTTTGGATATTTGGACGGATGGTTGAATGTTTATGGATATTTGGATGGATGGTTGATTATTATGCATGTTTATTACAGTATTGAATATATCTGTAAAATGGTAAAGCATGTAACCAATCTAATAACAAGATGGTTAAAATGACAAGTGACCATTAGGGTCCAGGCCCGGCATACTCAGCGTCTATCGCTGATACTACACTCATGCAGGTTGTTGATCATTGTCGGAGCTGAAGAGCAGGAACAGGGTAATTGGAGATGTGTATTGTAATGAAGATGGTGTATGGTCTTATGGTAAGGTTAAGTATTTTTCAGGATTGGGTAGACGCTCACTTGTCGATGTTTATGGTTGATGGACTTAGTGTGATGTATAGGAGTTTCTCGTTATCACTGCGGTTAGCAGTTTATTTGTATTGGAAGTTGGATGTAGTTTGGCTGCGTTGCTCGCATGGGCGAGTAACGGCCGGTGACACCCGAGTGAGTTTTGTAATGGTTATTTGTTTTTCCGCTGCGAGACGTTTTATTTATTGCTACGTGAGAGATTATATCGTGATTATGGAGAGGGGTGGTTACAGATAGACTCTATCAAGGAGGATCCTAGTTTCACTACACTTACCATTGATCTGATTAGAAAGTGTGTTGGGTGAGTGAAAAAACTACTAAGTAGATCCTTTCTACTTAGTGGACATTTGTAAGTTGTTTTTGTCTGACCAGGAAATGAAATAGCTTATTTGTGTATCTTGTTGAATTCTACAGAGTCCTTCTTTATTTTCATCGTTTCACTTAAATTACTACAAAAGTCTTCCGCATCCTTAGTTTGATCAACTCGATTGAGTGCCTCTGCATCACAGAGTGTTTCTCACTTACGAAGGCTGATTGAGTCAAACCAACTCTTAGACTCACACCTCTGGTTGGTTTGAGTTAGCCACCCGATCCTACACGTGGTATCAGAGCCTTGCTTAGGCTAACGGTCAATCAATGAAGCAATGGCAGATCTCTTCGCCAATCAAAACAACAAAATGCACTTCGAGCATCCCAGACTCACCTCCACCAACTACGACCATTGGAAAAACGAGATCGAGCAACACATTGAGTCTGTCAACTCTGAGCTTGGGAGATAGTCACTGGAGGAGATCTCGCAGTCAACCCAGATCGATCCACATGGACTGCTGCAGATCGAAAAGGTACGAGCTGAATCGACAAGCATCACGCGCAATATACACCTGCTTGTCCATTCCAGAACAAAGGAGAGTCAATCACTGTAAGTCCGCTAATGAGATCTGGACACTCCTTCAAGCTACTCACGAAGGAGTCACTGAACTAAAGAAATGCAAAGCTCAAGAACTTCGAATGGACTATGAAAACTTTCTGCAGAAACCCGGTGAGTCTCTGGAAGAAGTGCTTGATCGTTTCTATTTACTAACCACTACTATGCAGGAAGTTAGCATCTTACCAGATAGAGAGAGTGTCTTGCACAAGTTGCTGGACAGTCTGAGAGAAGAGTGGGCAGAAACGGTAATCTCCACCAAAGCATGCAAGGATTTATCCAAATGGAGCTGTCAAGACCTAGGTTCCTATCTACAATCCGTAGATAAATACAAGAAGAATGTCCGAAAGAAGTGTGGTCATACTTCTTCTCCTTCTTCTAGTAAGACTACTATTTTGAATGACCAAGCCTTGCAGGTTAATTCGACTCAGTTAACTCAAGAAGGAGCCTATGTCGCTGATACTCAAATCAGACAAGCTAAGGCTGAGCTGGTGGATATTATTGTTGAGGAAAGTGACGCTGAGACTATGGAAGACTTTGTCTTCATAGTCAAGAACTTCCGAAAATTCATGCGTAACCAACCTAATCGACAGGGTCGGTCGTTCACAAACACCTCCAAACAAGTCTTCAATTCTGTCACTTGTTTCAACTGCAATAAACCCGGTCACTTCAAGAAGGACTGTCCCTTACTCAAGAACCAGTATGGAAAATTTCAAGGAAGATCACTGATGGCAACTGTTGGTTGGGGTGATTCGGACTCTGACGAACCAGACGCAGAGTCCAGCGGCTTGGTATGTCTTATGGCACACGACACGACGGAATCCATAATTCTAGACAATGAGGTAACTCGTTCTCACCTTGAAACAGACCTTTACCGTATTTCTCCTATAGGATTTATGACTTTAATTGCTAAAATTGTCTCCGAGAACAACTCCCTCAAAGCAAGTCTTACCAATAAAATAACCGAGCTATCCGAGGAACTCGAAATCTCAAAAGGTCTTATGTATGCCCTAAGAGATGAAGCTGAGGAACACAAAACCATCTGCTGCTCTCTCAGATTAGATCTGCAAGAATCACGTCATGTTGATTCCCTTCAAAAGGAACTTCATGATACCTTAGAGCAAACTCAATTTAGCCAGGGTGACCAGAAAGAGTCTCTCACCCTGATCGACTCTCTCAAACAAGATCTCACCATCTTTACTGACAAGTGTTGTTCTCTTCAAAATGATCTAAATGCTTCTGAATCCAAAACATATCCCTGAACACCACTATCAAAAACCTCACTCAAAAACTGAAAGAAAAGGAGCACGCTCTCTCCCTTAAGCCAGTCAAGTTTATCAAGCAAGTCACCTCCTCTGAACTACCCGAGTGGGCCAACTCCAAGATCAAAGAAATTATCTAAGATCGAGATGATCTTCGCTCCAAGGTAGAACAACTCTCTCAACAAATCACAAATCTACAATCCGGAGTTCGATCCACTCAATCCACGCCCAAGTGGCACAAAGGTAAGTTTGATATCCCAAAGAATATGTCCAAATCCGACAACAGAGCCAAACGGTATGAAGAAAAAGAGAAATTCGACTCCTGGTGGAAAGGACAACAGAAATACGTCAATCTTCCACCAACCAAAATTTGTGGCTACTACGGGAGTCTTGGACATCGAGACAGTGCATGTGATAAACTGAACAAAGATCTTTCGTTTAATGTCAAACGTGTTAAATTGATACTTGAAGCACGTGAAGAATTGAAAAGGTCTGGGTCGAAAAGGGAACCCAAGTACATCTGGGTTCCCAAATCTAACAAATGATCTGTTCTTTTGTAGGTGAAGGCGAATGGAGACAGCTGGTACCTGGACAGTGGATGCTCTCGTCACATGACTGGAGATCCGAATCAATTCAATTCGCTTTCATCCTACCCAGGAGGTAAGGTTACTTTTGGAAACAACAACCAGGGTGAAATCGTGGGAGTTGGCTCCGTAGGTAACCCCTCAAAATTAAAATTGACGGAGTCCATCTGGTCACTGGACTCCAACATAGTTTACTTAGTATTTCTCAAATTTGTGATAGATTCAACTTGGTACTTTTCTCCTCTTCGGATTGTAAAGTCTATGATGAGCGTACAAGTTCCTTAAAAGCTGTGGGACGTAGAGAAGGAAATCTCTACAAAATGTGCTTAAACTCCATTAATCCGAATGATCAAGTCTGTCTCAACGTGCATTCTAAAAACTCATTGTTGTGGCACTCCAGACTCGGTCACGCAAATCACAGGCTATTAAACAAACTCAAAAATAAGGACTTGGTGATTGGTTTACCTGACACAACCTTTGACACAGACTCTGTCTGTGAAGCATGCGTAAAAGGTAAACACACCCGGTCCTCCTTCAAAAGTGAGTCTACTATCTCAACTAGCTCTCCGCTAGAATTATTACACATGGATCTTGTTGGTCCCATGCGTACACAAAGTAGAAGTGGTAAGAGGTACATCCTGGTCATAGTCGATGACTATTCCAGGTGGACTTGGGTTATTTTTCTCTCTGCTAAGGATGAAACTTTTACGGAGTTCATCAAACTCCATAAAATGCTTGTCACCAAGTTTTCATTCACTTTGAAAACCCTGAGAATGGACCAGGGCACTGAATTTTGCAACAAGTCTTTTGATGAGTTTTGCAGGGACAACGGAGTGGATCATCAAATATCATCTGCACGCACCCCAGAATAAAACGGAGTGGTTGAATGCAAGAATAGAACTTTGGTAGAGATGGCACGCACAATGCTCATTGATAGTCAACTCACTCCATCTTACTGGGCAGAAGCTGTTAACACATCAGGCTATGTGTTAAATTGTGCGCTGATTCATCCATTTCTTCACAAGACACCCTATGAACTACTCCGTCAATGAAAACCAAGTCTTATTCATCTCAGTCGTTTTGGATGTAAGTGCTTTATTCACAATAATGGTAAGGACAACCTGGGTAAGTTCTCTCCTATAAGTGATGAAGGTATTTTCCTTGGCTACTCTTCTAAAAGCAAAGCTTATCGTGTTCTCAATCTGAGAACTCAATGTTTAGAAGAGAGTCCTCATGTCAAGTTCGATGAGTCCCACAATGTAGGCTCATCTTCTGATCAACTTGACTTCGCTCCTGATGACTTCCTGACTGATCCACACTTCATCACTGTACCCATAGGAAGACTCCCCAATTCCCAATCCATCACTCCTCATGATTCTCTGGCCAACAAAAACAATGCATCTGATTCTACCGATTCTGACACCAACCCGGAGACACCCCTACCACAAAACTTGAACTTTGACTCCTCTGACAAAGAACACCCCCTCCCGCTTCACGTTGACAGTTCCAACAAAAATCATCCCATCCTCCTGAAAACATCATCACAGACCCAAACTTGGGTGTTCAAACGCGTTTCCAAGCTATGCGAAATCTCTGTGCCTTCGGTGCTTTTCTCTCTAGTACTGAACCAAGAAATATTAAAGAAGCACTCCTTGACAGTGATTGGGTCACTGCAATGCAAGAGGAACTAAACTCTCTCCAAAGACATGCTGTCTGGGAATTAGTTCCTCGACCCACACATCAACAAACCATTGGTACTCGATGGGTCTTTCGTAACAAACTTGATGATGCAGGACAAGTTTTCAGGAATAAAGCTCGATTGGTCGTCCAGGGCTACAATCAAGAAGAAGGGATTGACTATGATGAAACCTTTGCACCCGTAGCCCGTCTTGAAGCAATTCGCATGTTAATTGCATTTGCTGCATTCAAAGGTTTCCAATTATATCAAATGGATGTCAAGACAGCCTTCCTCCATGGCTATATTGATAGAGAAGTCTACGTCGAGCAACCCCCAGGGTTCACAGACTCCGCCCATCCCGACTACGTCTACAAATTATGTAAGGCCATTTACGGACTGAAACAGGCTCCGCGCGCCTGGTATGAAAGACTGTCTACATATCTATTGCAAAATGGTTTCTCTCGAGGTAACGTAGATAAAACACTATTCATTCTTCACTCATCACATGACTTACTTCTAGTACAGATCTATGTTGATGATATCATTTATGGCTCTACTAGTAACATCCTCTGTGACCATTTTGCTAACCTCATTGTTGGAGTATGAAGGTGTTGCTGAGATAGTTAACCAGATCAAAGGAGTCAATCACACTTCTCAAAACAAGACAGAGTCAGTCAACCTCGAAAGAGCGAGAGAGTCCATCTATGTGAAGTCATCAATCAGTTATGAAATTCAAGGAGCAACGTCCACTAAACCATAACAGTCATCAACTATCATCCTTGGGCCGAAATTCATGCAAAATGTGAGCAAAATCCAAAGCCTTGACTTTCTGATAATTCGAGGAGTCTGTCGGTCAGTTGCGAAAATTAAGGAGCAAGTATATCAACTACATTGACTTACAACGGTCATCAACGTTCAGACTTGGACCAAAATTCTCTCAACATGACACTAATCATAAGACTTGGCTCCAGCTTCCGAAATATGGCTCCAGCTTCCGAAATTCAAGGAAAGAGTCGTTGGTTCCTGAAATTTCGGAACTGACAGAGTCAGTCTACTACATCAGACGTGAAAGTCATAATTGAACGTTGCCAAGTCGTCCAATGGATTGGTAATTGTCCGAAAATTAAGGGCCAAGGCTTAACAACGTTCACAAAGAAGTTAGGACCGGATTTTAAGCAACTACAAGTAACTACCATGTTCAGATGGCATAAATTTCGGAAGCAGACTCCCTCAACGGCTCCACTATATAAGAGAGTTGTCATTTCGTTTCTCATTGCAGCTTTCCAGAGAGAATCATTCATAGCATTTGTTTAGAGAAAGCTTTGCCTATTTTAGAGAGAGAGAGAACGAAAAAGAGAGAGAGAAGTACTAGTTTCGTTTGTGCATATCGATAGAGTCTTTCTAGGTAGGACCTAGTTTTCACTACACTTATCATTGAGCTGATCAGAGATTGTATTGGGTGAGTGAGTGAAAACCACGAAGTAGATCTCATCTACTGAGTGGGCATTATAAGTTGTTTTGTTTTGACCAGGAAATAAAATAACTTATATTGTGTATCCTGCTGAGTTCGACAGAGTCCTCCACCTTTCGAGTGTTAATCCACTTAGCTCCGCTAAGTCTATCTTACTTTACTACCTTGAGCAACTGCTTCCGCGCACTTAGTTCGACTAAGTGTTTCTACGTCTCAAGTGTTCTCACTACAAAGTTCGATTGAGTGCCTCTACATCACAGAGTGTTTCTTACTTTTAAAGACCGATTGAGTCAAACCAACTCTTAGACTCACACCTTGGGTTGGTTTGAGTTAGCCACCCGATCCTACATGTGGTATCAGAGCCTTGCTTAGGCTGACAGTCAATCAACGAGAAATGGCAACCGTTGGTTGGGGTGACTCAGACTCCGACGATCAAGACACGGAGTCCAGCGACTTGGTATGTCTCATGGCACATGATACGACTGAGTCCATGATCCCCGACAATGAGGTAACTCGTTCTCATCTTGAAACAGATCTTTATCGTATATCTCCTATGGGTTTTAAGACTTTAATTGCTAAAATTGTCTCTGAGACTAACTCTCTCAAAGCTAGTCTCACCAGTAAAATTTCCGAGTTAACTGAGGAACTCGAAATCTCAAAGGGTCTCATGTATGCTTTAAGAGACGAAGCTGAGGAACACAAGACTATCTCTTGCTCTCTTAGATTAGACTTACGAGACTCTCGGCGTCGTGTTGACTCCCTTAAAAGGAGCTCAACAAAACCAAGAGTCCTACTGAATCCAACCAAAGGGAACAGGAAGAGTCACTCACTGAGATTGACTCTCTCAAACATGACCTCATTGTTTTCGCTGACAAGTGTTGTTCTTTGCAGAATGAGTTAAATAGTTCAGAATCTCAAGTTATCTCTCTAACCTCTTCTGTTGAGCAACTCTCTCGAAAACTGAAAGAAAAGGAACATGCACTCTCTCTCAAACCAGTCAACTTCATCAAACAGGTAACTCCATCAGAATTGCCCGAGTGGGCTAACTCCAAGATCAAGGAAGTTAGTCAAGATCGTGATAATCTTCGAAAGGAAGTTGAAAAACTCTCCCAAGAGATAGTCAATATACGATCTGGAGTTGGATCCACTCAATCGAAGCCCAAGTGGCATAAAGGTAAATTCATATCCCTAAAAATATGTCCAAATCCAACAACAAACCCAAGCGCCAGCAACAAAAAGAAAATTTTGATTCTTGGTGGAAAGGACAGCAAAAATACGTCAATCTTCCTCCCACTAAGATTTGTGGTTATTGTGGGAGTCTTGGACATCGAGATAGTGCCTGTGAAAAGCTTCACAAGGATGTGTCATTTAATGTCAAGAGACTCAATCTTATCCTTGAGGCACGAGAAAAGCTGAATAAATCTGGTTCAAAAAGGGGACCCAAGTATATTTGGGTTCCCAAAACTACCAAGTGATTCTTTTGCAGGTGGAAGCGAGCGTGGAGATGGACTATGTGTACTTGGACAGAGGGTGCTCCAGAACTGGAAATCCTGACAAATTCAGCTCGCTTTCATCCTACAAAGGAGGTAAGGTCACCTTTGGAAACAACAACCAAGGTGAAATCATGGGAGTTGGCTCCGTAGGTAACCCCTCCAAGTTTAAGGTAGATGGAGTCCATCTGGTCACTGGACTTCAACCTAGTGTTAAGCATTTTTCAAATTTGTGAAAAGATTCAATTTAGTACTTCTCTCATATGTCGTTTGCAAAGTTTTTGATGAACGTACAGGATCTCTAGAACCACAGGACGTAAAGAAGGAAATACGTACAAGAAGTGTCTAAATGCCATACACTCTGACGACCAAGTCTGTCTATGTGCTCGCTTTCAAGCAGCACCCAAACAGTCCCATATCAAGACGGTCAAGCGAATCTTTCGATACTTAAAAGGAACCAGTCAACTTCATCTATGGTACATTCGTTCCCCTATATTATTTTATCTGGTTTTAGTGATTCTGATTGGATAGATTCCCTCCATGATCGAAAGAGTACATCTAGCAATGCAAATTCCTTGGTCTATGCTTAGTCTCTTGGCCCTCTACAAAACAAAATTTTGCTGAGATCAAATTGGCATTTTTTGTGATAACAATTGCGTATTTAAAATCTCTGAAACACAGTCCAACATTCGAGAAACAGACACATTGAAATACATTTCCATTTCTTGAAGGACTGTGTTGAGAAAAAGCTAATTCAACTTGACTTTGTTCCAATAGAGGATCCGCTAGCAGATATCTTTGCCAAGCCTCTTCCTACCACCAGATTCGAGGCACTCCGTTCAGCAATTGGAATGACTCAATCAACGTAAGACGGTAGTCTCTCTCCTTCTTTGGCTGTATAATTAGTAGGTGTTGTTTGCGTACTGTTTGAGTCAATCCGTGTTCTCATATTGATAGACTGTGTCTGGTCTTTGTGTCCCTTTGCGATTTTCTCCAAAAAAAAAAGAAGGGAGAGAGGACAAAGGCAAGGTACTCCGCTAACTTGTTTATCCTGAACCAAAACAGACCTCGTCCACTCGGTTATTAAGCCTTTAAGGGTGCTTCATCACCTAACTTCCTAAGGATGCGGAACCTGGGAAAGTTGGCCCAAAGCTGTTACATGGGTGGAGAGAAAAGTCTGGGGGATGGAGACAGTCCCTGTGTGCTTAACTTGTAAAATATCTATGCATTGCAAATATAGAGCTATAAAGTCTTCAAAAATACAATGCAAAGCAACAGGGATCATTACAAGTTATGAGTATGTGGCAATGAAAGGTTTTGTGGAATATGACAATACTTCTTGCCCCTTGTCGTCCATGAGTATGTTTACGTTATGGATACAGTCTATTTGTTTTTTAATGTACGGATTGACTTAGACTCTGTTGCAAACTTCTCTTACTGATGACAGCAAAAAGGGGGAAGTAGTGAATCCCGTCTCTCACGAACGAGGCACTCTGGCTATGTTCTGGATTGACTCTGTCTCTGTGTGACTAGGTCTTTGGTGAAGTTTGGATATTCTGTTTCGTTTTTACTCTGTTGGTACTAGATCATGTTGGTTGCAGTTTTCTTAACTTAGTCATATATTCCCTTTTTCCAATCTCTCTTAGTAGGTCGTGGTTTGCCAAAATTGTGCTCATCGATTCAGGGGGAACTCTAGCAAGAGTTACTCAATCTATGCTGTGATTAAGGGGGAACCTAGACCTGGACAGGGTTAGTTCCCCAAAATTCTTTTTGCTCTTGTCTTGTTTTGCAGATTGACTCATTCGGGATTCACAAAAAGAGTTTTGCTATCATCAGCAACAAGGGGGAACTGTTGGAGTATGAAGGTGTTGCAGAGATAGTCAACCAGATCAAAGGAGTCAATCACACAAAAAGAGTTTTGCTATCATCAGCAACAAGGGGGAAATTGTTGGAGTATGAAGGTGTTGCTGAGATAGTTAACCAGCAAAGGAGTCAATCACACTTCTCAAAACAAGACAAGTCAGTCAACCTCGAAAGAGCGAGAGAGTCCATCTATGTGAAGTCATCAATCAGTTATGAAATTCAAGGAGCAACGTCCACTAAACCATAACAGTCATCAACTATCATCCTTGGGCCGAAATTCATGCAAAATGTGAGCAAAATCCAAAGCCTTGACTTTCTGATAATTCGAGGAGTCTGTCGGTCAGTTGCGAAAATTAAGGAGCAAGTATATCAACTACATTGACTTACAACGGTCATCAACGTTCAGACTTGGACCAAAATTCTCTCAACATGACACTAATCATAAGACTTGGCTCCAGCTTCCGAAATATGGCTCCAGCTTCCGAAATTCAAGGAAAGAGTCGTTGGTTCCTGAAATTTCGGAACTGACAGAGTCAGTCTACTACATCAGACGTGAAAGTCATAATTGAACGTTGCCAAGTCGTCTAATGGATTGGTAATTGTCCGAAATTAAGGGCCAAGGCTTAACAACGTTCACAAAGAAGTTAGGACCGGATTTTAAGCAACTACAAGTAACTACCATGTTCAGATGGCATAAATTTCGGAAGCAGACTCCCTCAACGGCTCCACTATATAAGAGAGTTGTCATTTCGTTTCTCATTGCAGCTTTCCAGAGAGAATCATTCATAGCATTTGTTTAGAGAAAGCTTTGCCTATTTTAGAGAGAGAGAGAACGAAAAAGAGAGAGAGAAGTACTAGTTTCGTTTGTGCATATCGATAGAGTCTTTCTAGGTAGGACCTAGTTTTCACTACACTTATCATTGAGCTGATCAGAGATTGTATTGGGTGAGTGAGTGAAAACCACGAAGTAGATCTCATCTACTGAGTGGGCATTATAAGTTGTTTTGTTTTGACCAGGAAATAAAATAACTTATATTGTGTATCCTGCTGAGTTCGACAGAGTCCTCCACCTTTCGAGTGTTAATCCACTTAGCTCCGCTAAGTCTATCTTACTTTACTACCTTGAGCAACTGCTTCCGCGCACTTAGTTGACTAAGTGTTTCTACGTCTCAAGTGTTCTCACTTACAAAGTTCGATTGAGTGCCTCTACATCACAGAGTGTTTCTTACTTTTAAAGACCGATTGAGTCAAACCAACTCTTAGACTCACACCTTGGGTTGGTTTGAGTTAGCCACCCGATCCTACACTCATGAAGCAAGAGTTTTCCATGAATGAGTTAGGTGAGCTCAAGTTTTTCCTAGGGTTACAATTCAACAGGAAAGGACGGGATTAAGATTCATCAGCAAAAGTACATCAAGGAACTCCTTGACAAGTACAGCCTCAAACATGCCAAGAGTATGTCCACACCAGCTGTACCTCTGCAAAACTTCACCCTGATGATGACAGAGTCAGTGTAATGCCACAGAATATAGAGGAATGATAGGGTCCCTCTAGTACCTCACTGCGAGTCGTCCCGACATTCTTCACGCAGTCTGCCTCTGTGCTCGCTTCCAAGCAGCACCGAAGTAGTCTCACCTCAAAGCAGTCAAGCGTATCTTCCGCTACCTAAAGGTACAAGTACACTCTATCTATGGTATCCACGATCCCCTACATTTACTTTATCTGGATATAGTGACTCTGATTGGGCTGGTTCTCTCCAAGATCAAAAGAGTACTTCAGGTAATGCACAGTTCTTGGGTCTTTGCCTTGTTTCATGGTCCTCCAAAAAACAGAACTCCGTAGCACTCTCTACAGCGGAGGCAGAGTATGTCTCTGCTGCAGCCTGTTACTCACAACTCCTTTGGATGAAACAACAACTTCACGACTATCATGTCACCCAAGAACAAATCCCAATCTTTTGTGACAACAAAAGCACAATCAAAATATCCGAAAACCCAGTCCAACACTCAAGAACCAAACACATCGAAATACGTTTTCACTTCTTGAAAGAATGTGTCGAGAAAAAGCTCATCCAACTTGACTTTGTGCCCACAGAAGATCAACTTGCAGATATCTTTACTAAACCTCTGTCTACAGCACGGTTCGAAGCACTGCGGTCAGCAATCGGATTGACTCCGTCTACCTAGATGGTCGCATCTCCTTGCCCCTACCGCAATCTTCAACAGGTACTCCCTCATGTCTCATCGAGTCTGTCTCTGTTTGCACTTGAATCTGTGAAATGTGTTTTATTACTTAGCATGTCTATAACTCTAGCGCTACCACCCACGTCATCTATCCACACCCTCCTTGCCAAAATCCACGCCATTAATCTCGTAATACCCTGACGTCCCCGCATTTATCTCACCTGACACACGCCATCTCTGCAACTTCCAGCCTTTATATCCATCACCCGTCTACTCCATCTCTCTCACTTCCATCCCTTTTACACCCAAGCTTCCTACAGTTTCCAAATGGCAAGCATCAATTTCAACGGTATCAACATCCCAGCTGATATTTTCGCCGATCCCATTCGCCTTCAAGCGTACCTCTAATCGATGGCTACCCAGAATCCATCTCCACCACACCACCACCACCACCACCACTCCTCTCCAACTACAACTGCCACCTCGTCCCCCACACACTCCGCCACCACCACCACCACCCACCCGTAATACATCACCCCATCAAACACCACCATCTGCCGCAAAAACTGAAATTCTTGATACCGACATTGAAGATGCTACCCCACTCCAAACCATACCACCATCTCCACCACCACAAGATCAAAACCCTACTGCCGCAATCCAACCTACTGATCAACCACAAGCTCCACACACCAAATATCCTACACCAACCCCACCTGCAATCTCCCGCAAAATCAGCAACACCACCCCAACAACCTCAGCCCAAAACCTGCAAGCGAAAAGCCCAAACCTCTACTCGACCCCCAGCCAAAAGGATTCCGTTCTTCTGTCAAGGCTCACCAGTCTCCTCTGGTTCCGGTAAATCGTCTCCGGTCCAAGAACTGCCCACGGCTAGTCACGATGCTTCTACTGGAGCCACATCCTCCAAAGATCAGAAACCCCAAAGCCGCATCGAAGATGTGCGAAGATCGAGCCCTTCAACCAACGCTACATGCTAGGGGACCCTGCCTCAGAACGAAATATCGTAAGGGGTAAGTTCCTCGACTTTTCATGGCTCAATCTTCAAACCTAGGGGAGTTGGTAACCATGCTAGAAATTCAGGGGTGGAAAACACCTCTTCTGTGAGATAACGGAGTGGACCCCCAAGAGGCTGTTGATTTCTTTCAAAATCTTGTTATCAGAAACGGTGCTGCACAGTCTTTTATTAATTCCACCCCAATCTTCTTCAGTCTTGAAAAATTGTCCCCAATCCTTGAGTCCCTGCTACTGGCCTGTCATTCTATGAGAAAGGAGTCCTTCCTGAAATCCCCGGGGTCCCTCAAAATAAAATCTATCGCTTTTTCTCCTCCAAAAAAAGATTGGCTCACCCATACCCCGTGGCGATCTTCTATTTTACACCAACTCCTCCACATTCTGGTCATCAAAAACATTGTCCCACGCAAAGAGGGAAATCTCATGGTCAACTGCTTGGACCTCACCATAATGTACTGCATCATAAATCGCCATTCCATCAATCTTGCCCACATCATACTCCACCACCTAGCCCAGTCTGTCGACACCCCAAAACACTCCCTGGGGTATGTGTTCTGGCTGCCTCGAATTCTCAAATTCTTTCAGGTACCCCTAGCGACATCGACGCCAGAGTCCATCGAAGAGGCAGACACCATCAACCTGCGGTATCTGAATCGGCTGACATCTATCGACAAATCAAAGCTGCTGCCCCCTCCATCAACTCCATCGACAGCAGGACCTTCCACTTCCCAAGAGGCAGTCCCTCAAGCTTCACTCCTACCCCTCCTGGAGAAAGTGGAGCAACTCCTTGCGCAGGCAGCAGAGCTGATTCAGGGGCAAACGCGGATGGTGGACAGACTCGCTGGGATAGAGACGACTGTGGCGGCCTTGCAAGAAAAACTCCTTGAGATCCAATCCACCCTGACCCCAACCCCTTAGTCGTGACGTGTGTGTGTCGTGTTAGGACTTAGGCTGTTTTTAAGTTCTAAACACTTTTTTGCTAGTTTGTGTGTGAATATTCTGACTGACTCTACGTGACTGTGGGCTTCCCTCTGATGACAGCAAAAGGGGGAAGCGGTGAATCCCGTCTGGTGTACGGGTTACTCTGTTGTTTTTCAAACTGCTTTGGACTTTTGCTGCTGGACCATGTGGTCTAGTACCTTTACTGCTTTTCATACTACGCCCAATCTTGCCTGTTACATTGCTTATAAATGTTTGCTTGCCTGGAGTCCCTCTACGATTAAGGGGGAACCTAAAATGGAGTCTTTTGAACTCAATTACTATTGCTGCTATTAAGGGGGAACTTTGACAGGGTCAGTTCCCCTAGTCCTTTGTGTTTCTGTTTTAGGATTGACTCTATCGGGATTCACGGAGGTTTGCTATCATCAGCAACAAGGGGGAAACTGTTGGGACATCAGAATGTTGCAGAGATAGCCAATCAACTCGACAGAGTCAATCGTCCTCAGTCAGACGCAAAGAGTGAGCCGCTTCAATGGAGTCCACGAAGCAAAGGAGGCTTCACAGACTCACCCGTGCAGTTGCGAATAAAAAGGAGTCAACTCGGGAAAGCCTCAACACCACAACGGTCATGAAGTCGCCCTTAACACCCGAAGTTCGCGGCCCAAGTAAAGAAGACCACTTCAAGATGTTGGACGTTGCTCAACTAAGTTAGTTGCGGAATTTTCGGAACTAACTCCTTCGATCTACCGTTTGTAATACTAGTATAAATAGGTTATGTAATAGCTAGTTTAAGGTGTGCTTTTCATTGAGGAATATTTCAGAGCTTAGAGAAGAAATAGA
Source organism: Limonium bicolor (assembly GCA_023374045.1). Classification (NCBI taxonomy): domain Eukaryota; kingdom Viridiplantae; phylum Streptophyta; class Magnoliopsida; order Caryophyllales; family Plumbaginaceae; genus Limonium; species Limonium bicolor. The sequence goes on from CM041776.1 coordinate 30,078,976, forward strand.
ATAGCTTTGTAAGACAGAAAGAGAGAGAGAATACGTACCAAGTTAGTTAGTGCATTTAGATAGACTCTGTCTAGGAGGATCCTAGTTTCACTACACTTACCATTGATCTGATTAGAAAGTGTGTTGGGTGAGTGAGTGAAAAACTGCTAAGTAGATCCTTTCTACTTAGTGGACATTTGTAAGTTTTTTGTTTGACCAGGAAATGAAATAGCTTATTTGTGTATCTTGCTGAGTTCCACAGAGTCCTTCTTTATTTTCATCGTTTCGCTTAAATTACTACAAAAGTCTTCCGCATCCTTAGTTTGATCAACTCGATTGAGTGCCTCTGCATCACAGAGTGTTTCTCACTTACGAAGGCTGATTGAGTCAAACCAACTCTTAGACTCACACCTTTGGTTGGTTTGAGTTAGCCACCCGATCCCACAATTCCTTATTAATTGGCTTTAATCACAAAAATCTTCTTTCCCAAACAATCATTCTATCACGTCTTCAAAGAAACCATTTTGTGGAATTTTCAAAGGAAAAACTCTTCTCACTTCACAGAAAACTCTTCTCAACTGCAGAAAGTTCTTCTCACATATACAGAAAGTTTTCTCCTAAAATGTTTCTCAAAATCAATGTTTCTTTACAGAGAATTCCGAACAACTTCAAAAGTTTTCCAACTCAGTTTTCAACTTAAATAAACCGTTTTCAGGGAGCAAGAAATGTCTAACCCCTTCAAAACATTTCCCCCATGGTTAGAACATCACTTGTCTCCCTTCCCAAGATAAAAAATCCGAGGCGGGGCACTGGGGTCATAACCTCCTTGTCGCAGTCTGGATCTCTTTAGGCGGGGCATTAGGGTGACAAACCTCCCCTAACTGCAGCCTAGATTTTTACAAGGCAGGGTGCTAGGGAAGTAACGACCTTCCTTGTTGCAGCCGGGTTTTTAGAATCGTCTAACTCCCTTCCGCTCGATTTCAAATGTTTTCGGTTTTTAACGTTTTAAAATCCGGGAGTTAGAGACGTTATTAGGGTTCAACCGAGAACATCTCATTCATGGTGTTTCTCTCTGAATCCTATTTTTCGACATAAATTCATTGCCCCAACTTTCGAGCCTCGGTACTTATTATTAGTTAAGTGTCGTGTTCGAGGGGGTACATAGGGTAATCCCTCGGGAATATCCGCCCTTTTTATAATAAAAATGATTTTTTGGTTCTAAAATTTTAAGAGAGGCAATTCTGAACGAATTTATCCAACCCTTTCATTAGAGCTTTAACCCATAAGTACTCCTCAATCCTTTCCTAAGCAAATTCGAAGTCACTAGTCTCACTAACATAGGATCCCGAATACTCCCGAACAACCTCAGTCATCAGAAACCTTAAACATCTTCAAAACCCGAACACCTGTAAACCAAATATCCTCTTTCATACTCCATCAACACTTTCGATTTCTTAAAACACCTCAAAAATGTGACCATGCTAAGATCCAAACTTTACAAACATGAAAAATTCCTCAATTCCACCAAAAAATCCGAATACCTTTCAACTTCACAAAATAACCAAAATATCCCTCAGCTCTACAAAATGACCAAAAAACTCCTTAACTCCAGCAAATGATCCAAATGCCCCTCTACTAAAAAATGACCCACAAAATGACCAAAATACCCCTAAGCTCTACAAAATGACCAAAAACTCCTTAACTCCAGCAAATGATCCAAACGCCCCTTTACTAAAAAATGACCAAAATGCCCTTTTGCTCCTCAAAACTTCTAGCATCCTTTTAAACTCGTGAAAGTCGAAACAACCTCTAAATCTCTCAATATTCAAACCAACACCAATCAATATCTCAAGACGAGCCTATTTCTCCAAACTCTTCAAAATCATTTGTTCTTCAATCCACACTCGATCCTATCCTTTGGCTTTAAATTGAATCTCTCTAATAAGGTTTTGAAAGAAGGCAATCCCGACAATTGGAGACCGAGGTTTCCTCGGGCACCAATCCAAAGTCGTGGTCATTGCCACTTCTGAGGGGTGTAACCCAGTGCGAACCCAACATAGAATCTCTACAAAATGACTAGATAAGCCCTATCCATAGGGAACAACCTCAGAGTCAACTAACGGTTCTTAGGACCCTTCTTCCTTTCCTTCCTAGTTCCATAGGTCAAACTAGGTGGCGACTCTAGTCAATTCCGCCTTATAGAGGCATAAGTCCGTGTGGGGCCTATCGAGAGCGGGTGTAGTGTTCACTTACACTCCCCTTATGCTTTCTGGGAAAGACGGACGATAGAGTAGGTATTTGAGGGATGCCAGAATAACGGGTTTTCACCCTCCACAGAATGACATTTTCTAGGATCTTGGCTTCTCAGTCAGACCATATTTAGATAGACCCCCCCTCATACCGAAAAATCACCCTCCATAGAATGGCGACTCTGCTGGGGAGAACTTGAGTAAGTTTTTATCAAACTCAAGGAATACTGAGCTCCATTCAAGATTGTCAGGATTTCCTTACTTCTTTCAAAATCTTCAAGAGATTCATTCAAGACATTAGGCCTACTCTACTCCACACTTAGAGTGTGTTTAAGAGGATAGTTAGGATGAGAGTTTAAAGTTCGAGATTGGCCTTGAGTGCCATATGTGTGCTTTACTCTTCGCATGCTTCACTTTTGTGTGTTTATTGTCTTATGTTTACTGCTCTTCATGCATGACATAATATTTATTGCTTATTTAATGCTTTTCTAAATGGGGCCTTCCTAGAAGGAGTAACCCATTATTGCATCGGGTAGCATAGGACATGCATTCCTTTGTGTCACCCGATTTGTCCACGAGTCACGGGATCCCCAACCGATCCACGGTTGATTCCCCATGAGTTGGGTCCTTCCTAGAAGGAGTTAATCCACGAGGTAATACGGTCCAAGACCAACGCCTTGAAGCTCATGATCCAAAATATCCTCCATTACCCGAGTCTAAGCCAGCATATAGTGAGCCATGAGCCTTCAGTGTCCAGCTGCCTTATCCGGTGTCTAAGATGGGCTTATGGGTAGTCACCCCTTGTATGCCGTCTGTCTGACCACCCTTTGCCCTACCCTGAAGATTGCATGGGCTCAGTTCTCCATGATTCCTCTGCACCACAGGTGTCTTTAAAGCCCAATGTCGTGCTACAAATTCATAGCGGATCCCGTATTTACGGATACCCATACATGACATAGCGTAGTCAGCGAAATTTGGACTTTAGACACACCTCAGCGTGCAGACGATGGGAGACCCGTTCCCATGCAGTACTTCCCCAAGTTTCCCGAAAGTGAGTATGTTGTGATAATCACTGGCCGTGACTCGTGTGACTAGTCTGGAAGGTGACTATCCAATCATTCGCACTCAGCTCCACATAAATATAGCCACGATTTACTATATGCAATACGTGTGTGCAAACCTTTTTCTCAAACCAATCTGTTTTAAAACGTTCGGAATTCTCACTTGCGTTAAACCTTTTACTAGCTACCATTCGAGAGTTTTGAAACCTAAACTCCTTTACTTCAAAATCAAAACCTTTTCAAAAACCGATTTTAGTAAAACCACTTTCAAAATGATTTTTCAAACCCTCTCTCAAAATTCCATCTCCAAGGATAAACGGGCCGTACTAGTAATTTCTTAATCGTTTCCCTGACTCTTACTTATCATATTATCTCCCCTTTCTTTTCCATTTTATTTCCTCTTTTTTGCAGGACAAAATGATGAACAGACTAGTGCTAGTGCCTGGAGAGAAGAAATACCCTAGGAAAGTGAACAGAAGCAGAGCAGAGGAAGGACCCAGTGAAGGACAAGCTCCAATGACCCCTACCAAGCTGAGCGTCACCAGGAGTCGACCTTTGCCATGGAACTCAGGGACTACTACGCTCAGATGAAAGGCCCTGACGAGCCGTTGCTGGCAGGACTTGCCAGAATGTGTAGAGTGGCCGTTGACTATGAAGCCTTGTTCGAGTCAGTCACTTATTGGGATTCGACAGACCATCTGTACCGCTTCAACCTCCAAGAGTTGATTATCTTGCCCGCTGAGATGGATGCACTACTTAAGATCAAGCCCCATCAAAAGATGCCCACCATCCCCGTCGAGCGATCGCATACACCGAAGTTTGCAGCTGATTTCCTGGGGGTAAGGATCGAGGAGGTTGAGAGTTTCAGTAGCATGAGCATACACATACGGGATCTTCTACAACAATTCTACCAACCATACTATCCCAAGAGCACCAAAAGGTGAGTGCTTGATCTCTGCATCATGGGGCTTTACTTGTTCAGACAGAGGGATTTAAGGATCAACCCACGAGTAATCTATCTGCTGAAGGCCCTAGAAGAGGGTAAAAGTGCCGGGACGGTGGTTGTGGCTGAGATGATGAGAGCCCTAGATCGTTGGAAGGAGACCGGAGCCTTGGAAACCTTTTTCTTGGGAAGTCCACTCCTTCTCCAAATGTGGTTGTTTGATCACCTTGGGCTGATGAAGAAGGTGGAGGTGTACAAAGTAGTGAACATAGACACCTTCCCGACTGCCCGAAAGCGAGGGCAGAAGCCGGAAGCGGGGTGGAAAGCTTACTTTATGGATCGTTGTTATGATTGGCAGATCAATTGGATTTTGCCTGACTGGGATGTCCAAGAAGGGACTGTTCAATCAAATCATCAGGAGGATGGGCTGACATTGCTAGGCTTAGAAAGGTTTATCACTATCTTTCCCTTTAGAGCGATGCGTCAGTTCGGCCGAGAGTAGACCATACCCGGAGCTAGGAGCAACGCTTTGGTGGATCGCCGGGATGGCAGCATCAACTACATTGCCGGGATTTATAACTCTGGGATGAAGTGGGCCATCTTCAAGACTAAGTATTTTGGTTTGATCAAAGAGTATCAAGCATGGTTGGCTATGCGGGTCGACCGGATGATAAAGAGTGCTTATGACCCGCGCCGCTCAGCAATCACTCAGGATCCCCGACTGCCAATTGTCGTGGACCTGCAACCGATTCCCACTACCCGCCAGGAAAGGAAGAGGGAGAAAGAAGAGTGCAAGCGACAAAAGACTATTAGTTGATCTCCTATGTCACTAGTAGAAGTTTGCCCTTTTGAATTTGGATGTAATCCCTTTTCCCCAGTTTATGATATCGGCAATGTAATGACAAATGGATGTAATCCCCACTCTCTTTTTAGATATGGATGTAATCCCCCTCCCCTATTATGTGACAACGGTTATGTAAAGTTATCTACTCTTGTTGACTAATATTATGTTTCCCCCTATGAACTTGGATGTAACCCCCTCATTTTCCCCGTTATATGCAATTACGACCGAGCAATGAAATAGTACGGTGTTTATTCTTGGCAATGGAAATCGGCTCGTGCGCCTTTCCCTTTTAGCACTTTCATAAAAGAATTCAATCGCTTTCATACGACTTTACACAAAACCGGGGACGACCCCTCCCTTCTCTTTCACTCTTTCACCTTTTTCTGAGTTACTTTCATACTGACACTTTTTCATATTCTATATTCCCCGTGCATCACAGAAAGCAGAAAGTAAAGAGCTCTCCTCCAATCTTCCAACATTACTCGCCTTTGGAAGAGAGACTCCAGGGGTAGGCTGGCTAGCGAGACCACATCCGAAACTTCATCAGAAACCATGGATCCGAGCCTGATCAACCCGACCGCCCCGGAAATTACCCAAGTTGTCACTACTGCCATAGAGGCAAGCCCTCCCAGAGCTAGCGGCAGCATACAACACCCTGATGCTGGCACCCTCTATCGTCTTGGAAACAATCCCAAAGGAATGAATCTCTGATGAGACAGACAATAGAGCGCCTGGAAGAACAATTGCGAAGGAAAGGATGAACAAGGGAAAGGACCCATACCTTACCGATCCCGACGATGATTACATCGACGAATCCCCAAGGATCACTTTCAATCAAAACCCTATTTTCAACACCACCGTACCACAACCTCTCACGGGAAACGAACGTACCACTGTCCACCCCATAACGACGACGTTCCAAACAACTGACCTACTTTCTGGAGCCCCTTTGCCACCGCCAATTCTGACCACAACCACAACCAAGCCAACCACTTTTCCGAAATTACCACCATTCCAGCCTGTTGAAGTCACTTCCAAAACGGCCAACCTATATCAAGTCAAGCAATCCGAGCCCATTCATCCCAAATTACCACACCCAGACCCCATTCAGCTTAACCCATACCAGTACACCACCCCCGGACACGCTGTCCGTTTTGAGGAAGCAATTCCCCATACTCAACTGCTACCCCACCCGCCCAACCATCTGATTCACGGCTACAATCAAGCCCCACCTGCTGAGCACCTTCCAATTGACTTCAGTCAAATGAAGAAATCCCTAAAGGAAGAATTACTTGCAGATATGCAGCTCGGAGAGCGAGCCAAGATGCTGGGTTTCCGTCATTTCCAATTGACGCCAAACTCCAAGCTGCCCATGAATTTGAAACTACCGGAAATCTCTAAATACTCCGGGAAAGGGGACCCTAGGCACCATCTTGCCCAGTTTGACCGGGTTATGACTATGCATGGGCTAGATGATGAAATGAAGATAATCTGCTTCCCCAGCTATCTCGAAGGGTCTGCCCAAACTTGGGTGTCAAGGTTGGACTTCTCGGAAAAAAAAGCTAGAAGAAGTCTACCAAGCTTTCGTGGAGCAGTATAGCTACAACACTCACTTAGGGGTCACCCGGAGAGACTTGGAGACTATGAGACCAAGAAATCATGAGACAGTGATGGAATTCATTACTAGGTGGAGAGAGAAGGCGGGCGAGATGTTAGACCGCCCCAGTGAAGATGAGCAAATAAGGATCATCATCGATTGCCTAGAAAATCCCTACTCAGATCACCTCAAATCCTTGGGGATTTGTGATTTCAAGCATCTGAAAGCAGCTGCCATGGCCGCAGAAGAACTAGCATTGGCAGGAAAGTTGAAAGGTCCCGGTTTCCAGGGATCGTTTCCCCGACAGTCAAACTATCAAACAAGCAGCCTAAGACAGACACGGGCGGTAAGTTTGTCCCTCCCCCGTTAACCCATCAATCTCAACCCCAGTTTACCAGGCCCAGGTCAGCGGGCTAAAACCAGATTATTCTGCAACCCCACCGCCAAACAGCTACCAAACTCAACCCAGAAGGAATTACACCAGCTTGGGAATGCCCATGGACAAAGCCTATGAAAAGCTGAAGAAAAGTGGGCTTTTGCTGACTCCCGAAACCCAAACCAGGAGTTACCCAGATGGGAACCAACCTGGCCAGCTTCTGTGAATTCCACATGATCAAGGGACACAGTACAAATAATTGCAGAGCCTTGTGCCACGCTATCCAAGACCTGATCGATGCTGGAGAGGTGGAATTCCTGAAAACTGATCCAAACACTCAGAACAACTCTATCCCCAGACATGTGAATATGTTGAGTCTGACGGGAGAAGGTGAAGAAGAGTCAGATATTAGCAGAATCATAAGTATCAATGTCATCGAGAACTCTTCTGAACCGGGCAATCAGAGCACACCCCCTCCGATCATGCTATCCCCGGAGCTAGACGCCTTCCGAGTTCACCGTCCAGAAATTCAGCATGATATTCAACCGCAGATGCATGAATATCTAGCCATGACGCATGAAATTCAAACCACAGTTGAACATTTGGTAGGACAAGGAAAGGTATCTATAATCACCCTGCTGATAGCTGGACGACATATGGAAAAGAACCTTGAGTTACTCGTGGGACTGAATTTTGAAGCACGAGAGCTCTACAACACTGTGAAAGCCTTGGAAGTGGTAGAGGCATGGTACCGGCAGAAGATTGCCGAAAGGCGTGGAAGGAGAATCGCTGAGTGCAATGTCATCATGATCACCGACGAAGATGAAAATCCACCGGCAATAACCCCTGTAAAAGTGCCATTTCGGATAGCAGATGAGGAAAAACACGATGATGACTTGGAAAAAATCAATCACTTAACCCGCTCAGGAAAGCACTTCAAACCTGCTGAGCTCACAGAGGAGCCAGAAACGCTGCAACAAAAAGTCCATGACCTTACTTTGAATGAACCGGAAAATAAGTTGGTGGGAGAAGAAGAGCTTTTGAGAAAATTAAAGACTACTAGCATACCCATCACAATCTGGTCCCTGCTGACGATCTCAGAAGAGCACAAAGATGCAGTAGCTCGGCACTTAGGAATGGACAAGAAGCGGCCGGCGTCGGTTGAAAACATCATAGCTCACCTATCCCGGACTCCGGACCTCTCCATAACCTTCACCGACGACGAGATCCCTCGTCAGGCGGGAAAGGCCCTATACATAACTGTGAAGGCTGGAGGATTCCAGGTCCCCAAGACTTTGATTGATGATGGGGCTGAAGTGAATGTTTGTCCGCTCCGAGTAGCCCGTCATATGGGACTCAACGATTTCAAGCCAGTAGACATGACGTTGAGTGCCTACGACAACAGCCATAGGAAGGTTCTAGGAACCATCCCCCTGCCAATTCTGATTGAGGATGTCTCCCTGACCATCGAAGCGATGGTCATAGACATATCCTCCACCTTCAACCTTCTGCTAGGACGGGAATTCATCAATCAGATTAAAGGAGTCCCCTCAGTCGTCCATCAGAAGCTAAAATTCAAACACAGGGGACGAATCATGGAGGTTTTGGGAGAGCAGCAGAGCTGAGTCCCAACTTTGAGATTAATACGCCGGGGGTCGAGGGATGCTCGGGGCTTCACAGTGACGAAGCCACATTCACAGGTAAGTCAAACTTCTTCCATCACTCCTCTCTACTTTGACCCTAGTGTCTATAGCCCCGCATCGCAGCACATGATGTCTCGGATGGGCCACAAACAGGGGAATGGATTAGGCAAGGAGCTGCAGGGCATAACGGAGCCACTAACAGCACATATTGGAGGTCGAGGAGCCGGGTTAGGATTTACGGAAACGCCAGGTATGATGTTGACAGATTCACATGTAAGAATTCCCACGGATTCTTTCTTATCGGTTAACCTTGAACCTCATGTATCTGTGAGTTGTGATAAGCAGAGAGTAGCTCGGGCCCAGGAGGATCAGGAGACAATGGAGTGGGGGAGCTGGTGGACCACTTTATTCTCCCTCAACTCATGCCCTGAAGACCATGACGACAAGGGATGCGACCAAGGAATGCCCGAGGATGCAGCGGAGAGCAGTGTCATGATCAAACCAGTCATCAAGGACCCCGCACCCTCGGTAGATGGCCATGGAGCGTGTCTTGTCGTCTATTATGAGAAAGAGGAGCTGATTTCCCCGGAGCCTTACGTAGTTAGTCTAGTTGGTAGTGACGATGATTGTAGCAGTAGTGATGGCAGTGTTATTAGTGATGAACGCAGTTATCAGTGTAATGAGAACATCTGCAATGCAAATAGAATTAGACTAGGGGTAGGATCGCCACCATTTATTTTCACTTGTAAAAATGGAGGCAATTTTCTAACAATCTCAGAGCTCCCAAGCTCATCGGATATTAATGGAAATTTAGTTTGTTCAGAGTATTTATCTATTATGTCTTCTCAAACGTTCGATTCATTACAAATTCTTGAGGCTGAAGAGGAGGAATATGATGAGGAGAATATGCCTCCCACAGAACAATATTCCACTCACACCCAGATTGTAAAGGATACTGTGGCAATAAATATCGGAACACCTAATAACCCCAAAGCTTTGCAAGTCGGTTCGGGTCTGAGTGAAATAGAAAAACGGGACCTGACTTCTCTGCTAACTGAATATGTCGATGTTTTTGCTTGGAGTTACGCAGACATGCTGGGATCGACCCTGACATTGTCCAACACCGAATACCGTTGTATCCCAATGCCAAACCTAAGAAACAACGTTCAAGACGAATGAACCCTGAGCACCAATTGAAAGTGAAAGAGGAAGTTGAGACGTTGCTACGTGTCGGCTTTATCCGGGTCGTCAACTACCCCGACTGGTTAGCTAATATCGTAGCCGTCCCAAAGAAAAATGGAAAGGTGCGAGTGTGCATCGATTTTCGGGACTTAAACGAGGCCAGCCCCAAAGACAGCTTTCCCTTACCCCACATTGATATCCTTGTTGATAACACTGCCCAACATGCACTGTTGTCATTCATGGATGGATTTTCAGGTTACAATCAAATCCGAATGGCTGTAGAAGACCAAGAAAAGATGTTTTTTATTACACAGTGGGGAACCTTTTGTTATGTAAACATGCCCTTTGGTTTGAAAAATGCCGGAGCCACATACCAAAGGGCTGCCACTACACTATTGCATGATATGATCCACAAGGAAGTGGAGGTATACGTGGACGACATGATCGTCAAAGCTGCCCAACTAGAGGACCACTTGATAAACTTGAGAAAATTCTTTGATCGGATGCGAAAATATCAAATGAAACTCAACCTGGAAAAATGCACATTCGGTGTAACCGGGGGAAAGCTTCTGGGTTTCATGATCACAACCCAAGAGATTGAGGTAGACCCCGATAAGGTAAAAGCCATTCAAGAAATGTCTCCTCCAAAGATCGAAAAAGAAATCAGGGGTTTCCTAGGCAGAGTTCAGTATATCAGAAGATTCATCATGCAGCTAACCGAGACTGTGAGCCTATTTTTCTGTTAAAGAAAACGCGCTTCTAAAGTTAAAATCCTATCTGCAGAACCCGCCAGTCTTGGTACTGCCCCAGGAGGGTAAGCCGATGATCCTTTACCTCACGCCCGAGAAACGTCAATGGGCGCCATGCTGGCCCAGGAACAGGGGTCCCCACCGCGCGAAAATCGATCTACCATATCAGTAAAAAATGGGTTGATACGGAAACGCGATACTCCGACATCCACAAATTTTGCGCTGCTTTGGTCTGGGCTACGAAGAAACTAAGGCACTACTTGTTAGGGCAAGAGGTTCATCTGATTGCATGTATGAACCCTATAAAGTACCTTCTAGAGAAGCCAATTCTTGACGGTCGCTTATCTAGATGGTCCCTACTGTTATCTGAATTCGATATCACTTTCAAAATTCAAAAATCAATCAAAGGGAGTGCCATAGCCGAACACCTAGCAGAATGCCCCGTAGCATCCGAGTTCTTCGGAAACGACGACTTCCCGGACGAGCAAATCATGACATTACAGAAAACCTGTTGGAGGTTGTACTTTGATGGTGCTGTCAACCATAAGGGTAAAGGGGCCGAGATCTTATTGATCCACCCTGAAGGAGATCTGCTTCCAGCTACGGTAAAAATCAATTACCCGGTCACTAATAACATGGCAGAATACGAAGCCTACATTCTGGGACTTGAAATGACGTTAGAACTGCAAGTGGAGGAGTTAGAGGTCTTCGGTGACTCTAATCTCGTTATTTCACAAGTTAACCAGACTTGGGAGATCAGAGAAGAACGATTGATCCCCTACCATGACTACCTTTCATACCTAGTCACCTGCTTTCGAAACGTGACTTTCAAGCATGTGAACCGTAGCCAGAATATCTTCGCCGACTCCTTGGCGTCCTTGGCTTCAGTAGTCCAAGTACCAACCGGTTCATTGTACTTCCCTTTGTGGATAACCATGACTAATGTACCCTCATTCGAGGTTGGAGCCATCGAGGCAGAAGAAACCGAAGATGAGTGGTTCGTGGACATCGAGAATCTCCTCAGAAAAGGAGAATATCCGCCAGAAGCAACTAAGCAAGACGCATTGCGCTGAGAAGAATGTCAAATCAATATGTGATCTGCGGAACCAGGGTCTACAAGAGAATGCCGAATGGAGTCCAACACTTATGTGTGACCCGAAAAGAGGCTGATAAGATCATTGAGGATGTCCATGAGGGAATATGTGGGACCCATGCTGGAGGACATTCTCTATCCCGGAAAATCCTCAGACTAGGGTACTACTGGACAACAATGGAAGCCGACTGTCACGCATTTGTGAAAAATGCGCCAAGTGTCAAACGCATGCTAAGTTACAACACCTGCCTCCCTTACCCCTCACAGCCATGGCGGCCTTGGCCGTTCTCTATATGGGGAATCGACATCATTGGTGAAATTCACCCTAAAGCTTCAAATGGGCATCGCTACATCCTTGTGGCAATAGATTATTTCAGTAAATGGGTCGAAGCACGGTCGTTTGCGAATATCGGATCAAGACAAGTTGCACAGTTTATCGAAAGAGACATCATATGCCGATACGGGGTTCCCTCAGAATTCGTATCAGACAACGGTCCTCAATTCGACGGAGACACTATCCGGGTCATGGAAAAATACAACATCTGTTACCACATATCATCTCCATACAGGCCTCAGACTAACGGAGCAGTCGAAGCCGCCAACAAAGCTGTAAAGAGTGCACTCTCAAAAATGGTTGAAACATACAGAGATTGGCCGGAAAAGTTGCACTACGCTCTTTGGGGTTACCGAACTACTGTCAGAACTGCAACCGGAGCCACCCCGTATTCCTTGGTGTATGGGTCAGAATGTGTCTTGCCAATTGAGCTTGAAATTCCAACTCTCGAGTCGCTAATGAACTGAAAATCGCTGAAAGTGACTGGTTGCAACAACGCTATGACAGTTTAGCTCTTCTGATGAAAAGCGCCTACAGGCATTATATCACATCCAGGGTTACCAGAAGAGAATGGCTAGAGCGTTCAACAAAAGGGTCAAAGAACAGAACATCCAAGTGGGTGATCTCGTCCTAAAAGAGTTGAGAAAGGATTTGCCAGACCCGGAGGGAAATTCAGACCGAACTGGGTGGGCCCCTATCTGGTCAAAGAGATAACTCCTCACGGTGCGGTATTGCTGACAGATTTAGACGGAGAAGAATTTCAAAGTCTTGTAAATCTCGATTGGTTGAAACGATATTATGTCTGAACCATCACAAAAATCCAAAAAAATGCATACATTTAAAAATAAAAAAAATGCATCCATTAAAAAAAATGCATCCATTTAAAAATCCAAAAAATGCATCCATACGAAAAAATGCATCCACAAAAAAAAACATCCACATGAAAGTTATCATTACCATCTGCATTGGGTTAGTTTAATTGTATTTGCATTTGCATATCCCCAGTCTCGAGGTGTGTTTTGATCTTTAATTCTAGAAAGTCACATAAGTCATCAAAGGCCGCCGAACTCTTGTATCATTTTTCTCGAAGAGGTCTTGAAAGGATCTCCAACCTCCCGTGAGAGTCTAGTGCATGAGAGAAACACAGAGCGTGCCAAAACCCAGAGCGCTTGACGTATTTAGATTTCGAAGCACCATGCGAGGATCCTCCATCACAGAACCAAATATAGATGAGAAAAGCGCGTTACCATTCATGTCAAAATTAGGGAATAGTAGAGGAAACAAATATCTGTCAATAGGGATGACGAGGCACCTTGGATCGAAGAAAACCTTCACAAGGCCAACAAGCCTTATCGACCCTGAAAATGATCCCTTAGTGAACCCCGCTGAGCCTTTCGTTGAAAACCTTTTTCCAAAATAGCTCCACGATATATCAGTCCACATCTCACAACAATTCACCCTTGCAAAAGAGGATGAAAAGAGCCGGAGCCATGGTTCCTTCCCCCCACCATTTAAAGCACTGGAGAAAGCTTGAAAGAGATGCCCAAAGAGGATGAAGATGAGAAAAACGAGACACAAAATACTCTAAAGAGTAAAGAGAGGAAATGAAAGCCCCACATTGCGTGAAACATCCCCACTTGAGGAATAGACAAGAACGAGAATACCAAACACAAAGAAATGCAAATAGACTGCTCAAAGAAAGTAGCAAATCAAAATGAGAACACATAATGATCCGCACAAATGTGAAAGGAGTCTAAAATCACCTCACCCATAGCAAAGGTAAAGCATATCCTCCGTTGCAGAAACACTCCATAATTCTCAAACGAATCCTCCAGTCCCATGTGACATACCCTTCAGCCCCGTTACAACCCATTGAAAGACCTCCGACTTAGAGATGGTATTTGCTCGATTTGAAAAGTACCAGATTTGAAATATGAAAGGCCACGACGCGTCCGATCTTGTCAATACAATCATGCACAAACGAGTGTCAAAGAAATCAGGAAGGTAGAGAAAAAACGAGTGTCATCACCCCGATTAAAGAAAGCCTAACATGACCTTAAGAAAGGAAACAGAGAGGTACAAGAGATCACGAGAGACCTCTTTCGGGAGATTTTTGAGAAGGAAGTAGCTTAGAGATGACTAATCTGACTTAATTGGAATTCTTGGCTGAACTCACCTTGACACGACATCCCCTTTGCATTCAATCATATCCAATTCCAAAAAAAATGCATGTAGAATAGACTTGCATCCATCGGTTCGGACATAATATCCTACACATGGAAGAGAAAGATGAGTATACTCTCCTTGTAGGGGAAGCCACGGCATGGTGCCTGTCTCCTTCGTCAACTGGCATGACAGCCATCCTCGGGGTAATGTGAAAGACTGCGCATTCATCAAAACAAAGGGCTAATAGTCTTCGGGCACCGTTCAAAGAGATGCCCCGCAAGACATCCCTCCTCACCACCAAACTCTTCGCTCGCCAAAATTTATGAACTACGTAAGGTCTGATCTCAACAGGGAGTTGAGTACGTAGGCAACCCTCTCAGGGTGCGACCCCGTCCCAAATAAAAACCATCCACCCCTTGAACCACAAGGTCATTGTTGTCACCTTATGAAGGAATCCGCCTCAACCAAGAGGATCATCCCAGGGCCATACCGGAGCCATCTCAGGGCCATACCAGAGCCATCTCAAAGCGATACCGGAGCCATCTCAGGGCCATACCGGAGCCATCTCAAAGCGATACCGGAGCCATCTCAGGGCCATATCGGAGCCATCTCAAAGCGATACCGGAGCCATCTCGGAGCCATACCGGAGCCATCTCGGAGCCATATCGGAGCCATCCTAGTGCAACACCAGGGCCGCCGTCAAACTACAAGAGTCATCGGCTAAAGCCCTCTCCAATATCACGAAAATCGCACTTAACCACTACGGTCCCCAAAAGGTTGTGTCAAACCATCCGACCGTATATATCGGAACCACCCGATCCCATCATCCCGAACACTCATGCAGTTAAGGGGGACAACACGAGAAAAAATTTCCAATCTCAAATCCTTCGTTGAGGATCAAAGGACCCATCAGAGAGCGTCCGACCCCGAATCAACAGGCAACTAAATTCGACTTCAGATCAACCTTTCACCACAGCGGGTTTCATACAACTCCATCAAAGTATTATAGACTCATCATAAGTCCTATAGCTAGATATCAAGAGGTCTAGTTGAGGCACTCCTAAGTCCTCGTACTTTCAATCGCATTCTAGGCCCATCATAAGCCCTAGGACTGGATATCAAGAGGTCCAGTTGAGGCACTCCTAAGCCCTCGTGCACCTTAAATCAAATCGGGTTGTTGGTATTATAGGCTCGGCATAAGTCCTATAACTAGATATCAAGAGGTCAGGTTGAGGCACTCCTAAGTCCTCGTACTTTCAATCGCATTCAAGGCCCATCATAAGCCCTAGGACTGGATATCAAGAGGTCCAGTTGAGGCACTCATAAGCCCTCGTGCACCTTAAATCAAATCGGGTTGTTGGTATTATAGGCTCGGCATAAGTCCTATAGCTAGACATCAAGAGGTCTGGTTGAGGCACTCCTAAGTCCTCGTACTTTCAATCGCATTCTAGGCCCGTCATAAGCCCTAGGACTGGATATCAAGAGGTCCAGTTGAGGCACTCCTAAGCCCTCGTGCACCTTAAATCAAATCGGGTAGTTGGTATTATACGCTCGGCATAAGTCCTATAGCTAGATATCAAGAGGTCTGGTTGAGGCACTCCTAAGTCCTCGTACTTTCAATCGCATTCTAGGCCCGTCATAAGCCCTAGGACTGGATATCAAGAGGTCCAGTCGAGGCACTCCAAAGTCCTCGTGCACTCGGTTATCGTGTTACTCTCCGTCGTGTTCACATGGTGTGCTATCCATGATCGCATCTGGATATACCCTGTAAAAACCCTAGTGAGAATTTTTGGCACCCCGTCAACCTTGATCCAATTCTGCAAGCCTTCCATTGCAGAATTGAATCAAGGGGAGCCATCTGTTGTAGAAACCAAAAATTCTCACCCGTTTTATATTAAAACAAAAAATATATATACAAAAATAAACATGCTTCTAGAAATAGGGTGGTCGTCCCCGTTTTCAACTAAAGGAATTTCTTTTTCTCCGACATGTAAAATCCCACATTCTATGGAAAAGGAGGACGAGCCTTTTTTATATATATTATTTTATTTATTTTATTTTTATTTTACTTTATTTTTATTTATTTTATTGTAATCTATTTTTTTAAAAAAAACTACTTCATTTTGTGTACTTATTTTTGTTGCTTTTTGTTTTAAAATAGTTCACGGTTTTGTTATCACCTTGTATTATTTTATGTACTCGATCGATTTATACTTTTATTATTATTTGTTACCTCCTTTTGGCTTTCTCCGTTTCATCGCCTCTATTTTATTATTTTGTGTGTCCTTTTACTACTATTATTTTCCATTTTGAGTGTTTTATCTTCATTAAGTGCATTAATCTTCATTATTTCATGTACTCATGGTTTCCTTTTATTTTATATCTCTTACGTTTTGAATCTTATTTTTAATTGTATTTCCAAATTTCATACCATTAGATTAATCTTCTCATATTGCCATATACTTTCTTTTAGATTCGCAGTCTTTCGAAGAGTTATTCAGTCAAGTTTAGAGCTTTCGTATTATTTCTCCCATTGATATACTGAAATCTGATCTAGCGTGGCTGGTTAAGGTGCCCACCATGCAACCCGTAGATCATGGGTTTGATTCCTGGTACAGACTAAAATCGTTTTCTTTATCTATCTCAGCACGAGGCATAAATTTTATTTGATTTCCCTGCTACTACTTATCGAAAGTCATCGTAGCTCAACCGGTAGAGTATGAGAGGAAGGAGGGCGTAGGTCTCGGGTTTGAGACTCAACATAGGTGTTTTTTTTATTTTTCATAGCATGTAACTTTTGGACCTGATGCAGCCTGCTCCAGTTTGGACCCATTTTTAGCCCAAATGCCTCAAACAAAGCCCTAGTATGTCATCTGTCTACCCCATCATAAACCCAAAAAAAAACACTACAGTATGGGTCTATTTTTTTTAAAGAGCCGATCAAAACAAAACAGGATGGCATGGTCTTCTGTCGTTCTTCCCCAGGTCGTCTATCTTCCTCTTCTGTCTACAGAGACCCACACTGAAAATGTCAAAAACCAAGAAGCAAAAGCATTGTTTTTTCAATGTTCCTCCATCTTCGAAGCTCACCATCTCAAGCTCCACTTCAGTCTCGGTAAACCGATTTACAAAAAAAAAAAAAGCACGACAGTATGGGGCTTGTTCTTGAAAGAGCCGATTCCCTCCCCCCAACATTCTGATTCCTTTGGTTTGTCTGATTCCCGATTTTTCATGGTGACTCCGAAGCTCATATTAATAATGAAAGAAAACCAGAAGAAAATGCTCCTGGTTCATCTCTTCATTCCCCATCGGAGGAACATCGGCCTATTTTCCAGTCGAATCACCACCGCCCCTGGTTTTTTCTCGTTGGAAACTCTTCGAACACCATCATTCCTGGTAATCCACCGAGCTTGTCCATTTTACCCACTGTTTCGATTTCGTTTAGCTCCGGAAACCAACAAAATTAGCCAACGCTCAATCTCCTCCTCTGTCTAAACTGGGTTTAAACTCTTCATGTTACACTAGATCATCGGAGCTTCAAAACGCCATTTCGATGTCTCTATTTGTATTGGAGAGAAGATTTTCTTCCCCGCATATTAATCCCGTTCTATGCTGTCGCTGAAGGGATTCAAGAGATGGTTATTTAAACCAATCGTTTTTTTTCTTTCTTATTATCTAGCCTGTTTTTTGAATTCAATCGATGAAGCCTGTTCACTCCGCCTTGTTTTCTCTTTTCTGCTTCCGACTTCGATTCTCTTTTATGTTCGAATGCACACATGGATGCCGAGCTCACCATGGGCCTCCGGGTTCAAGAAACAGGTGCAGAACAACAGAAGTTCTGATCCATATGTATGTCTGGAGTTAAGTCTGATTTAAGTGCCACTCCTTGCCTTGAGTTTATCTCAAGCTCTGCTAAGTTGCAACTGATCCTAGAAGGAAATTCCTAGAGTTTACTACTTGAGATGTTCTCGACTTTGTTGACTGGGAATACCTCCCTTTTGTGTCTGATCATTCTGTTCTGATTCACTCTCGGTTTCTTCATAGCTCTCTGTCTGCTGCACTTTGCTCTTCAATTCTGTTGCTTTCTTGAATAATCAGTATGAGCTTGCTATCCATACAAGTATGATCGAAATGACTCAGGAACAACTATAAGTCTTGGTGATTCAGTAACCCACGAGGGAAAGTGCCTCACCCTCATTATTCAGTAACATTGGTGGGATTTGTATGCACTACTCGTCTGTTACTGAGACAGATTTGTGGTTTTTAATGCGTGCTTAATGCTCACTTCTTCCTTTGCTGCTATTATTCTATTTTGTTCGCTATCTGTTAATACACTGTTGTAATAATAACTTGTGAAGGAAAGTATACTGGTCCATTTCCAGTCTTGAACTTGGTTTATTTAGCCCCTAATCTCACCTTGCGATTACTGGGTAAGTCATCTTTGCCATTGTGTTTATGCCTGAGCCACGATAGACTTGTGCAGCAGTCCTATAGTTTAATTCGCTTATGCCGGATACTAATGATCGAACGTTTTCCTCTTCTGTTGAGGAGTTGAGTCCCATCCCCCTCAGTGGTTTGACAGGTTAATGTTTGGCATTCAGATACTCACTTTCATTTCCTTGGTGTACCTGTTGAACTTACATACCGTTTAGTCTTTGATGTTCTGAGATTGCAGGGAATTACACGTGCCCCTTTGGTATCAATATATATCCCTTGTTATTTGTTAAACTCAGAATGAGCAAACTGTCAGCCGGCACATGACATCCATCTTTTCATTTTTCTGTTGTACATTCAGTTATAGACTAACCTACCTTCCTAACTTGTGACTGCATTTTTCTGTTTTGTTTATTCTCTTTACAGAAAGAAACTGCTCCCTGTCCTGGTATTCCATTCTGAACTGGAAACTTGTTAAATTCTGATGTTAATATGCATTCATATAGTGAGATCCACAGTTGTTTCTTTTATGTCTTTTTTTATGGGATTGGACTCAAGACAGATTTGAGGCTATGCTCGAGTTCACCTTGACCTTCGGCACTACTAAATTGCATCTAATTTCATTTTCCTTTCAAATTGACTGTCACTGTAAATTAACTACTATCATGGTCTTTGTGGTAGTGTTCCATTGTGTATATCTTGTTCTGCAGGAGAATCCACCCCCCCTTTCTGGTATTCATCTTCTGTTTCCATCTAGTTTATGATTCTTCACACCAAATGTTGTTGCTTGATGATTTGTTTGATACATATGAGCTCTTGAGTTTCCCCAGTTTGATGTTTATATGTTTCTGATAATGAAGGTGGGTATATACTACGTGATTTCAAGTGTTTCCAAATTCTCTGCTGATGCGAGTGTTTATGAGTAAGATGATTTGCGTTTAGGATATAGCAGAATAAAATCGCTACTGATTCAGTTGAGATAATTGGAGAACAGAAATGATTAAAACTAAATTGGTAATCTGGATAGAATTCATTAATAAGGTTTGAAGTTTGTTTCGATCCAGAAGTTTGTATGGTTTTCATGTTTGGTCATCCAAAGACAAATAATGAGTAAAAGAGCAGCCAAGAATGTTGTGTTTAACTCAGGGGGTAGTTTAATAATTGGACAGCAAACATTGATCCGGTGACTGGATTCTTTTCCTATATACTCTAGTTGAGATCCGGTAATCTGATTATCAAAAGAAAATTAGCAGAAGTGAAATAAACCAATGCGGCAAGATAGTTTAGGCGTGTTCCTTGTTTGAGTTGGTAACCATAGACCTTTATTTTCTTTTGTTTAAACCTTCACCACTCCTTAAAAGCAGTAAGATGGAAGCGATTTATGTTGTATTGCAACTTAGCTTAACGATTGAGGTTAATGGCATTAAGTTCCAAAATCGGTTTGTCTAAAAAAAGAGCCTTCACCTAGTTGCAAATAGCAGTAAAGTAGGTTGATTCGACCAACATTTGATTTGCACTCTTATCAATTTTTATTTGGATTGCTCTCTGAATTTTTATCCTGCTATACATGTACATGCTTTATGTCTAAGTTTCATTGCAATCTTTTAATTCTTTGCTTTATATATATATATATATATTTACTGTTTTAGCTCTAGTTAGCCCATAGTCACCCCTTTTTAGAAAAGCTCTAGGTTTCGGTATTCTCAATGTACGGGTCCTAGACACGGTCCATGTGAGGAATACCCGTTTTCTTAAAACTTTCCAAATCATCCCCTAATTTCAGAATAAAATGTACAATCAACAAAAATCCAATCTATCTGTGAATCCAAGTAATTTTCATTCGGATATAACTTAAGCCCACTAGCTCCTAATAGTTTCAAACATTTTTTTTTCAATCAGCCCATCTTAGAAATATGATTATGAAGCCCAACTCCCAAATCTGGGCCCAATTCCACCAACCCCGGTCCATCTCAAAACACGGCCCGTCACCGAGCCTGGCCCATTTCAAAACCCGGCCCATTTCAAAATTTGGCCCAATGCTTAATCAGGCCCAAGGTCCACAAAACCAGCTCATACCCCTATCCAGCCCAAGCCCACAATAAGCCCAAGCCCAAAGTCGGCTCCAAGCCCATAAGACCGGCCCAATACTCAGCTCGGCCCATTACTAGATTCGGCCCAATTTCAAAACCTGACCCAATCCAAGACTGGCCCATTACCCAAGGCCCAAAACTCAAAGCCCATGGCCCAGTGTCCCAAATAGATCCAAGTCCACAAATCAACCCTTTAGCCCAACACTTCAAGTCCAACCCAAATCAAATCCTCTCCAAATCTCAAAAAGAAACTCACCCATGAAATGTTATCCAACTTTAATCCAATCCAAGTTTACAAAAACAACCTAAGTCCACAAAAGTCAAACCAAGTCCACACAAATGTCAAGCCTTGACCAGAAAATGTTGACCATGACCAAAAATTTTGACCTTGACCAAAAATGTTAACCTTGACCAAAAAACATTGACCTTGACCAGAAAACGTTAACCATGACCAGAAAGCGTTGACCTTGACCAGAAAACGTTGACCTTGACCAAAAAACATTGACCTTGACCAGAAAACATTGACCTTGACCAGAAAGCATTGACCTTGACCAGAAAACGTTGACCTTGACCAAAAATGTTGACTTTGACCAAAAACTTTGACCTTGACCAAAACGTTGACATTGACCAAAACGTTAACCCTGACCCCCCAAAATTTTTGACTCGACTCAAGTTCAATTCAAATACGACCCAAGTCAATTCAAAATTGGCCTAAACTCGATTCAATCCAATCCCATTCAATCCAAACCATCCTATCTTTAATCCAATTCTATCCGATTCAATTCGACCAATTCAATCCAAGTCAAATCCAACTTGTAAATCTCATTCAAAAATCCAAAAACATTCCTTATTATTTGGCTTTAATCACAAAATCTTCTTTCCCAAACAATCATTCTATCACGTCTTCAAAGAAACCATTTTGTGGAATTTTAAAAGGAAAAACTCTTCTCACATCACAGAAAACTCTTCTCAACTGCAGAAAGTTCTTCTCACATATACAAAAAGTTTTCTCCTGAAACGTTTCTCCAAATCAGAGTTTCTTTACAGAGAATTCCGAACAACTTCAAAAGTTTTCCAACTCAGTTTTCAACTCAAATAAACCGTTTTCAGGGAGCAAGAAATGTCTAACCCCTTCAAAACATTTCCCCCATGGTTAGAACATCACTTGTCTCCCTTCCCAAGATAAAAAATCCGAGGCAGGGCACTGGGGTCATAACCTCCCTTGTCGCAGTCTGGATCTCTTTAGGCGGGGCATTAGGGTGACAAACCTCCCCTAACTGCAGCCTAGATTTTTACAAGACAGGGTGCTAGGGAAGTAACGACCTTCCTAGTTGCAGCCGGGTTTTTAGAATCGTCTAACTCCCTTCCGCTCGATTTCAAATGTTTTCGGTTTTTAACGTTTTAAAATCCGGGAGTTAGAGATGTTATTAGGGTTCGACCGAGAACATCTCATTCATGGTGTTTCTCTCTGAATCCTATTTTTCGACATAAATTCATTGCCCCATCTTTCATGCCTCGGTACTTATTATTAGTTAAGTGTCGTGTTCGAAGGGGTACATAGGGTAATCCCTCGGGATTATCCGCCCTTTTTATAATAAAAATGATTTTTTGGTTCTAAAATTTTAAGAGAGGCAATTATGAATGAATTAATCCAAACCTTTCATTAGAGCTTTAACCCATAAGTACTCCTCAATCCTTTCCTAAGTAAATTCGAAGCCACTTGTCTCACTAACATAGGATCCCCAATTCCCGAATACTCCTGAACAACCTCAGTCATCAGAAACCTGAAACATCTTCAAAACCTGAACACCTGTAAACCAAATATCCTCTTTCATACTCCATCAACACTTTCGATTTCTTAAAACACCTCAAAAATGTGACCATGCTAAGATCCAAACTTTACAAACATGAAAAATTCCTCAATTCCACCAAAAAATCTGAATACCTTTCAACTTCACAAAATAACCAAAATACCCCTCAGCTCTACAAAATGACCAAAAAACTCCTTAACTCCAGCAAATGATCCAAACGCCCCTCTACTAAAAAATGACCCACAAAATGACCAAAATACCCCTAAGCTCTACAAAATGACCAAAAACTCCTTAACTCCAGCAAATGATCCAAACACCCCTTTACTAAAAAATGACCAAAATGCCCTTTTGCTCCTCAAAACTTCTAGCATCCTTTTAAACTCGTGAAAGTCGAAACAACCTCTAAATCTCTCAATATTCAAACCAACTTCACCAATCAATATCTCAAGACCATCCTATTTCTCCAAACTCTTCGAAATCATCTGTTCTTCAATCCACACTCGATCCTATCCTTTGGCTTTAAATTGAATCTCTCTAATAAGGTTTTGAAAGAAGGCAATCCCGACATTTGGAGGCCGAGGTTTCCTCGGGCACCAATCCAAAGTCGTGGTCGTTGCCACTTCTGAGGGGTGTAACCCAGTGCGAACCCAACATAGAATCTCTGCAAAATGACCAGATAAGCCCTATCCATAGGGAACAACCTCAGAGTCAACTAACGGTTCTTAGGACCCTTCTTCCTTTCCTTCCTAGTTCCATAGGTCAAACTAGGTGGTGACTCTAGTCAATTCCGCCTTATAGAGGCATAAGTCCGTGTGGGGCCCATCGAGAGCGGGTGTAGTGTTCACTTACACTCCCCTTATGCTTTCTGGGAAAGACGGACGATAGAGTAGGTATTTGAGGGATGCCAGAATAATGGGTTTTCACCCTCCACAAAATGGCATTTTCTAGGGTCTTGGCTTCTCAGTCAGGCCATATTTAGATAGACCCCCCCTCATACCGAAAAATCACCCTCCACACCAGGAAGCTTTCTGACTTTGACCTCCCTTAGGACCGACCTTGGCAAGGTCGGCCGGGCTGAAAAATACTGAACCAAAATGTTTCTGGAATGGACCAACCTTAGGACCGACCTTGGCAAGGTCGGTCGGGGTAAAATTTTCAAACGGGAAAGTGTTCTGGTTCCGACCGACCTTGGGACCTCCCTTGCAAGGTCGGTCGGCACTTATAAAAAAAACATAAAAGAAAATGTGGCTTAAGTAGTAAACCCTAGTTGGTATGATGAGGATAATCAAGTGTAAGTTTAAGTGTAAAAAAACATGTCATGTAATCATGTAAAACACTTAGTAAATCAGAAGCTAAATAAGGTAATTAACCGATGTTATTAATTATATATAGGAGCTGTTGTTGGGCAAAATAGTGGTTAAACTATGTTGCTAAATATGGGCAGTGAACCCAATCATTGTAGTACAACAAGGTCGTATCCACAGGGACTTCGTAACTATCTAGCTAAATATAAGGTTAGTAAATGTGCAAGAGAATATATAAAAAAGTACATAAACAGTAAATGGGGGGTTTAGCCAGTGGCAATCTTGGTGTTTTTGGGTTGGACAGATAAAAACAATTAAAAGCTTAAATAAAACTGTTGTGTATCGAATGGATGGAAAATTGTGCTAAGGAAGGTGGAATCGCCCAAATATATTTTAGACTTTAATTATAATCCTAATTTGCTCTATTTGTCTGTTTAAGAATTTATCTTGTGGCCTCCCTAAAGCATAGGTAAGGTCAACTCTTAATTAATTCAATAAACTCTTTACTAGCAGAAAAGTCTAAATCATTAATTAGCATTAAGCAAGAATTCTTTTAATAATAGCGATGGATTTTATCAGCTAATTAAGGAGATAATATCTAACGTTTGTCTCTCTTTGTGGTCTATTCTCAAATTTACAAAATCATTGAAATAAGAAAAACCGTAAATGTGTAAAAATGATCAGTTCTTAAGCATTTAATAATTTAGAGAGACAAAACAAATATTTATAAGCAAACTCGATATTATAAGTAAGTCTGAATTATTTGGGGTTAAACACCCATCCTAAGCACAAACATAAACTTACTCAGACATCGAAATAAAAATAGAGTAAAGATAGACAGACATCATAAATAAGACAGACATTAAAACAGAGTAAAGATTGAGGAAAGAAAGAACTCTATTTGGGGAGAGTTGTTTCGCTTGGCTTGTCTCCGTGATTATGCCGACCTCAAAACGATGACAAACGGGTAGAACGGAGAATAACGAACAAACTGGCAAAAGTAGACTGTGTCCGGGTCTATTTAGCCGGACACACCCTGTCCTGGTCTATTTAGCCGGACACAAATCCGGACGCAGCTCCTTTAATGGAGTTCACGTCTGGGTTTGTGCAGAGCTTCGTTCTGCGTTTGGTTTTCTAGAAATAAGAGCGTAAGGCTAATTTGGTGATGAAAAAGGCTGAAGAATGGAGTATGGAAGGTGGGAGAGTGAGTGTTGATGAACGTTGATGAGCTTTGGATTCAGGAAGGGATGATCAATAAGATTGAAGAAGCGTGGGTTATTTATACACTAGTGGAAAAAAGTCTTATAACACAGGGCTTTATAACACGGCTTTTGGCTAACCGTGTTATATAATGTTATATAACACGACTCTCTTGAATTTATACCACGGCTCAATTTAGCCGTGTTATAAGAGAACTTGAAACGACGTAGTTTCGTTTGTTTTGGCGGAAATTCGAGGATTTTATACCACGGCTCCGTTGAGCCGTGTTATAAGACCTGCAGGAACGAGACTTTAAAACACGGCTCATTTATAGCCGTGTTATAAGATCAATTTTTTGGCGCTAAAAATCCCGCCAAAAGAAAAATAACCAAATTTAATTTGATCTTATAACACGGCTGCCTGTAGCCGTGTTATAAGAGCTGCAAGAAGGAGACTTTATAACACGGCTCATTTATAGCCGTGTTATAAGATCAATTTTTCGGCGCTAAAAACCCGCCAAAAGAAAAATAACCAAATTTAATTTGATCTTATAACACGGCTACCTGTAGCCGTGTTATAAGAGCTGCAGGAACGAGACTTTATAACACGGCTCATTTATAGCCGTGTTATAAGATCAATTTTTCGGCGCTAAAAATCCCGCCAAAAGAAAAATAACCAAATTTAATTTGATCTTATAACACGGCTGCCTGTAGCCGTGTTATAAGAGCTGCAAGAAGGAGACTTTATAACACGGCTCATTTATAGCCGTGTTATAAGATCAATTTTTCGGCGCTAAAAATCCCGCCAAAAGAAAAATAACCAAATTTAATTTGATCTTATAACACGGCTACCTGTAGCCGTGTTATAAGAGCTGCAGGAACGAGACTTTATAACACGGCTCATTTATAGCCGTGTTATAAGATCAATTTTTCGGCGCTAAAAATCCCGCCAAAAGAAAAATAACCAAATTTAATTTGATCTTATAACACGACTGCCTATAGCCGTGGTATAAAGTCGACAGTTTTATAACACGGTTCAGAGTAGCCGTGGTATAAAGTCACTAGAACCTTGTCGTTTTTTATGTTGAAGAGTTTTATAACACGACTTGATGTAGCCGTGTTATAAAGTCTTTCTAAAATAACCCCAATCTTCGTCTCTTCGCCTCTTTCTCCCTAATCCATCCTTGAGCTCGACCTTACTCATCTCCTCCACTCTTCTTCATGACATCGAGCGCCGACTAGAGACAGAGAGGCGGAGAAATTCGAGTAACTTCTTCTCCAGTTCGTCTCTCCTTCTCCTTCGTGATTTCGAGCACAGAGACCAGAGTCTTCATCTTCTTCACCAAGCCAGTTCATCTCCTCTAATCCTAAGTGAGTTCTCTAGTCTTCTCCTCCTTGGTTACTTCTTGTGACTTGTCCTTAGCTTCGTTGAGCACACCATTTCTCCAGACACGTCATTTCATTTGCCTACTAATTGGGATAATTTTGCTCGTACTCTGGACAGAAATCAAATTTTACTAAGTGAATCCTATTTCTGTTCCCGTTTCACACTTTCCGTGTCACTGCAGCATTGATGTAGACTCTCAATTCCGGTGAGGACCACACCATTCCCATTTGCTGGCGAGAGACACCAGTGCTTCAGAACTGCAGCGGATTCACTTTCTTCTGTTGACGAGGAAGACGACCAGAGCTTCGAAACTGTTGTGGATTTAAAGAGCTTCAGAACTGCAGCGACGAACGCCAACCATACCATTTCCCCCGACTTGATTTAGTACATGATAGGAGCTTTCAACTGCAGCGGCGAACGCATCTTTCACGATATTCTAGAGTTTTTCAGCCACACTCGGTAAATTCTCAATTTCAATCTCGTCAATAAACCCTAGATGACCAAACTTTTCTATCAATCCCACTCGGTTGTAGCCTTAGTGAGGAATCGATGCTTCATAAGCTGTTGACCAAGTCAAACATAACTCAGAAGCTACCGAAACTCAGCAGTGTGAAATTAAGCAACAAGGTTTGACCATTTACCTTATGTTTTAATTAAATATTTTTTGAAATGTTCAACATTATCTAATACTTTTGATACTATAGACGTAGCATAAAAAGATAAGAGAACTAGAGGTGCTACGGTTATGACTAGTGTTTGGGATTTAGAACCAAACAAGAAAATCAAGAGAAAAGAGCCTTATACAGCAGGATCAAAGACATTTGCTAGAGCTATTCATGAAGAGGTAACTGTTTTTGTTTATCTCACATATCATTAGCAATTGAATTTGCTTCCTTTATGAATAATATCACATAAATTTTAGTCTTACTGTATAAAAGATTGTAGAGAAGAAGAGGAATCCTCCAACTCGTGCTGAAGTTAAACCCGATTCGACAAGAAAATGGGAGAATATGTGATACCAGAGGTTGCTAAGTTTGCGGCATTCTAGATTTAAATTGTTTATATTATCAGTTCACTATATAAAGTATCTTTTTTTTGTTGTACTTTAGTGGAATCCAATTAAATTTCGATACATGTCTATTTTACTATGCGGATAAACTACAAGATGAAGGAGTTCATTGCGCATTGTTGATTATTTTGTTAATTATCTTTTGAGTTAGCGGTAGTTTAGTGAAAACTGAGATAAAATTCATCAAATCTCTTTTACTAATTGAATTCAGTGCCTAGCCTTTTTATTGCAAAGGGTGTTATTGGTGTGTGGATCATCACTGTATCCCTGTGGTGAAATTCTATGTAGATTTAGTCTTTTTCCTCGTTGGATGTCCACTTGTTTTTTTACTGCATATTTGCATTATTGTTGGTAAATATATTTCAAAGGAAAAAATCACAATCAATTGCAACGTTATTCTCCTTAAGCTGTTTATATCTATGCAGTTTTTTTGTACAGTATACATACCAATGTTATCATTTCACTATAGCCAACACATGCTAATGAATACATGTGTCCAACTTGTAGGAAGCAATGAAGGTAGATTTTGAAGCTTATGGCTATGCCCAATCTGATGGAGACAAGATGAGTTAGGAAGAAGATGTGTATTCAAAGCGTAAAGGGCTAGACAAAAAAGGTCACATAAGATGCATGGGAAAGATCCTAAAGTCTGAAGAAGTGAAATCGTCAATACAACAAAAAGACGACCCTCGTGATCAAGAAATAAAAGCATTATACAATATAATTCTTTGTTTGGCAGATTTTTTGTCAAGGATTTATGTCCAAATTTCTCATTAGAGAAAACACTTGAAGAAGGAAAGGTGCAGGTACGTATCTGTTCATCTTCTCGTTTATTTCATATGAATCAATAGATTATATTAAGAACTTGTTAGAAGCATTAAATTTATTGATTGTTAGTTGTATATAGGAGTGGGTGAATGTGGGAGTAAGTTTTTCTTCTTCGATGAATTATCTTTGTTTCTTCTATGAATTAAAATTTGTTTGTGTGTGACATCTTTTATGGCCTCTGCCCAACTGTCACTAAAAACCATGTTTAGTTCTTCAGTTTTTAAAACATAAGGCATTTGGTAAATCATGATTTCAGCACATGTCATTGTCTTCTTTTATCACTTTCACCCTACCAAATTGCTAAAGTAAAATGCGTTATTCAAGTCCAAATCTGAAAAAGAGGTATGAATTTTATTAGGAGTTGCGTATGAATAATTTTACTCAATCTTTTTTCTATATTTCGGTTAAAGTATGCTTCTGATTTTCCTCCTGTCGTTAATGCTATTCTGGAACTCTCTTTAGCAGATAAATTTTTGTAAACGAATGTGTTGTTACACAACAATGTCTTGGTTTCTTCTTGCCTCTGTCCAAGTATGTTTTCCTAAGCATTATTCTGCAGCCAGTAGACTATTACACAGTAGTATCTTGGGTTCTTCTAGCCTCTGGTTGTCAGCAGATATAAAGGCATTCTAACAACTAAAACAAAGGCAACATAAAGCTTAAAGATTATGAAAATAGCTCAAATAATACATATGTATACTGTATAAACTATGACATTATTAGCATAAAAAACAGAGGCAAAAATGAGCAAAATTCATAATCTTAAACTACTGAAACAACTCAATATTTAAGCAGCAAAAGTCTGAAGCAAACAGAGCATGCATTCTTATTCTCAGCTGAATAACACATCATCATCGTTTTAAGAAGTCCAACAAAAAATGTTGTAAAGATGCTCATACTGTGACTTAAAACAGAAGCAAAGTTGAGCATTATTAGACACTACTTAATCATACATAACAAATCTTAACCATAAATTCCACTATAATCATACCATTACACTTATGCTGATAATGAAAGATTTGTCACAACAGTTCTTTAATTATGATCATTGTTTCATATTTGCTGCAGTTTTGCCCCAGATTGCTGCATTTTTTTTAATCTGTTGTCTCCTGTTCACGACTCCTCGCTTAATCTAGTTGGAGATATTTGTCAATAATATATTCTGCATATCTATCCTAGTTTACTTACCACACCTTGAAGACTTTTGAAAAATGATCTCTTTTTTGTTTGTTTATATACAGCGCTTCAATTGAAGATATTTGAAAGTATTGCTGACACCTTCTCCTTGAGGATTACTTGGACTTGTTTCTCATCAAATCGTGTTGCTCATGAATTGTTTCTTTCACCGACGGTATGTATGTAATTTATGCTTTACATTTCTCATGTATTAAGTTGTCATCTATTTTTGTCTTGGTGAATGCTTAAAATGTTTATTGTTTGTCAATTTTTATATCCTTAGTTTAGAATGTAGACCTTGTAGTTGAACAAATTATAATATAATGGTTCAATAAGAACGAAAGGAGAAACTTTTATTTTAAATAAATTCTCTGATTTGGTCACTAAGACATGCGCTGGTCTTCTTTCTTTTCTTCCAGAACTGGTAATTTTCTTGAACTTATCTTCTTTCTATTCTTTGTGTGTTGGTGATTAGTGTGTTATATTAGTTTGCTAGGTTTTAATTTAGTTAATCTACCATGTTAACTCAAATGAAAATCTAACTATACTTTAGAAGGTAATACATGCTCATCTTTTAAATCTGGATTTTGCCTGGCTTTCATGCCCTGACTGTGCGCTGTTTCTGAGGAATAATAATGTACATCTTTTCCTGAATTTATCCTCTATAATAGCACTTGTTTCAAAACTTTTTCAGCTATGGATTATGGTTATGCTGCTTCAGCCGTTTGCCTTTATTCATAAGTCTATATATAGAGCATGTTCGAATCTGATTTTGCTTGGCTTCCTAACCATATTTATGTTCTGTTTATGAGCTGAAAACATGATATATTGCAAACTTTATTTGCTTATATTTTTACTGCTTTAATCATTCTTGATGCAGCAGCTTTAAGCCTCTGAATAATGCTTATCATTTATCGGTTTTGCTGCTGATTAAGTGCCTCATTTTGAGCACTGTACTTCTGCATTCTCAATCCATGCTACAGCAGTTTTAAACTCTCATTTTCCACTACACTTGGCTGATAAAAAGTGCATAATTTGGTTGATTAATCAACCTGATGTGAGTTGTTGTTTATGGACAGTTTTGGCCTGAATTTTACAATACATTGGTCATTAAATGTGTTTCGTATGAACTGTTCTAAGAGAGGAATATTATATGTTTTTGCAATCAGAAATAGCTCCTAAACTTGCATTTTTTTTTCATCTATGCTTCTGAATTGCTGCTGCTATTGTTTCATTAAACATAGATAGGATAGTTCAACTCGACAATGTTTATAAAAGCTTTCAATTGCTTTTGTAATGTGTCGTATACTGCTGTTATAGATTTGGAACTGCTTGTAAAATTCAATTGCTTTTTGAAATGTTGAGGCCTTGTTGACATTGTGTGGAAAGGCTTTGCTTTGTAATATGATGAGATATGTTATTTCTTTGAACAGGTTGTGAATCTTGTATCTTTCAAGTTGTTAGCATTTAATAAAGTCTCTCGTATTCTAACAATAACTTTGTTTCTTTTCTGTAGGTGCATCATTATTTTGACTACCAACCACATACCTATACCAAGAAGATTTTGTAAGAGAAGACTTGGCATTATTTTTACTTAAGCACTTGTAGGAATTGTATAATCTTTAGAATAGTAGATAAGTGAAGCTTTGTTGAGACTTTTGATATTGGAATGAGGTGTTGATATGTGGATGACATTTGAGTAGACTTTTTGTAAATGTGCATTTTGTTTGAGAATTATAAGGTATATGACCTTTGTTGAGACTTATGGCTACTTATGATATGTGAACGAGTGTTGATAGTGATATGAGTTTGTGGATATTGGAATGAGGTGTTGATATTGGGTTTTGGTTAGACTTTTTGTAAATGCATGTAAATGTGCATTTTGTTTGAGAATTACAAGGTATTTGACCTATGTGGATGGTCCAGTTGTTGTGATATGACATTGGTACGTCTTATGTGAATATTATACAGGTTGTGATCTGTCAAATGTGTGGGAAAGAAGCAAACGAAAAAAATAAATAAAAAAAAACTGCAACTTTATAACACGGCTATGCAGTAGGCGTGTTATAAAGTCCAGCATTCGGTGGCCTTTTATAACACGGCTTATTATTGGCCGTGACATAAAAGCATGTTATATAACACGGCTACATCAAGAGCCGTGTTATATAACATGCTTTTATGCCACGGCTAAAAGGAAGCCGTGTTATAAAAGGTCATGATTTCGACGGATTCAACCAACTATATAACACGGCTTTGATTATAGCCGTGTTATAAAACCGAATTATATAACACGGCTTGGGTGTAGCCGTGTCATATAATCGACTTTATAACACGGCTATGAGCCGTTATAAGACTTGTTTATATATGACGGCCGCATATAACACGGCCTTTAGCCGTGTTATAAAGCCCTTTTTTAGCCGTGTTATAAAACATTTTTTCCACTAGTGATAGCAGAGGAAACAGGGGGAAGAGGACAAAGTTTGCAGCAGGTGTGGGGTGAAGAAGATGCGGCGCCTGATATGTTTGATGTAGTAGATAGATAACGTTGTGGGCGCTGTAATTTGAAGGAGAAAATGGTGAAGACGGCGCAGTAATTGAGGAAGAAAAAGGAGAAGACGGCGCCGAAGAAATCATTCACGTGAATTCTGGATCTGGGGCTGCGTTTACACGCGTCCGGAACTGCGTCCGGATCCGGACAGGTGCTTCTGGATGTGCGTCCGGGTTGTTTTAGCTGGACATGTGTATTTTCGTCTTGTCTTGTCTGCAAACTTCGACAGGCTCCAGATTCTTCGTTTGAGCTCTGTTTTTAGATCCGTTTGCGCCTATGCATTCGTCTCTTCGTCTACTTTGCTCCTAGGTTGGTTTTCCTCATGTTTAACCAATAAATCTGTAAGATAACCAATAAAACATAAACTAGAGGAAAACTAACCAAAGTGGAGAAATGAGCAAGAAAAGTGCTAATATAACATATGAAATACACCCATAAATCATGCTCATTTGGACACTTATCACACCCCCACACTTACCTTTTTGCTTGTCCTCAAGCAAAACCATGTACCCAAGTAAGTAGGGAATGCTCAATACTAACAAATATTATTATGAAGGGTAGGATAAGGAGGTGAACAGTACATGATCTTAAACTTTTTGAGGAGTATGATCCATCACCTACTGGTGGCATAGGTGTGCTCAGGGTAAAAATAAAAATTAGAGTTTCGGGGTATGATCTGGAGTGCTTCAATGCTTCTCAGTTTAGGTGACTTTGAGAACTTTTACCACGGCCAACTTCTCTCAAGAATGGGCATTGAGGAGAAAACAAAAGGAAAAATAGATTTATGCATTTGTTTCACTTTTGCATAAGAGATGAGAAGATAATATGTAGGCATCAAGCCTTTGTATTTAAGAACACTCAACTCTCATTTGTTGGTTACCAATGGTGTCTCGCAAGTCCCTTGTTATTATTATTATTTTTTTTGGACAGAGAAGCACCCCTTAGCAATCCCTAAGAGAGAAGACGGAAAGAACCCCTGAGCAATAAAAATCCAACAATTGCAGATCATTTGGTCACACCGTGTAAAAACGCTCCTCAAGAGCAATCATTAATAAAAACTTTTGTATCATTTATCCCACAATTCATAATAGTATTTGTTCTTAAAGAGAACAACCCACATCAGCAGGGTCCATAATTTAAATTTTGGACAAACACAAGATAAGCAGAGAGATTAAACATTTTAAGCACAAAATTAACTGAAAAGGGCACTCCCCCACACTTAAATTGAACAATGTCCTCATTGTTCACCAGAAAAAAAAACAATGGAAGGTGTCAGAAGACCTTTTTGGTAAGTAGAAAAATAGAAAAAGCTCACAGGTCACAATTAAACATTTTAGCACAGAAGCTATCCACAACAGAATTCAGCAAAGTAAAAGCAAAATTAAAGAAACTAGTACTCCCCTGAGATTGTTTTTGCTTGCGTTAAAGGAATTCCCCCACACTTGAGCTTCAGCCTCAAAGTAGCGTAGCTTGGTTGCGGTGTAGACATGAAGTTGCACCTGCATAAGACACTAGAAGCAACCATACTACAAACAGGGTTAAGAGTTAGCAAAACAAAATTTAAAGAGAACCTGAAAAGAAAATAAAAGCAAATGAAAGAAAATTTCATCCGGGACAATCATGGACTGATAAAAATAATCATTAAGCGTGATAGACTGAACACAAACATTTAAAAATAAAGAAACTGAAACTCCCCTAATATCGTAGATTGAGGAAGATTCCCTTCCTCATACTTAAGTTCGAACAATGGGGGTAGTAGCGTTCCCCACACTTGCATTCAAGCAAGTGTCCAGCCTTGGAGATCATCAAATACCATGATTAGAATTTCACCTGCACACACTTACAACTACCCAAAAATAAACGCTAAAAGCGTTGCATTAAAGCACATACACCATTAAAATATATAAAATAATATGCTCCCCTCTTCATTTGATAGCACATCCTCCTTCCTTTGATTTTTTTTTATATAAAAATACACACATCCAGACTTGTTGGTCCGGACGCAAATCTGGACGTGTTTTAGCTTTGCACGTGTCCGGGTCTGTTGGTCCGGACGCAGATCTGGACACGTAATTTTTTTTGATAAAATACACACGTTAATTTTTTTTTTATAAAATACACACATCCGGATCCGGACGTGTTTAAACTTTGCACGTGTCCGGGTTTGTTGGTCCGAACGCAGACCCGGACATGTTATAATTTTTTTTAATTTTTTTGGCAAGTAATATAGGATAATTTAGAAGAATGTAAAACAAAAATAATAGGATAATAAAATTTAACCACTGGGTTGCCTCCCAGTAAGCTGCCCGTATTCCAGACGCCCGCTTCGTTATCCTGGATCAAAAATAGAAGTAGACAACAACTTTGCTATGAAAACGAAGTTGGCAGTAATTAAAAGCAATCCACCTGGATCAAAACAAAATGTTACTTCGGCAAATAAAATAGGAAAATGAATACTCCACAAAACCTGGTGTTTGAGGAGGTACTGCCGGTAGCGTAGTTCTAACAGGAGACCAGGTGTGATTGGCTTTGCTTCCTCAAATTGGAAGATGTAAACATCCTCCTCTTGTTGTTGAGGCTTATGGGAAGAGCCTTGATGGAAATCAACTTTAGAGGGAAGTGGCTCCTTGAAATTGATTATAGCACTCTCTTCTGATGGCTCGTAAGGAGGCGGCATCTCCTCCTTCTCAAGGTTGAGGATGTATCCACCCTCATCTTCTGGGTAGAGCATGGAGAAGGAGGGGAAAAAGTAGTTGACTTCAGAGGGAAGAGACTCCATGAGGTCAAAGTAGAAACTCTCTTCTGAGGAGTTATCTTCATAATCAAGCTGGTGGTTGTTTGGTGATGGACTCTTTGATTCGAACAGGGGAGGAGTTGGAGAGTAACTTAAGTCCTCAGCAGGTTGTTCCTCCTCGTGAACCACTTCATTCAGTTGTTGAACCGGTTGTTCCATGTGTTCTACCTGATCTAGCGTTCTTTGCTGGATCATTTCAAAGGTTCCAAACTTTGGGGTAAAATTTGCCATCATTTCCCTTAAAATGGCGTTGTCTCTCTCTATTGCAACCATAGGACAATGGGAACTCACATGGTCTGCTCCACACTCTCGGCACACACAGATGGGGATAGACTTGAGAGATGACTTGAAATCCTCCAAGAGAGCTCTCAATTCAGCATTTGGGTCTGAACATTGGGGGCTTTCATGGTACTCTCCGCACCTTTGACATACACTCCATTGATTGTAGTTCTATGCGCCATAAGAGTAACCATACCAACCTCCTGCTTGATCGTAGTGACCATCCATCAGAATTAAGTACCTAGAAAATAGAAACAAACATTTATACACAAAATGGGCAAATAAAGGAAATGAAAATTATGCACAGGAACTAAAAGGGTAATAAACAGATAGTTGGACCGAAGTCCCCGACAACGGCGCCAAAAACTTGTTGGGCAAAATAGTGGTTAAACTATCTTTCTAAATATGGGCAGTGAACCCAATCATTGTAGTACAACAAGGTCGTATCCACATGGACTTCATAACTATCTAGCTAAATATAAGGTTAGTAAATGTGCAAGAGAATATATAAAAAAGTACATAAACGGTAAATGGGGGGTTTAGCCAGTGGAAATCTTGGTGTTTTTGGGTTGGACAGATAAAAACAATTAAAAGCTTAAATAAAACTGTTGTGTATCGAATGGATGGAAAATTGTGATAAGGAAGGTGGAATCGCCCAAATATATTTTAGACTTTAATTATAATCCTAATTTGCTCTATTTGTCTGTTTAAGAATTTATCTTGTGGCCTCCCTAAAGCATAGGTAAGGTCAACTCTTAATTAATTCAATAAACTCTTTACTAGCAGAAAAGTCTAAATCATTAATTAGCATTAAGCAAAAATTCTTTTAATAATAGCGATGGATTTTATCAGCTAATTAAGGAGATAATATCTAACGTTTGTCTCTCTTTGTGGTCTATTCTCAAATTTACAAAATCATTGAAATAAGAAAAACCGTAAATGCGTAAAAATGATCAGTTCTTAAGCATTTAATAATTTAGAGAGACAAAACAAATATTTATAAGCAAACTCGATATTATAAGTAAGTCTGAATTATTTGGGGTTAAACACCCATCCTAAGCACAAACATAAACTTACTCAGACATTGAAATAAAAATAGAGTAAAGATAGACAACATCATAAATAAGACAGACATTAACATAGAGTAAAGTTTGAGGAAAGAAAGAACTCTATTTGGGGAGAGTTGTTTCGCTTCTAGGCTTGTCTCCGTGATTATGCCGACCTCAAAACGATGACAAATGGGTAGAACGAAGAATAACGAACAAACTGGGAAAAGTAGACTGTGTCCGGGTCTATTTAGCCGGACACACATCCGGACACACCCTGTCCGGGTCTATTTAGCCGGACATAAATCCGGACACAGCTCCTTTAATGGAGTTCGCGTCTAGGTTTGTGCAGAGCTTCGTTCTGCGTTTGGTTTTCTAGAAATAAGAGCGCAAGGCTAATTTGGTGATGAAAAAGGATGAATAATGGAGTATGGATGGTGTGGAGGGTGATTTTTCGATATGAGGAGAGGTCTATCTAATATGGTCTGACTGAGAAGCCTAGATCCTAGAAAATGCCTTTTTGTGGAGGGTGAAAACCCGTTATTCTGGCATCCCTCAAATACCTACTACATCGTCCGTCTTTCCCAGAAAGCATAAGGGGGAGTGCAAGTGCACTACACCCTCTCGATGGGCTCCACGCGGACTTATGCCCTAAGGGCGGAAATTGACTAGAGTCGCCACCTAGTTTGACCTAAGATACTAGGAAGGGGGAAAGGGTTCTAAGAACCGTTAATTGACTCCGATGATTTGTTGCCTACGGATAGGACTTATCTGGTCATTTGCAGAGATTCTATTGTGGGTTCGCACTGGGTTACACCCCTTAGAAGTGGCAACGACCACGACTTCGGATTGGTGCCCGAGAAACCTCGGTCTCCAATTCTCAGGATTGTCTTCTTTCAAAACCTTTGTTAGAGAGATTCAATTAAAGCCAAGGATGGGATTAGGACGAAAGAGAGAATGGATGAGGCAAGCTTTGCTGCCAAGCTAGCACCAAATGAAGAGGAATTGAAGAATTTCGATGAGTAAAAATGAAGATTTGGGAAATGTCAAAGGTTGAATGAATGAACGAGACTTAGTCTGATGGTTTGAAGTTGTGGGAACCGAATAAGGTTTGAGAGTTTCGAGAGGTACGAAAAAAACCCTTAGGGGGGAAAGGGGTTTTTTGTTTGGAATGGGATTGCACCCGAGATGGGCTGCCTACGTACTCAACTCCCTTTTGAGATCAGACCATACGTAGTTCATGGTAGTGTTTGGGTTTTGGAAGTTTTGATGTTTGTGGAGCTTGAAGATATTTGTAGTGTTTGAGATTTAGAAGGGTTCGAAGTTTCAAGAAGTTTAGGGTTTTGAGAGGTTAGAGTCTGTGAGACACCCAGGTCTGTGAGACATTGAAATCTCAGAATGATTGAGTCTGTGAGACGCTCGGGTCTATGAGACATTCGAGTTCGTGAGATGTTCGAGTCTATGAGACGCTCGGGCCTGTGAGACTTTGGAAGTTTGAATGAAGTTAGAAGTTGTAAGAGGATTTAAGTTTAATGCGAGTTGGAGTTTGAATGATGATTTGGGTATGAAGTGATTTGGAGTTTTGAAGATGATTTGAGTGTGTGAGGCAATTGGTATTTGAATAGAGATCCCGAGTTTTTTAAATTTGAGGTTTGAAAGCGATTGAGGAAAATCGTTTTATTGTAAAAGGGCGGATAATCCCGAGGGATTACCCTATGTACCCCCTCGAGCACGACACTTAATGAATGGTAAGTGCCGAGGATCGAAAGATGGGGCAATGAATTTATGTCGAAAAATAGGATTCAGAGAGAAACACCATGAATGAGATGTTCTCGGTCGAACCCTAATAACGTCTTTTACTCCCGAGTTTTAAAACGTTAAAAAGCAAAAACATTGAAATCGAGCGGAAGGGAGTTAGACGATTCTTAAATCCCGGCTGCGACTAGGAAGGTCGTTACTTCCCTAGCACCCCGCCTTGTAAAAATCTAGGCTGCAATTAGGGGAGGTTTGTCACCCTAATGCCCCGCCTAAAGAGATCCAGACTGCGACAAGGGAGGTTACGACCTCAGTGCCCTGCCTCGGATTTTTATTTTAGAAGAGAGACAAGTGATGTCTAACTAGGAAGAAAACGTTCTCCGAAGGTGTTAGACATCCCATGTTCCTCGAAAACAGTTTAGTTTTGAGTTTGAAAACTAAGTTAGAAAATATTTGAAGTTGTTCAGAATTCTCAATGAAGAAACACTGATTTTGAGAAATGTTTTTAGGAGAAAACTTTCTGTATATGTGAGAAGAACTTTCTGCATTTGAGAAGAGTTTTCTGCGATGCGAGAAGAGTTTTTCCTTTAAAATTCTACGAAATGGTTTCTTTTGAAAACTTGATGAAGTTTGAATAAAATGATTGTTTGAAAATTTGAGAAAAGAGATTTTCAGGATTTTTGAATTAAAGCTGAATAATGAGGAATGTTTTTTTTTTTGGAGTTTGGATGGAATCTATAATTTGGGTTTGAATGGGATTGAGTTTGAATTGGATTGAATCGAATCGGGCTTGAAAAATGGGCCAGTTCAAAGTTGGGTCAAGGTCAACGTTTTCTGGTCAAGGTCAACATTTTTTTGTCAAGGTCAACGTTTTTTGGTCAAGGTTTGACATTCGTGGACTTGGTTTGACTTGTGTGGGCTTGGGCCGAATGTAGGCTTGGGCTTGAGCTGTGGGTCGTGGGCTTTTGGGTTTGGGTCGTGGGCTTTTGGGTTTGGGCCTTGGGCTTCGGGTTTGGGCCTTGGGCTTTGGAGAAATGGGCCAAATATGGGCCTTTCAATTTGGGCAAATTTGTGATTGGGCTGAGGTGGACTTCTTTTTTGAATGGATGAAATGGGTTTTATTGATCTTGGGCCAAGTGTAGGAATTGTGTTTTTGATTTTTGGGTCAGATTTGGGCCTTATTGATTTTTGGGCTCAATCAGTCCTTTAGCTTTTTTTAGTTGTGGGCTGAACTGGGCTTTTGGGCCGTGAGGTGATTAGGTTGTAGGCCGACTTGGGACTTTTGGGCCGATTGGGTTTGAGTCAAACTAGGCTTGGACCGAAGTGGGTATGGGCCATAGTGGGTTTGGGCCCGAATTCAGTTTGGGCCCAAATTGGGTTTGGATTGAATTGGGTTGAAAATTGGGCCTCAGGCTTTTGATTTTGATTTGGGCCTTTGATTCGAAATGGTTTGAATGAGCCGAAGTGGGTCGGATTGGGTTTAATGGGCTGAAGTGGGCTAGATTGGGCTTGATGGGCCGGATTGGGTTTAACGGGCCAAAATTGATCTATGGGATGAGTTGGGCCTTGGGCTTTTTATTTGGGTTGAAGTGGCCCCTTTTTTTACTTGTGGACTGAAATGGGCCTCATTGATTTTGGGCCAAGGTGGGCTTTTTATTTGAGCTGATTTTTAGATTTTTGATTTGGGCCAAAGTAGGCTTTTGATTTTGGATTGAAGTGAGTTTTTTTATTTGAGGTCAGATTAGGCTTTTGATTCTTGGGCCTGATTTGGGCCTTATTGACTTGGGCTGATTTGGCCTTCTTGATTTAGGCTGATGGGCCAAGTGTGGGAATTTGGCTTTTTTATTTGTGGACTTGAAGTGGTTTTTTGGCTTGTTGGGCTTTATTGATGATTGGGCTGAAAATTTGTTTTTGGACTGATTTGTGAGATATTAACAAGTGAGATGAATCAATTTATTGATTGGTTTATTACACTAGTAGAAAAATACCCTACCGCAGCGGTTGTTTTGTACCTATGGCAGTGGTTGAAAACTGCTGCGATGGGTGCCGCCGCGGTAGGTACCTACCGCAGCGGTTGTTAAAAGAACCGCTGCGTTAGACTTTTTTTCAAAAAAAAAACAACTATCGCAACGGTTGTTCAAGGAACCGCTGCATTAGGGTCTCTTCAGAAAATATTGACAGGGCCTATCGCAGCGGTTCTTACTAAGAACCGCTGCAATTGGTTGTTTTTTTTGTTTTTTCCATTCCACCCTACAATTACCAAACACACCCCAAGAATCAATCAAACCTGTTAAGATCTAACAATTAACAATGCCACCACAGTGGGGCATAGATCAACCATTTCACCATTCAAATGGCCACCAAACCCATCTACGGGCAATAATCCACTTACATTTACAAATTTGAGCAAATTAATCAAACATCAACAAAATCTTTACAGAAACCACAATTGTTTCATGAGAATTTCAAAAACATCCTACTTAATCCTACCAAACACTAAAAGCAACCTACATTAACGCTCATGTATTCTGCCCATTCTTCGAGCACCTCGGTTATATGTCCTTCATTGTAACTCTACCAAGTCTTCAAAAGCCTTGAAATTAACAAAAAAAGAAATATGATTAGTTGCTAATAATACTTTGAGTTTAAGAATCAATGTTAAAAATTATCTACAAAACCAAAATATTTCGAGAATGCTACTTACCTTGTCTAGAGACTTCTCTGGCAAGAGTCTCGGTCCCGCTATCAAGTCACTCATAAACCGATGACATAGTAGCCACATTCCGAACCTCCCGGCTGTGTGGATACTGCACATTCATATACGTACATATTCAAAATCGATTTAACACATAAATTATTATACTGTCCTATTTCAAAACTAATGAACATATTACAAAATTTGAATAAGGACTACAAAAATACCTTGACTAAATTCCACGGAATGTTCTTAATTCTCTCTCCCGGAGCGTTGTACAGATACAAAGGCACTAGAATTCATACACACAGATAAAGTAAAAGTTATCAACCGGATGATTAAGAAATAACTAAAAATTGATAATTAATCAAGTTAAGTAAATTCATCCCTCATCAACATGTATATATAACTGGCCTCTTGGGACGCCGAGATGCTGAGTCAAGCTGCAGGACTCTTGGGCTTTTTAGACATAGAACGAGCAAAGACCAGTGTCGGCTGTTCATAGATTACAATACAAGCAGAACTTAATTCAATCAATTACATAATACAAATATCATAATTTTTAAACTAACTTAACATTGATAAAATTCTTACCCTTGATGAAGTGGCAGCATTATGTAAGATTTATCAGCACTGCACACGCATATATCACAGTCGACAAGTACTGGACCAAAGCTTGGGGGTCAGATCCCATATTAGCTTCAGAACAGTAGTCAGGGCATAAGAACCCAAACTACTATTCTCATGTACTTGGACCGCCTTGTCATCAACAAACCTGCACAATATAAAGAAACCAATATTAGTGATTTAATTTTCAAATATACAGAGTAAAATGTGTACAAGGTATGCTAATTACTCACATGCAAGCCGATTTAAGAATCGACGCACTCAACCAATCCTTCGTGAACAACTCCACAAAATCACTAAGATAGATTTCAAAACTCTGAGCGCCTTCATAGTAAAAAAGATCCGGTCTTGGTTCCATTGTAACCGAATCTCTTGCTGGCGGCGTCATCAACAGTGTGGAGTGCAATAGTTTCAGCTTGGGGGGTAAGGCATTCAGAACCGCCGGTTGTAGCAAATTCGATCTCATCACAACTCTAGTCACGGATGCCATCGAAGGATTAGCTGGTGCAACAACAACTCTCTTTCCTTTTGCCTTATCAGAATTTGATTGAATGTGTTCCTAATATATTAATTTAATAAGTATATGTTTCTACTCTAGGATATGTTAAAGAATAAGTTTTTTCATGGGGTTACCTGCTGCTCCCCAAGCTTAATCAATCTACAGGGCCACTGTACTGTCATGGATTCAGCTTGACGAAGGGTGGATATGTCTGCACTGGGCACCGGTATCTGACAATCCGCGTAAGCAGGCGCGTAACCTTCAACAAGCACCCGGCATGGTACTCTCGGAGCGCTGCATTCCTCACGGTGTCTCCAGCACAAGACTTGAAAAGTTTTCCCCACCCTACTTCACTTCGTCAACGCCAATCACTTGGAACAATGTGCAGTCAATTGGTTGCTAAATTTTCAAAATTAAAGATTTTAGATGCACATAAACAAGTGTATAATTTGTTTTTTTTTTGTATTTGTAGTTAACATGTTGTTCTAACCTTGAGAGATGAA
The DNA here is from genome assembly GCA_023374045.1 of Limonium bicolor. NCBI lineage: Eukaryota > Viridiplantae > Streptophyta > Magnoliopsida > Caryophyllales > Plumbaginaceae > Limonium > Limonium bicolor. The sequence goes on from CM041776.1 coordinate 30,121,236, forward strand.
TATGGAAATGGGTTGACGGAGTGAACACTACTGGGAGGCACTGCTGCGGGCTCTGATGCTTGTGCCTGATCTGGCGGTCTAGAAACCTCCTGACTCATCCTCTCAGATCGCATCATCTCCATAGCTTGAGCGATTGACTGTGAAAATCATTTCGTAGTCGCTGCTCGACCTCCGCATTCTGGCGTAAGTGCTCCTCATATGTAATGCTCCCTCCAACACTGTGTCTGGACCTAGGATTACCGAAGGCTTGGCGTATACCGACATGACCACCAAAGCCTACTGCACGACCCATGATCCTTCTTCCCGAGCGCGGGAAAGTGGATCATCCTGCCTAACGGGCTGCCAAGTGCCCTGGGTGATCTGGGAGCTTAACTCTTCCTGTTATGGAGTTTAATAAGTCAATAAGGATACTTCGGTTTATTTAACTGCTATTGTTACTCTATAAATATAATAAACATTTTTTAAACTAAAAATCACTTACCATTTGGTTGATGACTCTCTCGTGGCGTCATCATACTCAGCAGGTGCCGCCGGATTTGAAGGTTTCTTCCGTCGACTTAAGTCCCAAACCTTCATCCTTCGTTCGCTGACATTCGAGCCAGCTGGCAGCAACCCCTCTTTCTCCCACTGCGGCACACGCTGAGCAATACTTGTACTCCCCATGTGATGGGGGTGGGGGGGGTGGGGGGGGGGGGGGGGGGGGGGTAACGATTTTTTTTGCATTTTGTTGTTGTTTCTCACGTATAGCCTACATATATGTATGAAAAGACAAATTATGCAAATAATATATGAAAAAGACGAATTAACCAAATGAACTCTAAGGACACTTTAAACATTTATCATACAAAAGAACAACTACTAGTGTGAAACTCACCTTGAACTCAGGGGTCAAACGCTTCGCAACAAACTCATTCCACTGCTCTTCAGTAATACCATCATATTTTTGCCACGGTGGTCTCCGATCATCCACATCTTCACCTTCTGCCTCCTCTATCTCTGCGGGCTCCTCACAGTAAATGTACTGCCTCGTGAGCAGAGATCTGAAGTCTTTGAATGTGTGGCAATCCCCTTCATCACATCATCCTTCAGAGAAGGATCTATACAGAATCGGTCCTATATGCACAAAAAAAATGGATTAGTGTAAAAAGTAACTATATAAATCTTAAAACAAACTATTAAGTGTAACAAATACCTTGAGACGTTCAAATATCTGCTCCTTCAACGCCTGAGGCACTTGCTTCCAAGTGGTTTATATTGAAATATGTACTCACCAAATGCCTGGCTAGAGCAGTGAAATCATTTTTCCAAGTACCCTGGGCTGATTAAACTCATTGAACTCGTCGGGGGGCCTCTATTTGCTTTCAGCCCACGGGTTGCCCCTCGTTTTTTGGGTTTCTTGAGAGGCGGAGGAGCAACTTGTATCTCTTGTCCTTCCTGTGAAGGCCCCTGTCTCGGTCTGCTGTGCTGGGTCTGCTTTCTTTGATTTCTTTTTACCACCTCGTGTGGTGCGTTTTGCCGGTCTACTCTCCCCAGTCAGGAGCAGCTGTCCTATAGGATCATCAATAGGATCATCATCCACTGAGGAAAAAAACACACATTAGATCAATATTCATGGAACGATGTATAATTGCAAAAATAAACATAAATAATTAATTCTGATAACATTGTAACAACAATAATACGAATTATATAATGTAATTTCAACCAATGGTGTTACCTAGACATAGTAACATATATCATGATCTGTTTTCTACCCAAACCCCCTCATTATGGTCTGATCGAGCGTAGATGGTCTGAACATCATCATTTTGTAAATCATCAGTTGAATCATGCAACCCTGTATGCAACGATACAGTTTCATCTATCATCTCATTATCATCATCGTCGTTGTTTTCATCCTCAAACAAAACCGGTCTTCTCCCTGGAAGAACAACATGCCATCTACTAGCTTTTGGGTCTTCAACATAAAACACCTGGTCACAGTCTTTACCCAACACAAACTGATCTTCCTTATTAGTTGTAACACGTGAAAGATCAACCAAAATAAGTCCTTTATCATTTTGGAGTCCATGTCGGTTGTCCACCCAATTGCAGCGGAACAATAGAAACGAATCAATGTGATAGTTTAGTTCCCATATGTCCTCTATCACACCATAATACCAACTACTACTGCTCATTGGTTGAACCTGGTTACCTAGACCATATTCAGTCACCGATGCTTCAATTTTTACCCCACTGTTCTGATGTATTGATTTAGCATCTTGGCGTGCAGTGTAGTATGTGCATCCATTAATGTCATACCCTTCAAACGATACAACATCTGTTCCAGAACCAACAGCTAGACATCTGATTTCTTCACTGACATCTTCGGGGTTCAATGAAGCTTGCTCAAACACATATTCCTTAAACCATTGGACGAATACTCGATTTTGTTCTTTTTTAAGCCAGATACGGTTTTTGGTAGGGTTTTGTCGACTCAACTCAGCAATGTGAATATCGAAGTAGGGTTCAACAACCTCAAGGTGTTGTAGTACAAACAAATGTGCCTGATTAATAAGATCACGAGAGATACGAACAACCTTTTTGCCAATAACTCCTTTACCCTTAAATCTACCATGGTGACGTGGTTTGGGAATACCAATTGACTCTGCATCGTTCAAATAACTTGTCACGAATTCTGTGACTTCCTCAGTCACTGTTGCTTCGATGATACTGCCTTCCGGTCTATATCTGTTTTTCATTCTACCCTTCAGAATCCCCATATATCGTTCGAAAGGATACATGTAACGTAAGTAGACCGGACCACAAATTTGATCTCTCGGACAATATGCACTACTAAATGCACCATTATGTCGAAGAAAGATGGTGGGAAATAAATCTCAAGCTGGCATATTGTCACAACAATTTCATGTTGCAGATCATCGAGGGTGTCTGAGTCAATTGCCTTGCAGCAGACAGCGTTGAAGAAGAAACATAATCGAGTTAGAGCATTTCTGACATTTTCTGGTAATATCCCTCGTATTGCAACTGGAAGAAGATGCAACATTAACACATGATAATCATGAGATTTCATGCCTAACAGTTTCAAATCCTTCATAGAAACTAGGTTCTTCCAGTTTGAAGAGTACCCAGATGGTACCTTCAATGTGTGCAAACACTTGCAAAAACTTAATTTTTCACTCTTAGAGAGGGTATAACACGCAGGAGGTAGATATGTTCGCTTCTCATCCTCTATTGGGTGTAGTTCTTTCCGTATGCGCAACTCTTGCATATCTCTCCTCACCTTCAATCCGTCTTTCGTCTTGCCGGGTATGTTGAGCAAAGTACCACACACTGCCTCACCGACGTTCTTCACAATGTGCATGATATCCAAACAATGTCGAACAGGCAGATGCCGCCAATACGGTAGATCCCAAAAAATGGAACGTTTTTTCCAAATGTTCTTCGGCGGCTTGGATGTGTTTCCAAAGACATTTTCAATGTCTTTTACCTTTGCATACACTTCCTCTGAATTCAAAGGCAGACAAGCCACACGAGTCTCGGGCTCATTGTTGAACAGCTTTCGCTTTCTCGAACGGTAAGGATGGTCTACTGGAAGAAACCATCGATGACACATATAAACATTTTTTCCGCAGTGCTTCAGACGATCTGAACATGTGTCATCCTCACATACCGGACACGCTTTGAATCCTTTCACCGAGTATCCTGACAAGTTCCCATAGGCAGGAAAGTCGTTAACAGTACAGAACAACATCGCCTTCAGTGTGAAATTTTCTTTCGCATGAGCATCATATACCACTGTCCCTTCATTCCACAACAAGTTCAGATCGTCGATCAGTGGTGCAAGATATACGTCAATGTTATGACCAGGTTGCTTTGGACCAGAAATTAGGAGTGATAACATAATGTATTTTCGTTTCATGCACAACCATGACGGTAAATTGTAGATCACTAGTAGCACCGGCCAAGTGCTGTGCTGACTGCTCAACGTGCCATACGGGTTCATCCCATCGGTACACAATCCAAGTCTCAGATTCCTATCCTCATCCCCAAAATGATGTTTGAATTTTCTGTTGATATTTCTCCACTGAGGTCCGTCTGCAGGATGTCTTAATTTTTCATCAATTTTTCTACCATCCGCGTGCCATCGTAAGTTCTTCGCATCTTTCGGGTTGGCAAACAACCGTTTGAATCTAGGAATTATCGGCAAGTACCACAATAATTTCACTGGACGATTTTTTTTCTGAAAGGAGGAATCCTCATCCTTGTCCTTGTACCGGGACAACAAACATTTAGGACACTTGTCTAGATGTTCGTATTCACCCCTATAAAGCACACAGTTATTTGGGCAAGCATGAATCTTTTTATATTCAACTCCCATTGGACACATCCATTTCTTTGCCTCGTAGGTGGATGTAGGAAGACCATTCTCATCAGGAAGCATATCATGTATCAGCTCTAGAAATGACGTGAAACACTTGTCACCAACTCCATATTTCCCCTTTAAGTTGAACAAATTAAGTACAACAGTCAATTTTGTGTATTTAACGCACGAAGGGTACAAAGGTGTCTTTGATGCGTCCAACAATCTTTGATACTCTTCCGGCTTATCGACAAAAGTATCCACAACATTTTCTAACATTTCATCCATTTGCTCATCATGGTGAGTGGTCTCACTGTCATCGAATCCTGAATCACTTAACGGTACCGACTCATTGATGGTATTGAAGGTGTGGGCGGTACTTGCGTAACGTGGATCATGAGCACTTGATGATGTTGAAGCACTAGCTGCAACAGTTTCTCCATGAAAATTCCATCTTCTGTAATGTGGCATGAATCCACGGGACTTAAGATGAAATCTAATTTCCTCAATGTCTTCATATTTCCTTACGACCCCACAGTCAACACAAGGACATGAAATATTGTCCGCCTTTGTTCTGTCCTTGTGTTGCACTGCCGCTTTGAGAAACTCTTTCAGCTTCTCATCAAAGTAGTGATCCCCTCGATCACCGTACATCCAGTCACGCTCCATTCTATATGTGAAAACAAAACAAGTTTAATTGATTTGTCTTTCAGTTTCGTCTGCATTTGTATATGGAGCATGTTTCTACTGGATGTACGGTTGCAACCAAACTCAGCACTACTCTATGGTTCCAACCAACTAACGTAGCCTAAGTACTCTAACGTTCCAACGTAACTAATCTAGCCTTATTCTAACATTTCTAACACATTTAATTTAACTTCAACAAATCATTGCATTATTAAAACAAAAAATAAAGTTTAATTACTTACTTGTTTTAAGGTTGTACAGAGGGGGAAGCTAGGAGACTGCTTTGGTAATGGGCTGGGAAAGTACTGTACAAATCCAATAGAGATTCAGAAGACCTGACAAAGAAAAGTAAAGATTGTTATACACAAATAACAAATAAAATTAATTAATAAGACTAATACGATTCTAGAAAAAATTCGGCATGACCTTTGCGTAATCGTGTTAATCCCATGCTTATCATTAAGCATTCACCAATATCTTATTTACCACGACAAAAAAATCAACAATTGGCAGCAACCATTCGCAATCACTCAATAATGTCACAACCACTTGCCATTTCACCACCAACTAATTAATGACTGCATATAACATCTCTATCCAATTTGTCTATGCTACAACTATTTTCCTAATAACTAGCAGAAAATGAAGAGAAACAAGAGAAAAAAGATATATGAAGATGTTACCTTTCCACTTTTGCACCACAGCAGAAGAAATGAGGAAGAAGAAGAAGACGTAGAGACCACCCCAATTACTGCAGACAGCGGCGAAGCAAGGAAATAATATTAGGGGGTAAGAAATCCATTACTGTTCTACATTATGTGTGCTGTTGTATTATAATTAGTTAAAAATCTGCATTATAATATTATAGTTGCATGATTTTGCATTGTAAGCGGGATGTAAGATGTTGAAACATTATATGATTGGAAATTAATTGAAGAAATTACTATGCATTATAATAATCACATTATATTGTGTAAAATGAAATTAGACATATATACGTTTAAAATACAAATATAGATTTAGAGAATATAGATTTAAAATAAGCACGTATATATTGTTGGTTCCTGATTAAGTAAAAAAAATCCAATCTACCTTAAATTCACTCATTATACTTATTTAATTAAAACAACACCCAATTTACCTTAATGCACCACCCCTTATTAGATTAAAAAAATCCAATCTACCTCAAGACATTATCAGAATCCCTAAAGAAGCATATAAAGCTTATTGTTTTTATTTTACTAACACCTCAGTTAAATAAACACCAACAGACTAAAATTATTCACCTTAGTTGATTCTGTTTGCGCTCAACCTTGCACAATTTCAAAGCCAAACCATTTCCGTAGTCAGATTTAGCCGTTATTATTTTTCTTTTCATAGTAGTTTTAATTGAGTTTGTTTGTTTGAATTGACGTTTTAGTTTACTAGTTGCTATGTGTATGGGGGCTACAAGGTTTTCTAGTTAGGGATCTACCTAATATATAAATACAAACCAGTTTTTCATGAAATTGTCTCCGCCATTGTATGCAGAGGGCACAAACAGCAAAATATCAACTCAGATATTTTATCGAACACCTTACATGCACAACTATTTATACTAATTCAATAATGTATCTATATTCAAATTATGCACACACAACTAAACTAACAATCAACAACTACATTACAACTAGTTTTTCAATCAACAAGACAATAACTAACATGTTTTGAAGTTAGAATTCGAATTTCTAACCTAGTGTTACTGCAGCTCTCGCGCGACGCCTGCGACCTCCGTGACGGTACGGGCTGGCAACGGCAACGGCGGCGACGAAGGCTGGTGGCGCGCGTGGAAGAAGAAGCTGGTGGTGGCGGTGGCGTCGCAGTCGCAGGCGTCCAAATCGCCGTCGCCTGCTTCTAATTCGCACAGAGAGACGTCGGAGCAGAGAGAATGAAGACGCGCGCGGGGAATGACTTCTGGCGAATTGGGGCAAAATAAAAGAACCTACTGCAGCGGTTCCTACTAAGAACCGCTGAGATAGGTTAGTTAAACAGACCTATCTCAGTGGTTTTTAGTAGGAACCGCTGCAGTAGGTTCTTTTATTTTTTAGAATAACCCTATCGCAGCGGTTACAAATAAGAATCGCTGAGATAGGTTAGCGACATTTTAAAAAACGTCCTATCTCAGCGGTTCTTTGTCAACCGCTGCAGTAGGGGCGCTGCTATAGATCTTTTTTCTACTAGTGTTAATTCTTGATTATGGGTGTGTTGAAGGCAAAGAAGGATTCCACCCACATAAAACGAATGAGAGATCCGCTAGGCATGGGGTGGTTTCACATCCTAAGCCCTCCTAAGATAGCCTTAAGGGCTTGTTTTTAAAGCTTTTGTTCTTATATACATATAAAGGTGGTTTGAGTGTTTTCTGAAGTTATAGGAGATTATTGCCCCACGAAACGAATGAGAGACCCGTTAGGTGTGGAGCGATAATATATCCGAAACTTTTCTGTCAGTTGAAGGGTCCTAAGGGTGATATAACTAAGGCTTAATAAAGCACCGATCAATAATTAGAGCGAAAGTGATAAACACATACAAAGGTAAGAAAGCAAAAACAGGTAACAAATATGGATGGAAATAACAGTGAGCTGAAAGTTATCAATACATGTGAAATAGCCAATTATAGTTAAAACCAAAGATACAAAAAGCTGACCAAAAAGTGTTCAACCCCATAGAAGCTTTACCAAAGCCCACTGTTCACCAGCCAAGTTTGCACACGAAGTCTGGTTGAGATCCAATAGAATCAATGCATGTGGGTGGACCAGTGTCAAGAGTTAGGCAAAATTTCCAAACCCGACAGAACATCAACTATGAATGGCGAATCCAAACCCAAGGGTCCGTAAGCTCGGCAAATGTGCAAGGCTCACGACACCCTCAGGCCAAACAAGAGCAAGTTTTGGTTCACAATCTAACCGGATGCATATGTACCTCTATTAGGACATGAAACCAGTTATGAGAGAGTCAATTGTACACATTGGAGTACATCAGCCAAACAACAAAAAATAACCAACAACGACCTCTGAGTAAACAGCCATCAGAATTGAAAGAAACAAGAGTCTGGCCTAAGTTATGCAAACAACGCGTGTGCCAGAGAAATAATTCCCAATCTAACATCAGTGTGTACCAAAAGCAACATCAATCTCAGTGTGGACGGCTTGCGTAATCCAAATTTTATCAAGCTCAACTTCAATTCGAATGAATCAACCAACACAGTCAAACCCCAGATTCACACGGGATAGTCAAACGGGACCATATAGTCCCTTTTACTACGATTAAACCGACAATAAAACCAACGATAAACAACCATAATCAAATGTTCAGGATTTGCGAAAGTGGCTGGAACACACATCACAGAGCCTTAAACCTGCATCATCCCACCATTACATAAACAAAGCAAGTCCAGTGGATGAATAGAGTCGACAATAGAGTTCGACGGGTTTGAGCAGATTACAACCTATACATCGAATTAGAAGCAAAATTGAAGGTTTCTTAGACAGCTCAAGTATAATCACAAACCGAATTGAGAAAAGTTACCCTGAACCTGTACGATTCACATGCCTTTCTAGGTCTTTTTATGTCCCCGAACACAGCAAGGTAACGGTGAGGAGCAGACCCACCGTAAAGGGACATCGATTTCGACATCGGAGGTCCCGTAATTGCCACCCCGAACCCACTCAACGAATTCGAGACATGAAAACAAATGAGGATACCAATTAAACAATAAATTTTGTGAAGTACGAAAAACTAAGAATAAAGGAGAAGAACCACAATATGAAGTAAAATCAGGTGAAACAGTTCATTCAGTTCATAGATAAATACTGGAAGAAGATTTATGGAGATTTAGCGGACATGACCGTGAATTTGAAAAAGACCACGAGTGTGGATGGGTGTTCGAGAATAGAAATCTCAAATAAAAGCAGACTTTCTTGGCAAATCACAAGGGTAAACCAGCACTGGTGTCGGAGTTATTTCGGGCGAAGCCGTAGCATTGAACCGTTTCCGCCTCGGTTTCACTCAGCCTGTCGGTGAAGGAGGAACGGTGAGGGAGAACAGAGGCCGGGATCAGTCGCAAGTTCGTCTCAGTGGAAGTATAAGTTTTAGAACTAGGGGGTGAGTGATGGAAGTGATACGTCGAGAGAGAGGAGATTGTACGGGACTGTGGTCTTCGATTTTGTGTGTTCAATCGGGGAGAGAATCGATTGCTTCAAACAAAATTCCAGAAGAAACTGGAGTGGGGTTGGGGTGGATTTTCCGAAAAGGTGAAGAGAATGAAGTTCAGAGCATGAATGTTTGAGTTCGTCAGTTGGGTTGCAATTGTATGGGAGTGAACTCAGTGAAGAGGATGATTCGGGACAGAGTGTGTATGTTCCTGTCTCGCCAGTTTGGAATGTAAAATATGTCGTGAGTGAAGAAATGAAATGAAAGGGGGCGCATAGCTATGTGCTCCCGTTCGCTACTCTGGGTTACTTATTTACAGGATCAGAGCAGGTAGGAAGCGGAGCATGCATGTTTGATCGCCAGTTTGTTTCTGAGGGAGAAGATAATGGAAAACGAGCGAGTTCGAGATGGGTGTTGAGGAAGTTTCTGGCTCTGGATTCAGGTTTTGAGGGATGGAAAGCCGATGTCAATTCCAGTGGGTAATGCCGGTTGTGTGCGATTCTCAATGGTGATGCTTAGCGTTAATTTTACTTTCGTGTTCGTGAATTTGGAGGTAGAGGTGGAAGAGTGAGATTGAAGTGGTTGAGAATGACATTGGGGATTAGAACGATGAAAGATTTTTTTGGCGTTGTTCTGAGGCTGGGTCTCAATGGAGGGAGAAGACGTGGACGCGGCTGATCGGGAGAGTGGCGCCGGAAGAATGAAGAAAGACAACGGTGATCTTTATAATATGAAAACTAGGGTTTTTGGAAGGAGTATGTCAGTTGATTTTTTTAATGGGCTTAGAGTTACTAATCTACCTATGGGCCATTTTGGATCGGACTGGATCCATCCCAGATGGGCTACGTTTGGTCCGGGATATCAAGGCAAAAATATAAAACTTCATTTCTACTCTCCCCCCATGTTCGAACCCTGGTCATTCGCCTACCTTCAATACACATCAACCAGTTGTGCTAAGGCAGAACTTAGCATATTCCTGTTAAAAATAAAAATAGAACTCCAATTCGAGCTGAAAAAGATCATTTTAAAACGATAGTATGGAAACATACAGTAAAATGAAAGATGAAATGTTTTTCTTCCCAAAAGTTATGAAATTATGGAATGACAATAATAACATACAAAATGTAATAAAAACATAGAATAATGTAATAACATAATGACATGGTAGTTGAAATACAAACGAATGCAATAAAAATAGAAGTTGGAGTACATATGTACGAGTAGCATGTAAATAAGATAAAGAAGTAACAAAATAAAAGAAAACCGATGGGTAAGCAAATAGACAAAAAGGGATGGGTTTAAAACCGGATTGTCATTTGTAAATTCATTTTTGCTATAAAAATGATGGTTTCGTTTTGGCACGCACGTTAATACATTTTAAAAAGAAAGGCGGCGACCCCCCTTTATAATTTCTTATTTCAGAATTTGCTTTATGGGGCGATAATCCCCAGCAGAGTCGCCATTCTGTGGAGGGTGATTTTTCGGTATGAGGGGGGGGGGTCTATCTAATATGGTCTGACTGAGAAGCCTAGATCCTAGAAAATGCCATTTTGTGGATGGTAAAAACCCGTTATTCTGGCATCCCTCAAATACCTACTACATCGTCCGTCTTTCCCAGAAAGTATAAGGGGGAGTGCAAGTGTGCATTACACCCGCTCTCGATGGGCTCCACGCGGACTTATGCCCTAAGGGCGGAAATTGACTAGAGTCGCCACCTAGTTTGACCTAAGATACTAGGAAGGGAGGAGAAGGGTTTTAAGAACCGTTAATTGACTCTGATGATTTGTTGCCTACGGATAGGACTTATGTGGTCATTTGTAGAGATTCTATTGTGGGTTCGCACTGGGTTACACCCCTTAGAAGTGGCAACGACCATGACTTCGGATTGGTGCCCGAGGAAACCTCGGTCTCCAATTTTCAGTATTGCCTTCTTTCAAAACCTTTGTTAGAGAGATTCAATTAAAGCCAAAGGATAGAATTAGGACGAAAAGAGAGAATGGATGAGGCAAGCTTTTCTGCCAAGCTAGCGCCAAATGAAGAGGAATTGAGGAATTTGGATGAGTAAAGAATGAAGATTTGGGAAAAGTCTAAGGTTGAATGAATGAACGAGACTTAGAGTCTGATGGTTTGAAGTTTGTGGGAACCGAAGAAGGTTTGAGAGTTTCGAGAGGTATGAAAAAAACACCTTAGAGGGGGAAAGGGGTTTTTGTTTGGAATGGGGTCGCACCCGAGATGGGCTGCCTACGTACTCAACTCCCTTTTGAGATCAGACCTTACGTAGTTCATGGTAGTGTTTGGGTTTTAGAAGTTTTGATGTTTGTGGAGCTTGAAGATATTTGTAGTGTTTGAGATTTAGAAGGGTTCGAAGTTTCAAGAAGTTTCGGGTTTTGGGAGGTTGGAGTCTGTGAGACACCCAGGTCTGTGAGACATTGAAATCTCAGAATGATTAAGTCTGTGAGACGCTCGGGTCTGTGAGACATTCGAGTTCGTGAGATGTTCGAGTCTATGAGACGCTCGGGCCTGTGAGACTTTGGAAGTTTGAATGAAGTTGGAATTTGTAATAGGATTTGAGTTTAATGCGAGTTGGAGTTTGAATGATGATTTGGGTATGAAGTGATTTGGAGTTTTGAAGATGATTTGAGTGTGTGAGGCAATTGGTATTTGAATAGAGATCCCGAGTTTTTTAAATTTGAGGTATGAAAGTGAGTGAGGAAAATCGTTTTATTGTAAAAGGGCGGATAATCCCGAGGGATTACCCTATGTACCCCTTCGAGCACGGACACTTAATGAATGGTAAGTGCCGAGGCTCGAAAGATGGGGCAATGAATTTATGTCGAAAAATAGGATTTAGAGAGAAACACCATGAATGAGATGTTCTCGGTCGAACCCTAATAACGTCTCTAACTCCTGGGTTTTAAAACGTTAAAAAGCAAAAACATTGAAATCGAGCGGAAGGAAGTTAGATCGATTCTAAATTCCCGGCTGTGACTAGGAAGGTCGTTACTTCCCTAGCACCTAGCCTTGTAAAAATCTAGGCTGCAATTAGGGGAGGTTTGTCACCCTAATGCCCCGCCTAAAGAGATCCAGACTGCGACAAGGGAGGTTACGACCCCAGTGCCCTGCCTCGGATTTTTATTTTAGAAGAGAGACAAGTGATGTCTAACTAGGAAGAAAACGTTCTTTGAAGGTGTTAGACATCCCATGTTCCTCGAAAACAGTTTAGTTTTGAGTTTGAAAACTAAGTTAGAAAATATTTGAAGTTGTTCAGAATTCTCGATGAAGAAACACTGATTTTGAGAAATGTTTTTAGGAGAAAACTTTCTGTATATGTGAGAAGAACTTTCTGCATTTGAGAAGAGTTTTCTGCGATGTGAGAAGAGTTTTTCCTTTAAAATTATACAAAATGGTTTCTTTTGAAAACTTGATGAAGTTTGAATAAAATGATTGTTTGAAAATTTGAGAAAAGAGATTTTCAGGATTTTTGAATTAAAGCTGAATAATGAGGAATGTTTTTTATTTGGATTTTTGGAGTTTGGATGGAATCTACAATTTGGGTTGAATGGGTTTGAATTGAATCGGGCTTGGAAAATGGGCCAGTTCGAAGTTGGGTCAAGGTCTTCGTTTTTTGGTCAAGGTCAACGTTTTTTGGTCAAGGTTTGACATTCGTGGACTTGGTTTGACTTGTGTGGGCTTGGGCCGAATGTAGGCTTGGGCTTGAGCCGTGGGTCGTGGGCTTTTGGGTTTGGGCCTTGGGCTTCGGGTTTGGGCCTTGGGCTTTGGAGAAATGGGCCTTTCAATTTTGGCAAATTTGTGATTGGGCTGAGGTGGACTTCTTTTTTTAATTGGGATGAAATGGGTCTTATTGATCTTGTGCCAAGTGTAGGAATTGTGTTTTTGATTTTTGGGTCTGATTTGGGCCTTATTGATTTTTTGGCTCAATCAGTCCTTTAGCTTTTTTTAGTTGTGGGCTGAACTGGGCTTTTGGGTGATAAGTGTCTAAATGAGCATGTTATTTAGGTGTATTTCATGTATAATATTAGCACTTTTCTTGCTCATTTCTCCACTTCGGTTAGTTTTCCTCTAGTTTATGTTTATTGTTTATCTCACAAATTATTGGTTTAACATGAGGAAAACCAAGCCGGGAGGATGAAGTAGTCGGAAGAAAACGAACGCGTAGAGCACACAAACGGCTCAGAAAACGGGAGTCCAAAACGAAGAATCTAGAGCCGTCGAAGTTCGTAGAACGAAATAAGTCACGATCAGCACTACAGCATTGCAACCGCCTGCACAACCGCTGCATAACCGCCCCAAAGGAGGCGGACACCAGAGGCGGACAGAGGCGGTTGTAGAGGCAGACAACACAACCGCGCCAACAACAGAGGCGGTTCCACAGGCGGACGAGTTAATCGCGCCCAAAATAGTTTTTTCTTCTTCGCGCGACTCTGCAACTCGCCTTATCTATCTACCCCGCCGTCGCCTACCTTATTTCGCTCGCGCATCTCCAGCTCCTGTCCCCTGCAATAATGAAGCAATCAATGCTTCAATCAGTGAAGAAATCAACAGAGGCAATCAACTGCAATCTTCTACGTACTCTTCCTTTCTTCTATAAATAACCATTCCCTACAGCCTTGTACGAGTGCACGGAGAAAACCAGAAAATCACTCACACTCACCTCATTCATTCTCTTCCATTAACACTCACGTACATCTCATACCCCAGTTCTCTAAATTCTCAAATTCACCCACTTCACTTATAATAACCTACGTACATGTTTCACTCTTCGACCTCTCCATTTCTCCATTCACTAATCACGTCTCCGTGCTGTATTTACGTCCAACCTCTGTCAGATTTATTACCAGTTAATATGTCTGGCTAAGGAGGATTTGCTCCGGGCAAGGTTTTTAATTATGGTTTGTTTAATTATGTAATCAATATTTCTACCGGTTTTAATAAATACAGTTTGTTACGCTTAAAGGATTTCTCTCACCATTTTAATAAATTACATGAATTTATTAAAATGCTTTCCTAAGTCTATTTTGATCAGACCAGGTGATAAATAGACAGGTTATTTAAGCCGTAAATCTGGAGAAAACTTATTATGATTTAATAAGTTAGTATTTACAGATGCAATTATAATTCCTCGAATTTAACGTCCGTTTACATAGTATTGCTCGAACCTTGATTAGACCGAGCATTTTCTGGTAAACGAGTTCTTAAGGGTCTATGACTTAGTCCTTAGGATAATAACAGGAATTTTGCCAAACTAATTATTAAACCGGAGAGATAGCATAATTAATCAGATTATATAAAACCTGAACCCGGAGTTCCATTTAATTCATCTGCACTCAGTAATTTAATCTGCTCTTTTAATTCTCTAAAAACAAGTCAATTAACTTCCCCCCTTTTGTGACAAGCTTAGGAACTACTTTAGCTCGCTATAAGTCCCACGGTTTGACCCCGGCCGCTTCTGTCTTCTACACTACTACGACCGGGTTTTAATTTGCAGCCCGACGGATATTTTGAGTATTAATTTCTTTCTTTTAATAACTACACCTCTTCTAATCATCACTCACGATAATCCATTCTGCAAAATGGCGCCGTTGCCGGGGACTTGATTTAATCTAGTCCCTAAGCCCCGGTTAATTCACCTGTTTTATTACAATAATCTGTTAATCTACTAAAATAATTAAATAAAAAAAAACTGTTAATCCAATTTCGGACATATAACCTCGGACATCTGATTTGGACATCGGACTTCTACTTCTGATCTGACTTGGACATCTAATTTTGGACATCGGACTTCTGACATTTGTTAATATTATTGTTATTATTTCTGTCATTTCGTTCCATTGTCATTTCGTTCCCTTGTCATTTCGTTCCTGTCATTGTTCCATTGTCTCTAACTACTAACTTTAAATTTCTGTCATTTCGTTCCATTGTCATTTCGTTCCCTTGTTACTAACTACTAACTTTAAATTTCTGTCTACTAATTCCTAACATTTTTATTATTCTAACGTATAACCAGTTCTTTTCTCTGTTTTGAGTGGTGTATGCCTTTCACCAGGTCACAGAGCCTCCCAGAGAATATTAATCACACGGTTGGTTACATCCCAGAAATCGAGAGAACCTTTCTGCGCAATCTCAGGCAGAGACGAACTCAACAGAACATACCACACAGTGATAGATTCTGACCCGGAAGCTAACATGGCAGCTACACCAGCAACGGTTCGAAATATCAACAGGCCGTCTAACCAAGGACAACAGCCTGCTATCGTCCTTCCTCACCTCAGCCCATCCGAATACGAGGTGGCAAAAGCTGAAGCCATATCATCAGATTCGATGTGTGAAGGAGTTGGGCATGTTTGATGGCACCAGTCCAGACGAAGCCCTGTTACATGTTACAAAATTCTTACAACATGCCAATAGCCTTACTGCAACCGACGCAGTACTTCAATATGCAAGATTGTCTTATTCCCACACAGCCTGACGGGAAACGCGAGCAAGTGGTATCATAGCTTAACACCGAGTACCATTGTTACCTGGGACGACATGGCCACCAAGTTCTATGACAAATTCCTACCTCCGAGCCGAACTTTGGAGATGATTGCTGAAATTTATAATTTTAAGCAACCAGGGTCGGAGAATATTTGTGAAACTTGGGACCGTTTCAAAGGTCTACTACTCACTTGTCCTCACCACGGTCTGACGAAGGAACAAGTATCACAATTGTTTACAAGGGCTTGATCGGTCCGTGCAGAACAATGGTGTTATCTTCGTTAGGGGCTGACGTTCTGAAAAAGCCGGGAGCACAATTTCTGAACAGCATGGAATCTCTCTGTGAGGAAATTAGAGACTGGGCCTCCGGTGGATCAAGGAGCGGTACTCCAGGATTATATCATGTTGGGGAGAGTGATAACAAATTCGACCAGCTCATGAGAAGCCATGAGCAACTCATGGAAAGCAATGCTCAGCAAGCAACAAAAGTGAGCACTCTACAGAAAGTGGTCGAACAGATGGCTATGAATTCCTTCCCTCAGCAAGCTAAGTCGATGATTTCCCGACCACCTACTACCCCTCCAGGCTATGCTCCTCAATCTCAACCATCACCAACAATTTCTTGTACGCAATGTTGCGGGCCTCATGATTGATCAATGCCCCCAACTACAAGAAATGAAAGCAGCGGAGGAAGCAAACTACATCACCAACAATTCAGGATACAGACAACCATGGCAACGTAACATGCAATCCAACCTTAGCTACTCAAACACCGGAAATATCCAAAACCCACATACCCTACAAACATCCCAAAATTACAGACCTCAGTCCAATTTCCAAGGAGGCCCAAGGCAATATCAACAACAGCCTTATGGCAATGAAGCTTCATCGAGCCGACCAGCTCCACCTCCTTCGAATCCTGAGTCTGATATGTCTCAGATGCAGGAGATGTTTAAGGCGATGATGGGTAAATCACGAGATACGCAAGAAGAGGTCGCAGCTCTGCGCAAAGACCAAAAAGCCTTGCAATCTCAAATCCAACAGCTACTCACTCAACAAAGACCACCTGGTCAATTCCCTTCACAAAAAATCCCAATCCGAAGGAACAAGCAAATTCAGTCCTTATAGACGATGGCACATCACAATCAACAAACTTGTGTGCAGTCTCTTTAAGGAGTGGAAGGGAACTTGCCACCAGCAAAGGAAAAGAAAAAGAAAATCTTGAAGATTCCTATATCAATGTTGATGAAACCACCAAACCAACTTTACCTCCCTCAGAAATTCAATTCCTACTCCTGTTACTCCACCCTCCATCTCGAATTACCATCGACATCCCAACCTCCACTCATAAAAACAGTGAACTCCCGTTCCCAACAGAATGAAAAAGAAACATCTTGATGAGCAGTTCTCCAAGTTCTTGAGCATTTTCAAGAAGCTGACCCTCGACATACCTCTGATCGATGCTTTGCAAGAGATGCCTAACTACAAAATTCCTCAAGGATCTCTTGACAAAGAAGAAAAAGAAACCTGGAAAAGACAGTGCACCTGACAGAGGAGTGTTCTGCAGCCCTTCTTCGAGCACTCCCTCCTAAACAAACAGATCCGGGAAATCCCGTGATCCCGTGCTTTATAGGTGGGGTGGATTGGAAGTGGTCTATGCGACCTAGGAGCCAGCATAATATCATCCATACGCCACCTTCTTGAAAGTTAAAGGAGGAGAAATGCAACCGGTTCCTTTTAAACTCCAACTAGCAGACAGATCAGAGATCAAGCCCATGGGCATAGTCCGAGATTTGGTAGTTGGAGTGTCTCGCTTCATCTTTCCAGCTGATTTCGTCATTCTAGAAATGGATGTCGAGGTTCCCCTGATTCTAGGTCGACCGTTTCTAAGTACCGCCAAAGCTATCATTGACGTCCACGACGGGAAAATCACTCTTCGGTACGAAGATGAGACGATTGAATTCGACATGCAGAAAATGATGAAGAAAAGCTCAAACTTTTCTCCTCATGCTAAGACGGTGGGATTCACAGATGACGAGGAGGAGGAAGGCGATTTTGCTACAGAGGAGGACACGTATTTTCCATCTTCCATCCAGGAAGCTGAAACTGAACCCCTAGAGCAAGTATTACTTACTTCTCTAGAAGAAAAGATGGAGGATCCAGAAGTTAACGCCATGCTGGCGTACGTAGAAAAGGAAGGGCTGGTTATCAATCGTTCCGGCCACCAATCGAAGAACTCGACAGAAAACCTCAAAAATCAATTCCATCAGTAGAACAACCACCTGAACTCGAGCTTAAAGAAATACCCTCTAACCTCAAGTATGCTTTCCTAGCTGAAAATGACCATTTGCCTGTCATTATTTCCTCTTCTCTGAATTCCGGAGAGGAAACGAAGCTACTTGAGGTATTGAAAAGCACAAGACAGCAATCGGGTGGACTATCGCTGATATCAAAGGAATTGATCCCTCCTATTGCACGCACCATATTTACATGGAGGAAAACTTCAAACCTATCCGACAACCTCAACGCCGGCTAAACCCTAACCTCAAGGAGGTAGTTCGAAAGGAGGTTCTGAAACTCCTTGACGCAGACATCATCTATCCAATTTCTGACAGTCCATGGGTCAGTCCTGTTCAAGTTGTCCCTAAGAAGGGGGGCATCGAAGCTGTTATTAATGAAAAGGGAGAGACTATCCCTCAAAGAAAGATCACAGGATGGCGCATGTGTATTGATTATCGGCGTTTGAACTTGGCCACCAGGAAGGATCATTTCCCTCTCCCCTTCATCGACCAGATGTTGGAACGACTAGCAGGGCAAGAGTACTACTGTTTTCTAGATGGGTTCTCGGGTTATTTTCAAATACCAATCGCACCTGAGGACCAGGACAAGACAACCTTCACTTGTCCTTACGGTACCTTTGCATACCGACGAATGCCTTTCGGTCTACTAGCAACGCCCTGCTACCTTCCAGAGATGTATGCAAGCAATATTTGCTGACTTCATCGAGCAGAGCATAGAAGTCTTCATGGACGATTTCTCAGTCTATGGCTCTAGTTTCGACAAATGCTTGGCACAACTAGATTTGATCCTGAGACGGTGTGAGGATACGAATCTCGTCTTAAACTGGGAGAAGTGTCATTTTATGGTCAAGGACGGGATCGTCCTTGGACATAAAATATCAGCAAAAGGGATAGAGGTGGATAAAGCCAAGGTAGAGGTTATTGAGAAGTTACCAGCACCAACTACAGTTCGAGATATACGAGCATTTCTAGGGCATGCAGGATTTTATCGGCGGTTTATTCAGGACTTCTCCAAAATCAGCAAACCTTTGACCGACCTGCTACAGAAAGATGCCCCGTTTCATTTTGATGAAAGATGTTCAGCTGCATTCCAAACAATAACACAAATTGGTGACAGCACCTGTGTCATACCACCTGATTGGTCTCTTCCTTTTGAGATCATGTGTGACGCAAGTGACTATGCCGTGGGGCAGCTCTGTGCCAAAAGAAGAGAAAATCTTGAGAGTGATCGCCTATGCTAGCAGAACACTGAACGACGCGCAGAAAAACTATACGACCACCGAAAAAGAACTTTTGGCTATAGTTTTCTCCCTCGATAAGTTCAGATCTTACTTATGGGGAAGCAAAGTCATCGTGCATACAGACCACTCCGCTCTCAAATACTTATTCACAAACAAGAAGCCAAGCCTCGCTATTGCGCTGGATTCTTCTACTTCAAGAGTTTGACATCGAAGTCAAAGATAAGAGCGGGAAACTGAATGTCGTCGCCGACCATCTCTCTAGGTTGGTGACTCCTACGGATAGTGTGCCCATCAACGAATTCTTCCCCGACGAGACTGTCTTCTCCATCACCAAAGTACAGGAGCCATGGTACGCAGACCTGGCCAATTATTTAGTCTCAGGAACAGTACCCTACGATTTTTCCTACTCCCAGAAGAAGAAATTCCTTTCTGACTCGAGGCATTATTTCTGGGAGGACCCGTACTTGTTCCGAGTTAGTGCTGATGGGTTAATTCGACGATGTCTCCCGGAAGAAGAGGTTTCGAGCGTCATTCACTTTTGTCATTCTCGGAAGCCGGAGGTCACCATGGACCCACGAGGACCGCTGCTAAGATCCTGGCCTCAGGTTTTTATTGGCCAACCCTTCATAAAGATGTGTACCAATTCTGCAGACAATGTGATAATTGTCAGAAAATGGGTAACACATCCAGGAGACATGAGATGCCGCAACAAGGGATACTAGAAGTAGAGCTCTTTGATTGTTGGGGCATCGATTTCATGGGACCGTTCCCTTCCTCGCAGGGCCACGAATATGTTCTGGTGGCAGTTGATTATGTGTCAAAGTGGGTGGAAGCTGTACCGTGTCATCATGCCGATGCAAAGACAGTAACAAGATTCCTCAAAAGCACATTTTTACCCGTTTCGGCGTGCCCAGAATTATTATTAGTGATGGAGGAACACACTTCTGCAACCGTTTATTCGAAGCACTTATGGTCAAATACGGGGTACGTCACAAGGTAGCTTTACCTTATCACCCCCAGACAAACGGTCAAGCAGAAGTTTCCAACCGAGAGTTAAAATGGATCCTTCAGAAGACGGTTAACTCATCAAGAAAGGATTGGGCACTTAAACTGGATGATGCGCTTTGGGCTTACCGCACTGCATTCAAGACTCCCATCGGGATGTCTCCTTTTAAGCTGGTCTATGGAAAAGCATGCCACCTTCCTGTGAGATGGAGCATAAAGCGTATTGGGCAATCAAAGCCCTAAACTTTGACATGACTTCTGCAGGAGAGAAGAGGAAATTCCAGTTATCCGAATTAGAAGAGCTGCGAGATCAGGCTTTCCAGAATGCTAAGATCTATAAAGAGCGCACCAAAAAGTTCCACGACAGGATGATCCTCAAGAAGGAATTCGAAATTGGTGATTGGGTTCTCTTATATAACTCGAGATTAAGGATTTTCCCTGGGAAGCTCAAGTCACATTGGGCCGGCCCTTTTCAAATTGTTAGTGTAACCCCGTACGGTGCCTTTGAACTCCAAAACAAACAAGGCGAAACTTTCAAGGTCAACGGGGCACGTCTTAAAAGGTATAATTCTCATTCCAATATTTCAACTAACCTATCTGCAACTTATTTTGTCCAAGAACAGCAGGACAATTCGCCCTCAGAATCTTCTCCAAACTAAAACTTGGTCAAATACGTCTAGCTAGAGACGTTAAACCCGGGCAGCTCGGTGGGAGGCAACCCACTATCTATCTTTAACTTTCCTTTAATTTAATATGTTTTTCCTTTTTGTACTATATTTCCCTTTTATTTGCTATAATAAAATGCAGGCTTCACTTGAGTTCTTCTCGCTGTGTAGAATTCTTTACAGGTTAATTATGACATTCCACAGCACTCAAGTGTGGGGGAGCTCTACACACTCTACGAAATCTGGGGAGTACACTCTTTCCTTTACTTTGCTTGCCCTATTAATTTTATTTCATCTACGCAATGAGGGCATTGCTTAAGCTTAAGTGTGGGGGAAGAACCTTTTCAGGTCATCTAAATGCTTAAATTGTTAAGTCTCTCTGCTTATTTCTGCTTACCTCGCATTTGTTCTAATTGAATTATGTACCTGCTAATGTAGGTTGTTCTCTTTAAAAACTAATACTATTATGAATTGTAGGATAAAGGGTACAAATTTTTAAAATTTGACATTTGATTACTTTTGAGGAGCATTTTATATGCGGTGTGACCAAATAATCTGCAAATTGGTTGGATTTTATTGCTCAGGGTTTCTTTCTGTCTTCTCTCTTAGGGATTGCTAAGGGGTATTTCTCTGTTAAAAAAGAAGAAGTATACAAAAAATAAGGGACTTTCGAGACACCATTGGTAACCAAAAAGAGAGTTGAGTGTTCTTAAATACAAAGGCGTGATGCCTATATTTTCTCATCTCTTTTGCAAAAGTGAAGCAAATGCATAAATCTTTTCTTCCTTTTATTTTCTCCTCAATGCCCATTCTTGAGAGAAGTTGGCCATGGTAAAAGTTCTCGGAGTCACCAAAAAAAAGAAACATTGAAGTACCTTAGATCATACCCCGAAACTCTATATTTTGTTTTCACCTTGAGCACACCTATGCCACCAGCAGATAATTTTTCACACTCCTCAATAAGTTTTAGAGATCATAAACTATTGACTTTTTTATCCTACCCTTCATAATAATATTTGTTAGTATTGAGCATTTCCTACTTGCTTAGGTACATGGTTTTACTTGAGGACAAGCAAAAAGATAAGTGTGGGGGTGTGATAAGTGTCTAAATGAGCATGTTATTTAGGTGTATTTCATGTATAATATTAGCACTTTTCTTGCTCATTTCTCCACTTCGGTTAGTTTTCCTCTAGTTTATGTTTTATTGTTTATCTCACAAATTATTGGTTTAACATGAGGAAAACCAAGCCGGAGTGAAGTAGACAAAGAGACGAACGCGTAGACACAAACGGCTCAGAAAACGGTCCAAACGAAGAATCTAGAGCCGGTCGAAGTTCGTAGAACGAAATAAGTCACGATCAGCACTACAGCATTGCAACCGCCTGCACAACCGCCTGCATAACCGCCCCAAAAGGAGGCGGACACCAGAGGCGGACAAAGGGGTTGTAGAGGCAGACAACACACAACCGCGCCAAACAGAGGCGGTTCCACAGGCGGACAAGAGTTAAATCGCGCCCAAAAATAGTTTTCTTCTTCGCGCGACTCTGCAACTCGCCTTATCTATCTACCCCGCCGTCGCCTACCTTATTTCGCTCGCGCATCTCCAGCTCCTGTCCCCTGCAATAAATGAAGCAATCAATGCTTCAATCAGTGAAGAAATCAACAGAGGCAATCAACTGCAATCTTCTACGTACTCTTCCTTCCTTCTATAAATAACCATTCCCTACAGCCTTGTACGAGTGCACGGAGAAAACCAGAAAATCACTCACTCACCTCATCATTCTCTTCCATTAACACTCACGTACATCTCATACCCCAGTTCTCTAAATTCTCAAATTCACCCACTTCACTTATAATAACCTACGTACATGTTTCACTCTTCGACCTCTCCATTTCTCCATTCACTAATCACGTCTCCGTGCTGTTATTACGTCCAACCTCTGTCAGATTTATTACCAGTTAATATGTCTGGCTAAGGAGGATTTGCTCCGGGCAAGGTTTTTAATTATGGTTTGTTTAATTATGTAATCAATATTTCTACCGGTTTTAATAAATACAGTTTGTTACGCTTAAAGGATTTCTCTCACCATTTTAATAAATTACATGAATTTATTAAAATGCTTTCCTAAGTCTATTTTGATCAGACCAGGTGATAAATAGACAGGTTATTTAAGCCGTAAATCTGGAGAAAACTTATTATGATTTAATAAGTTAGTATTTACAGATGCAATTATAATTCCTCGAATTTAACGTCCGTTTACATAGTATGCTCGAACCTTGATTAGACCGAGCATTTTCTGGTAAACGAGTTCTTAAGGGTCTATGACTTAGTCCTTAGGATAATAACAGGAATTTTGCCAAACTAATATTAAACCGGAGAGATAGCATAATTAATCAGATTATATAAAACCTGAACCCGGAGTTCCATTTAATTCATCTGCACTCAGTAATTTAATCTGCTCTTTTTTCTCTAAAACAAGTCAATTAACTTCCCCCTTTTGTGACAAGCTTAGGAACTACTTTAGCTCGCTATAAGTCCCACGGTTTGACCCCGGCCGCTTCTGTCTTCTACACTACTACGACAGTGTAGGAATTGTGTTTTTTGATTTTTGGGTCTGATTTGGGCCTTATTGATTTTTGGGCTCATCAGTCCTTAGCTTTTTTGTTGTGGGCTGAACTGGGCTTTTGGGCCGTGAGGTGATTAGGTTGTGGGCGACTTGGGACTTTTGGCCGATTAGGTTTGAGTCAAACTAGGCTTGGACCGAAGTGAGTTATGGGCCATAGTGGGTTTGGGCCCGAATTCAGTTTGGGCCTAAATTGGGTTTGGATTGAATTGGGTTGAAAATTGGGCCTCAGGCTTTTGATTTTGATATGGGCCTTTGATTTGAAATGGTTTGAATGAGCCAAGTGGGCGGATTGGGTTTAATGGGCCAAAGTGGGCTAGATTGGGCTTGATGGGCCGGATTGGGTTTAACGGGCCAAAATTGATCTATGGGATGAGTTGGGCCTTGGGCTTTTATTTGGGTTGAAGTGGCCCCTTTTTTTACTTGTGGACTGAAATGGGCCTCATTGATTTTGGGCCAAGGTGGGCTTTTTATTTGAGCTGATTTTTGGATTTTTGATTTGGACCAAAGTAGGCTTTTGATTTTGGATTGAAGTGAGTTTTTTAATTTGAGGCCAGATTAGGCTTTTGATTCTTGGGCCTGATTTGGGCCTTATTGACTTTGTCTGATTTGGCCTTCTTGATTTAGGCTGATGGGCCAAGTGTGGGAATTTGGCTTTTTTATTTGTGGACTTGAAGTGGTTTTTTGGCTTGTTGGGCTTTATTGATGATTGGGCTGAAAATTTGTTTTTGGACTGATTTGTGAGATATTAACAAGTGAGATGAATCAATTTATTGATTGGTTTATTAATTCTTGATTATGGGTGTGTTGAAGGCAAAGGAGGATTCCACCTGTAGACACCAAAAATTCTCACCCGTTTTATATTAAAACAAAAAATATATATACAAAAATAAACATGCTTCAAGAAATAGGGTGGTCGTCCCTGTTTTCAATTAAAGGAATTTCTTTTTCTCCGACATTTAAAATCTTACATTCCTATGGAAAAGGAGCACGAGCTTTTTTTTAAATATATTATTTTATTTATCTTATTTTATTTTTATTTTATTTTATTTTATTTTTACTTATTTTACTGTAATCTATTTTTTAAACTACTTCATTTTGTGTACTTGTTTTGTTGCTTTTTGTTTTAAAAATATTTCGCTATTTTATTATTACCCTGTATTATTTTATATACTCGATTGATTCATACTTTTTATTATTATTTATTATTCCCTTTTGATTTTCTCGTTGTTTTATCATCGCCATTTCCATCATTTTATGTGACTTTTACTACTGTTATTGTATCTATTTATGTTATTTGTTTTCATCTCCCCTTCACGGGCATTATTTTTTTTCATCATTTCATGCACATATGCTATTCCTTTATTTATGTCTCATTACGTTTTGAATCCTATCTCTATTTCATAATTTCTTGTCACTATATTATTGTTCCCATTTTATAGTATACTTTCCTTTTGAGTTGGTAGCATTGTTAGAATAGTTATCCCAGTCCGGGCTAAAACTCTAGTATAATTTTCTCCCATGAAGATATTGATTTCCGACTCAGCATAGCCGGTTAGCATACTCTCCATATAATGATATAACCCAATGGTTCTGGGTTCGATTCCTAGCTAAGGCATTTTTGTTGTTTCTCGTTTAGCTGGCAATACAACTTTTGTTTTATGGTCTACTATTATAAACCGAAATTTGCCACAGCTCAAGTGGTCAAGGTGTAATGGGCATTGCTTGAAAACCCGAGTTTGAAACCTGGGCAGAGCATGACCGGTTGCTTTTTTTTTTGTTTTCTCCTTCATTGCCCAACACCTCTCCTCTAAAATGTTTTTTCCATTCTAAAACAACAAAAAGCCCGACAGTAGAGGCATTCTCTCGAAAGAGTCGACCAACCACTCTGTATTCTGCGGTCTTCTTCCCCAAGTCGATGGCCATGCTGAATCTCTAAAAAACGGGAAAAAACACCTCAGTATGGGCATTTTTTTCCTTCTTCTTGAAAGAGCCGATACAACATTACGGTATAGGTTTTTTTTGGAAGAAGCCGATGCATGTCCTCGGTACTTCAAGACGTTTGAAGATGGAACTCCCAAAGAAATTCCCACCTCTTCTTCATCCTACGACGGGGGCGAATCGACGGCGAAATCCTCCCTCCGCTGACTCCATACCTTCGCCTATACCCACGCTTGAAAGAGAACCTGAGCTTTCTTCTTCTGGACCTTCAGTCCGCACCCAAGAAGACCGCCACCGCCACCAATGCCCATCTTCTTCTTCCTCTTGGACTTCAATCAGTAGAAACTAAAAAAAAACTTCGAAGAAAATCCTCCATCGTCTTCGAAATCTTCTCCCACTTTCGTGTCGCCACTCCACGCCTCTGAACTTCCTCCTTCACCGAAACCCACCACACTTTTGATAAACTTCCATCCTTTGGAAATCATCAGAAACTATCTGATTCTCTTCTCGTGTCAATTTCGGTTGGTTTCGGGTAACAACAGAGTAAGTTTGGCGCTCTTGATTCTTATTTCCTTTACGCTTCGGGGCGATTTTGAGTTCTCCAGCTTCCTTTTTCACCTTGTTTTGCCTGCTCCCTTTCTCTTTCGGTATTGCATATCGATGGAAGAATTCCTTACCCAGCATGGATTTTAGGGTTCACGGGGTCAAACAAGATCGAAACTTGGTTATATATCTTCAGACTATGGTCGTGTTGCGACGTACTCTCTTGCGGAGTTCCAAAACTTGCTTTATTTTAAATATTTCAAGCCTGTTTTGGTATTCTTGTTTTAACTTCGTTTATTCCACGCTATCTATCTTGTTTAAATTTTTCTACTCTCTTACTATTGCTTTAACAATTTTGTTGTTCTCTGGGTTCGCCCGACGGGAGTCTACTTCGACCTCTGAAGTGAAATACCATTTTGTTTACTGAGATCTGTTCACGCTTTTGCATTGGTTATGCTTGGACCACTATTGTGATGGTGAGGAAGTCAGTGTTGTGCGAGAGGTTTGTTCTAAACCCCTATCTGCATGCTGCCTGTTATTGCCGAAGAAAACTGATCTTGCAGGAAAAACCAATCCTCGGGGAATGTCTTGTTTATTCAGAGTAACATTTCTGGGCCCTTTGCTTGAAACTGATTCACGACCACCGTGAAGATCACCATCGTGTTTGAGTTCTTTTCAATCTCTAGTATCTCTGTTTCTTTCTTTCTTTCTTTTTTCTCTTCGAATGACCATTTACAATCTGGGAATTAACATCAGACTTGTCTGTGTGTTTTGCGCCAGTTGTGCTAACCTTCCTGCAGGAAACCACGTTACATGTTCATTTCTGTATATGTCTTTCTGAATATGAGACATTCCTTCACGAGAACTATTCTTGAAACTTCAGTTTTACACCACATAGGTTCTATTATTCTCCTTTGTTGATATTGATTGAGTCCGAGTCGGGTCTGAATGGGATTCAAGGCTACACTGTAACATTAAATTGTTTAGTATGTTCTCTGTTAGTTGCCATCGAGGTAGTTTCCCGTCAATTTTGATGTCATCCATGTTTACAGGTGAAGTCACCTTCATAGTGCGATGTGTCTTTTTTAGTATGAGCATAATATTTACTGTGGTTCTGTCTACCTTGGCAATTGTTCTTAATTATGGTTCTGTTTAATTTGGCTTTCGCTTGCGAGCCGCTTCTGGATTTTGGTCACCATTACTGCTTGTGACCATCGGTTTTGGAGTTGATTCACATCTGTTCTGGCAGGCTCAAAATTTACTTTCCTCTGTCAAAAGTCTCGTGAGATACTGGTAATCAGTTGAGAAAAACCTGATGGTTTGAGTTTGTCATTACACTACTCTAGCCTATTCCGTTGTGATGACAGAATGCGCTTGACTGCTTTTGGCTTAATCTTAGCATAATGATCCTGCAACGTGCCATTAGCAAGTCTGTTTTTCCTATGTACAGACAGTCGGCAAGCATCCCCTATCCAATCTCTTCCTTCCTCTTCTTTTATATTCGATTAATATTTGTCTGCTAAATGCCCAGCTAACTTTTGGATTCATTCATCTGTTTTGGTGTATCTTTTTATTTTGTTTGCAGAAAGAAAACGGTTCTTCCCTCCGGTACTGCCTTCTAAACCTAGCAACTCATAAACTCGTGGTGTGTTAGTTTCACTCACCCCCAATAAAAAAGAATTTGGTTCGGCCGTGTAATTCCGTTTGCTTTTCTTCTTCAGTTTTGAGCTGCTATGTTTGTTGATTGTCGATACATCTCTGTGTTGTATTTGTACATGTTTTGCTTTCGGTTTCACTGTAATATTTGT
This sequence comes from Limonium bicolor, assembly GCA_023374045.1. Lineage (NCBI taxonomy): Eukaryota > Viridiplantae > Streptophyta > Magnoliopsida > Caryophyllales > Plumbaginaceae > Limonium > Limonium bicolor. Next base: position 30,149,096 of record CM041776.1, read on the forward strand.
TGCCTGATCTCATCTGTTCATGGTCTAAGCCTTAGTTAGCCTGTAGGTCATCCCTTGTGTAGAAAAGCCTTAGGTTTGGGTATCCTCAATGCATACGGGTCCTAGACACGGTCCATGTGAGGAATACCCGTATCCCATAAAATTTTCCAAATCATCCCTTAATTTCTTAATAAAAATGTACAATCAACAAAAATCCAATCCACTTGTAAATCCACTTAATTTTTATTCAGATATGACTTAAGCCCACTAGCTCCTAATAGTTTCAAGTTTTCTAGCCCATTTTTAGAAATCCATTTCCAAAGCCCAATCTCCAAACCTGGGCCCAATTCCATCTAGACCACTTCTTAGACCAGCCCATTTCTAAAGCTGGCCCAAAATCCAGACCCGGTCCACTACTCAGCCCGGCCCAATCCAAATCCGGCCTGCCACCCTATCCGACCCACTACCCCTCAAAACAAGGCCCAATAAGCCGAACCGGCCCAGTAAGCCCAATCGGCCCATTACCAAGCCCAAGCCCAATCGGCCCATTACCAAGCCCAAGCCCAATCGGCCCATTACCAAGCCCAAGCCCAATCGGCCCTTGCCAAGCCCAATCGGCCCATTACTAAGCCCAAGCCCAACCGGCCCATCACCAACCTCAATCGGCCCATTACCTAGCCCAAGCCCGGTCCATTACCAACCCAAGCCCGGCCCATTACCAAGCCCAAACTGACCCAAAGTCCAATCCTGCCCAAGCCCACAATCAGCCCAAGTCCACAATCGATCCAAGCCCAAATCAGCCCAAGCCTAAAAAAAAAAAAAACCAAGTCCACAAAAACCAAACCTTGACCTGAATGTTGTCCTTTGACCAAACCTTGACCTGAATGTTGACCTTTGACCCTAACTTTGACCAACCAAACTTTGACCCATACTTTGACCAACCAAACTTTGACCTTGATCGAGTGTTGACTTTGACCCAAGTTTGACTGATCTGACTTTGACCCCTCCCGACCTTGACCCAACCCGAACTTCAATCCAAATCAAACTTCAATCCAATTCAAACTCAAATTGTAGATTCCATCCAAACTCCAAAAATCCAAAAAAAAAATAGCTTTAATTCAAAAAATCCTAAAGGTCTCTTTTCTCAAATTTTCGAACAATCATATTATTCAAACTTCATCAAGTTTTCAAAAGAAACCATTTTGTGGAATTTTAAAGGAAAAACGCTTCTCACATCACAGAAAACTCTTCTCAAACGCAGAAAGTTATTCTCACATATACAGAAAGTTTTCTCCTAAAAATATTTCTCAAAATCAGTGTTTCTTCATCGAGAATTCTGAACAACTCCAAACATTTTCCAACTCAGTTTTCAAACTAAAAATAAGCCGTTTTCGGGAACATGAAATGTCTAACACTTTCAAAACACTTTCCTCCTAGTTAGACATCACTTGTCTCCCTTCCCAAAATAAAAATCCGAGGCGGGGCACTGGGGTCATAACCTCCCTTGTCGCAGTCTGGATCTCTTTAGGCGGGGCGTTAGGGTGACAAACCTCCCCTAATTGCAGCCTAGATTTCTACAAGGCGGGGCGCTAGGGAAGTAACGGCCTTCCTAGTTGCAGCCGGGATTTTAGAATCATCTAACTCCTTTCCACTCATTTCAATGTTTTGATTTTTAACGTTTTAAAACCCGGGAGTTAGAGACGTTATTAGGGTTCGACCGAGAACATCTCCTTCATGGTGTTTCTCTCTGAACCCTACTTTTTGACATAAATTCATTGCCCCATCTTTCGAGCCTCGGCACTTACCATTAATTAAGTGTCATGTTTGAGGGGGTACATAGGGTAATCCCTCGGGATTATCCACCCTTTTACAACAAAAATGATTTCCAGTTTTAAAATTTTAAGAGAGACAATTCTGAACAAATCAATCCAATCCTTTCATTAGAGCTTTAACCCATAAGTACTCCTCAATCCTTTCCTAAGCAAACTTAAAGTCACAAGTCTCACTAACATATGACCCTTTATTCTTAAATGCTCCCGAACAACCTTGGTCATCTTAAACCTGAAACATCTTCAAAACCCGAACACCTGTAAACCAAACATCCTCCTTCACACTCCCTCAACACTTTCAACTTCCTAAAACACCTCAAAACTTTCACCCTTCAAAAAAAAATCCAAACTTTATAAACACGAAAAACTCCTCAATTCCGCCAAAGAATCCGAACACCTCTCAAAATGACCAAAATACCCCTCAGCTCTACAAAATGACCAAAATACCCCTCAGCTCTACAAAATAACCAAAATACCCCTTAGCTCTACAAAATGACCAAAATATCCCTCAGCTCTACAAAATGACCAAAATACCCCTAAGCTCTATAAAATGACCAAAAACTCCTTAACTCCACCAAATGATCCAAACACCCCCCCCCCCCCCGACTCCAAGAATATAACAACCAAAATACCCTTTTGCTCCTCAAAACTCCCAACATCCTTTTAATCTCGTGAAAGTCGAAACGACCTCAAACCTCTCAGAAGCAACCAAAATCTCAATTTTCAAATCAACTTCATCAATCAATATCTCAAGACCAGCTTATTTCTTCAAACTCTTCGAAACCATGTGTCCTTCAATCCACACTCGATCTTATCCTTTGGCTTTAAATTGAATCTCTCTAATAAGGTTTTGAAAGAAGGCAATCCCGACAATTGGAGACCGAGGTTTCCTCGGGCACCAATCCGAAGTCGTGGTCGTTGCCACTTCTAAGGGGTGTAACCCAGTGCGAACCCAATATAGAATCTCTGCAAGTGACCAGATAAGTCCAATCCATAGGCAACAAATCATCAGAGTCAATTAACGGTTCTTAGAACCCTTCTCCTTCCTTCCTAGTTATCATAGGTCAAACTAGGTGGGGACTCTAGTCAACTCCGCCTTATAGTGGCATAAGTCCGCGTGGGGCCCTTCGAGAGCAGATGTAGTGCTCACTAGCATTCCCCATAAGCTTTCTGGGAAAGACGGACGATGTAGTAGGTATTTGAGGGATGCCAGAATAACGGGTTTTCACCCTCCACAGAATGGCAAATTCCTAGGATCTAGACTTCTTAGTCAGAACCATTTAGATAGACCCACCCTCATACCGAAAAATCACCCTCCACAGAATGGCGACTCTGCTGGGGAAAACTTGAGTACGTGTTTCTCATAAAACTTGGTCAAGGAAGACTGAACTCCATTCAAAATTGTCGAGATTTCCTCACTTCTTTCAAAACCTTCAAGAGATTCATCCAAAAGCCATTAGGACAACTCTACTCCACACTTAGAGTGTGTTTAAGAGGATAGTTAAGTTGAGAGTTCAGAGTTTGAGATTGGCTTTGAGTGCCACATGTGTGCTTTACTATTTACATGCTTCACTTTTGTGTGTTTATTGTTGTGTGTTTACTGTCTTATGTTTACTGCTCTTCATGCATGACATAATATCTTGATTGTTGTTGCTTATTTATTGCTTTTGTAAATGGGGCCTTCCTAGAAGGAGTCAACCCATTGTTGCATCGGGTAGCGTAGGACATGCATTCCTCTGTGTCACCCGATTTGTCCACGAGTCACAGGATCCCCAACCGGTCCACGGTTGATTCCCCATGAGTTGGGTCCTTCCTAGAAGGAGTTAACCCACGAGGTAATACGGTCCAAGACCAACGCCTTGAAGCTCATGAACCAAAATATCCTCCATTACCCGAGTCTAAACCAGCATATAGTGAGCCATGAGCCTTCAGTGTCCAGCTGCCTTATTCGGTGTCTAAGATGGGCTTATGGGTAGTCACCTCCTTGTATGCCGTCTGTCTGACCACCCTTTGCCTTACCCTGAAGATTGCATGGGCTCAGTTCTCCATGATTCCGCTGCACCACGGGTGTCTCTAAAGCCCAATGTCACGCTACACGTCCTTAAAGGATCCCATATTTACCAGATACCCATACATGGCACAACGTAGTCAGTGAATAATTTGGACTTTGGACACACCTGACCGTGCAGACAATGGGAGACCTGTTCCCATGCAGTGCTTCCCCGAGTTTCCTAAAAGTGAGTATGTTGTGATAATCACCGGTCGTGACTCGTGTGGCTAGTCTGGAAGGTGATTATCCCAATCATTCGCACTCAGCTCCACATCAAACATAGCCACGATTTACTATACGCAATACATGTGTGCAAACCTTTTTCTCAAACCAATCTATTTTAAAACGTTCGAATTCTCACTTGTGTTAAAACCATTTTACTTGCTACCATTCGAGAGTTTTGAAACCTAAACTCCTTTACTTCAAAATCAAAACCAATATTCAAAACCTTTTCAACAACCGATTTTAGTAAAACCACTTTCAAAATGATTTTTCAAACCCTCTCTCAAAATTAGTTTTCAAAACTAATTTCCATTTCCAAGGATAAACGGGCCGTACTAGTAATTGCTTAATCGTTTCCCCGACTCTTACTGATCATATTCTCTCCCCCCTTCTTTTCCATTTTATTTCCTCTTTTTTGCAGGACAAAATGATGAACAGACTAGTGCCAGTGCCTGGAGAGAAGAAGTGTCCTAGGAAAGTGAACAAAAGCAGGGTAGAGGAAGGACCCAGTGGAGGACAAGCCCCAATGACCCCCTACCAAGTGGAACGTCACCAGGAGTCGACCTTTGCCAGGGAACTCAGGGACTACTGCGCTCAAATGAAAGGCCCTGACGAGCCGTTGCTGGCAGGACTTGCCCGAATGTGTAGAGTGGCCATTGACTATGAAGCCTTGTTCGAGTCAGTCACTTATTGGGATTCGACGGACCATCTGTACCGCTTCAACCTCCAAGAGTTGGTTATCTTGCCCGCTGAGATGGATGCACTACTTAAGATCAAGCCCCAACAAAAGATGCCCACCATCCCCGTCGAGCGATCACATACACCGAAGTTTGCAGCTGATTTCTTGGGAGTAAGGATCGAGAAGGTTGAGAGTTTCAGTAGCATGAGCATACGCCTGCGGGATCTACTACAACAATTCTACTAACCATACTATCCCAAGAGCACCAAGAGGTGAGTGCTTGATCTCTGCATCATGGGGCTTTACTTGTTCCGACAGAGGGATTTAAGGATCAACCCACGGGTAATCTATCTGCTGAAGGCCCTAGAAGAGGGTAAAAGTGTCGGGACAGTGGTTGTGGCTGAGATGGTGAGAGCCCTAGACCGTTGGAAGGAGACCGGAGCCTTAGAAACCTTTTTCTTGGGAAGTCCACTCCTTCTCCAAATATGGTTGTTTGATCACTTGGGGTTGATGAAGAAGGTGGAGGTGTACAAAGTAGTGAACATAGACACCTTCCCGACTGCCCGAAAGCGAGCGCAGAAGCCGGAAGTGGGGTGGAAAGCTTACTTTATGGATTGTTGTTATGATTGGCAGATCAATTGGATTTTGCCAGACTGGGATGTCCAAGGAGGGACTGTTCAATCAAATCATCAGGAGGATGGGCTGACATTGCTAGTGTGAGCCTCGATTTTAAACCCTATCCTATGTTGATTAGATTGATTGGGATCTAGTCGGGTTTTAGGTCCACTTATAACCTAAGATTAATAACTATGTCATATAACAATAATTATTAAAACCTAAGCTAGTTCACTGGAACCTATTATGAGTCGCCACCTAATTTTAACCTAGAGTAAATTAGGAAAGGTAGAGTTCGGGTTCGGGGGTTTGGTACTCGGCTTATTTAGGGTTCAATTACTTTCATTACCCCTAGAAGTCGTTTTTCCTCTACTTAGTTCAATTACGGCTTATTACGAGTCGTTTTAACCTAAGTGCGCGAGCTTCTGTTTTTTTTGTGTTTTTTAGCATTTTTTGACAGAAAATTAAAGTGAAATTAAAAGCTACCTAAACTAGGGTTTCGGAGGCAGAATTAGGTCAAATTTTGTTTACGTCCGTAGCCACGGACCCCATGTCCGAGACCACGGACCCCAGTTCACCTAATTATACAGAAAAGTTGAATTTAAGAAAAAACAAAAATTTGAAAAGTCCGGGGCCACGGACAAGCTGTCCGTGGGCCCGGACATTATTTAGAAAAACCTAAATTTTGAAATTTTAAAATCCCGCCGCCGTCCGTGGGTGTCCGTGGCCACGGACAACCCGTCCGTGGTCCCGGACCATAGGTCCGAGGTCACGGACCACCCACGGACAGGGGTTTTCTGATGGTTCCCGAGGGTGTTTTGAGCTAAAATTTTATGGGTGTGTAGCCTGAAAGATTATAAACACGTTAGTAATTGAAAGAACTCAATTTGAAATCAAGATTAATACGAAACTTAGCAAACAAGTAACAAGGCAGTAGCTAAAACAATTAGTGATACAGAAGCGAAAAAGAGTTAGTTTGAGCCCAAATTTCGAGGCAAGATAGATAATACCGTAGAGAATTAGGAAAGTGAAATTTCCACCTGTTTTACCTTCGGGTTCACAATGATTCTTCACACCGACATTCGTCGAGTGCTCCGTTGATGGCAGACCCGAAAGGTTTTTGAACCAAGCTTCTGGTTGTTGGTTGTTCTTGCTGTTCTTCACGTTTTGGTGGTGTTTTGTGGGGTTTTGATGATTATTGGTGCTTTGGGATTGGAAAACGAGTTTAGATGGTGATTTTGGGGGATTTTCAGTATGATTCGGGTGGCCGGGTGTTGGAAAACGTGAGAGAGAGAGAGAGAGAGAGAGGGAGGCTGTGCTTTCTGACTCCCTAGGGTTCTTGAGCTTGTGAGATTCTGATTTTATCAAAAAACCTATCCCCTTATATAGACTTTCATAAAGATAAAGAAAATCTAGTAAAAGTAAGATTTTTTGATATTTTAATTAAATGACTTCCCAAAGGAATTTTGCTATGAAATTTTAACCACATGTCAAGGATGGAAATTATGAATTTTCTGAAGTGGAATCGAATTTTTCAAATGTTGGAATATTTTTAAATTGAATTTCTCGTCATATTAAGTCAGAAATTGCTAGAAAATTATTGGAAATTCGAAAAATCAAAATTCCAACGCCATTATGCTTAGAATGTCATCCTCTATCATGGGTTAAAATATCAAAGCATTTCAAGCTGATTTGGGCATCTTTTGGAGGAGAGAGAAAGCTTATAGGAGGTCTTAGGAGCCTTAAAAATTATGAAAACACCCCTGATAATGGCAAAGCCACTCCCCACGCCCTGGAACGCGCCGATCGGGCCGGAATCTCTCACTACTTGATTAGAATGCCCCTCACAACACCAAAACCTCGTAGACCCTAACCAGGGGGGTCAAAATTTTGGGTATAACAGATTGCCCCCCGTCAACTGGACTTTGTAATGTATGTGTAAAGTCTGGTTGATGCTTGAGTGATGCCCCAAAATTTTAGACTCCACAGAATCCTCCATGTTGTGCGAAACCGCATTGACCACGTCCAGCTATTCGGAGGCGCTAACTACCTAAGCAACAAAACGTTGTCGAGCTTTTCTAAGGCGCTGAATGCCTATAAGTGAAAATATGTCAAGCTATTCTAAGGCGTTGACTACCTATAATACATGAAATGATGTCAGACTATTCTAAGGCGCTAACTACCTAGGATGTGAAAACTGGATGGTATGCAAATGCAAGAATGCTGAAATGCTAATGATGCTAATGATGCTGATGATAATGCTGATGATGTTGATGATGCTCAGATGCTTCTGGGGACCGAAACCCGTGCCAATGCTCCTGGCTGGACCCAAAGTGGACTTATTGCCATCGCCCCCCAAGCCGGTGTGCAGAGATAACTCCTGGTAAAAACCCTGGGGACTTATTGCCTTTGCCCACCATTCATTGATCCCAAAAATAAGTTGACATCACAAAAGGAGGATTTATTGCCATCACCTCGCCAACTTTCTGTCGCCAGGTCTTGTGACGCGCCTGGATAATGCAACTAGGTCTTATGACGAGCCTATATGAATGAGATGAATGCAATGTGTTTGATGAGAGTGGGTAAGCTAAAAGGTGATGCTAGGTCTTACTACGAGCCTAAGGGAATGCAACTAGGTCTTATGACGCGCCTAAAGGACGGTTCTAGGTCTTATGACGAGCCTAAGGGAGAATCTAGGTCTTATGATGGGCCTATAGAAGGATCTAGGTCTTATGACGGGCCTAAGGATGGTTCTAGGTGTTATGACGAGCCTAAGGGAATGCAACTAGGTCTTATGACGAGCCTAAGGATGGATCTAGGTCTTATGACGGGCCTAAGGATGGTTCTAGGTCTTATGACGAGCCTAAGGGAATGCAACTAGGTCTTATGATGAGCCTAAGGATGGATCTAGGTCTTATGACGGGCCTAAGGATGGTTCTAGGTCTTATGACGAGCCTAAGGATGGTTCTAGGTCTTATGACGAGCCTAAGGATGGATCTAAGAGAAAATGTGTTAGGTGCATGATGAATGTAGAAGGATTAAGGCTTAAGGAAAATCTGGATATGGCAGGGCTCAGGACGGGCCCGTGAATGTTTGATTGTGGAGGTAGGGCTTAGGACGGGCCTAAGGATGTTTAAATGTGGAGGTAGGGCTTAGGATGGGCCTGTGAATGTTTGATTGTGGAGGTAGGGCTTAGGACGGGCCTGAGTATGTTTGAATGTGGAGGTAGGACTTAGGACGGGCCTGTGAATGTTTGATTGTGGAGGTAAGGGCTTATGCGAGCCAGTGGTGTATGATGGTGGTAGTGATGTTTGAGCTTTGGGTTCCAATTGGCGTTGTCGCAGCAATTGTTGGAACCAACAATTGCCCCCAGTATTTTTCCCTTAAGACAATCTGAGCTAGAGTTCATGGCAATCGATCAGAACGATCGATTGCCCCCAGTATTTTCTTTGATTAAACATGCGAACAAGTCTCGTCCTCACAGGGTCAAGGCTTATGTTTTGATGTGGTGCTTCCTAACCTACACTCGACGTGTTTGGTGTTTGCACTCGTTTCTCACTTACGGTCACAACTTCTCAACCATTGAATTTGACACTTGTTAGATTTACACGTTCAACCTGTTACTTTCATGTGATTAGATACACAATCACTAAGTCGGAAGTCTCTTAAGCTTATAATGTGGCTATCGGGTGTGATGAATGACAACGGGACAATGGAGGAATGTTTAGGATATGTGGAGCTATAAGGGTGACCAAAGCTGCAACTTGCACCTTCTCCCAGACTTGCCTTCTTTGTCTTGAAGTCGTTTGGCTACTTCGTGATGACTTCGCTTATGAGCTTGGAACTCTGGATTTTCGAGTTGCACCTTCTCTCCTTTTCTGATTTTGGATTACTTCGAGGATTTTCAGGTTTGCCTTTCTCTTTTCCTTCGGGGTTCTTGTGTTTCCCGGTTTTGAACTTTGAGAGCTGTTTTTGATGTTAGCTCATTTGGATCCTGTGCCACTTTGGGGCCATTTACGGATCGTTTCGTCATGTTGGTAGCAGTTTTGCTTCTTTGGACTTGTGAAGTTGTTGTTCGGAAGTCGGGCTCCTTGCTTCCTTTGGTCATCGGGTTGGTTATTCATCATTGGCTGGCTTATTTGTGGAGTTTGTAGTGTTGTAAAAGAGGATGTACACGAAAATCTCAGTGGGGGTGCCTAGGGTTTAATGTCTGGGTTCACAGGCTCTTGGCTGTGTGGTGTTGTACCTAGGTGCTTCGTCATCCCTAATAGTTGTGTATCCGTTCTTTGTTACTTTTCACAGGTTTAAGCATAAATTTACAAATTACCTCCTTCGGTCAGAGTCATGCCGTTTACCTTGCCTTCGAATGTGACCTCTCTGGAGTCGTGTAAAAGTGACACGCTCCTTCGCTCTTGGTTTTACCGCTCAAGGCACTCTCGCGAAGTGTACACTCAGAGACTTGCTTGCACAAAATAAACAAACATTATCGTTCCTTAACTCAGATTGCCCCCAGTATTGTTGTGGGGTTTACTTAACAAACCTTAGAATGCCCAAGTTGTTTATGGAGGGTGATTGCATGTGTGACGGTAAACGATGGTGGTAAGCGGTGATGGGGTGATTGCTGAATGATTCATTTTTTGTTCTTTTGGCGGCAGCAGTCTTGGTTTAAGCTTTGGTGAAGTGGTGGAAATGATGGGATGCTGTGACATGTGTGATGACTGTAATGGAGGTGGTGAATGCATGGATGGGAAGGTGGTTTTGTACAGGGGGTTTCGTGAAAAACAAAGGTTTTTCCTTTTATATGCTTGCAGACATGCTTTATGAGAGAAAGTTTTTTTTCTCTTCTTTTCTTTCCTTCTTTTCTTTTTTCAGCACATGAACGAATGTATAAACATTAAAACATGAACAAAGAAGAAATTTTATTGATAACCAAAAGAAGTAACAGTGACATCGAGTACCAACTAAATGGGAGAGACAACTAAACTAGCTAAAGAACTAAAAGAGAAGACGGAGGGAAAAGACAAAAGCTACGCAAAACAACTAAAGGGAGAAGGAAAATAACAAAGATCCCTAGTGGTGTTCTGGCATAGGATTCCCGAAGATATTCCCGCGCTCTGAGAACTGAAGTCCCTGGTCAATCAGGTCTTGGATTTGTTGCTGTAGGGCCCTGCAATGATCGATGTCGTGACCTGGTAACTGATGGTAGAGACAAAACTGATTTGGACTCCTGCCCAAACGGGTGACTCCTGGTCGGGGCGGAAGAGGCTGTAAGATGTTCTGCTCTTGGAGCTTTTTCAGAGCATGACTCAAGGGCCGACCGATATCTGTGAATTCTCGTTGACTGAAATCCGGTCTTGGAGGTGGTACTGCTCGATAATTCATCCCCTGTTCCCTTGGCTGCTGGACTGCATTCACTTCGTACTGTCCCGTGTACCTTTGCGGTGCGCTCTGTGCGTATGCTGCGCTTGAGTAGGAAGCCTTTGCTGGTTCAGATTTTGGGAACTTTGAATTACCCCCGGATCCTCGAGGATATCCAAGCTTTAGGTCTCCCTTGTGGATCTTTTCCTCCAAAACTCCTACCTGGCCCATGAGCATATCAAAGCTTGGAAAGTACATATACTTTAATTCATCATTGTACTGCTTTTGCATGTTCTCAACAATCATGCGAATTTGTTCCTGCTCATCCATCCTTGTAGGCATGCCTGCTGCCTTCCTCCTCCACCGCTTTATAAAGTCGGACATGGACTCACTTCCCGTTTGGCGCATGCTAGTGAGGTCAGACCGGGTGATTTCCAAATTTTTAGCATACTCAAAGTGAGTCAGGAAAGCTTCACATATCTCCTCATATGTCTTGGTGTTCATCCTCTGAGTTAGGTACCATCGTTGAGGGATCTCATCTAGGTATCGGGCAAAGACCTTGGCCTTCTGCATATCATTGAGCCTCAGGATAGACATCTCTCGATCAAACATTGCCAGATGAATTTGGGGATCGGTCGAGCTTTTGTAGAGAGCCAAGGTGGGGAGCTTCAACTTCGCAGGCAGCTCAACATCTGGATAGGATCCCATGGAGAGATAGTCAAAACAAGCGGGTTTACCGGCCTTTTCCATGCGCTCAATGCGCCTCAAAGCCCTCTGAACTTTAGCGGCCAACTGGTTCCTGGGAGCACCACCCTGATAAGTGCGAAATATATAGACTTTTCAGGGTTTAATTACCTTGTAATTTGCAGTATTTTAAGTAATATTTCTCACTTATCTTACGATTTTCCTAGATTTATGTTTTGATACGAATTGATATATTTTATGTGTTAAATGTAGGAAAAAAAGTGTTGGAATCATGTAGTTTACTTCACAAGCTTTCCAACGCAACAAACAGCGAGTAAAACGGACTTATAACGAAAAATCTGGAGCCGATTCAAGATTGGAGTACACTCGTATATATACATATATATTGTACATCCGCATACCAGGCGGACAACAGAGGCGCAGGACAAGCAGAGGCGACCGCCTGTTTAGGCACGGACAAGACACAGGCATAACCGCCTGTTATGTAGCGGACAAGACACAGGCATAACCGCCTGTTATGTAGCGGACGGAGACAAGAGGCGACCGCCTGTTATGTAGCGGACGGAGACAAGAGGCGACCGCCTGTTTAGGCGCGGACAAGAGACAGAGGCAAACAGAAGGCGGACAACACTGAATTCGACGCCGAACAGAGTTTTCTTCTTCGTTCGTTCTGCGCCGCGAACTGCTACTTCATTAATTGCAGACTTCTTCGGCGCCCACCTTAATTTGTGCACGCGTGACGCCGGCTCTGCAATCAATTCCTGTGCGGATCATAAATTAAATCGTGTGTCTTCAATCAATTGCTGTGCCCGATATAAATGAAATCTCTGACTGAGATTTTGAGGGATCTGCTCACCAACTCCACCCCCATCTATGCACTAGCTCACTGTCCCTGTCACTTCTCCGTTGCCTGCTTCTGAAATCCTCAGCCTATATAAACCCACACTCTGCTTGCTAAAAATTCATCCTTTCAGCTATTAATCCATTCACCCACGTATTCATCTATCAATCGATCGCCCCAATCATCCCCATACTCCCACGCTCGTACTCCATCCACTCCATCACCTCATCTTAAATCATCACCCATCCACTCCATTAAATTCCCACGCAAACATACATCCCACTTTCCATTTTATTTCCCTATTACGCACCAGCTTTACAACAATAAAAGCAGTCGGGGCAACGCAAGACGAAGTTGAAGCGAGGATCCGGAGTGAACTTCTAAACTGGAGTTATCTCTTACCCTTACTTTAATTTATTTAATGCATTCCTTTTCTGTTATCGTTGTTTTGTAACGATGAGCGAGTAAGTATTTAGCTTCCCGGGTTGGGAAGCGAACCTATTTCCTAAATTCTGTTATGTTTCTTCAAATAAATTTAGTTAACTGCAACAGTTCAATTCCTGTCCTTCAAGTGTTTTAATTATTTGGCCGGTAGTTAAAACAACCCTTGTAGTTATTTTATTAAAATGCGAGAGCTGAGATAAATAACTAGACGAAGGAAGTTGAACCTAATTAACAGCTAGAAGCCTGATCCGGCCTATAGGTTAATTAGACTCCAATAGAAACTGCTCTTTATGCGATTAATTGTGTCCGGTCTAGAGCATTAGCTGCTGCTAGGTCTAACAATTGGTTAGGATTCATTATACTTAGTCGTTAATGAATTAATTAAAGTTTCTGAGTTATTGCAGTAAAATTAAAGGAAGAATTTAGTAACAGATATAAAAGGAATAGGTAAGCAAACAACCCGGGGTGCGCTTTTCTATTATCACATTCACCACTCTTTAAATCCCTCTGTGTTTTATTTTAATTGTTCTTTTTCCTTGTAGTTTAGTTTCTTTTTAATCAATAATCAAAACCGAAAAAGTGATATTTCCTGTTTTCTTTAGTTTAACTTAATTTCCAGTTAATCAAATATTTGTCAATTAATTACGAGGTCCCTGAGATCGACAACCCCATTTAATCACTATACCCGCAAAACGATAGGTACACTGCCTATGTGGTAGAAGTAGTCACATATTTCTCCATCAAGTTTTTGGCGCCGTTGCCGGGGACCTCCGGCACGGTTAATTGACAATTATTATTTAATTGGGATAAGTTAAATTTTTCATTCTTTTATTTTTATTTTTGTTATATTTTCTCTTTATTTTTGCCACGTATATAGTTAATCTAGTTTTTCCATATTCATACCAACTCGTCTCTTATGCGTCGGACTCGATCTGCAGGAGAACCTATAGCTGAATTTCAGCCAGAGATCGAAAGAGTTCTCCACAGCAGGCGACAACTACAGTTTGCCATGACGACCAGACAAACTCTGGGGGAGTACCAGCAACCATCAGTAGAAGGACGATCCTCTGCTATCGTCCTCCCTCAAGTGACGCAAACTGAGCTCGACGCCTGGCAATTCAAGACGAGCTTCATCACCACTTGTACCACCAGGGACAATTCAGCGGACTTGACTCAGATGATGCCCCACACCACATCTCTGCATTCCTGGACTTCTGCAATACATTCAACAAGACGGGGAACCTGAATGAGCGCATTCGTCTACAGCTGTTCCCCTATTCTCTGAAAGACGGAGCGTCCAGGTGGCTAAGGAGTCTGCAACCGGGTAGCATCCACACTTGGGCTGACTTGGCAAACAAGTTCCTGGCGAAGTACTATCCACCGTCAAAGACAAGGGAAGATCGCTGAAATCACAAACTTTTGTCAAGAACCAGGTGAGTCCCTGTATGATCTTGGGATAGATTCAAGGAGCTGCAATTCTGCCCACCCATGGTATGAGTAGCGAAGAACTAGTACTGTCATTCTTTAAGGGATTGAAGATTCAAACAAGATATACTAAGTTCCTCATCTGGAGGAAACTTTATGGCAAGAACTGGGGATGAAGCGATGGAGCTTTTGGACACCATGACCGCTAGTACCAGACAGTGGTGCAAGAACAAGGGGAGAGGTGAGCCAAAAGCAGGTATGTATAATATTCCCCCACAGGATCATTTATCCGCTCAACTAACAGCTCTTACTAAAGTTGTGGAAAAGTTAGCTGTAAACCAGACGCAACAGCAAACCGCGAAGGCAGCTACTTCTTCGCCTTTCCTGAATCCTTGCTGTGAGAATTGTGGAGGAGCCCACGAAACGTTCAACTGTGAAGGTCCTAGCTTGCAGGTAACCCCGAAGAGCTAAAATCGATCAACAACAGACCAGGTAACCCTATCCTAACAATTTCAATCAGAATAATTGGAGGAACAATCAACAACCTCCATGGAGGGGTAATGATCAGTCTATAGGTAATTTTGGGTTCAACCAAAATAGACCACCTTACTTTAGACAGCAGGAGCAATCCCAAAATTCTCAAGGAGGCAGTGGTAAAATTGAGAATATGCTGGCAGAAATCCTTAAACAAGGCCAAACTACAAACTCCAGGATTGCCGAAATAGAAGCTAAACTTTCTGAACAAGCCGCTAAAAACGCTGATCAAGCTTCTATCAACCTGAGCCTAGAGAGGCAAATGAGTCAAATTTCACAACAGCTGGCACAGCGACCGACGGGGTCACTTCCCAGTCAGCCTGACCCTAACCCAAGGGAGCATGCAAAAGCAGTAACTCTGAGAAGCGGCAAGGAACTAGTTTCTGATGTTCCAGAAGTTGAAGAAGATTTTAATAAGCCAGCTGAATCTCAACCTGAAGTGGAGGAAACAACAAATCCCAAGGAGAAGGAGTCTCCTGAATCTCTCACTATTAAACCTTCTCAACTCTCTTATAATCCTCCTATTCCATTCCCTAACAGACTAAAGAAAAAGAACATGGACGAGCAATATGGGAAATTTCTTAATATCTTTAAGAAATTAACTATTAACATCCCTTTTTCTGATGCTTTGTCTCAAATGCCTATGTATGCTAAATTTATGAAGGATATTTTGTCTAACAGGCGTTCTTTGCTAGAGTCTGACACTCAAATTGACAGAAAGAGTATCTGCAGTTCTCCTGAAGAAACTGCCACCCAAGTTAGGAGATCCGGTCTTCCCATCATTCCATGCGCTATCGAGAAGGTGATTGCGGTAACGGTTTATGTGATTTAGGAGCAAGTATTAATTTGATGCCTTTATCTATTTTCAAGAAATTAGGTGTAGGTCAATGTGCTCCCACATCTGTTCAGTTACAACTAGCAGACCGTTCCATAATTTATCCTAAAGGAAAAGTTGAGGACTGGTAGTTTCTATTGATAAATTTATTTTCCCTGCTGATTTTATCATCATTGATATGGAGGAAGATACAGATGTACCACTAATTTTGGGCAGACCGTTTATGAGAACTGCCCGCACTCTCATTGATGTGGAAGGAGGGAAGATTATTCTAAGATTTCATGATAGTCAAGGTTTTAAGCTCATTACTGAATCCGAAACAGTTTTGCTAATGTTACTGGAAAATCCTGCTTTGCAATAGATATTATTGACTCTTTAGTGCAGGAAACTATTTTAAGCAGGGAAGAAGAGGAAATCCTGGAAAGATGTTTATGGCATCTTGTGAAGCTGATGATGAGGATCCAGATATGGCCTCATGGCTGAGGAGTTAAACAAAAGGCGGCCACACTTCCACAAGTACCAGCAGCAATTTGAGAAAGTCGAGCGAAGTGCTGACCGGCCAAGACCATCTATTGAAAAACCTCCTACAGTGGAGATGAAACCTCTTCCCTCTCATTTGAAATATTCTTTTCTTAATGAACCATCGGAATTACCTGTTATAATCTCTTCTGACTTGACAGGAACTCAAGAGAAGCAACTACTGGAGGTGTTGCGCAATCAACATCAGCTATTGGTTGGTCTATAGCAGATATTAAGGAATCAGCCCTCAGTTGTGTTCTCACCGAATCTATATGGAAGATAACTACCGACCATTGGCTCAGCCTCAGCGACGTCTTAACCCAGTCCTAAAAGAGGTAGTAAAGAAAGAGGTAATCAAACTACTAGATGCAGGCATTATTTACCCTATTTCAGACAGTAAATGGGTAAGTCCAGTTCAGGTAGTACCCAAGAAAGGAGGAATAACTGTGGTCCCTAATGAAAAGGGTGAGCTGATTACCCAGCGTCCCACTACAGGATGGCGGGTTTGTATTGATTATAGAAAATTAAATGACGCCACTCGTAAGGACCATTTTCCATTACCTTTCATTGATCAAATGTTGGAAAGACTAGCTGGACATGACTACTACTGCTTTCTGGATGGCTTTTCAGGTTATTTTCAGATCCCTATAGCTCCTGAGGATCAGGATAAGACAACTTTTACCTGTCCGTATGGAACCTATAGTTATAAAAGAATGCCATTTGGATTATGTAATGCTCCTGCCACGTTTCAACGTTGTATGATGGCCATCTTTGCTGATATATTGAAATGCATTGAGGTTTTTATGGACGATTTTTCTGTTTATGGTCTAACATTTGAATCCTGTCTAGAAAACCTTGATCTTGTGCTGTCCAGGTGTGAAGAAACCAATCTGGTGTTAAATTGGGAAAAATGCCACTTCATGGTTCGAGAAGGAATCGTCCTGGGCCACAAATTTCTTCAAAAGGTATTGAGGTAGACCCGGCTAAAGTCGAGGTAATTGAAAAGCTCCCACCACCATCTTCTGTTAGAGATATTCGTAGTTTTCTTGGACACGCAGGTTTTTATAGAAGATTCATAAAGATTTTTCCAAAATCTCTAAACCTCTGTGTGATCTACTGGCGAAGGATGTTAAGTTCCATTTTTCTGAAGAATGTCTGAAAGCTTTTAATTATTAAAAGAAAAGCTAATTTCTGCACCTGTCGTTGTGTCTCCTGATTGGTCACTCCCTTTTGAGATAATGTGTGACGCTAGTGATTACGCTGTGGGAGCCGTGTTATGTCAGAAGATTGATAAAATTCTTCGGGTAGTATATTATGCAAGTCGAACTTTAAATGATGCCCAGAAAAATTATGCGACCACAGAAAAAGAATTACTAGCTGTAGTTTTTGCTCTAGATAAGTTTCGATCTTATTTACTGGGTGGTAAAATTATTGTGCATACTGACCACTCTGCTCTTAAGTATTTGTTTGCTAAGGCAGAGTCAAACCCAGGTTAATTAGTGGATTCTCCTATTGCAAGAATTTGATATTGAGATCAGGGACAAGAAGGGAACACAAAATGTGGTAGCTGATCATCTGTCCAGAATGGAGGCATCTGATGATGGGACTCCCATCAACGAGTCCTTCCCGATGAGTCAGCATTTGCAGCTGAAGATGTTGAGGATCCATGGTTTGCTGATATCGCTAACTACCTTGTTAGAAAGATTGTTCCAGCTGATATGACTTATCAGCAGAGAAGAGGTTCTTTTCCATTGTCAAACATTATTTTTGGGATGACCCTTATCTGTTTAAAGTCTGTGCAGATGGTATCATTAGGAGATGTGTCCAGAAGTCAGAGGTCAGAAACATTCTCCCATTGCCATTCCAGAGAAGCCGGTGGACATCATGGTGCCACTCGAACCGCCGCAAAAATACTAGAATCAGGTTTTTTCTGGAACACCCTTCACAAGGATTGTCATGCGTTTGTTTCGACATGTGATCGGTGTCAAAGGCAAGGTAATCTATCTCGTCGAAATGAGCTACCACTGAATAACATGTTAGAAGTTGAGCTATTTGACGTCTGGGGTATTGATTTTATGGGTCCCTTCCCAAACTCTTTCGGTAATCTTTACATCTTAGTAGCTGTTGATTATGTTTCAAAATGGGCGGAAGCCCTTGCCTGTTCTACTAATGATGCTAAATTGTTGTGAAGTTCCTGAAGAAAAATATTTTCACTCGATTCGGCGTTCCTCGAGCCATAATCAGTGACGGTGGCTCCCATTTCTGTAACCGCCAGTTGAAGCACTATTAAAGAAAGTATGGGGTTCGACATAAGGTTCCTTACCCTACCATCCTCAAACAAATGGGCAGGCCGAAGTGACAAACCGAGAGCTCAAGTGGATCTGCAAAAGACGGTGAACTCTTCTCGAAAGGATTGGTCACTTCGATTAGATGAAGCACTCTGGGCCTACCGCACTGCTTTCAAGACACCAATTGGCATGTCTCCCTACAAGTTGGTTTTTGGGAAGGCATGCCACTTGCCCGTGGAATTAGAATACAAGTCATATTGGGCCTTGAAAGCTCTTAATTTTGACCTACAGCAAGCCGGTGATAAACGCAAGTTCCAGTTGACAGAGTTGGAGGAACTCAGGAACGAATCTTACGAGAATGCTGTAATCTATAAGGAACGTACCAAGCGCTGGCATGACAATGATTGCCAATCGGGAACTCAAGGTGGGGGACCAAGTCATACTTTTCAACTCCAGGCTCAGATTCTTCCCAGGTAAGCTGAAATCATACTGGTCAGGACCTTACCCTATTATCAGCATTTCCCCATTCGGTGCAATTGAACTCGCCAATACAAAGGGGGAAACATTTAAAGTCAATGGGTCAAGAGTCAAGAAATTTCTGGGTACTACACTGGATCAAGCTGCTACATATGAAACATCTCTTAAAGATCCAATTGCAGGTTAGCTACTTCACAAAGTCCAGCCAATGACTATAAAGAGGGCAGCTGACTGGGAGGCAACCCAGGGGTAATTTTCAAATTCATGTTTTTAAAACAACGCATATATTTCTCTCTCATATATTGTTATATATATATATATAAATAAAAAAAAGGGGGGGGGGGAGAAGCAGACAGAAGTAGAAGGAGGTAATTATACCTGTGCTATTAACGCAACGCTTCCCAGCGTTATTTTGGTATTTGACAGTGTGTGTAGGTAAACCGTTTGTTGCAATCACTCCAAGCTGAACTCTTGCTTAGATTCAAGTGTGAGGAACATCAACCCCACCGCCAATGCTTAAGTGTGAGGAAGGGCACCTTCCTCAATCTCACGATATCAGGGGAGTCTCAGTTCCTTTATTTTTACAATTTATGTTCAGCCACTCGTGCTTTAACTATTGCTTAATTAAGTACATCGAGTCCTGAATGATTCCTTCATGAGTCTGACATATTTTGAAAGGTCTTTTCGTGATAATTTTATGAACAATGAGGACATTGCTCCTCTTAAGTGTGAGGAAGTTTTGACCTTTCCCTGAAAATATGCCAGTAGCACCTAATGCCACACTTGATTTTTTATCGTTCCTAATTATGATAGTAAGCTTCTCTAAAGGCCAATACATGTTGAATTTTCGGGCTAAAATTTTTGTGGAAGTTTTTGAAATCGAGCCTGATGACAACCTCAAGAATCGTTCTGCTTGACGTTGTTTGTATGTATCAATTTCTTTCTTCAAAATTAAATCTATTTTCACTGAAATCTGGTGGATAAGCTGATTGTGGAAATTGAGCTACCTTAGCTTGGCAATCATGGGACTAAGTGAAAGTTTGGTATGGAAAGGATAAGGCAAGGTACTCCTCTGATCATATAATGAAGTTTTCTGAACCAAAACAGGCCTCGTTCATTCGGTTATTAAGTCCTTGGGGTGCCTTATCACCCATCTACCTTAGGTCTTGTGATCTGGGATAGAAGGCCCAAAGCCGCTACATGGGTGAAGAGAAAAGTCTGGGATGAAAATTGTGCGAACAATGAAAAACAAAAGAGAAGAGAAAAACAAAGAAATAAACATGCAAAACTCTGAATGATTGTCGCAATTTTTCATATTTTGATCATGAGTATGTGGTGTTGAAAGGTATCACGGAATAAGGTGTTACTTCACACCCCTTGTCATCCAAAGGTAAGAGAAAAGAAATTGGTGGAAGGTTCCAAGCTAATCTATGTTCAATTTTTACAATCTGACTTATCCATGCTCTTATTAAAATTTCTGTTTCACTGTTTACAAAAACCTACATCTAAGAGCAGGATTATTCTTTTGATTGCCATTTAGCTTGATTTCCTTCCACGATTGTTGAATCCCGGAGTTTGATACTGTAACCTTAGAGAAAGTTTGTTCTTTATTTGCTTGAGGACAAGCAAAAGATAAGTGTGAGGAAGTTTGATAAGTGCGAAATATATAGACTTTTAAAGGTTTAATTACCTTACAATTTGTAGTATTTTAAGTAATATTTCTCACTTATCTTACGATTTTCCTAGATTTATGTTTTGATACGAATTGATATATTTTATGTGTTAAATGTAGGAAAAAGTGTTGGAATCAAGTAGTTTATTTCATAAGCTTTCCAACGCAACAAACGGCGAGTCAAACGGACTTATAACGAAGAATCTGGAGCCGATTCAAGATTAGACAACACTCGTATATATATATACATATATAATATACTTGTACATCGGCAAAACTGGCGGACGGGCGCAGAGGCGTCCGCCTCATAACATGCGGACACGAGACAGAGGCGCATAGAGACGACCGCCTCTTATCGCGGACGCACACAAAGGACAAGAGACGACCGCCTCTTATCAGGCGGACGGGACAAGAGGCAACCGCCTATTAAGGCGCGGACAACACTGAATTCGACGCCGAAACAGAGTTTTCTTCTTCGTTCTTCAGTCGGCGCCGCAGTCGAACTACCTTCATTAATTGCAGACGATCGCCCACCTTAATTTGTGCACGCGTGACTGTCTCTGCAATCAATTGCTCTGCCCGATGAAATCTCTGACTGCAATCTTCACGGATCTGCACCAACTCCACCGCCATCTACTCACTAGCTCACAGTCCCTGTCACTTCTCCGTTGTCTGTTTCTGAAATCCTCCGCCTATATAAACCCACACTCTGCTTGCTAAAAAATCATCCAGTCATCCACGCACCCATTTATCATCCATTCATTATCAGTCCACGAATTAATCCGTTCACCCACGCATTCTCCCACGATCGCACTCCATTCACTTCATCAAAAATCATCATCCATCCACTCCATTAAATTCCCACGTAACACATACATCCCTCTTTATTTTATTTCCACTATTACGCACCAGCTCTACAGAAATAAATTAGCAGACGGGGCAACGCAAGACGAAGTTGAAGCGAGGAACCGGAGTGAACTTCTAAACTGGAGTTATCTCTTACCCTTACTTTAATTTATTTAATGCATTCCTTTTCTGTTATCGTTGTTTCTGTAACGATGAGCGAGTAAGTATTTTAGCTTCCCGGGTTGGGAAGCGAACCTATTTCCTAAATTCTGTTATGTATTTCTTCAAATAAATTTAGTTAACTGCAACAGTTCAATTCCTGTCCTTCAAGTGTTTTAATTATTTGGCCGGTAGTTAAAACAACCCTTGTAGTTATTTTATTAAAATGCGAGAGCTGAGATAAATAACTAGACGAGGAAGTTGAACCTAATTAACAGCTAGAAGCCTGATCCGGCCTATAGGTTAATTAGACTCCAATAGAAACTGCTCTTTATGCGATTAATTGTGTCCGGTCTAGAGCATTAGCCTGCTGCTAGGTCTAACAATTGGTTAGGATTCATTATACTTAGTCGTTAATGAATTAATTAAAGTTTCTGAGTTATTGCAGTAAAATTAAAGGAAGAATTTAGTAACAGATATAAAAGGAATAGGTAAGCAAACAACCCGGGGTGCGCTTTTCTATTTATCACATTCACACTCTTTAAATCCCTCTGTGTTTATTTAAGTTGTTTTTTTTTTCCTTGTAGTTTAGTTTCTTTTTAATCAATCAATCAAAACCGAAAAAGTGATATTTCCTGTTTTCTTTAGTTTAACTTAATTTCCCAGTTAATCAAATATTTGTCAATTAATTATACGAGGTCCCTGAGATCGACAACCCCATTTAATCACTATACCCGCAAAACGATAGGTACACTGCCTATGTGGTAGAAGTAGTCACATATTTCTCCATCAAGTTTTTGGCGCCGTTGCCGGGGACCTCCGGCACGGTTAATTGACAATTATTATTTAATTGGGATAAGTTAAATTTTTCATTCTTTTATTTTTATTTTCTGTTTGATATTTTCTCTTTTTTTTGCCACGTATATAGTTAATCTGTTTTTCCATATTCATACCAACTCGTCTCTTATGCGTCGGACTCGAGCAGGAGAACCTATAGCTGAATTTCAGCCAGAGATCGAAAGAGTTCTCCACAGCAGGCGACAACTACAGTTTGCCATGACGACCAGACAAACTCTGGGGGAGTACCAGCAACCATCAGTAGAAGGACGATCCTCTGCTATCGTCCTCCCTCAAGTGACGCAAACTGAGCTCGACGCCTGGCAATTCAAGACGAGCTTCATCACCACGTTGTACCACCAGGGACAATTCAGCGGACTTGACTCAGATGATGCCCCACACCACATCTCTGCATTCCTGGACTTCTGCAATACATTCAACAAGACGGGGAACCTGAACGAGCGCATTCGTCTACAGCTGTTCCCCTATTCTCTGAAAGACGGAGCGTCCAGGTGGCTAAGGAGTCTGCAACCGGGTAGCATCCACACTTGGGCTGACTTGGCAAACAAGTTCCTGGCGAAGTACTATCCACCGTCAAAGACAAGGGAAAGATCGCTGAAATCACAAACTTTTGTCAAGAACCAGGTGAGTCCCTGTATGATTCTTGGGATAGATTCAAGGAGCTGCAGATTCAATGCCCACACCATGGTATGAGTAGCGAAGAACTAGTACTGTCATTCTTTAAGGGATTAAATGATTCAAACAATGGTACTAAGTTCCTCATCTGGAGGAAACTTTATGGCAAGAACTGGGGATGAAGCGATGGAGCTTTTGGACACCATGACCGCTAGTACCAGACAGTGGTGCAAGAACAAGGGGAGAGGTGAGCCAAAAGCAGGTATGTATAATATTCCCCCACAGGATCATTTATCCGCTCAACTAACAGCTCTTACTAAAGTTGTGGAAAAGTTAGCTGTAAACCAGACGCAACAGCAAACCGCGAAGGCAGCTACTTCTTCGCCTTTCCTGAATCCTTGCTGTGAGAATTGTGGAGGAGCCCACGAAACGTTCAACTGTGAAGGTCCTAGCTTTGCAGGTAACCCCGAAGAGCTAAAATCGATCAACAACAGACCAGGTAACCCCTATCCTAACAATTTCAATCAGAATAATTGGAGGAACAATCAACAACCTCCATGGAGGGGTAATGATCAGTCTATAGGTAATTTTGGGTTCAATCAAAATAGACCACCTTACTTTAGACAGCAGGAGCAATCCCAAAATTCTCAAGGAGGCAGTGGTAAAATTGAGAATATGCTGGCAGAAATCCTAAACAAGGCCAAACTACAAACTCCAGGATTGCCGAAATAGAAGCTAAACTTTCTGAACAAGCCGCTAAAAACGCTGATCAAGCTTCTATCAACCTGAGCCTAGAGAGGCAAATGAGTCAAATTTCACAACAGCTGGCACAGCGACCGACGGGGTCACTTCCCAGTCAGCCTGACCCTAACCCAAGGGAGCATGCAAAAGCAGTAACTCTGAGAAGCGGCAAGGAACTAGTTTCTGATGTTCCAGAAGTTGAAGAAGATTTTAATAAGCCAGCTGAATCTCAACCTGAAGTGGAGGAAACAACAAATCCCAAGGAGAAGGAGTCTCCTGAATCTCTCACTATTAAACCTTCTCAACTCTCTTATAATCCTCCTATTCCATTCCCTAACAGACTAAAGAAAAAGAACATGGACGAGCAATATGGGAAATTTCTTAATATCTTTAAGAAATTAACTATTAACATCCCTTTTTCTGATGCTTTGTCTCAAATGCCTATGTATGCTAAATTTATGAAGGATATTTTGTCTAACAGGCGTTCTTTGCTAGAGTCTGACACAGTCAAGTTGACAGAAAGAGTATCTGCAGTTCTCCTGAAGAAATGCCACCCAAGTTAGGAGATCCGGGTCTTCCCATCATTCCATGCGCTATCGAGAAGGTGGATGTGGTAACGGTTTATGTGATTTAGGAGCAAGTATTAATTTGATGCCTTTATCTATTTTCAAGAAATTAGGTGTAGGTCAATGTGCTCCCACATCTGTTCAGTTACAACTAGCAGACCGTTCCATAATTTATCCTAAAGGAAAAGTTGAGGACCTGGTAGTTTCTATTGATAAATTTATTTTCCCTGCTGATTTTATCATCATTGATATGGAGGAAGATACAGATGTACCACTAATTTTGGGCAGACCGTTTATGAGAACTGCCCGCACTCTCATTGATGTGGAAGGAGGGAAGATTATTCTAAGATTTCATGATGAGCAGGTTGTTTTCGACATGACACGCAACATGAAGCGTCCTGCTGTTCAATCCTGCTTTGCTATAGATATTATTGACTCTTTAGTGCAGGAAACTATTTTAAGCAGAAGAAGAGGAAATCCTGGAAAGATGTCTTATGGCATCTTGTGAAGCTGATGATGAGGATCCAGATATGGCCCTCATGGCTGAAGAGTTAAACAAAAGGCGGCCACACTTCCACAAGTACCAGCAGCAATTTGAGAAAGTCGAGCGAAGTGCTGACCGGCCAAGACCATCTATTGAAAAACCTCCTACAGTGGAGATGAAACCTCTTCCCTCTCATTTGAAATATTCTTTTCTTAATGAACCATCGGAATTACCTGTTATAATCTCTTCTGACTTGACAGGAACTCAAGAGAAGCAACTACTGGAGGTGTTGCGCAATCACACATCAGCTATTGGTTGGTCGATAGCAGATATTAAGGAATCAGCCCTCAGTTGTGTTCTCACCGAATCTATATGGAAGATAACTACCGACCATTGGCTCAGCCTCAGCGACGTCTTAACCCAGTCCTAAAAGAGGTAGTTAAGAAAGAGGTAATCAAACTACTCGATGCAGGCATTATTTACCCTATTTCAGACAGTAAATGGGTAAGTCCAGTTCAGGTAGTACCAAAGAAAGGAGGAATAACTGTGGTTCCTAATGAAAAGGGTGAGCTGATTACCCAGCGTCCCACTACAGGATGGCGGGTTTGTATTGATTATAGAAATTAAATGATGCCACTCGTAAGGACCATTTTCCATTACCTTTCATTGATCAAATGTTGGAAAGACTAGCTGGACATGACTACTACTGCTTTCTGGATGGCTTTTCAGGTTATTTTCAATCCCTATAGCTCCTGAGGATCAGGATAAGACAACTTTTACCTGTCCGTATGGAACCTATAGTTATAAAAGAATGCCATTTGGATTATGTAATGCTCCTGCCACGTTTCAACGTTGTATGATGGCCATCTTTGCTGAATATATTGAGAAATGCATTGAGGTTTTTATGGACGATTTTTCTGTTTATGGTCTAACATTTGAATCCTGTCTAGAAAACCTTGATCTTGTGCTGTCCAGGTGTGAAGAAACCAATCTGGTGTTAAATTGGGAAAAATGCCACTTCATGGTTCGAGAAGGAATCGTCCTGGGCCACAAAATTTCTTCAAAAGGTATTGAGGTAGACCGGGCTAAAGTCGAGGTAATTGAAAAGCTCCCACCACCATCTTCTGTTAGAGATATTCGTAGTTTTCTTGGACACGCAGGTTTTTATAGAAGATTCATCAAAGATTTTTCCAAAATCTCTAAACCTCTGTGTGATCTACTGGCGAAGGATGTTAAGTTCCATTTTTCTGAAGAATGTCTGAAGCTTTTAATTATTAAAAGAAAAGCTAATTTCTGCACCTGTCGTTGTGTCTCCTGATTGGTCACTCCCTTTTGAGATAATGTGTGACGCTAGTGATTACGCTGTGGGAGCCGTGTTATGTCAGAAGATTGATAAAATTCTTCGGGTAGTATATTATGCAAGTCGAACTTTAAATGATGCCCAGAAAAATTATGCGACCACAGAAAAAGAATTACTAGCTGTAGTTTTTGCTCTAGATAAGTTTCGATCTTATTTACTGGGGGTAAAATTATTGTGCATACTGACCACTCTGCTCTTAAGTATTTGTTTGCTAAGGCAGAGTCAAAACCCAGGTTAATTAGGTGGATTCTCCTATTGCAAGAATTTGATATTGAGATCAGGGACAAAAAGGGAACACAAAATGTGGTAGCTGATCATCTGTCCAGAATGGAGGCATCTGATGATGGGACTCCCATCAACGAGTCCTTCCCCGATGAGTCAGCATTTGCAGCTGAAGATGTTGAGGATCCATGGTTTGCTGATATCGCTAACTACCTTGTTAGGAAGATTGTTCCAGCTGATATGACTTATCAGCAGAGAAAGAGGTTCTTTTCCATTGTCAAACATTATTTTTGGGATGACCCTTATCTGTTTAAAGTCTGTGCAGATGGTATCATTAGGAGATGTGTCCAGAAGTCAGAGGTCAGAAACATTCTCCTCCATTGCCATTCCAGAGAAGCCGGTGGACATCATGGTGCCACTCGAACCGCCGCAAAAATACTAGAATCAGGTTTTTTCTGGAACACCCTTCACAAGGATTGTCATGCGTTTGTTTCGACATGTGATCGGTGTCAAAGGCAAGGTAATCTATCTCGTCGAAATGAGCTACCACTGAATAACATGTTAGAAGTTGAGCTATTTGACGTCTGGGGTATTGATTTTATGGGTCCCTTCCCAAACTCTTTCGGTAATCTTTACATCTTAGTAGCTGTTGATTATGTTTCAAAATGGGCGGAAGCCCTTGCCTGTTCTACTAATGATGCTAAAATTGTTGTGAAGTTCCTGAAGAAAAATATTTTCACTCGATTCGGCGTTCCTCGAGCCATAATCAGTGACGGTGGCTCCCATTTCTGTAACCGCCAGTTTGAAGCACTATTAAAGAAATATGGGGTTCGACATAAGGTTTCCTTACCCTACCATCCTCAAACAAATGGGCAGGCCGAAGTGAAACCGAGAGCTCAAGTGGATCTTGCAAAAGACGGTGAACTCTTCTCGAAAGGATTGGTCACTTCGATTAGATGAAGCGCTCTGGGCCTACCGCACTGCTTTCAAGACACCAATTGGCATGTCTCCCTACAAGTTGGTTTTTGGAAGGCATGCCACTTGCCTGTGGAATTAGAATACAAGTCATATTGGGCCTTGAAAGCTCTTAATTTTGACCTACAGCAAGCCGGTGATAAACGCAAGTTCCAGTTGACAGAGTTGGAGGAACTCAGGAACGAATCTTACGAGAATGCTGTAATATATAAGGAACGTACCAAGCGCTGGCATGACAAGATGATTGCCAATCGGAACTCAAGGTGGGGGACCAAGTCCTACTTTTCAACTCCAGGCTCAGATTCTTCCCAGGTAAGCTGAAATCATACTGGTCAGGACCTTACCCTATTAAGCATTTCCCCATTCGGTGCGATTGAACTCGCCAATGCAAAGGGGGAAACATTTAAAGTCAATGGGTCAAGAGTCAAGAAATTTCTGGGTACTACACTGGATCAAGCTGCTACATATGAAATATCTCTTAAAGATCCAACTGCAGGTTAGCTACTTCACAAAGTCCAGCCAATGACTATAAAGAGGGCAGCTGACTGGGAGGCAACCCAGGGGTAATTTTCAAATTCATGTTTTATAAGCTACGCATCTATTTCTCTCTATATTGTATATATATATATATAAAAAAAAAGGGGGAGAGAAAGAAGAGAAGAGGAGGAATATTACCTGTGCTATTAACGCAACGCTTCCTAGCGTTATTTTGGTATTTGACAGTGTGTGTAGGTAAACCGTTTGTTGCAATCACTCCAAGCTGAACCCTTGCTTAGACTCAAGTGTGAGGAACATCGACCCCACCGCCAATGCTTTAAGTGTGAGGAAGGGCACCTTCCTCAATCTCACGATATCAGGGGAGTCTCAGTTCCTTTATTTTTAATATTTATGTTCAGCCACTCAGCTTTTAACTGTTGATTCATGAGTCTGGCATATTTTGAAAGGTCTTTTCTTGATTATTTTATGAACAATGAGGACATTGCTCCTCTTAAGTGTGAGGAAGTTTAGACCTTTCCCTGAAAATATGCCAGTAGTACCTAATGCCACACTTGATTTTTATTGTTCTCTAATTATGATAGTAAGCTTCTCTAAAGGCCAATACATGTTGAATTTTCGGGCTAAAATTTTTTGTGGAAGTTTTTGAAATCGAGCCTGATGACAACCTCAAGAATCGTTCTGCTTGACGTTGTTTGTATGTATCAATTTCTTTCTTCAAAATTAAATCTATTTTCACTGAAATCTGGTGGATAAGCTGATTGTGGAAATTGAGCTACCTTAGCTTGGCAATCATGGGACTAAGTGAAAGTTTGGTATGGAAAGGATAAGGCAAGGTACTCCTCTGATCATATAATGAAGTTTTCTGAACCAAAACAGGCCTCGTTCATTCGGTTATTAAGTCCTTGGGGTGCCTTATCACCCATCTACCTAAGGTCTTGTGATCTGGGATAGAAGGCCCAAAGCCGCTACATGGGTGAAGAGAAAAGTCTGGGGGATGAAACAATTGTGAACAATGAAAAACAAAAGAGAAGAGAAAAAAAAAATAAACATGCAAAACTCTGAATGATTGTCGCAATTTTTCATATTTTGATCATGAGTATGTGGTGTTGAAAGGTATCACGGAATAAGGTGTTACTTCACACCCCTTGTCATCCAAAGGTTAGAGAAAAGAAATTGGTGGAAGGTTCCAAGCTAATCTATGTTCAATTTTTACAATCTGACTTATCCATGCTCTTATTAAAAATTTTCTGTTTCACTGTTTACAAAAACCTACATCTAAGAGCAGGATTATTCTTTTGATTGCCATTTAGCTTGATTTCCTTCCACGATTGTTGAATCCCGGAGTTTGATACTGTAACCTTAGAGAAAGTTTGTTCTTTATTTGCTTGAGGACAAGCAAAAGATAAGTGTGAGGAAGTTTGATAAGTGCGAAATATATAGACTTTTAAGGGTTTAATTACCTTAATTTGCAGTATTTTAAGTAATATTTCTCACTTATCTTACGATTTTCCTAGATTTATGTTTTGATATGAATTGATATATTTTATGTGTTAAATGTAGGAAAAAGTGTTGGAATCAAGTAGTTTACTTCAAGCTTTCCAACGCAACAAACGGCGAGTCAAACGGACTTATAACGAAGAATCTGGAGCCGATTCAAGATTAGACAACACTCGTATATATATATACATATATATACTTGTACATCGGCAAAACTGGCGGAGGGCGCAGAGGCGTCCGCCTCATAACATGCGGACACGAGACAGAGGCGCATAGAGACGACCGCCTCTTAGGCGGACAGCACACAAGGAGACAAGAGACGACCGCCTCTTATCAGGCGGACGGGACAAGAGGCAACCGCCTTAAGGCGCGGACAACACTGAATTCGACGCCGAACAGAGTTTTCTTCTTCGTTCTTCAGTCGGCGCCGCAGTCGAACTACCTTCATTAATTGCAGACGATCGCCCACCTTAATTTGTGCACGTGACTGTCTCTGCAATCAATTGCTCTGCCCGATGAAATCTCTGACTGCAATCTTCACGGATCTGCACCAACTCCACCGCCATCTACTCACTAGCTCACAGTCCCTGTCACTTCTCCGTTGTCTGTTTCTGAAATCCTCCGCCTATATAAACCCACACTCTGCTTGCTAAAAAATCATCCAGTCATCCACGCACCCATTTATCAATCCATTCATTTATCAGTCCACGAATTAATCCGTTCACCCACGCATTCTCCCACGATCGCACTCCATTCACTTCATCAAAAATCATCATCCATCCACTCCATTAAATTCCCACGTAACACATACATCCCGCTCTTTTTTATTTCCACTATTACGCACCAGCTCTACAGAAATAAATTAGCAGACGGGGCAACGCAAGACGAAGTTGAAGCGAGGACCGGTGAACTTCTAAACTGGAGTTATCTCTTACCCTTACTTTAATTTATTTAATGCATTCCTTTCTGTTATCGTTGTTTCTGTAACGATGAGCGAGTAAGTATTTTAGCTTCCCGGGTTGGGAAGCGAACCTATTTCCTAAATTCTGTTATGTATTTCTTAAATAAATTTAGTTAACTGCAACAGTTCAATTCCTGTCCTTCAAGTGTTTTAATTATTTGGCCGGTAGTTAAAACAACCCTTGTAGTTATTTTATTAAAATGCGAGAGCTGAGATAAATAACTAGACAGAGGAAGTTGAACCTAATTAACAGCTAGAAGCCTGATCCGGCCTATAGTTAATTAGACTCCAATAGAAACTGCTCTTTATGCGATTAATTGTGTCCGGTCTAGAGCATTAGTCTGCTGCTAGGTCTAACAATTGGTTAGGATTCATACTTAGTCGTTAATGAATTAATTAAAGTTTCTGAGTTATTGCAGTAAAATTAAAGGAAGAATTTAGTAACAGATATAAAAGGAATAGGTAAGCAAACAACCCGGGGTGCGCTTTTCTATTTATCACATTCATCACTCTTTAAATCCCTCTGTGTTTATTTAAGTTGTTTTATTTTTCCTTGTAGTTTAGTTTCTTTTTAATCAATCAATCAAAACCGAAAAAGTGATATTTCCTATTTTCTTTAGTTTAACTTAATTTCCCAGTTAATCAAATATTTGTCAATTAATTATACGAGGTCCCTGAGATCGACAACCCCATTTAATCACTATACCCGCAAAACGATAGGTACACTGCCTATGTGGTAGAAGTAGTCATATATTTCTCCATCATGTCCAGCGGTTGGGTTACATATCTTGGTATAGGTTTAACTCTCAAAAACAGACCCAAGCCCAAAACAACACGGTTATTGCTACTGAAGTTTAGTTATACAGAAATTGAAATGTTGCAGAACTGAAAACCAAAACCTGAAGCTGATCTATCCCCTCATATCACTGTTATGCTGCTCACTAATCTGACTCCCTATTCACCCAAGGCGTTTAAAACTGAGTTAAATGCATTAACAAGATTTCAATCTCTTAACCCACTCTCTGCAACCCCTCATACCCTCTGTAACCGTATATTACAGAAACTCAAAGTTCCTAGAAGTATAATATCTGGTATTTCTTTTCTTTTCTCTCCCTTGTATTGTTTTCTTTCTGTACTCTCACTGACTGATAACTCCTCCTAATTGTTTCCACTTAAACCCACACTTTAGAAAGCTCTCAGATCAATGATCAAGTACACCCAACCCTTTTAGATTACCTCAGGAAGGTAGTACACAGCAACACACCCAAATTCCAGAACTGATACTGATGTGTCTTTCTGTTTTGTTATCAGTCCATCTCTTAACTTCCCCCTACCTACTCATAGACTGGCTTAAGTATGTTGGTAATGTTTTAGGGTCATTAACATCCCAATGCAACCACTTATAAGTTCTCTATAACTTAGTTATACAGAATTCACGATTTCAGGAAAAATGAAAATCTGAAATGCAACAGCTGATATCTTCCCGTCTGTCTCTTTTCTCAGTCCTCTCATATGACTTTCAATTCTTTCCCGAATTGCTTACACAACTAGTTATGTGTTTTACCAGGGTTTTAACTTCAAACAGATCCACAACAGCCTAAGCACCTCTCTGAAAACTCTTTATACCGAACCAGAAAACTGATGCTGATAACTTCTCTTCTACTTCTTTTTCTCTGTTTGTTCAAAAACCTGTCTCTCAATCTCTCCCACATTGTCTAGTTGTTGAGGTAAGTGTTTTAACAAGGTTTTAACCTCAAACACACTGGTAATTTGATTGAAAACTCATTCACAAAGTAGAGAAAACTGAAGAACCCTGAAAACACCAACTGCTACCTTCTCTTCTATTTTTTTCTATTTGCTATTAATCTGTCTTTCATTTTATCTCTAAGCTTTTACTTACTTAGTTCAGGTCCTAGCATGTTTTAACTCAAAGGACAGCCAAGCAATACTTCTGAGAATCCATTATACAGAAACAAAGAAGACTGCAAAAACTGAAACAGGACTGTTATAGCTTTATTCCTATCTTTGTTTTCTGTTTCATTGTCAATCTATTTTAACTTCTCTCTAATTAACCACAGCCTGACTTAGGTATGTTAGTAATTTTCTAGGGTTAGCCACTTAGAATAGCTCCCTTTCTGACCCCTTTGGTACACGGTTCAGAACTGGAGAACAAACAATGCACGACTGATCTACAACTGCACTCTTATATTCTAACTTCTAGTTCAATGTGAGGAGTGATTTTCTTTTCTTTTTTTTTGTTCAACTTCCCAGGTTAGTTACTACTTAGTTAAATGTCTTTGCGTAGCAGTAACCCCCAAAACAGATTCACCACTGAAATACCCCAAACCTTGATATGTGGTTTAAATATTAAACTATGGTATGTAAAGGCTAAAAGTGCCTAGAAACATCAGTGAACAACTAAACCCATAGTAAAATGCAATAAAGCACTAAGATACAGTTTGAGCAAAAACATGCTCTAAGCTAAGTGAACTTGTTAGGACCAAAGAACCCTACAAAACTAAATAATAGTCAATTATGATTTAACAAGGCAAATTAAGTCCTTAGGAAACTTTGTAGACAGTTAAACCAAATAAAACACAAGAAAATACCTTAATTAATAAGAGCAAAATGTGCTCTAAGCTTGGGATAAATTTGTAGTATAGACCTAATGGTCATACCTATACCTTATAAAAAGTTAATGAACATATTAATCAATACCAAAGAAAACCAAGCTTCAAAACAAGTTAAAACACAAAAAGTGCTTTAAGGAGTCTTAAAGCACGTTTTTGAAAAATTGTCTTGTAAATGAGTTTGAATGGCTAAATGTCATCATACTCTTTAATTAACATGTTACTAAGTATCACATTTAGAGGTCTATATCAATGGGAAATCAAAAATTTCACATCTATGTGCCCTTGTTTAGTGAATAGTAACTTTTATAAGCTAGTTTGTAACATATGTTATTATAAGTAAGTTAATTGGTCAACAAAGACCAAAACACCCCTAGACTACTAATGGGGGCCGCCGTTTTTATGAGGTGAGTCATCACCTTGTAAGTTAACAAAACAAATAACAAATACTAAACAACTTACTATTTGCTTTATTACATAATATCTTCCAAAGTAGAACCTATCTTCATTCTCTCATTTCCCTTCTTTTCACACGGTCTCCAACCTCTCTTCTCCCTTTCCTTCGGTGATGCTACAGATCAAGCACCATCTTCAAGCTTTGATCTCTTGTAACTTCTAGCTCCATGGTCCAAATTCAATTTCAAGACCACCATTCTTCTAGTTGGAGCAAGCTCTACATTTCTATCTTTTCAAATCTTTAAAAGCCTCATTTCGGTGCCAAGGAGATTCACCATTGATGGAGCTTGAGTTCATCTTTTCACATATTGTTGTTCTCCTTTGCTTCAAGGTAAGGAAACTCAAAAAATCCATGTTTCCTCCATGTTTTCATGTTGACCGAAAATCACCACTAAAGGTGTATTTACCTTGCTTTGTTTTAGCTTCATTTGAATCTTCCAAGGACTAGGAGGAGTCCTCTCTTGATACTTATTCAAGCTCTCTTCCAATTCCAAGGTAAAACAATACCTCAATGGTTAAGACAATATATGTAACTAGGGTTTACAATGAGATGAAGCATAATGCTTGATACTCATTCTATTATTTATATTGTTTAGAAGTTGACAAACAACCAAACATCCTTACCGGTTTTACAAGGAAACAAGAAAGAAGTTTGTGAGGAAAAAGAGGTAAACAAACTATCTCAATGTAGTTTAAATGCCTTAGGAAAAATGAGCTTGATATGCTTAATAAAATACCTAAGGAGCCAATGGTGAATGACCTAGTAAAATGCTCTCAAGGAAACTATTAAAGGGCATGTGTTTGTTGTATGTAATTGCAGGTTAAAGGCAATAGATATGTGGGAGATTCAGTGTTTAAGTTTAATGTATTTAAGGGCCTAAGAGCCATGTTATTTAAAGGGCCTAAGTGCCAGCAATTTAAGCTTATGCACTATTGTGATTGTAGTGCTAAATGTGTGAAGTTTGTGTATAAAAATGTGTTTGATGGATTTTAGGTGTTCTTGAATGAAATAAGGTAAAAACCTAAGTGTTTGGATGTGAGTATATACAAGAGAAGCTATGGCCAAATTTGGAAAATGTGTAAGAAGTTCTAAGTGTTTAAAGTAAGTTTTGGTGAACTAGGAAGTGTTAAGGTGAACAAATGTTTTACTTGGGAAGAAAACATGTATTAAGTGATTTAGAGTGATGCAAGGATTTAGGTATTATCTTTGAAATACCCCAACTTAGATATGGTGTTTAAATGATAAACTAAGATATAAGGAGGCTAAATAATGCCTTAGAAACATTAAGAAACACATTTCTAATCAAAGAAAATATAAGGAAACACCAAAAAGAGCAGTTTAAGCAAAAACGTGCTCTAAGCTTGGAGAGACATGGGAGAGTACCCAAATATGTTCTAAGACCTTAGTAATATCCTAATGGTCATTTAAGTCAATTACCAAGGAAAACCAAGCTTGAAAACTAGTTAAAACACAAAATGTGCTTTAAGGAGTCTAAAGCACGTTTTTGAAAAATTGTCTTGTAAATGAGTTTGAATGGCTAAATGTCCATCATTACTCTTAATTAATATGTGTACTATATTATCACATTGGAGGCCTATATCAATGGGAAATCAAAAATTTCACAACAATGTGCCTTGTTGTTGATGAATAGTGAATTAATTAAGCTAGTTTATAACATAAGTTTATATAAGTGAGACATTTGGTCAACAAAGACTAAACTACCCTCATTCATTAAAGGGGGCCGGTTTTTAAGTGTGACTCACCACACTTATCTAGCTAAGTAAAGAGAAAGTAAAAATAAGTAAGTTATAAAGTAAAAGTACTATTCACCTTTTAAGATAAATATCACATTTACTTACCTCTCTCCTCACTTCTTCATTCTCCCTTGTTCACACGGTTTCTTGCTCTCTTTCTCTTCTCCTTCACGTAGAGCTCACCTCCATGAAAGCTCCATCTTCCTTGGCCACATCTTGCTCATTTTAGCTCCAAATCCAAAACAAAATACATACTCTTCTTAGTTAGCTCAAGCTCCTCCTTTCTATCTTTTCAAAACTCCAAGAGCTTCATTTTGGTGCCAAGTCAAACCACCATTAGAGGAGGAAATTCAAGGTTGGAGACTCCATTGGCATCTCCATTCTCTTAAGTAAAGAAAGTGTAAGAAAATCTAGGTTTCCACCATTTTCTTCACATGACCGAAATATATACTCATGGGACTCCATGTTTATGCCTTGTTCTAGCTTGTTTCTACTCTTCAAAGGAGAGAGGAGGTCCTTCTTGCTTCACATCCAAGTTTGTCTGAGAAACCAAGGTAAAACAATCACATTAATACCTTAAAACATATTTTTAAACCTAGGGTTTGTTCCTTAGGGTTAATGTGTTAACTAGTACTCATTGGAGTCATTGGATATTGGTTAGACATTGGCAAGGAGAATCACATTGGTGACCGAGATTGAACAAAGAACCTAAGGAGAAAAGCTTTTAAGCTTGTGAGAAAACAAGGTAAATTACTTACCTTAAGGTGTTTTGTTGTTTAAGGGAATGAGATGTGGGTATATGATGAGTTTAGTGTAGAGTTTATATTGGGAAGGTGCTATAAAACCTAGGAAAAACAATGACTATTCTTGTGAACTTGTGACTAAGGAGCAAATGAGAAAAGAGATGTTTAAGAATATAAAGGTGAAGTACAAGAAGCATTTTATTTCAATGGGAGCCTTGTTGAGTGTATTCGCAGGTTGAAGGCAAATATATGTAAATTCAGTGGTTAAGATTTTGTTGTTTAAGGGCCTAAGTGCCAAGCACATTAAGTTAAGCACTATATGATGATGTGGTGTGGTTTTGGTGTAAATTGGGTGTTAAGCTATTGTGATGAGAATTTGTGTGGTATTGGTTGTTTGATGGAGAAAAACCATGTTTAGGAGGTACTATATACTAGAGAACCCATGGCAAAATTTAAAGGAGAGTTTAAGTGTTTGAGATATCCTAAGGGAATTTAATGACTAAGGAAGTACTAGGAATGTTCTATAGGTTGTCATGATGAAAAAGGGTGAAGTTAAGGTGTTTTAATGATTTATAATGACTTAGGTATCACCATGGAAGATTAGGAATCAAGAGAATGTATTTGAGTATTTGGACTTAGGCAAATGTTGGTGCACAACTAGGAAGGAAATAATGTGATGATGATGGAAGTTAAACTTGTTAAGGAACTTTAAGTAAATGCTTAAAAGAGTTTTAGATAGTGAGAGATGCTTGGGAGATGATGTTATAGTGGTGAAGAAAACATTTGGCATAGTGGTTACATTAGGTATGACCACCACCTAGAAACCTAGAGGAAAACATTACAAGTGTTAGCATTATTACAAGGAAAATGCATAATGACTAAGGTGGGATCTTGGTGGATGATTTAGGTATTTAAAGGAGGGCTTCGGTGTATTTGAGGTGCCAAATGGGGTTATAAACATTATTAATATATGAGAGAAGTTTGGAGTTGAAAAATTTAGAAACAAGTTTCTGGAGCCGACCGACCTTAGGACATGACTTGCAAGGTCGGTCGGGCTCTGTTACACTACTGGAAAATGTTTCTGGAATCGACCGGCTTGGGGACCGGACTACAAGTCCTCGGGCTTGTGTTTTGTGAGGGAAATTAGTTTTCTGGAATAGACCGGACATGGGACCGGACTTGTCAATTCCGGTCGGGCTTTAAAATTTTGTACGGTAATAAGTCTCTGGAATCGACCGGACATAGGACCGGACTTGTAAGTCCGGTCGGGTAGAATTTTCGAACGTAAAGGTTACTGGAATGGACCGGACTTGGCAAGTCCGGTCGGTAAGTCCGGTCGAGCCTAAAAACAAAAAAAAAGAAATTTTAATTTCTGAGGGTGTTAATGGTACTAGGGTATGCCATTAGTAGGGTAGTAATGATTGGAGCCCTAAGAACTTAAGGAATTAAGTTGATTAAGTTTAAGCTTTAATGTTTAAGAGTTAAGTTTGTAAGCTAAGTGATAAGGACTTGAGAGGTTATTGAATGGAGTACTTAGGAACTAAGTGGGTTAAGTAAGGTGCAAATAACTAATAACCTAAAATGAATGAATGTTTTAGGTTTGTGAATTGGGACCCCGAAGAAGGTTAAACAAACAACGATCGACGGTGAACGGTACAATCCTTCTTGTGACCTGCTTGCTAACGAGGTGTCCCTCGGCTTGTGTGCTATCTGTTTATTTGCTATGACTAAAACAAGATAAAGCATGCAACCGGTTATATTGTTCTCGCTGTGATTGTGTTATATTTACACTAACCCGCGAGACTTTAGATTGTTACTAACCAAGTTTAGTACTTACTGAGTTAAGGATAAGAGTTAAGTTTGATGGTTGTTGGTTAATGCCCGTTAAGGCTTAGCTGGCACATGGTGTTTAAGATGTCTACTAACTGGAACTTGAGTGAGGAAACCCGGGACCGATCTCCGGTCATGCATGCTAAGGAAAAAGGGGGACGGTATCTGAATCAGATCCGCCCTCCGCTTAAGGACTTGTCTTCGGACTTGTTGCCTAGGGCCGGTTGCCGGCTCAGCTACGCTGGACTCCCGTCCAGAGTAGGTGGCATTAAGATGGTGCGGTGGGATCACCTAAATCCCAGGTTCGAATTAAGCTACAACCAATCCCTTCCAGGAAAGGTTTGTATACTGAGATTAAGATTGAGATTGAGATTAAGGTAAGGAGGAACTGAGATTAAGGAAATGAGGACTAAGGAGGGGGTTACTAACCCACTTGATAAGGGAACGCTTGAGTCGTTCATTGTTTTGTGAACTATATGTTCATCTGTGGTTATTGTTATTGCACTTCATATTATGCTTGTGTATGTAATCAATTTCCATGCTATCGACAATTAGTCGTCGTAGCCCCGTTAGCTTGGGGGCCATGAGAGGGTGTACCAGCATTCGTGCTGACCCCCTCGGGGCTATTTTTACACTTGCAGGTAAGAGGCCCATGAGGACGCACTACGAGAGTAGGAGCGGTTAGACTTAGGTTGGGACATTTATTTTGAGTTCGGGTTGCGCCTGTGCACCCGACTGCTTATATTAAACTGTTGTAAGTTTGAGATTACTTTGATATACTAGTACTCGGTTGGTTGTGGGATTGTGAATGTTGATGTTTTGAGTTGGATAAGTATTTTGGTTAAGTATTGTAAATGTTAAGCCGGTATATTCTAACGATCAGACCGTGGCAAGGTCCAAGTGTTGTTTATTTCCGCTGCGACGTATTCGATTAAGTGTTCAGATTGCGATAACCACGATAGGCTTTGGATGGGGTGTTACAATCTTGGAAGTTCTAGGGATTCAATGTGTGTTTTTGAGAATGTATTTAAGTCTTGGAGAAGTTTGTTTAAGGTTTAGGAATGTTGATGTACAAGGAAGAAGTGATGTTTAGGTAAGATGTGAAAAAGGAGATTTAGTTAGTAAGAAAAGAAGTTTGAGAGATGATGTTAAGGTGTAGAGGAAACACCTTGGTATAGTGGTCATTATTGGTGAAATACCACTTAGAAATCTTAAGGAGGAAACATTCCAAGTGCTAAGAATTTTGTAAGAAATTTGTGAATGATAAGATGGTTTTGGTGTGTGATTTAAAGGGTTTAGTACATGGCTAAAGATGTGTTTGAAGTGCCCAAATGAGGTTAGGACATATTAGGATATATGAGGTGAAGTTTGGAGTTAAATGGGCAATGGGAAATAAAGGTCTGGGGCAGACCGACCTGCGACCGAACTTGCCAAGGTCGGTCGAGCCCAGTTTACCTTGCGAGAATTGGTTTCTGGAATGGACCGACCTTGGGGACCGGACTTGCAAGGTCGGTCGGGCTTGTATTTTGTGTACAGATTAAGTTTCTGGAATCGACCGAACATGGGACCGGACTTGGCAAGTTCGGTCGGGCCTGAATTTTCAAAAGGAAGAAACTTCGGGAATGGACCGAACATGCGACCGAACTTACAAGGTCGGTCGGAGTAGAGAATTTTGACGGTAGTATGTTCTGGAATGGACCGACCTTGTGCAAGTCGGTCGGTAAGGTCGGTCGGACCAAAAACATTGTTTAAGGTTATAAAATGATATGTAATGATGGGGATTGATTAGTAATGATGTTATAGGTTGTTAAAGACATGTTAGGTGAGTTATAATGACAATTTGGTGAGGAAAGTTGTATCAAAATGTAAAAGTAAAACAAGTTAAAATGTAAAGTTATGTAACTAAGTTAACGGGGAGAAGTTATAAGCATTAGACATTAAATAATCATGCTACCCCGATGTTAATAAAAGTACATGTAATGTTATCAGTGGTTCGAGAATTGCTCGAGGAACATAAGTGGACGTGGTAAAGTGGACTCCGGTGATAGGTATGGTTTTCTTGCAACTTGTGTCTTACTGGATTACACCGGCTTGTATGCCAATGTGTTTTCCTGTATGTTTGCCACGTTGTAAGATAAAACATGTAATGAGTTTACAGTAATTCATTTATGTGGCGTGTTCAACTCCGATACCATTTAACCTCGGAAGTGTTAACCTTAGTTAACTGAGTCTAGGATCACATGAGAGTTCGGTATTCGGAGTAACGACCCGAACCATGGACGTTCTAACCACGGCTATGCGTGTGTTAATTGTGTGATATGTGTGTGTGAATGTAGGGATCTCCCTTGTATGTTTAACTCAGTTGTAATACTGTATGGTGTGTAGATGTGATAGACTCCATAGTGGGGTTCTAACTAATATCTAAAAGTAAGTATGTACTAACAGTGGTGAGGAATCCGGTTTGGCCGGTCGCGCGTTGTTTGGGAGTGGGTATCCTTCTTAGCCTTACCCTTCTCTCTGTTATGGTTGTTTCCCTCACGGGTTATGATCTCCCATTAGCTTATTCCAAAGCTTAGCTATTCTGACTTATGATCGGTTTAGGGGGAACATGTTTTTGTGGTGTGTTCGGGCCTCCAAACCCAAACCATCTTACTTAAGTTACTCGTCCGACTATTAGGACGGTAATGAGTGTTGTTGTTGTTGTATAACGAGCTTACCATGAGGGTGACACCATTCTCTAGGCTCACCAGTGAATTAACTATGTTTGGGGCGGTTCCTAAGAGGACCGTTCCCGTTATGTTATGTGATGTTGTTGTAATGCAATTCCTATTGCGATGTTATCATGTGCACGTCGAAACGTGAAAAGTGTTTGTTATGTTTTGTTATGTGAGGAATGTTATATGTTAAGATGTGGAGTGTGTGGATCATGGAAATGAATCCCAGTTTGTGATAAGAGGCGTTTAAGGGTAACCCGATTTAAGGGTAAGTGTCGTCTATTAAGGAAGTAGCTCCATTAGAGGAGGAACACTCTAGGGATAATGAATACCATGAGTGACTTATCAAGTAAGGATGTATTATCCGTTGTTGAGCCCATTGAGGCGAAATGTTATGTGTGTGTGTTTACAGTTGCATGCATGATTAAATATAATCAATCGCATGCTAAGACGACAATTAGTTGTGCGTGGCCCGGTAGCATGTGGGCTGTGGGATTACCATACCAGCAAAGGTGCTGAGCCCTTGGGGGCCACCCTTTCTCTTCTTTTCCTATTTCAGGTTCAAGGTGCTGGAAGCCGTTCGAGAGTAGGACGGGGTAGTCGTGGTACATGGGTAATCATGTAAGTTATATATACAGTAGGAGTAGTAAGACCGAAGTTGTTATCGGCATCATTTGTAATACTCGGTACATTAGTAAGGTTAGTGTAAGCTGGTTGTTAATGAAAAAGTATAGTGATGTACAATTGCTCGGGAATCTAGTCCATCAGACCGGTACAATGTGTATGTAATAGCCTTGTTAGCCACGTGGGTGGTTAACGGCGTGTAACACCAACGAGTTAAGTTATTTGATGAGGTGTGTATTCCGCTGCAGATTGTTGTTATGTGTTTGTTGTTGGATGGGGTGTTACAACCACACTGTGGAACCACACCTCTGGGTTCTATTATACAGAAAAGAAATCAGTTTGAAAGAAAGTGATCTGCGCAGAGCACTTGGGTAGTTTAATACCTTAAGTTGTTTCTTTGTTTTGGGGTTGGTTTCCCCTGGAACTCCCTGGGCAAGATGTAACGCTTCAAACACTTGGGTTATTCGACAATCAATGAGGAAAAACATGTTAGGCTTGAGTAGTCTGAGAAAGTAATGACAGAAATCAGAGAAAAATCTGTTACAGAAACTTCACCTTCGAACTAAGTTTCAGGGGGAGTTTTCTTACAGTTCATGCTCCGGGGAATTTCGAACAAAGCCTAGAGAAATGCATGAGAGGATCACGCATGGAAGGAGCAGGAGAGTTGAGTGAGTAAGATGACATTTTGTTCTGGACATCAGAAAAAAAGGAAGTAAGACTGAAACGGAATGATCTTACGGGCTCACCTTAGATTAGTGTTCAAATCAGCAATGCAGGTGTTTGGAGAGAGTTCTTTTTGTTCAAGCTCTACCCCAAGATCATACCAGCAGGTTCCATGCCAAGTTCTTGCATGGAACAGAAAGAGAATTAGAGGAGGCGGTGCTTGGGGTCTCAGGCGCCAATCAACAGGAGAGGCTTGGGACACAATGCGACTGAAGTAGCAAGAAAGGAAGGAAGAGTAGTTAGGATGAGGCAAGGCTTTACCTGACGTGAGTAACAAGAGGCAGCAGAGAGATTTCTGAATAGGTTGGTGAGAAATACAAGTGCTCAACTGTTGGGAGATTCAAAACTGAAGTGGCGCATGGGGAGCAAATTCTGATGCAGAATTTCGTCCCTCTTGACTAGGTTAGATAGAGCAGTTTGATGATGGGTAGCACAGACTGAGGTGGGTCTCTGAACAAGCTGAAACCATGCGCATCAGTGGAAAGTGAATAAGGTGTGTGGGTGTGATAATTATACACGGGAGTTTAGTGGTTATCATTTACAAGAAAGTGTCGTGGAAGTTAGGGAAAAACAGGCACCCAGTAGCGTGGGAGTTTGAGAAAGAATGCAGTGTCGATGCTGCTGTTTGACCCTTGAACATTTCATTTTTTTTGTTTTACAGAGTACAAGGGCAGCTCTCTGGTGGTTCAGGAGGAAGATGGGCTGAGTGAGTAATTTACTTCTGAGGGAGTAACTAAGTGTGGATTAGGTAGTGGTATAACACGTGATCAGATGTGTCTCTGTTTAATGCTCGTGTCTGGTTTCTTTTTTTTTTGTTGTTGTAGTTACTTAGTAGGCATACTACTACATTTAATTCGTGAGTAGAATTACCGAATTCGAGCATAGCTCAACCGGTTAAGACGTTCAATACGGGTACGAGATGTACAAGGTTTGAACCTCAGTGGGAGCGTATTTGCTCCCTTTTCCTTCTCTTTTTTTTTTTGTAAAAGCTATATATATGTTCATTTATATATATAAGCGACTATATAATATGTCGCGTTATTAATTTTATACGTTGCTAGTCATTTATACGTACATGTATATTTATATGCGCCCCTTTTTATTTTGTCGCGTTATAGTTGTAAATACCTATGCGACGTTATTAGTTAACATTTACAATGTTGTAATGTTGTAACATTACGTACATGTATTTTTGTATACGTACATATATAAGTACGTGACCGTATTAATACATAACGTTGCATGTATATACCGAATTTAATTGTTCGTACATCATTATATGTCCGACTTATGAAACGCGGCCGGATAA
The DNA here is from genome assembly GCA_023374045.1 of Limonium bicolor. NCBI lineage: Eukaryota > Viridiplantae > Streptophyta > Magnoliopsida > Caryophyllales > Plumbaginaceae > Limonium > Limonium bicolor. Next base: position 30,192,134 of record CM041776.1, read on the forward strand.
TCTCCTCGCGTTTATGATTTTATGTGTTTAATTCGTTTAGGGGTGTTTCAAATCCGGACATAAAATAATGTATGAACAATCAAGTTCAGTATATACGTGTCCGAAAACACGACAACGTTACATGTTAATGTAGTCACGTACTTATATATGTACGAATATGAAAACACATGTATGTAACATTACGGTACTATAACGTTGTAATGATTAATAACGTCGCATAGTTATGTATAACTACGCTACAAAATAAAAAAGGTCGAATATATAATGTAACGAAAATTAAGTGGTCGCGTATCTAGCTAGTAACGCGATATAGTATATGGTCTTACATATATAAATAAGCATGTATTTAGCTTATACAAAAAAAAAGGAGCAAAGGTGCTCCCGCTGAGGTTCGAACCCGAGACCTCCCGTACCTTCCCCGAACACTTTAACCGGTTGAGCTATGCTCGTATTCAGTAACTAACACCCACAAATTAAAACTAGTATCAATTAACTAAGTAACTAAAAAAAAGAGAAGAAACAAACATACCTCTGTAGCACCGTCTCCTTCCTCGGTGTAGCTACAGATCGAACAAGGTAAAAATAGAAATCAGAGGAATCTTAGGCGATAGTTCCTATTTCTATTCTAATGCCCATGCCTCTCCTTGTAACTTGAGAAAACTCAATCCTTGTCCCCTCTTAAATCTCTCGCCCTCTCAGTCTCTCTGTGATGTGTTGTAATAAAAAAAAGTGACGACCAACTTATGCATATGCAGGGAATTCCCCCCCCCCCCCCCCCGCTAATCTTTGTAAACAGAAACCAACATTAATCTTCATTCTCCATACCCTACTGCTTCCTCTGTAGCATCGTGGACCAGGAAGACCATTACAACAGACCACAAGCACCATAGACAGAGCCTGTTTCTGTTTCAAAATCTTATACACCAGAGCCATACTTTACAAACTTCCACGCATCAACTGTCTGATTCAAACTCTCATAACTCCTGCATTGGCCCCCGTGCTTTGTGCCATCAAATTCATAAACCCATAGACCACTCTTTCACTCCTCTGGTGCGCATTGTTTCTGCATGGGCAGGAACTCTATTCACTCTCTCTGATCCTGATGCACAAGGTAAGTGCAACTGAATTTCATTTCCTCTTCTGTTTCCCCTTGTCCGAGAATCCACTGCTGCCTAACTTCTTCTTCTTTCTCGATTGTTCATGCGTGGCTAGAGGAGTAACCAGGGAGCAAAACCAAAAGAACAAGTAACTACTGCCACCTGCTGTACTCCCTGTTCGAGAACCAACTCAGGTAGTGTTTTAGAACTGCCTGCTACATGCCCATTGCTTCTGTGGTGTTGATATTGTCTGAAGGTTTACACTCAACACTCTTGTTTCTTTTTCATGCTCGACTCCCCCATGCAGTCCCCATAAGTTGTATTAAAAAAGATCCCTGAGTAGAGCTGCGAAAAAAAAAACTCTTCTTGAAACTTAACTAGAAGGTGAAGTTCCTGAAACAATACTCCTCTTGCTTCTGTTATACCTTTCTCTGATTAATCAAGCCTGACTTCTAGGAGATCTTTTCATCAGCGGTGTTAATAACCAAGGTGCAAGGAGCCTGATAGAGTGCCTGGACCAACGAGAAAACAAAGAAAAACAACTAGGCTATCACTGGTAAGCTATACTAAACTGATCCTACGATAAAAAAATGTTGACATCAGACTGTCAAGTTCAGAGCTCAGTATTTTGATTTCTGTAACTTTAATACCTTGTACATTAGCTTATAAAGGGAGGGTAAGAGTGATACTTGCCTAGTAACCAACACCCCTACTTAATCAGTAACTAAACCAGGTTGAAACAAAAGAAATTGAAAAACAGATCTGTAAAAGGAAGAAAAACAGAAGAAGATGTAACAGTTTGGTTCCAGGTTTTTGAAATAGAGTGTTCTCTGTATATTTACTTCTCAGAGTACAGTCAGTGTTGTGTGGGCTTCTTCGAGAATAACATCACATAAAACTAACTATGAAATACCCCAAACTTATATATGGTGTTTAAGTGATGAACTAAGATATAAGGAGGCTAAATAATGCCTTAGAAACATTAAGGAACATTTTTAATCAAAGAAAACATAAGGAAACACCAAAAGAGCAGTTTAAGCAAAAACGTGCTCTAAGTTTGGAGAGACTTGGGTGAGCACCCAAATATCATTGTAAGACCTTAGTAGTATCCTAATGGTCATTTTAAACCAATTACCAAAGAAAACCAAGCTTGAAAACAAGTTAAAACACAAAATGTGCTCTAAGGAGTCTTAAAGCACATTTTTGAAAAATTGTCTTGTAAATAGGTTTTGGGTGGCTAAGTGTCCATCATTACTCTTTAATCAACATGGGTACTACTTAGTATCACATTAGGAAGTCTAAATCAATGGGAAATCAAAAATTTCACAATTATGTGCACTAATTTGTGAATAGTAACCAAATAGTGACTAGTTTAGTCTTTAGTCAATTAAGCTTAGTTAGTTGGTCAAGCAAGACCATGACTAGCTTAATAAAAAGGGGGTGGCTGGTTTTTAAGGTGATGATTCACCATATGAGCAAATAAGAAAAGAAAATAAGGGATAAAGTAAAAGTACTATTTGCTTTAACATAAATATCCCACCTTTACTTACCTCTCTCCTCACCTCTTCATTCTCTCTTGTTCCCACCGGTTTTGTGCTGCTCCTCTCTTCTTCTCCAACGTGAAGAACAACCTCCATGCTAGTTTCATCTCCCTTTGATTACTACTTACTCATTTTTGCTCCAAAACCAAAATAAATTACATATTCTTCTTAGTTAGCTCAAGCTCTTCCTTTCTATCTTTCCAAAACTTCAAGAGCTCCATTTTGGTGCCAAGGAAAACCGCCATTAGAGGGGGAAACTCAAGCTTGGAGACTCCATTAGCTTCTCCATTCTCTTAAGGTAAAGAATATGTAAGAAAATCTAGGTTTCCATCATTTTCTCTCCATAACCAAAAATGTATACTCATGGGGCTTCATTGTTTTGCCTTGTTCTAGCTTGTTTCAATTCTCCAAGGACTAGAGGAGGTCCTTCTTGCTTCATATCCAAGCTTATTCTAAGACTCTAAGGTAAAACAATCAATTTAATACCTTAAAACACATTTTTAACCTAGGTTTTATTCCTTAAGGTTAGTGTGCTGTTTAGTACTCATTGGAGTCATTGAATCTTGGTTAGAACATTGGCAAGGAGAACTTGATTTGGTGACCGAGATTGAGCAAGGAAAAGCCTAATGAAGAAAGTTTGTGAAGCTTGAAAAAGAACAAGGTAAATGTCTTACCTTAAGGTGTTTAATGCATTAAGGGATGGGGTTTAGATATGTGATGAGTTTAGTGTAGAGTTTGCATTGGGAAAGGGTTATAAAAACCTAGGAGAAACAATGACTATACTTGTGAACTTGTGAATAAGGAGCAAATGAGAAAAAGGAGATATTTAAGGATGTCAAGGTGAATTATAAGAACATTTAAATTGCAATGGGAGCCTTGTTGTGTGTATTTGCAGGTCAAAGGCTATTGATATTGAGGAAATTCAGTGTTTAAGATTTATGCATTTAAGGGCCTAAGAGCCAAGTCATTTAAGGGCCTAGGTGCCAAGCAATTTAAGTTTATGCACTATATTGTGATGTAGTGTAGTTTTGGTGTTTGATGTGTGCTAAGGAGGTTTAGTGAGAATTTGAATGTTGATAGCTAATTGATGGTGAAGAACTAATGTTTTGGTGTAACAATATACTAGAGAACCCATGGCAAAATTTAGTGAAGAACCTAAGTGTTTAAGATGTGTAAGGAGATTTTATGACTAAGGAAGTACTAAGAAACTTTAGGAGTTGTTTCGATAAAAAGGGTGAGTCAAGGTGTTTTAATGAGTTAGAATGACTTAGGCATAATCATGGAGGATTTAGGAATCAAATGAATGAACTTGTGTATTTAGGACTTAGGCAAATATTGGTAAATTAGTAGAAAGGAAATAATGTGTTGGAAGAAGGAGGCATAAACTTGTGTAGGAACTTTAAGTAGTTGCATAAAGGAATTATAGGTGGTGAAAGATGCTTGGGAGATGATGTTATAGTGGTGAGGAAGCATTTTGGCATAGTGGTTATAATAGGTATGAACCACCACTTAGAAGCCTAGTGAGAAACATTACAAGTGTTGACATTATTACAAAGAAAATGTATAATGACTAAGATGGATATTGATGAGTGATTTAAGGAGTTTAGTGGAGGGCTTAAGGTGTATTTTAAGTGCCCAAACGAGGTTAGAACATACTAAGAAATGAAATAAGTGTTTAAGGATATAGAAGATGAGTATTCTGGCCTGTCCGAACTTCCGTCCGAATTTGGAAGCTCGGACATGCCCTGTTGCGATTAAATTTTCTGAGTCTCGACCTATGTCCGAACTTAGGGAAGCTCGGACGTATGTTCGGACACTTGAAATTTTTCTTTCGATTTTCCCTCGACCTATGTCCGAACTTAGGGAAGCTCGGACACATGTTCGGACACACGTCTGGTTGCACCCTTTTGAGTCTCGACTTGCGTCCGAACTTGGGAAGCTCGGACACAAGTTCGGACGCGGTGCTGTTTTGACCAAAAACTTTGTTTAAGGTTGGGAAATGATATCTAATGGTGGGGATTGATAGATATTGATGTTATTAAGTTATTAAGGGCATGCTTGGAGGGTGTAATGGCTACTAAGAGGGTGAACAAATGTAAGAGGCAATAAGAAACAATGCACTTAAACGTTTAAAGATTAAACCACAAGGACTTAGTAAATGACAATGGATTAATGTTAGTGTTTAGAAAGGTTAAGTAGGTGAATAACGTTAAGTTGAACTAATAATGACTTAAAACTGGATGAATGTTTTAGGACTTGTGAATTGGGACTTGGAAGGAGATAAACCGAACAATCGCCGACGGTGAACGGTACAGTCTTTCTTGTGACCTGCTTGCTAACGAGGTGTCCCTCGGCTTGTGTGCTATCTGTTTATGTGTGCCGACTAAACAAGAATAAAGCATGCAACCGGTTTTATTGTACTTATTATGTGCGTGTTGATTTACACTAACACATGAGACTTGAGGTAGATACTAACAAGGTTTAGTACGGTTTGGATTAAGATGAGGTTTTGTACATTGGTGATTGCTGGTTAATACCCGTTAAGGTTTAACTAACACATGATATCTAAGACTTTCACTAACCTTAACTTGGGGTGGGAGTGAGGAATCCGGAATGGTACCGGTACATGTGTATTGGGGGAAGTCAGTATCTGAATCAGATCCGACTTCCAAATAAGACTTGTCCTCGGACTCGTCGCCTAGGGTCAACAAACCGACCCGACCACCCGGACTACTGTTTGAGGTGGGAGGCACATTAAGGATGGCGTGGGGGGATCAAGCCTACATCCCCAACGAATTAAGAAAGGTTGCTTGTTGTGGGATAGTGCACTGCTACCGGCTAGGGTTAACCAAGCCCTACAAAAATAAGCAACCAATTAAAGGCTAACCAGCTAATAGTGGATCGGTTGGCAACTATAAGATTAAGGAGAATGTGGATCTAAGGAGTTAAGAACTAACTCATTTGTTAAGGGAACGTCTGAGTCGTTCATTTGTATATGAGCAATTTATGTTCATTGTGGTGTGTTGTTTTATTGCATCTCATATTATGATTGTGATGCTAATCAACTTTCATGCTATCGACAATTAGTCGTCGTAGCCCCGTTAGCTTGGGGGCCACGAGAGGGTCGTACCAGCATTCGTGCTGACCCCCTTTGGGGGCTGTTTTTACACTTGCAGGTAAGCGGCCCATGAAGTCACACCACGAAAGTAGGAGCGGGTAGCCCTAGGTGGGACTTTATTTTGAGTACGGGTAGCGCCTGTGCACCCGTCTGTTGATAGTTGAACTTGGGAAATATTATGGGGTTTTGGAGATACTTAAAACTCGGTTGGTGTATGTATTCTGGATATACGGTTGTAAATGTTTAAGAAATGGTATTTCTTGTTGATTAGACCGTGGCAAGGTCCTGATGATAGTTTATTTCCGCTACGACGTTTATGTATTGTTTGTTAAGTTTCAATGACCACGAATGGCTTAAGACGGGGTGTTACAAACTAGCTAAGCAACTAAAGAACTTTGAAAGAAAAGAAAAAGAAACCTGAACAATTTGATGTTGAAAGGTACTTGTCCAAAACTGATAATTATTTGAAATTTGTAACAATATATTTACAGTATGCTGAGTGTTCTGGAGTGGTATCGAGTTAATGATACAATTGAAATATTATACATGCACTTGACTGAGTGTCTAACCGTGAGGGTGTTGGTAAAACAAGAAACAGAAAGAAAAACAGAAATCAACTTCAAAGGAAGGAAAACAGTGAGAAAAGGAATGAAGCAGTTCATTTCTTTTTCTGTTAGTTTCAGTTCTAAGATTCTTGAACTTCTGTATAAGGGTGTTAAGTGGGTACAACATCATTGCTTTGGGTTGTCTTAAAAGTCTAAAAACGGTCATGTGAATAACAGAAGAAATCGATAACAGAAAAGATACATAAACTTCAGTTCTGAAAATTTGTGCTTTCTGCATATTAACTTCTCAGGGTGTAGTTTTGTTGTTGTGAGTGGTCTTGAAGTTAAAACTGTATTAGTATCTTAACTAAGCAGCTAAACCAGTCGAGGGAAGTGGAAACCTAGGGCCCTTCACGAAACAGAAAGACAAAAAAAAAGGATGGAAGTAAAACCTTATCAGATTTCATGTTTCAGTCTTATAGTTTCTCTAGTTCTGTTTAGTGGGTTGTAGTGGCTTTAATAATGTGGATCTAGGATTTGCTCTTGGAGTGAAATCGTGGTAAACCACTTAACTGAATGAGAAAGGCTAGAAAAAACAGATTAAAAGAAACAGAAGGGAAACTACCAGGTATATGCTTCAGGTCTTGACAGATTATTCCCTTTATGTGGAAATTGTTCCAGAGGCTTCATAAGGAGTGTATTAGCTGGAAAATAAATCTAATGCCTTGCTAACATATAAACCAACGAGTACATAAGTTGGGAAGAGTAGAAACAGACTTGAGGAACAAAAAGAAAACAAGAACAGGAAAGGGGTATTAGTTTCAGATTCTGGTTCTGAAAGTTTGTTGTGGGTTTCTGTTACAGATAGGATTTGAGTGTTGTATTGGTTTATAATGAAGCTAAGACATTCCTAATACATCTTACAAGGAAGCTAGATGATCTGGGAAGAAATTTAAAAGACAGACTAGAAAGAAACAGAAAGACAACAACAAGAGAGGATTTCATCAGTTTCAGTTTTATGTGTTAGTGTCACAGAGTTGTGTAGGCAGTTACAGAGGGGCATACACGGTTGTCTTGGGTTATCTGAGGTTTTTAAAAAACCGTACTGATATGTTTAACTAAGTAGCCAAAATGAGTTGGGGAGAAATGGAAGTCAGTCTGTAAAACCCAGATGATAAAAACAACAGATGTGTCGAGTTCAGTTTCTGGTGGTGATTAGTTTCTGTTTCTGTACAGAGGAGCAGGTGAATGTTTATTGGTGAAATTTTAGAGTTTAAAATAGAGAGGAAACACTTAACTGGGTAAGAAGTACATAGGGGAGAGATTTGAAGGAAAGGATTTCACTTAAACAGAAAAGAATCAAGGAGAAGGCATCGGTTTCATGGGTTTCAGTTTCAGTTTTCCTGGTTGTTTTTCTTTGTGTCTGTTTCTGTGTAACAGATTTACTGAGGTATTAGCAGTGTTATGATGCCTTGGGTATGAACTAGAAACATTGTTAAAGAAGTAAATTAAGTTGGCAAAATCATTGGAGGATTTAGAAATCAAGTAACTGATGACAAACGAAAGGAATAAGAAAGGGTTTGTGCAGAATGCTGTTCCAGATCTCACTAATATTATAGTTCCTGTATAACTAGATTTCAGAGGTACTACAAAGGTGATGTTAGCTTTATAATGAGCCCAAACCAGTGCTAATATCCCTAGTTAGTTGATGAAATATTTTGGGATAAAGTAAGCCACCATTGGTACATTAGATGAGAGGTTAAGTGTGATACAATACCGAAACTATGTGGCAGTTTCATAAATTTTGGGACTTCTGTATAAATGGGTTTTAGGGGTATTCTATGGTCTATATTATCATTATACAAGGGTTAAAACATTGCTCACTTATTTATCTAAGGAGGGAATACACATTAGACAAGTTATATCTATTTTATATAAACTTGTTACATAATTAGTGCTTAAAACACTTTAAAACATTAACTAAGGAAAAAGACTTAGTTAACGGGTAAAACAAAGATGTGAATGTCCTAGGAGTAAGATAAGCCTAGAATTAATACATGGGAAGTTCTAAGGGTTAATATAAACTAAGCACCTAACAATACACCTAGGGAACAACACCTGTTATAAAGTGTCGTCACATGAAATCATGAACTGACCCGTTACTTTTAATCAACATTAGGGCCGTAACGAACGCTACCCGGGACCCCGTGTGTGAGACAACTCGTACTCTCGAAAAAGGTATGGACATGTGTGGTTCGTATGTTGCCATGTTACACGGCTTGTTTGCTGTGTGCTCTGTGTGAAAAAGACCATAAGATTAAAGCATGAAATTGGATTGCTTGCTTATCGTGTTATATGATTACTATATCATTGTTGCATATTATTTGCGCGCACACAGTAGTTTAGTCCCTTCTCGTTTACGGAACTTGAGATGAAACACTGTGAACTATGAAAATAAAGAAAATCCTATAAAGGGGAACTCCTCTCTAACCATGGAGGACGTACCATGACACCCACTATGGTGTCTATTCATTAATGATACTGAAGAGCAAATCTCAATTGGTGGAACATGAGAATAACCCGGGAAGACAACATCTCGGGCCGCGCGGTATGGAATACTCAGGAGTTGGTATCTGCATCACATCCTTCGCCCTTCTATGTGGAGCACATCCTGGAGTCTAGAGGTGACTCCGCTTTCTCGACCCTGGGTGTCGGGAATGGGGGAGTGACAAATTGGTGGAGCTTATCCTGGAGTCTAGAGGCGACTCCGCTTTCTCGACACACGACGTCGAGAATGGGGGACTAGCTATGGAGGAGACGTCCTCCAACGTGCGGTGACAAGAGAACTCACAATTAATCCATAAAGAAGCAAAGAAAGATGGGCACCCATACTATATGGTCACGGGAACTAACTTATATCCCCAGACCTGGTGCAAAGAGAGAGAAAGAGAAGTACACATGGTGGAAACAAAGAAAAAGAAATGAAAACACTCAACGTTGAATGATCCCACTGCGAGGATCATCATTATTCAAACTCTTTTGTAAGCTCTACTTGTTTCACATGCTTGAAGTGCTTGATGTTATCTCTATGCTCAACATGTTGGGTGTTGCTATGTTGATGTTGTAAATTGTGTGTTATTGTTTTACTATAGCATGCCAATTGGACTTAATCATATTCGACCAAGTAGTCGTGTAGCCCGGCAACATGCGGGCTACACACGTTAATACTCAGCATAGTTTTGCTGAGTCCTTTATTTTTACAGGTTTGAAACTGGAAGCAGGCGGAGAGTAGGCAGGGTGACTACCACAGGGGTAGTCCATATGGGCAAGACTTTTATGTAGTATGTTATAATGTATGGGTTGTGACTATGTAACACTAACCCTTGTTGTATGTTTCGGTTTGTGTAATTTAAGTAAGAACTTATGATGTAGACTCTCAGTACTTGGTTTGTATTACCCGTTTGTACTTGGATTTGGTTATGGTTTTAATTCCAGTCATTCAGACCGTAGCTTGGTATTGATAGTGTTGTGTGTCAACCACGTGGGTGGTTGGCGTCTGTGACACCCGGATGGAACTGTGAATCCGCTGCTTAAACTTATTGTGATATCGTTTGGCGCACCATTCAGACTGCGGTTGGGTTATTCGGGGGTGTTACAATTTTCCTAAGTCTTAACTTATTAATTACTTAACCCAATTATAGATTTACATTCAGGTCATTGACAAATAATATTATACAAGTATTCTAATATGGTTTATATAAATCTTAGAAATTCAAAGGTAACTCTTTAAGTTTAATTCCATAATCATAATTTAATACCACCCCCATGTAATATTCTTTTATTAGTATTATGTATAGGTTTAATTTAACTTATTAATTCTTTTATATTCTATTTCCTATAAGGTATCTTATTTCCTTTATTTCTTTATATATATATTAGGATTTATTCAAGACATTCTTTATGTAGTTTTATTGTATTTAATTATTTCTATTAACTTTTACACATATCTACATTCAATATATGGTTTATAAGATAAAGTATTTTCCTTAGCTTCAATTAAGTATTATAATTAATATCAATGTAGATCAATTTAATCCTTTGATTTAACCTAAGTTACTATCTTATTCCTTTTACACACACACACACACACACACACACCACACACACACACACACACACACACACACACACACACACACACACACACACACAACACACACACACACACACACACACACACACACACACACACACACAACACACACCACACACACACACACACACACACAACAAACACACACCACACAACACACACACACACACACACCCACACACACACACCACACACACACACACACACCACACACACACACACACACACACACACACACACACACACACACACACACACACACACACACACACACACACACACACACACACACACACACACACACACACCACACACACACACACACCACACACACACACACACACACACACACACACACCTTCTTATATTATTCGCAACCTATAAAAATTATTAATCAACTATACTTTAATTTTTGGTTACATTAGAACCATATATTATAATATATCTTAGGAAAAATTCAGAATTACAATTTTTAGATATATAGTAAATATTATTTTAGACATATGATAAAAATTTTATTTCATAAAAATATCTTTTTAAATGATCTAAATAATTCCATAATACTCAGAACTTACAAAAATTATAACTTTCATTTAAAAACTCAAAACCCATAATAATTTACATCAAAATAAACTATATTTTATAAGGAATCCATGGCTAAAATTTCGTGTCAAAATACATTAGGGAAGACCATTAAATAAATTCAACAAGTTAGGGTCTTATTCTGGAATACATATTAAACTAATACAACTTAAACTCCCACGTTTTAATCTCGGCCGTCCGTTTCTCCTAACTACGATCGGACGGCCCTGGAACGCCGAGTTCTTCAGCGAAATCTGAATCGATGTCGAATACTAATCCTTCAATTTATCTCAATCCACATAACCAAATTCGTTGATTCTTGTCTCATTGGATTCGATATTAAAATACGGTTCTAATGGTACCAATTTCACGACCAGTAATGCAAAGCTCTGTAAAATCGATTCTGGGTTTCGAACAAGTTAGGGTTGCGGTTGTTTAATTCGTTTTCCTCCAAATTCTCTCAACACGTTGTGTTATTTGTTAAATTGATAGAGGGTTATGAACGACAAAGCAAAAACGAATAGCATTATGGGTGGAATTTGAACGGAAACATACCGGAGATGCGCCGGCAAGGCAAATCGAATTCGTTTTCTGGAAAAATCGGTATTTCATGTGCCGTTAAGGTAGACAACTTCACGGATCAACTCGCACCAACTGAGAGAGATTTGATCCACAAAATCTATCACAATCCAAACTAGACATGTAACTCTAAACATTGGTGGAAGAATCATGGAAAATGAAGAACTAGGGAGAAAGTTATAGATCCATAAAGATCTGAGTTTACCATCCCGTTTCTGGAAAAATTCCGGGCAAAAACCCGACGTGATCGAGTTGGGAACTTTAGACGCTTATATATTCCACAATAATGAGAATCAGCCTTAGGTGTAAACATGAAAGTTGTATAGGGATTAGAGATCTACACAACAAGATATAGAACGTGGATTTTTGTTCACTGACAAAGAAGTTATGATCATACGAAGTTTACCTGATTAACTGGTTTTCTGGAAAATCTGGGTTACGGTTTCGAAGGGAGGCAACTTTGGATCGATTTTTCAGTCATTGTAGAAGGATTTAGGTTGTGTATGAGTAATGGTTAGAAAGAGGAATGATAGGAGAATCAAATGAAAAAGACGGCACACAAAATGGTGGAGTAGGGACTGCGATATGAGCGTCTGAAGATTGCCCCATGGAATGCCAAAACTGAAGGAAAACTCAAACGATTCAGTAGACTTCGGTGCTGACTGGGCGCGGCACATGTCCCGAGGCGCGCGGCTGAGTCAGTTAGCCCTGGACACGTCAGCAACCTCCTAAATTTTGGCTCTAAACTTCAATTTAGCATAACTTTGGCTAGGATGATCCGTTTTTAACGTTCTTTTTATCAATCTTCTTGGTTTTCCATAACCTTTTTATTGATATAGTTTTCATGGGCTGGTTTGACTATTCTCAAAAAGTCAACCCTAGCAAGGCTTTAGAAGCTTTAAGGTTTCTATGATTTTATTTTGACTTTTAAGACTCAAATCAATGTTCCAAATATTTCTAAAATCTTTATAATATAATTGGAGTGTCTGGAAAATTTTCCAAGATTTATTGACTTATAAATCACATTATTAAATTCATAATACCATATAATAATTTTATATTTAATAGTATTATTTAGGGTTCAATAAAGGAAATCCTCTAAATTAATTTAGATTAATTTATTGGGTATTTCATATGGTGTAGATATGCGTCGGTTTAACGAGATGTCGTCAATAGGCATAAGATATCAACTGAACAATTTACGAACAGCTAGATAGCTCATATAATTGGCGAATATCACTTAGGCTTAAGAGCCAAGAAGGGAATAAATACACATTTATAACTCTCGTTATTTCGCCTTATTGTTTAGTACGCTTATGCTATATTGTTTTGTGCTATGTGAAGTGTATGTGATATGATTGATTGTATGGCTGCTACAACTATTTGCTTTACAATTTTATTATTAAATCGGTATTTCATGAAAATGGACTGCATGCTCTCGACCAATTATCTGGGGGTACGAGGGGGAATGATAGTCATATAGTAACATACTCAGCAAGGGCTGATTCCATACCACAAACAATATTAATTTTCAGGAGAGTAGCTGACTGTCGACGCGGAGGCACGACTTTTGATTAGTGGTATACCTTTTTGGAGACTTCGTATACTTTATTTTGGACTCGGGTGTTGTGAACTGAGGTGTATATTTGTAGGCGCTCACGTGTACAGAATTTACTTACAGTTGTATAACTTTGGATTTATAAACTGCTATCTATCTTTTGTAGTCACTGCGGCAAATCGTTTCTTATTGAGATTATTAAGTAAATGCGTTATCACTCGTATGGGCGAGTGAGAACGGTAACACCAGTAGTTCGATAATGTTTATTACCGCTATGGATTATTTATTTGAGTACGATGATTAGACGACAATTAGGAGCCGTTTTGAGTAGGGGTGTTACATGCACCTTCACCAGACTCACTTTTGCATGGTTCATGAAGTCAAGAATAAATGGGTTAACCGCGAAGGTTGGCCCGTTCTTGACCTGCTCTTTGAAAACCATGAACCCGTCCCCAAAGGAGTCGTGGTGTGACACGTCATCCGCCAATATCAGAAATTGAGTCCCAGTCGCGGCACCTTCACCCCTCCCCCCCTCAAAAATTCCTATAGCTTGTTGGATGTTTTCCACGACCCGGTGGTAATGTTGGCATTTTCTTTCCCGCCCTAGCAACCACCATTTGACGGTCGCGATCAGACACCACCATTGAGCTGGCATCAACCTTGAGATCTACAGGGAGTAGAGCCCTCAAACCAGCAACAATTTGGTTTCCCTGATCACCAGTACCTACAAATGAGAAAACCATTCTCAAGCAAGGTTGGAGTAGTGTAGCAAGTGTGAGCAAAGAAGCAAAGAACGAGAATGATAGAGAAGGAAATTTGACAACGGTCGCGTAAAAGCCCCGTACTCCACCGATCAGGATTTTTATAAGCGAGGGAGATCAAACGACAGCCTATCCCGCCTTCGCAACTTCACCTCCACTTCTCTAACGCCCTAACCGTCCCATGCCACATGGTGAAATCGTACACCAATTGCTAACAAAAAGCACTCGAGTTTCATCGGCAACCCACGCTTATCATTACCCCATTGCCGTCTCACAACGGCTTTGTCATCTGACATTTTGTTTCCCCAAGAAAGAACCAGATTGCTACATGTGGCATCGGTACTTTTCCCTGCACGTTTAAAACATTTCAAAAGTTATAATCCCTTCCAAACCTACTGACAGTCGAACTTGGGGGACTAGTGAGGATATATCCAAGGTAAAAATCTCTCAACCCTTTAATTGCCACAAGTATAAACTAAAAAATCCGTAGAACTTAAGTCCAGCTTCTCTCGTAAACTCCAAAAGTGAGACTTGGGGGACTAGATTTGGTACGGTGTAATTAACTTCACCCTAACCAAGTCATTAACAAAAAACTAATTATACTCTTATACTTTATAAATGTGTACCCTAAATGAGGAGCCAACAACCAAGGAAAAAGGTAGCTGACCCCCGTCAACCGGTCCCAGGAAGCGGATCCGCTCGAGAGAAACCCCAATCCCAGAACAAATACTAAGCCCGAGGCTAGCCGACCAAATTCAACAGGGTTTCCACAACATAAACTCCGACCAGTCTCCCCGGTCACGACCTTGACTTTATCACATAAATCACTTATGACATGACACGCGCAGCCTGACATCCAGTCTTGTCGAACAACCCGTCATTACCACTCGCACGCCTCCCACACACTTCAATATATACCTCAAGATTGATGTGTAATTCTTCATATTTAGTAAGCAATCAAACATAGGAAGGAAGCTTCCCCCCTGACAGGGCTACCCCAGATGACGTCAGCCCTACTCCACGTAGAGGTAGCCCACGTCATCAACCCGACCAGAAGACGAGCTGGGAGCTAGCACGACAAGTCGACTCCTTTTTCTCTTTCTTTAGAAATAGGAATCAATGCCTCATTTACGAGGATAGGCACACTTTAATACTCTATCTCCTCATTTGTATTCTCTCATTCATACTAAAACCTCTATCAACCCCCGTGAGCTAGATCATTCAAGATCAAACCATTTGAACATCTTTGTCATCTTGTTTATCCATATTTAGTAACTCATAATTGTAACCCATAGTAAACAAATAGATAATCTAAACCTATAACACAGATTGCACTCTAACCCGAGCTATATGTTGTTTCATTCTAATAATTATTTTAAAAAATCAATATTTAATGTTATTTTAATATATATTAGAAATATTAAAAAAATCAATATTTTTATAGTTATCTATATTTTATAGTATACTGAATTTTTTTGTGGATTTTTTTGAATTTTTTAACACCTAGTGGTATTTGTGAACTTTCAAAGTACTTTGTTAACTAGCAAGAGTATTTTTATATTTTTTCCTTCTAGTCAACAGTTATAGTGGCATTTCATGAATTTCAGGCAAATTATAGTGTCATTTTATAATTTTTCATTTTTTAGTGGTTTTTTATAATTAACCAAAAACATATAATGACATTTCAAGAAATTTCCTAAAAAAAAGTTGTACAAAAAGTTACCACTACACTGAGTTGAGGTACTCCTCGTCGCCGATGCCGTAAAAGTATCACACCATAATACTTGTGGTATACCAAAAATTTGACCATTGGAAGAGCTCCAAAGTCACGTAAATAAGTCAAGAGCAAAATAAAATGAACGAGAATAGGATGACTTTTGACATTAAGGAGATTTTAAAACTTTTTCCATTTTTATAAAATTCTTCCACCACCATAAAATTGTTTTAAAATCTAATTTACCCTAAAAAAACCTTTGTTATTTTGATTATCACCTTTATTTCCAGAAATCATATTTTCAACCTTTTTTGTGACTTTATAATCCTTTGAAAACTCTTTTTTATTTTTAATTGCAAAGTTATTATTTCCCAGCCAAAATCAAATTTCCAACTTGATTTTCATCATAATAAATTATGCCATTTCATATTTTGGTTTTTTTAAATTCTTTCTTTTTAAAGTGAGAAATCCTATTTTACCAAAGAATATCTCTCTCTTAAAAAAGATGTGTTTTTTTGCTCCATTCACCAAATTTTAACTCAATAAGGGAATCATAATTATGATCAAACCCCTGGAGGATTTGTGAAACTTCGTTTCTTTACTATTTATTTTGAGTTTTTTACTATGCTATATTGAAAATTCATTTTTAAATCACTTTCTTATCCAAATGGCGAGAGTTTGCATCTCAAAATTCAAATAAATATCCCTTTAACAGCATGCAAAAATTCAAATCCAAATTCCCTCATGAAGGCCGCTCTACATATAAGTGAACCAGATCTTTTTACCGAAAGTGACTTTTACTGGGCTATCTTGCCTTTCGCCTATATAAGAAACCTTGCCTTTAATTAAGCACACATTTGAAGTAAGAAAAATCCTTCCAAGTCTCTCCTAAGAAATATATCTTGCCAAATACAAAAAACGTACTAAAACCCTACTGAAATAACACAAAAAAAACTTTAAACTCCAGGTCCAAGTTCAGTCCAATTAAACAACGCTGTCAAGAGAAGGGGAAGGCCACTACAAGCATCATATTGGAGCTTGGAGGTTGAAGGCAACCCGACTAATGAATAAGGGCAACATCACTTTGAGCTTAGAACATGTTGGAAACTCTAAATCTCTAAACTGGTGACTTCTTTTGCATCCCCATGTTGGTTTATGTAGAAAATTAGGTTGAAAAGACCAACCTTTTTATGATTCCATCTTTCCATGATTTAACCTCTTACTAACTTTTTCACCTTTAATTTGGCATCAAAACAAAAACTTGAAGTCACCGACAACCCAAGAATCCCATAAAATAATTTAATAACTTTAATAGTATAATTAAAGGTTTAAAGGTAAAAGAAATCCCCTAAATTAATTTAAATTAGTTTAAATTAATTTAAGGGGTATTCAGTCTGTGACAATTTTGAGACTGAAACGTGAAATCTGAATTGAGAAAGGCATAAGGAAGAAGATGAGAAAAGACAAATCTTGATGCTATCAATTGAAGAAGGTGAAAAGTATAGTACAACTGATTTCAATATCTGAATGTACATAAATAAGTAAAATAATATATAAGATAAAAAAAAACAATCCTAACTGAAGTTTTAACTAGATAAATTACACCCTAATTACCAAAACTAACTAACTTAGGTTGTGGACTGGACTATGGGCTGGTGGTGAGCTGGTGATGGGCTGGTCCAATACCTCCCCGCAAGACACAGGTGGGCTTGCTCGCCAAGTCTTCTATCATCACTATTGTCCATCCCCATTTGTTATATTTGACATCTATATCGGGTTCCTAGAAGAAATTTTGTCACAATGCCCTATAGTTGTGTGGAAATGGGAGTATAATGAATATCGACCAATCATTGTCTGATCTTCTCTCGCACAAAGTGATAGTCGATTTCTATATGTTTTGTCCTTTCATGGAAAACTGGACTATATGCTATGTGAATGACAAACTGATTATCGCACTTGACGGGATTGGAGTAATATTGTCTACTTTTTCAGTCAAGCTGTCCAATCAGAGTCACAATAGGCATTAAGATCCAATCGTGACTTTGAAGTCTTAATCGATATGATCTCGTAACTCATGGTGCCTTTAACATAGTGTAAGGCATGAAACGCTGCTTCCATATGTGAGTCACAAGGTTTTGCATAAACTGGCTCAGGTTGAACTGAAACTTATGTTGGGGTCTGGTGTTAGAAAGATAATTGAGTGTGCGCACTAGTCTTCTATACTGAATTGAATCTTTAAGCTGCTCCCATGTCCTAGTAGTTGATTCCCAACTACCATTGGACTTGTGACAATTTTGTGTCGTGGCATGCATACTCTTTGACAAGAAGATCCATGCAAAAATTTCTTTAAGACACCATCACTCATTGATTGGTAGAAAGAAATTCGATGCCGAGAAAATAACATAAATCTTCGAGATCCTTTATCTAAAATTTGCATCTAGAGCATGTTTAATGCTATCAATGTCTTCCTGATGAGTGCCTATTACCAGCATGTCATCCACATATATGGCAATATAAAGGTAACAAGTTCCATTCTTCTTTAATAACAAGGAGTAATCATTCTTTGACTGTGTAAAACCCATGGTTTTGCGAAAATATGTGAGTTTGGAGAACCATTGAGTGAGCTTGTTTAAGACCATATAGAGACTTATTTAACAAGCATGCCTTATTTCTTCCTATAATCTCTAGCCCCTGAGGTATTTTCATATAAACTTCTTCGTCTAAGTCTCCATAAAGAAAAACATTATTGACATCAAGCTGATTGATGTTCCATCATTTATTTATAACAAACATAATAAGGGCTTGAATAGTAGTCATCTTCACCACTGGTGAAAAAGTCTCATGATAGTCGAGCCCATGTCTTTGTGTAAAGCCTTTGGCTACCAGTCGAGCCTGTATCACTCCATGGTTCCATCAGATTTAAGTTTCACTTTGTAAACCCATTTGTAACCCACTATTTTCTTTCCTTTAGGTAAGTAAAAAACTTCCCATGTTCCAGTTTCCTCAAGAGCACAAAATTCCTGTTGCATGGCTTCTCTCCAATGATCATGTTGTATACACTACTAGGAATTTAATACCCGGACCTAATAATGGTGATTAAATTACTCTAATATGATTATTAAAGGCCTAATGGTGCCTAAAGAGTATTGGTAAAGGAAATAAAACCAAAAGAAAAGAGAAAACGCTTGAAAAGCGAAAAACGCTAAAATGCGCGTTAAATGAGTATAAGATATACATGATCTCGAGAGGGTCCGAGATGGATTCCTAAGGCTTAGTTAGGCCTAATAAGTATACGGGAATGATTCCCGAAGAAAACGGATCCAAACAATGGATTAAAACGCTAACGGAGTTTTAAAGCACGTTTTTCGAGAAAACCCGAAAACGTGACTTTAAGTGGTCAAATGGACCCGTAAAAATTATAGTTGATTAAATAACTATAAATGGGTATTAATGGAAGCTTAATAACCATTAAAAATAAAGAAACGAGAAAAATCCGAAAAACGGGCCCGGTTAGTGAATAGTGTCAAACCGGGTAAAATAACAAGCGTTTTCTGTCAGAAACCGAAAAACGCTCCTGGCTAAATAACTAGTGGGGGCCGGTTTTTAGTAGTCCCTCACACACTCACACACAAATAAAGAAAGAAAGGAAGAAAAAAAAAGAAGAAGCAAATAGTAAAAAGTGTAAAAGTAATAAGTTACTTTTCTCTTTTCTCTCACCTCATTTTCTTTCTTCTCATTTGAATTCCTCACCTCTCTCATCCGTAGCTCCCCTCCTCCTTCCTCCTTGAGCGATTTTGAGCTGCAACAACAACAACAATGGAGTTCCCTCTTTCTCTTCATGCTCAAGCTTTGTTTAAGCTCCAAACTCAAAAATAACCACATATTTGTGATCCTCTCCTCACCCTCTATCATTCTCTCTTTTCAAAACTCGAAAATGGTGAGTTTCATTTTCGTGGGTGTTGCCCATTTGAGGAGAAAAGCACACCATTAGTAGCTTGAAGCTTGAAGCTCCCTCTTACTATCAAGGTAAAAATATCCATGAAAAAGTCTTGTTTTCTCCATCTTATGCCTTGGCCGATTTTGGTCTCTAATGGAGCCTTGTTTATTCTATTTTATGAGCATTGTTTCAATCCCTAAAAGCTTGGAGGGAGTTACTCTTTGATTCTTGACCAAAACCCCATCTTAGGGTTTTAAGGTAATCACACATTTTAGAGCTTTAAGCATTTCTAATTGATGAGCTTAAGTGTTTCTACTTGAACTCATCTCTTGCCTTGTATATTGAATGGGAGATGGGCAATTTCTTGGCCTTTGGTGATTTCCAAGCAAGATAAAAGAGAAGAGAAAGAAGAGGAGTGAAAAGAGTAAATGCTTGTGAAGTAAGGTAAACAAATTTACCTTGGAGCCTAACTTAATGTTTTAGCATTGGGAAGGGAAAATAAATAAAGGAATGAACCCAAACATGTGTGGAAATGTGAATTGTTGAGATGAGGATAATTGTGATGATAATGAGCTTGTATAGAGATGATACAAGAGAGAAAACATTTGTGAAATAAGTGTTCGTTATGTGCTATGCATTTTATGAATTAAGCATTGTGTTGTTTTGTATAATTGATTATCATGGTGAACTTGTATGTGCTGGTAGAACCCATGATGGGTTTGTTAGTTTAGGTCGAATAATGAGATGAGAAGAGTTTTGGGCAATGCTAGAGAAGTAGCCAAGTTGGCAAAATTTGTGTAGAAATCTAAGTGGATTAAGTGTTGGTTTGGGTGGTGAATAGCCTAGAGGCTCGGTATGTATGAAGATTGATTGGAGTTAGTAAACCATTTTGGGGATGCTTGTGATAAGTTAGAAGATTGGTGCAAATCTGTAGCAAAAGAGGTTGTGTAAGTGCCTTAGGAGTTTTTAGAAAACAAAGAAGATTTTAGGCTTTAAGAGTGAGTCATGGAACTTGGTATGAGGTGTGCATTATCTTGGAAGTTTTGGAATGGTTAAATGAAGAGAGAGCAATAATGCAAGTATCAAGAGAGGTTAGAAAATGCACAAGTGTGCATTAGTGCAAAAGGAGAATGCAAATTTGTGATTTTGGGCAAGAATTTGAGTAAGGGTTTAACCCATGATTTGAAGAGTTTTAGAGCATGTTTTAAGGTGATTAAACATGTGGAAAACTTGTGGAAAGTTTATGGAAATTAAGGGTGGTTTAAGGATTGATTTGGAGTGGAAAAATCAAGTTTGGAGCAGGTTTTAGCAGGGTCCGGGACTTGGTCCTTGGACAAAGTCCCGGACCACACCTAAATTAAGGCCGAGAGTACAAATGCTTGGTTGGTCCGGGACTATACTCCAGGACAAGGTCCCAGACCATGTGTAATTTTCACCCGAGAGTTGTGTTTGCAATTGGTCCGGGACTTAGGGTAAGGACCAAGTCCCGGACCACCCCCAGAAACCTACAGAGAGTGTTTTAAGGGGTTTAAATGATGGGGGTTTGAATGTTAATGATGTTATAAATGTTAAGGCCTTGTTTGGTGACATGTAAAGGCCTTAAGAAGTGTAAAAGTGTTAGAAGTGTTTGAGAAGTGAGAACTCAAATGAACAAGAGTGAAACCAAGATAACGGGATAACGGGGTAACTACGGGAATAACATTTAATTATGTCCGTATGATTTAGTATTAATAATAATGTTTGAAACATTATCAGAGAGTCGTGCGTGACCCGAGCATGGTGAGATGCCACGGTAAAGTAAAAACCCCGGTGAAAGGTATGATTTTCTCATGCCCCGTATGCTAACCGAGTTACTCTGATTTGTGTGTTTGTGTGCCGGCTTAATCAAGATTAAAGCATGAAAATAATCCCTTGTTTGATTATGCATGCATTGTTGTATGTTGAATGAGCTAACATACTTGTATGCCGGTGTGGTCTAACTAGTGCATAGACCGACTCTTAGTGAGTATTGATTGACTAGAAACCCGTTGAACGGGTAGTCACATAACCAATGGTATTATGCAAACACACACAAGCTATCGATTAAAGTATAACGATAACACAAACATATGAACTCCCTAAAATGCGAGGAGATGTACGGGTTGAGTATATACCCGATAACGGTTAGAGAACCTTAGTGAAACAATCCACGAAATAAATATGAGTGGAGAGATAATGACCTCCATCGAGAGGATTGAAGTTAGTCCAATAATGTAAACATATAAGAAAGGTAAAAGACCTAAGGGACTATGTGACTCCCTTGAGATACGGTCGACCTCTTATAGGATTTTACCCGGTATAAGAAAATATCCGAATGTACAAGCATATGATTGTGAGGGTAACCTTAAACCTAAGATTACCCGAATTTAAGTAAAGTTCCCAAAGTCATTAGAAACATCGAGAATGATGCTTCTAGACTAATATACATGATATTATAACTCCGAGAGAGGAGTGTATGGGAACGAGAGTAGTCCGAGAGTAGTCGGACCTAAGTAAAGAGATAGGAACTAAGAGAGAGTTCCGTGAGCTAGTTGAACCTTCCCACCATGCTAGACCCAGAGTAGGGTCGAAACCGGGGAAGTAAGACTATGCTAGAGAGCCATGAGTTTTGGCTTAAGTATGTAATAAGAGTAACAAGCGTGACGTAGGAGACCTGTAGTGTCTCGAGAATCTACAAGAGCTTGAGTATGAGTAACCCAAGAGTGTGGGTGAGATAATGAGTATAAATAACCCGAGAGAAAGGGGTGAGTATATGAAGTAACCCGAGAGAATGGGTAAGTATAAGAATGAGTAGCCCAAGAGAATGGGTGTGTATACGAATAAGTAACCCGAGAGAGCGGGTGAGGCATTGAATTAAATAAGGCATGTGAGGAATAACCCTCAATGCCTAAGAGTAACCAGTTACCACTAACAACATTGTTATGTTAGTTAGGAATCGTGTTCCGTGATTGGATGTAGATTCCTTGTGTGATATACATATATATTGTATTGCCATGATGCATGTTGTTTGATTAAAATGAACTCCATGTATATCCGACCCAAAGTAGTCGGCGTACCGCGGTTAGCACGCGGTATATGCGAATTTCATGCGCAGCGTAAGCTGACCCCCTAGGGGGAACGTTTTTAGTGTGCAGGTACTTGAAGCTGACCACCGTTCGAGAGAGTAGGACGGGGACTGCTGTGAGCATGGGTAGTTAGATTGTAATTACTTATGCATTTGAAAGAGGTGTAAGTCCGAGTATGTTATCGGCATCCGTATAATGTAGACTCGGTATAGTAAGAGCGAATTGAGTATTGTATTGTATGAGTACTCGGTTGTTCCAGTTCATCAGACCGTTACGGTATGTAAGAAAGGCCTGGTTAGCCACATGGGTGGCTAACGGCGTTGTTTCACCCCTCGTTGTAATTAGAGTTCCGCTGCGTGAGTAGGAGTAATTAGTAACAGTTTAAGAGGTAATGACGAGATTAACGGTTGGGGTGTTACAAAAATGGTATCAGAGCGAAGTATCGCTCTGATGACTGGAAATACCGAGCTTAGGAAATACCGAGTTAGGAATTAGAGACTTAGGGCTATGGGTTGAGTGGTAGCGTGAGAGATGCGCTAGTTAGGAACTTCCAGTATGATCTGGATACCTACAATACCAGACCCGCCCTCCACAACCCCCGCATTAAAAGCTCGGGAAAGAACGCCAGAGAGACGGGAAACCCGACCTGGCAGTTACTTAATTAATTACCAATGAACCAGAATCTGTCATGCGGTAATCCCGAGAACCGGAAACCCCGGAACGGATCCGCTGGAACGACAATAACCGCATTTAATGGCGGAGATCGAGAAATCCTAATCCAAGGAGACCAGAATTTGTGGCAGCCTGGGGCGACATGCTTAGCAGTCGCGAGAACCCAGCTGGTCGAGCAGCAGAGAAGGAAGCACCAACGTGCGACCAGACGGACTTATGAGAAATAACGAGAACCGGACACAAGTCTACGGACCGCCATAGTTAACTAATACCACCAATGGTATATGTATTGACTAAGAATCTAGTCAAAGGTAGATGCACCCACCCTGCCACACCAAAAGAGGTGCAATACTTAACTGATATAGCTTAGATAGCTACGAGCATAACTACGGGATATACCCGAATAGGACTACAGCAGTAGTTCCTAAAACTTAACCTCGGTAACCACAGTAAGATGTGGGAACGAGCAACGAGGTAGAACAAAGCATTAAGTAATTAAGGAACTCCGAGAGTGGAGGAGCTCCTAAATGAACGACAGTCATGTTAAGAGGAATGAGAATCAGCTCCAAGGAGCAGTTATCCAACTAGGGGATCAAGGAAGAGCCGACTAGGCTACCAGATACAATGTGAACAATACCGTGACCGGTATGAGTTAACCTAAAAACCGCCAGTACCGCGCACTTGCCACGACAAGTGCAGTAATAGCGGGACCAATAAGAAGAGCTTTGACAAGCGACCAGTACTTGGTAAGTACCAAGACGGCAAGAAAGCCAATATAGCACTACAAACCCTAATGAATTCTGAAACGAAACCTTGGAAAGGCCTAAAGGCCTGACCACTGTACAAAGAATATACCGGTCAGCAAGAGGCTAGACCTGGTAAGAAGCAACCGGCATTGAAATGCCGCAAAGTTTACTTTCAAGACTCAAACTTTTCTTCAAAACATGAAATTTTCCAAAAACCCCCAAAGTTTTAAAACCAAACCAGTGAACCACGATAAGTTATTATAGGACCTTATAAGAGGAGTTGGCAACAGAATACTTCACTTAGGCGTGACCGACACTACAAGTGTACACAAACGAGACATGGAACAACCGCACTCCAAAGGAGCTTGCGGGCCTGACAGACCAGTTATGAGTTAGTCGGGTAAGTGGTAACGTATCAATAAGATACTCCATGTATGTATACAAGTAGAGTACGGTACACGGGAAGTAGCCCACTCCATACTACGGACGAAAGAGCCAATCCAAACCAAGACAGTAGACACCTCGGATGATCGAAGAACACAAGGAAGCTTATCGAGTTAAGGGAGTCTAGAATCCAGTAAGGTCACGGACCTAAGGATAAGGCGTTAATGCGAGAAGCACAGAGTATTAAGTACAGACATTGGATATGTCTTAGGAAATACCTAATAACTGGGTGAATACCAGTGTAAATAATACGACGAATGCCTAAATGAACTTATTAATGTACGATAAACGGGATAGAATTCCCACTTTATACCTCACTGAAGAGAATAATGACCAGACCTAGAAGGTATTTGAAGGTACCAAGGATCTACCCAATAATGGGAGACATTACAACCCTAAACGGGATAGTCAAGGACATAGCCGCAAGGCGAAGTCACAACTGAACATAACCATGAGTTCAAGCCAGTTGTAATGGCAACTCGGTAACACCCAGGAGCAATCCGAGAAGGGCCGGAGTCAACAGCAGTTGAACGAAACATCGTGTTGAGAACACAAATGTTTAAGCAAACACTCGGGTAGAACCCGAAGGGATCCCACATAATACGGGATACCCTAAATTGCCAGAAGGCATGGACTAATATCAAGATGCTTAAGGGCCTTCCATGTATGGAAGTGTGGTGAGACAACCACATCAGGAGCCCAGTAATACCTCCAAACCATTTAATGGTATACGGAGAAAAAGAAACTTGTATAAACGGCCAAATAGAGCATGGCTCAATGCAAGATGGCTTGTAAGCCAGGAAACTCACTACAACTTGTAGATCTAAACGTTGCAAACCTATGCATAAAGGCATAAAAATAATTGAGGAGAATTAACCACTACCTTGGAGTGGGGTTACCACTTGTTATTGTAGGGCCTATGGAGCGGCAATTGCGTGAATCCTCCAGAGAAAGGCTACCACGTAGGCATGAAATGTGAAACCACTAGAGCGGTGTAGTAAAACTTGAGCATGTGTATATTGCCAAGGAGCATATGAACTATAGTAGTGTGTAAAGAGGAACCTTGATAGCAGTACAAAGGAAACCGATAGAGTAATCGGATGAGTAGTGAACACTGTATGAGTACAGTATGAACTGCGGAGTAAGCAGTGCGCAAGCGCGCAGAGAGATTTACAGAATAGCGTATATTATTGAGCCAAGTGAATGGCAAGCCATAGTGTAAATGGCGGGAGTACATGAGCGGAAGCTAAAGTAGTAGCGGATGCCATATAAGCGAATGTTGTAACGAGTAGAACATGGTACGCAGCAAGCGACCGTTGTAAGAGTATAACTAGTTAATGATATGAAGCTGATGAGAAAATGTTGAAAAGGGGACATAATCATTCCTATCCCATGAGAGATTTACTGTCAAGGGTTTACGCTTCTGCACTCTGTATGACTGAGTGTTTTGGTATTGCACTTGTGCGGTGATGATCGAGTGGGAGAGCCAGGAATTGAGAAATGTCAACGAAGCCTGTTGAGTGAGAATCTAGAGAGATAACCGTGCGGCCATTGGCTAAAGATGCACAAAGAACGTGGGCAGTAACCCACAGGGCCCAGGATCGATATGTGGAAAAATGCAGAGTAGTATGAATGAAGAACTCTGGTACAGAACCAAAAAACAAACATAATCCATGAGCCATATTAAACGAGGAAGCACTACATGCTAAGTAGTAGCTTGACCTCAACCGACAATAAGTCGGGAAAAGTAAGCGAATAACCACGAAGGTATACAGAGTTATACAAATAGATTTCCAGAGAGTTGGAGAGAAAATCTATAACTCATCGAATTCGCATACGGTAAGAGATACCAAGCGACGATTGAAATACATTGAGAATACCAAAGAGCGAATTAAGCTCTAGTTATCAGGTCACGCAGCAAAGCTTGTGGACCGTGATTCAGGGTTAAGTATACCTGTCATAAACCCCTTGAAGCCTAGAGGCTAGAACCGAACCCGGTTATGAGTTAATTAACCGTACTGAGTTAAAACACTTCATAGTACTCGAATTAATGAACCAATGTTCAATGATAACATATGGTTGGTTACGCGGGCGTAACCCCTTTTAAGGGGGGTAGGGCGAGAAACCGCTTAGAGTATGTTTTACGTATTGGTGCGTAAACTACTATGTGCATAGCACAAAAAAATTGTTTTGATGATTGGAACTTATGTTACATAAACATATGCACCCATTCATTGTGTAATAATGAGTATGGTGCATGAGAGATGCAAGTAATGAGATGTAATATTATGAAAAGAGGAGTAGAGAAACTCCTGGGAATGAGAATCCCTATAGTATATGTCTAGTGAGATTAGACATGAGTTATGATGAGTATGAATCGGCATGAAACCGATGTGTAACCTAAGAGGGAGTGAGTTCCCTAGGTGATTTTATTTGAGAATGATAGATGAGTGAGTTCCATCCTTTGGAGTTGTATGTTGTGTTTTAAATTGAGCAACAATTTGGTAAAAGAAGCCATAAGTATGGAATACCTAGGTAAAGTAGTGAAGCAATGAGAATGACAAATGACCTAAGTACTAGGAACTAGAGATTAATTGAAACGAATTGTTTCGTGAATATGACTAGAAAGAGTAAAAGATAGAAAACAAAAATGTTTGACTATCTGATTGTTTGAAACTGACGTGGGAGGTGGAACTTGATCTGCTAGCGATCAAGGGAAACCGAACACAAATTGGGGTGGAAGGATAGTTCAACACTGATGCTGATCACATCAGGGTTAGATGATTCCTGAAGCTCCCTATAGTGGTCACAAGTAATCACGCTAAGAAAGATACAGCTACCATAAATCTGATTTGGAGTTGTGTGATGTTTTAAAAAGAATTTTCAAACAGATTTTGAAAAAGAATTTTCTTCAAGTATGAAGATGGAAACGAAAACTGGTTTTGAAACCGCTATCACCCCCGATGGCTGAGCCTTAAGTCTTGATGACCGGTAGAACGGTGGGCGTGTATTAGTTTTGAAACCATTGCACCGTACGTGCGGCGGTCCTAAGTGACCGGTTGGGGCGGTGTCAGTGTGTGATTTTTCCAAAGGCAGCGGGACGGGGAGAGTACCCTGAGATGTTCCTGTGTTGAGTGAGTCAACCAGAGTGCCTGAGGATATGTATATGTGTAACGTTTTGATCAGAACCGAAGGGACCGTGGGCCAGAGAGAGTAAGTGCCCATTTGTCATGAAACGGCCGTGAACCAGAAAGAGTAAGTGTTCAACGTGACCGGTACCTGAGGGATCAGTAGTATATTACTCAATATGGATTCGAGGACTGTAGTGCCTTCTTGTCTTCGGACCGATTCCATGGAGAGAGTAAAAAGAGTATTTTTGATTGCTATACATGCTGTGATATGTGTTGGTATGTGTAGTATGAAATGAGACAGACTTGTGGAGTCTGTAAGGTTATACATGTACTATAACCTTGGCATTGAATGCCTGAGAGTAACCATCTAGATTCACCAACTTTGAGGACAAAGTTCCTAAGGGGGGTAGATTTTAATACCCCGGACTAAAATGGTGATTAAATTACTCTAATATATGATTATTAAAGGCCTAATGGTGCCTAAAGATATTGGTAAAGGAAATAAAACCAAAAGAAAGAGAAAACGCTTGAAAGCGAAAAACGCTAAAATGCGCTTAAATGAGTATAAGAGAGACATGATCTTGAGAGGGTCCGAGATGGATTCCTAAGGCTTAGTTAGGCCTAATAATATACGGGAATGATTCCCGAAGAAAACGGATCCAAACAATGGATTAAACGCTAACGGAGTTTTAAAGCACGTTTTTCGAGAAAACCCGAAACGTGACTTTAAGTGGTCAAATGGACCCGTAAAAATTATAGTTGATTAATAACTATAAATGGGTATTAATGGAAGCTTAATAACCATTAAAAATAAAGAAACGAAAAATCCGAAAAACGGGCCCGGTTAGTGAATAGTGTCAAACCGGGTAAAATAACAAGCGTTTTCTGTCAGAACCGAAAAACGCTCCTGGCTAAAACTAGTGGGGGCCGGTTTTTAGTAGTCCCTCACACTCACACACAAATAAGAAAGAAAGGAAGAAAAAAAAAGAGAGAAGCAAATAGTAAAAAGTGTAAAAGTAATAAGTTACTTTTCTCTTTTCTCTCACCTCATTTTCTTTCTTCTCATTTGAATTCCTCACCTCTCTCATCCGTAGCTCCCCTCCTCCTTCCTCCTTGAGCGATTTTGAGCTGCAACAACAACAACAATGGAGTTCCCTCTTTCTCTTCATGCTCAAGCTTTGTTTAAGCTCCAAACTCAAAAATAACCACATATTTGTGATCCTCTCCTCACCCTCTATCATTCTCTCTTTTCAAAACTCGAAAATGGTGAGTTTCATTTTCGTGGGTGTTGCCCATTTGAGGAGAAAAGCACACCATTAGGTAGCTTGAAGCTCCCTCTTACTATCAAGGTAAAAATATCCATGAAAAAGTCTTGTTTTCTCCATCTTATGCCTTGGCCGATTTTGGTCTCTAATGGAGCCTTGTTTATTCTCTTTTATGAGCATTGTTTCAATCCCTAAAAGCTTGGAGGGAGTTACTCTTTGATTCTTGACCAAAACCCCATCTTAGGGTTTTAAGGTAATCACACATTTTAGAGCTTTAAGCATTTCTAATTGATGAGCTTAAGTGTTTCTACTTGAACTCATCTCTTGCCTTGTATATTGAATGGGAGATGGGCAATTTCTTGGCCTTTGGCGATTTCCAAGCAAGATAAAAGAGAAGAGAAAGAAGAGGAGTGAAAAGAGTAAAGGCTTGTGAAGTAAGGTAAACAAATTTACCTTGGAGCCTAACTTAATGTTTTAGCATTGGGAAGGGAAAAATAAATAAAGGAATGAACCCAAACAT
The DNA here is from genome assembly GCA_023374045.1 of Limonium bicolor. Classification (NCBI taxonomy): domain Eukaryota; kingdom Viridiplantae; phylum Streptophyta; class Magnoliopsida; order Caryophyllales; family Plumbaginaceae; genus Limonium; species Limonium bicolor. The sequence continues at coordinate 30,221,601 of CM041776.1, forward strand.
GTGTGGAAATGTGAATTGTTGAGATGAGGATAATTGTGATGATAATGAGCTTGTATAGAGATGATACAAGAGAGAAAACATTTGTGAAATAAGTGTTCGTTATGTGCTATGCATTTTATGAATTAAGCATTGTGTTGTATTTGTAGAATTGATGAGCATTGGTGAACTTGTATGTGCTGGTAGAACCCATGATGGGTTTGGTTAGTTTAGGTCGAATAATGAGATGAGAAGAGTTTTGGGCAATGCTAGAGAAGTAGCCAAGTTATGGCAAAATTTGTGTAGAAATCTAAGTGGATTAAGTGTTGGTTTGGGTGGTGAATAGCCTAGGAGAGGCTCGGTATGTATGAAGATTGATTGGAGTTAGTAAACCATTTTGGGGATGCTTGTGATAAGTTAGAAGATTGGTGCAAAATCTGTAGAAAAGAAGGTTGTGTAAGTGCCTTAGGAGTTTTTAGAAAACAAAGAAGATTTTAGGCTTTAAGTGAGTCATGGAACTTGGTATGAGGTGTGCATTATCTTGGAAGTTTTTGGAATGGTTAAATGAAGAGAGAGCAAGCAAGTATCAAGAGAGGTTAGAAAATGCACAAGTGTGCATTAGTGCAAAAGGAGAATGCAAATTTGTGATTTTGGGCAAGAATTTGAGTAAGGGTTTAACCCATGATTTGAAGAGTTTTAGAGCATGTTTTTAAGGTGATTAAACATGTGGAAAACTTGTGGAAAGTTTATGGAAAGATTAAGGGTGGTTTAAGGATTGATTTGGAGTGGAAAAATCAAGTTTGGAGCAGGTTTTAGCAGGGTCCGGGACTTGGTCCTTGGACAAAGTCCCGGACCACACCTAAATTAAGGCCGAGATACAAATGCTTGGTTGGTCCGGGACTATCTCCAGGACAAGGTCCCGGACCATGTGTAATTTTCACCCGAGAGTTGTGTTTGCAATTGGTCCGGACTTAGGGTAAGGACCAAGTCCCGGACCACCCCCAGAAACCTACAGAGAGTGTTTTAAGGGGTTTAAATGATGGGGGTTTGAATGTTAATGATGTTATAAAATGTTAAGGCCTTGTTTGGTGACATGTAAAGGCCTTAAGAAGTGTAAGAAAGTGTTAGAAGTGTTTGAGAAGTGAGAACTCAAATGAACAAGAGTGAAAAAGATAACGGGATAACGGGGTAACTACGGGAATAACATTTAATTATGTTCCGTATGATCTTAGTATTAATAATAATGTTTGAAACATTATCAGAGAGTCGTGCGTGACCCGATGGTGAGATGCCACGGTAAAGTAAAAACCCCGGTGAAAGGTATGATTTTCATGCCCCGTATGCTAACCGAGTTACTCTGATTTGTGTGTTTGTGTGCCGGCTTAATCAAGATTAAAGCATGAAAATATCCCTTGTTTGATTATGCATGCATTGTTGTATGTTGAATGAGCTAACATACTTGTATGCCGGTGTGGTCTAACTTAGTGCATAGACCGACTCTTAGTGAGTATTGATTGACTAGAAACCCGTTGAACGGGTAGTCACATAACCAATGGTATTATGCCACACCACAAGCTATCGATTAAAGTATAACGATAACACAAACATATGAACTCCCTAAAATGCGAGGAGATGTACGGGTTGAGTATATACCCGATAACGGTTAGAGAACCTTAGTGAAACAATCCACGAAATAAATATGAGTGGAGAGATAAATGACCTCCATCGAGAGGATTGAAGTTAGTCCAATAATGTAAACATATAAGAAAGGTAAAAGAGACCTAAGGGACTATGTGACTCCCTTGAGATACGGTCGACCTCTTATATGAGGATTTTACCCGGTATAAGAATATCCGAATGTACAAGCATATGATTGTGAGGGTAACACTTAAACCTAAGATTACCCGAATTTAAGTAAAGTTCCCAAAGTCATTAGAAACATCGAGAATGATGCTTCTAGACTAATATACATGATATTACTATAACTCCGAGAGAGTGTATGGGAACGAGAGTAGTCCGAGTAGTCGGACCTAAGTCAAAGAGATAGGAACTAAGAGAGAGTTCCGTGAGCTAGTTGAACCTTTCCACCATGCTAGACCCAGAGTAGGGTCGAAACCGGGGAAGTAAGACTATGCTAGAGAGCCATGAGTTTTGGCTTAAGTATGTAATAAGAGTAACAAGCGTGACGTAGGAGACCTGTGTCTCGAGAATCTACAAGAGCTTGAGTATGAGTAACCCAAGAGTGTGGGTGAGATAATGAGTATAATAACCCGAGAGAAAGGGGTGAGTATATGAATGTGTAACCCGAGAGAATGGGTAAGTATATGAATGAGTAGCCCAAGAGAATGGGTGTGTATACGAATAAGTAACCCGAGAGAGCGGGTGAGGCATTGAATACGTAAATAAGGCATGGTGAGGAATAACCCTCAGTGCCCAAGAGTAACCAGTTACCACTAACAACATTGTTACGTTAGTTAGGAATCGTGTTCCGTGATTGGATGTAGATTCCTTGTGTGATATACATATATATTGTATTGCCATGATGCATGTTGTATGATTAAAATGAACTCCATGTATATCCGACCCAAAGTAGTCGGCGTACCGCGGTTAGCACGCGGTAAATGCGAATTTCATGCGCAGCGTAAGCTGACCCCCTAGGGGGAACGTTTTTAGTGTGCAGGTACTTGAAGCTGACCACCGTTCGAGAGAGTAGGACGGGGACTGCTGTGAGCATGGGTAGTTAGATTGTAATTACTTATGCATTTGAAAGAGGTGTAAGTCCGAGTATGTTATCGGCATCCGTATAATGTAGACTCGGTATAGTAAGGGAGCGAATTGAGTATTGTATATGTATGAGTACTCGGTTGTTCCAGTTCATCAGACCGTTACGGTATGTAAGAAAGGCCTGGTTAGCCACATGGGTGGCTAACGGCGTTGTTTCACCCCTCGTTGTAATTAGAGTTCCGCTGCGTGAGTAGGAGTAATTAGTAACAGTTTAAGAGGTAATGACGAGATTAACGGTTGGGGTGTTACAAGGAAAAACGGATTTACCTACGACAAATTCTGTCGGTAATCCGTAGGTAATCACATTTACCGACGGATTACCGACAAAATATCCCTCAAATCTTCTGTCGGTATTTAATTGGTTGGTAATAACATTACTGACGGAAAATTGATTCCGCCGGTAAATTACTTACGGATTACCTGCGGAAGCCTCAGCGCTCCTTACCGACGGATTACCTATGGAATGATCGGAAGGTAAATTACCTACGGAAAATTCGTCGGCAATCCGATGCCACATCAACTTTACCCATACATTCACATTTCCGTAGGTAATCCGTCGATAAAGTATTACCTACAGAATATTTCCGTTGGTAAACTTTACCTACGGAATTTTATACCAACCATTTTTATTAGACATTGAGTAGGTAATCTGTCAGTATTTTGTATTATATTTTATTTTACATTTATTTAATCATATTTATTTATATTATGATTTATTTTTCATTTAAAAATATTTAAATTATAAAGCTATATTGAAAAAATTATTAATTTCCAATATTTCAAAAATAAAATTATTAAACAATAAAATGTAAAATATTCAATAGGCACAAAACTATATATATTATAAAGCATAGTATTTAGAATATTTAATTTCATAAAACTTAAAATATTTAATACATAATATATATATATATATATATATATATATATATATATATATATATATATCTAACTCATTTTATAAATCCAAAAACTAATATTCAGTATCGTAAATACAACACCCATAAAAACATACTGATAAAACCTAGAAGTTTACAATAATCATACATACACTAAATCAGTTACTCTAAACTATCAGACGTATCACTACCTCCACCCCTAGATTGTTGCAGGTTCCCTCCCGGTGGAACCTGAGCATGTGATGTAGATGGTGAGGCATGAGGTGCAGTCTGTGGTGGAACCCACCATCCTTTGAGCCGGACCCGACCACAATCCCTGAGCCGGACCCGACCACACCCCATGAGGAACTAGTCTGATGAGTACCAAGGGCAGCTGAAGATGGACCCCATGACAGCCCGACCTGATGAGAACTAGAAGCTGGAGGTGGACCCATGGCGTAATGGCTTGCTGAGAACCTAAAGGAGGAAGTGGACCCCACTGTGACCACGGAGCGCTAGCCATCAACTGCGCGAATTGCTATGAAATCAACTCCTGCTGGCGCTTTATCATCTCCTCATCCCGCCTCCTCATCTGTTCCTCCATCTTCTCGTGATACTATTGAATCTCTACTTTCATCTTGGCATCGACCTCCTCCTTATACTGCTAAAATCTTTGCTCATCAAATGTGGATGTCGAGGCAGCAGTGTGGGTATATTGCTCCGGTTAAAATTGCACGACAGAGTCTGCAAGACCATACACTCTTTGCTTCTTCGACTTCCCCTTCACAACTTTGTAAAATGCCTTGTTTACCTCAGCTGGATCAATAGGCTGAGATGTGCCAACTTCATCAGGATTCGCAGTGGCTGACAACTCTTGCTCGATCTCATTCTACATAAGTTATGAATGTTTGTAATTAAACAACGAACACTAATATTCAAAATTATGTGTTTATAAAGCACTAAAATGTACCACCACCGCTTATGCTTTCGCACAACTAAATACCCTTTCTCCACGCTCATTCTTCTTAGTATGAGTATGAAGAAATAGGGTGCATGAAATACCCCAAACCTTGATATGTTGTTAAACATTTAAAATATGGTATGTAAAGGCTAAAAAGTGCCTTAGAAACATCAGAGTACAATTTAAACCATAGTAAAACACAATTAAGCACTAAGACACAGCTTGAGCAAAAACATGTTCTAAGCTTGGAGTGAACTTGGTTAGGACCCAAAGAGCCTACCAAGACTTAATAATATTCAATTATGATTTAATAAGGCTAATTAAGTCCTTAGGAAACTTTGGTAGACAGTTAAACCAAACAAAACACGAATAAATGCCTTAAAGTCAATATGAGCAAAAATGTGTTCTAAGCTTGGGATAAATTTGTATAAGACCTAAAGGTCATATCTATACCTTATAAATATGTTAATTAACATATTAAATCAATTACCAAAGAAAACCAAGCTTGAAAACAAGTTAAAACATAAAATGTGCTTTAAGGAGCCTTAAAGCACATTTTTTAAAAATTGTCTTGTAAATGAGTTTTGAATGGCTAAATGTCCATCATTACTCTTTAATTAACATGTGTACTACTTAGTATCACATTTGGAGGTCTAAATCAATGGGAAATCAAAAATTTCACAAGAATGTGCCTTGTTTTTGTGAATAGTAACTATTATAAGCTAGTTTGTAACATATGATATTATAAGTTATGTTAATGGTCAACAAAGACCAAAACACCTTATTATGATTATGGGGGCCGGTTTTGTAGGGTGAGTCATCACCATTCATAAATCAATTAAAGGAAAGGAAAGTGAGTAAAGTAAAGTACTATTTGCTTTATATGTAAAATATCTTAACAAGTGAACTCTCTCACCTCATTCTCTTCTTCCCTTTCATTTCCCACGGTTTGCCATCTTCTTCCTCCTCTCTCCATCGGTTTGCTACAGCCATATACCATTCTCCATCTTCTTTCACTTGTAACTTATGATTCCATGCTCCAAAATCAATTTCAAGACTACCTTTGTCTTAGTTAGATCAAGCTCTTCATTTCCCTCCTTTCAAATCTTCAAGAACTCAATTTTGGTGCCATGGAGATTCACCATTGAAGGAGCTTGAGCTCACCTTTTTATGCCTTGTTGTTCTCCTTTGCTTCAAGGTAAGGAACTCAAAGAAAATCCATGTTTTTCTCCATGTTTTTATGTTGACCGAAAATCACCATTAATGGTGTAGTTACCTTGCTTTGTTCTAGCTACATTCCAATCAGTCAAGGGCTTGGTGGAGTCCTCTCTTGATACTTATTCAAGCTCTCTTCCAATTCCAAGGTAAAACAATTACCTTAATGTGTTAAGACAATATATGTGCCTAGGGTTTACAATGAGATGAAGCATAATGCTTGAATACTCATTCTATTATTTGTACATTGTTTAGAAGTGGACAAACAACCAAACATCCTTACCGGTTTTACAAGGAAACAAGAAAGAATTTTGTGAGGAAAAAGAGGTAAACAAACTATCTCAATGTAGTTTAAATGCCTTAGGAAAATGAGCTTGATTTGCTTAATAAAATACCTAAGGAGCCAAGGGTGAATGACCTAGTAAAATGCTCTCACGGAAACTATTAAAGGGCATATGTGTTGTTGTATGTAATTACATGTCAAAGGCATTATCTATGTGGGAAATTCAGTGTTTAAGGCTTATGCAATTTAAGGGCCTAAGAGCCATGTTATTTAAGGGCCTAAGTGCTAAGCAATTTAAGTTTATGCACTATTTGTGATGTAGTGTGAATTTGGTGAAGTGTTTGTGTGAGAAAGTTCTTGATGGACTTAGGTGTTCTTGAATGAAGTAAGGTAAAAACCTAAGTGTTTGGATGTGAGAATATACAAGAGAAGATATGGCAAAATTTGGAAAATGTATAAGAAGTTCTAAGTGTTATAAATGAGTTTTGGTGAACTAGGAAGTGTTAAAAATGAACAAGTGCTTGACTAGGGAAGAAAGTATGTATTAAAGTCTTGGAGAAGTTTGTTTAAGGTTTAGGAATGTTGATGTAAAAGGAGGAAATGATGTTTAGGTAGATGTGAAAAAGGAGATTTAGTTAGAAAGAAAAGAGGTTTGAGAGATGATGTTAAGGTGTAGGGAAACACCTTGGTATAGTGGTCATTATAGGTGAAATACCACTTAGAAATCTTAAGGAGGAAACATTCCAAGTGCTAGGAATTTTGTAAGAAATTTGTGAATGATAAGATGGTTTTGGTGTGTGATTTAAGGAGTTTAATACATGGCTAAAGATGGGTTTGAAGTGCCAAATGTGGGTTAGAACATACTAGGGCACTATGAGGTGAAGTTTGGAGTCAAATGGGAATGTAGAAACAAAGGTCTGGAGCCGACCGACCTTGGGACCGGACCTGTAAGGTCGGTCAAGCTCAGTTTACACTACCGGGGAGAGTTTCTGGAATGGACCGACCTTGGGGACCGGACTTGCAAGGTCGGTCGGACTTGTATTTTGGGTACGGATTGAGTCCCTGGAATCGACCGAACTTGGGACCAGACTTGCCAAGTTCGGTCGGGCCTGAGTTTACAAAGGGGAAGAAACTCTCGGGAATAGACCGACCTTGTGGACCGAACTTGCAAGGTCGGTCGGAGTAGAAATTTTGACGGTAATATGTTCTGGAATGGACCGACCTTGTGAAAGGTCGGTCGGTAAGGTCGGTCGGACCAAAAACATTGTTTAAGGTTATGGGATGATGGGGATTATTAAGTAATGATGTTATAAGATTGTTAAGGACATGTTAGTGAGTGATAATGACATATAGTGGGGGAAAAGTTGTATTAAAATGTAAAAGTAAAACGAGTTAAAATGTGAAGTTATTTAACTAAGTTAACGGGGATAAGTTATGAGCATTAGACTTTAAACAACCATGTTACCCGATGTTAATAAAAGTAAATGTAATGTTATCAGTTGTTCGAGAATTGCTCGAGGAACATAAGTGGACATGATAAAGTGGACTCCGGTGACAGGTATGGTTTTCTTGCAACCTGTGTCCTACCGGATTACACCGGCTTGTATGCCAATGTGTTTTTCTGTATGTTTGCCACGTTGTAAGATAAAACATGTAATGAGTCTACAGTAATTCATATATGTGACGTGTCTAGTTCCGATACCATTTAACCTCGGAAGTGTTAACCTTAGTTAACTAAGTCTAGGATCACATAAGAGTTCGGTATTCGGATTTAACGACCCGAACCATGGGACGTTCTAACCACGGCTATGCGTGTGTTAATTGTGTGATATGTGTATGTGAATGTAGGGATTTCCCTTGTATGTTTAACCCAGTTGTAATACTGTATGGTGTGTAGATGTGATAGACTCCATGGTGGGGTTCTAACTAACATCTAAAAGTAAGTATGTACTAACAGTGGTGAGGAATCCGGTTAGGCCGGTCGCGCGTTGTTTGGGAGTGGGTATCCTTCTTAGCCTTACCCTTCTCTCTGTTATGGTTGTTTCCGTCACTGTTTATGATCTCCCATTAGCTTACTCCAAAGCTTAGCTATTCTGACTTATGATCGGTTTAGGGGGAACATGTGTTTATGTGGTGTATTCGGGTCACCATATCCGAACCATCTTAACCTAAGTTACTCGTCCAACTATTAGGACGGTAATGAGTGCTGTATAACGAGTTTATCATGAGGGTGACATCATTCTCTAGGCTCACCAGTGAATTAACTATGTTTGGGTCGGTTCCTAAGAGAATCACTCCCGTTATGATATGTGTTGTTGTTGTAATGCAATTTCTATTGCGATGTTGTTATGTGCACGTTGTAACGTGAAAGGTGTTGTTATGTAGTGTATGTTATATGTTGTAAAATGTGGAGAATGTGGATCATGGAAATGAATCCCTGTTTGTGATAAAAGGCGTTTAAGGATAACCCGATTAATGGGTAAGTGTCGTCTATTAAGGAAGTAGCTCCATTAGAGGAGAAACACTCTAGGGGTAACGAATACCATGAGTGACTTATGAAGTAAGGATGTGCTAACTGTTTGTTGAGCCCATTGAGGCAGAATGTTATGTGTTGTGTGTTTAAGTTCACATGCATGATTCAAATAAAATCAATCGCATGCTAAGACGACAATTAGTTGTGCGTGGCCCGGTAGCATGCGGGCTGCGGGATTACCATACCAGCAAAGGTGCTGAGCCCCTTGGGGGCCACCCTTTCTCTTCTTTTCCTATTTCAGGTACAAGGAGCTGGAAGCCGTTCGAGAGTAGGACGGGGTAGTCGTTTGTGCATGGGTAATCATTTAAGTTGTACATATACAGTAGGTGTCGTAAGACCGAAATTGTTATCGGCACTAGTTTGTGAATACTCGGTACAGTTGGAAGGTGTATGTTGTTTCTATTGTTAACGGAAGGGTCAGTAATGTGTAGACGCTCGGGAATCTAGTCCATCAGACCGTACAATGTATATGTAATAGCCTTGTTAGCCACGAGGGTGGTTAACGGCGTGTAACACCAACAAGTTAAGTAATGTGAAGAAGTATATTTTCCGCTGCAGACTGTTGTTATGTGTTTGTTGTTGGATGGGGTGTTACAAAAAGTGGTATCAGAGTGAAGTATCGCTTTGATGACTGAATTACCGAGCTTAGGAAGTACCGAGTTAGGATTTAAGTACTTTGGGTTAAGGGTTGAGTGATAGCGTGAGATACGCTAGATAGGAATTACCAGTGTGTACTGGAAACCTACAATATCCATCCCACCCTCCACAATCCCTGTTTTATAACTTGGGAAAGAACGCCAGAGGATGAAAGTCCTCTCTTACTCGGGAATACCCGATCTGGCTGTTATTACATACCTCTAAAGGTACGGAGAACCTGTCATACGGTAGATCCCGAAAACTGGGAATCCTGGAGACGGTTCCCATCATGTAATAGCGAAGAATGAAGAATTTGTGTATAAGGGAATAGAATTTCCGGCAACCTGGGTCGACATGCTGAGCAGTCGAGTACAACCAGCTTGTACGCACCGACCGTGCAACAGGCAGGAAGTGGATTAATGAAACCCGAGATGAGTGTCTACGGGACCACAGTTGTTAAATGATACACCGACAGATACCAACCGACAAAGGAACTAAACGTAGTGCCCAAAAAGAGTGCAGACGTTATAAATGAGTGGTTAGAACAGGTGTGTATTAACATAAAAGAAAGAAATTAAAACCCAAAAATAACGTCGGGCTGCAAATAAATCCCGGTCGCAGTAGTATAGTGAAAATGTAAGCAACCGGATGTCGAACCGTGGGACTAATGTACATATAATAGTACCTAAGCGTGTCACAAGAGGGGGGTGGATTAATTGACTTGTAAAAAAAAAAAGAAAAGATAAAATAAACTAAGTTGACAGATAAATAAAATGGAACTCTGGGTCAGGTTAATATAATCTGCATAATTAAGCTATCTCTACTGGTTTAATAATTTGGCAAGGTTCCTGTAATTATCTTAAGGACTAAGTCATAGCCTCATAAGAACTCGTTCACCTGTAATGCAAGGTTCTAATCAAGGTTCAAGCAAAAGCCTGCGAACGGCAGAGGAGTATTGAGGAATTACATTTGCAACTGAATACTAACTTATTAAATCATAACAAGTTTCCTCCAGTTTTACGCCTTAATTAACCTGTCTATTTATCACCTGGTCTGATCAAAATAGACTTAGTAGAGCAATTTAATAAATTCGCGAGATCTATTAAAAAGGCGAGATGACTTTTAAAACGTAACAAACTGTATATAAATAAACCAGTAGAAATATTGCATAATTAATACAGATACATAATAACTATTCCCAGAGTAAACGTAAACTAGCCTAACATATTAAATAGATAGATAGAGACGAGAGTAATAGAAATCATCCGTAATCACTCCGTCTCACTCTGCTATTTTGTGTACGTAGGGCTAGAGGTGAATTTGTGGAATGTAAAATAAATAAAATGGAGAATACGGGAGAAGAGAAATGGGATGAATGTGTGAAGTGGTGAAGTTGGGTCGTGGATGGATTGAATGATTTTTTGAGCAGAAGCTCGTGGCTTTTATAGAAGAAAGAAGAAGAAAGGAAGATAGACAGACGCGTGAGCAAGCTGGAAATGATTGAGCTCATTGATTGCAGGGGACAGGCTCACGCGTGAGAGGGAATTAAGGTAGCGCCGCACGGAGTAGATAGATAAGCAGTGGACGAGTTGCAGCGGCGAGTTGCAGACAGTCGGTCGATGAAGATAAGCTCGACATTTATACACGACCGCCTGATAACATGCGGTCTCCTCTCTGCTGTCCGCCCATTTAGAGGCGGTCTTGTGTTCCTTGTCCGCCTCCTTGACCGCCCATTAAGAGGCGGTTGCCTCCTTCTCGTCCGCCCGGCGGTTTGTATCTCACGTCCGCCAGTTTATGGGGCGGTTGCCCCACTGCAACCATGCTTGCGTGACCTTGTTTAATCCTCTATATAATATATGTGTGTATTTGGTATTTTTCCTACATTTTAACACATATAAATACATCAGTTAATATAACAACATAATTATAGGAAAAACCCAAGATAAGTGAGAAACATTACTAAAAATACTACAATTTATAAGGTGATTAAACCCTAATAAGTCTATATGTTTTGCACTTATCAAACTTCCTCACACTTGACTTTTGCTTGTCCTCAAGCAAATAAGGAATATAATTATCTCTAAGCCATAATATTAAAACAAGATTAAATAAGTGTAGAAGGGAATTTAGACAAAGTGACAATTGAAAGAATAATTCTGCTCTTAGAAGTAGGTTTTATAAACAGTGAAGAAGAATAATTTAATAAAAGCATAGAAAAACTAGACTGCAGAAAACAAGTTAGATTACCTGGGATTTTCAACCAATTTCAATTCTCTAACCCGGGATGACAAGGGGTGTGAAGTAATGCCTTATTCCGCAATACCTTTCAACACCACGTACTCATGTTCATAAATTCGAATTGCAAATTTTGTTTTTTTCATCTTCTTTTTTTTGAATGCAAAAATTGAATATACAAAACACACAAAATTTTTTAAATTGCATTATTTTTCTGTACCCCAGACTTTTCTCTCTATCTTGTAGCGGTGTTGGGTCTTCTATCCCAGATCACGAGACCTTAGGTAGATAGGTGTTAAAGCACCCCAAAGAACTTAATAACCGGATAGACGAGGCCCGTTTTGGTTAGAAGAATTCATAAACAGCGGAGTACCTTGTCTTTATCCTTTTCTTTCCTTGACTTTCCACATATTTCCATAATCCCAAGCTAAACTAAATTGGTTTCTACAATTAGCAGATCTATCATATTTTAAGTAAAAATAGAGTATTTTGAAGGAAAATAATTTTATACAAACTCCTTAAAATAAAACAATCTTTCAGTTGTCACTTGACATAATTTCAGACACTTCTACAATTATTTTACCTCATTTTTTCATTTCATTTTTTTATAGGCAGTTTAGAGTAGCAAAAAGCGAGTGTGGCATTTATCGAACAACTGTCATATTTTCAGGGAAAGGTCTTTCCTTCCTCACACTTAAGAGGAGCAATGTCCTCATTGTTCAGAATTAAATTCAAGAAAAGGACCTTTCAAAATATGACAGACTCATAAAGGATTAAATATAGGTTGAACAAGATTATAATAAAGGAAGAACTGAAACTCCCCTTGTATCGTAGATTGAGGAAGGTATCCTTCCTCACACTTAAAGCTTTGGTAGGGGTGAGACGTTCCTCACACTTAAGTTCAGCCGTCGAAATGTGTAAGATGTTCCTGTAATAATATTCTAACAGCCAGAAGAACTCAAGTTAATTCTCCTCGTTCTCTCTCCTTTCTTTTCTTTATTTATAAAAAACATATATAGGAACAATTATGGAACACAAAATATAAAACAAAAATAGTAGGAAAATAAAATGTAACCACTGGGTTGCCTCCCAGTAAGCTGCCCTTATTTATAGTCTTTGGCTAGACTCCTGCTTCGTTATCCTGGATCAAACAAAACGTTACCTCGGCATATAAAATAAGAAAATTAATACTCCACAAAATCTGTGTTTGAGGAGGTACTGCCGGGAACGTAGTTCTACAGAAGACCCGGTGGAGATGGTTTTTCTTCCTCAAATTGGAGGATGTAAACATCCTCTTGTAGGTGAGGCTCGTAGAAAGAACGCTCGTTATCATCTTCAGAGAAAATTAATTCTTGAAAGTGAATGGCGTTTTGTTTGGATATTTTGGTGGGAGGTGATGTGGCAATTCCTTCTTTATTTTCGAGGATGTAAATATCCTCATTGTCTGGGTATATTATAGAGAAGGATGGAAAATAGCGGTAATTGATTTGACAGGGAGGGGTCTCTATGAGTGGCTCGTTGTAGTGGGGTGTTCTACCTCTTGAACATGTTTCGCTCATTGATTGCTCAGTAGTTGAGCGATTCTCTCCAGGTAGTCTGGTTGATCTTCTAACCAGAGTTGCTCTTGATATGAGACAATCCTCATAATCATGAGCTCCCCACATACGGAGCAGTATAAATCCTGCCAAAATTCAAACGCTTCTTCCATTTGCCGTGTACAGATAATTTTTTTTTGTGTTTTTCTGTATAAAACAAAACTACTGAAAAAAGATTGAAAATAAAATGATTAGAAACAAACATAATATAAACAAAATATAAAAGATAATAAATAAACAACAAACAAAAAAAATAATAAACAAATATTCTAATAATACAAGTGAATAATCCGGGGCTTAGGGACTAGAATAAACTAGTCCCCGCAACGGCGCCATTTTGCAGACGTTATAAATGAGTGGTTAGAACAGGTGTAATTAACATAAAAGAAAGAAATTAAAACCCAAAAAACGTCGGGCTGCAAATAAATCCCGGTCGCAGTAGTATAGTGAAAATGTAAGCAACCGGATGTCGAACCGTGGGACTAATGTACATATAATAGTACCTAAGCGTGTCACAAGAGGGGGGTGGATTAATTGACTTGTAAAATAAAAAAAAGAAAAGATAAAAAAACTAAGTTGACAGATAAATAAAATGGAACTCTGGGTCAGGTTAATATAATCTGCATAATTAAGCTATCTCTACTGGTTTAATAATTTGGCAAGGTTCCTGTAATTATCTTAAGGACTAAGTCATAGCCTCATAAGAACTCGTTCACCTGTAATGCAAGGTTCTAATCAAGGTTCAAGCAAAAGCCTGCGAACAGAGGAGTATTGAGGAATTACATTTGCAACTGAATACTAACTTATTAAATCATAACAAGTTTCCTCCAGTTTTACGCCTTAATTAACCTGTCTATTTATCACCTGGTCTGATCAAAATAGACTTAGTAGAGCAATTTAATAAATTCGCGAGATCTATTAAAAAGGCGAGATGACTTTTAAAACGTAACAAACTGTATATAAATAAAAGTAGAAATATTGCATAATTAATACAGATACATAATAACTATTCCCAGAGTAAACGTAAACTAGCCTAACATATTAAATAGATAGATAGAGACGAGAGTAATAGAAATCATCCGTAATCACTCCGTCTCACTCTGCTATTTTGTGTACGTAGGGCTAGAGTGAATTTGTGGAATGTAAAATAAATAAAATGGAGAATACGGGAGAAGAGAAATGGGATGAATGTGAAGTGGTGTGAAGTTGGGTCGTGGATGGATTGAATGATTTTTTGAGCAGAAGCTCGTGGCTTTTATAGAAGAAAAGAAGAAGAAAGGAAGATAGACAGACGCGTGAGCAAGCTGGAAATGATTGAGCTCATTGATTGCAGGGGACAGGCTCACGCGTGAGAGGGAATTAAGGTAGCGCCGCACGGAGTAGATAGATAAGGCAGTGGACGAGTTGCAGCGGCGAGTTGCAGACAGTCGGTCGATGAAGATAAGCTCGACATTTATACACGACCGCCTGATAACATGCGGTCTCCTCTCTGCTGTCCGCCCATTTAGAGGCGGTCTTGTGTTCCTTGTCCGCCTCCTTGACCGCCCATTAAGAGGCGGTTGCCTCCTTCTCGTCCGCCCGGCGGTTTGTATCTCACGTCCGCCAGTTTATGGGGCGGTTGCCCCACTGCAACCATGCTTGCGTGACCTTGTTTAATCCTCTATATAATATATGTGTGTATTTGGTATTTTTCCTACATTTTAACACATATAAACATCAGTTAATATAACAACATAATTATAGGAAAAACCCAAGATAAGTGAGAAACATTACTAAAAATACTACAATTTATAAGGTGATTAAACCCTAATAAGTCTATATGTTTTGCACTTATCAAAGAGACAAGCCTCAGTGACCACGACAAATGCGTGGAACGGGCTACGAAGAGGATACAATACTAAGTAAGAAAAGGGGGTCTCCCAGAATGGGAAACACCCTAGCTAATGATTATCATGTGAATATAGTGAGAAGTTGAAGTTACCCAGAGGGTTATTGTCAAGACTGTAAGGTCGAGTAAGGGCCAACAAGGCCACTGATAATAGTGCGGGTAAGAACAATACCGCAACCGGTGTGTGTGATTAACCGATAGCCAGTTAGCATGGCGCACTTGCCATGGCAAGTGCTGCTATAACAGGGCTGTTCGGGGAAGTTTTAACAAATACAAAGTACTTAGTAAAGTACCACGAAGTTAAGTGTGATCATTATAACCATGGAAGGGCTTAACAGCTGACCTTTGTAATTGGAAGTACACCAGTCAGCAAGAAGCTAGATTTGGTTAAGGCAAGAAGGCATTGTAAAACCATGAGAATTTTTCTTTCAACCCAGATTTATTCAAACTCTTTTCTTTTCAAAACCAAATTTTCTTTCAAACCAATACTTCTTTCTAACCTTCTTCTAAACCAAACCAGTAAAACCAAGGGCAGTTGATAAAGATACAACAGTGGATAAACTTTCCCTCGATTAAGTTCGGGAAGCACAGGGTGCATATTGTCACAGGACATATAAGGGGAGCTGACAACAGAATACTTCACCTAGGCGTGTGACGGACACTACGAGTGTACCAACTGTAATGTGGGACGACCGCACTCCGATAGGAGCTTGTGGGCCTGACAGACCTATTTATGGGTTAGTTGGGCAAGTAGCAATGTATCAGTAGGGTACCCCACATATGTATACAAGTAGAGTCCGGAACACGGGAAGTAGTCGACTCCATACTACGGTCAGCAGTATAAGTCAAACAGGAGCTAAGGATTACCATGAATGGTTGAAGTAAAGGAACCTAGTTAAGTTAACGAGACCAAAGGAATTAGTGAATTCATTTCAAGGAAATGTTTAAGAGTCAGGAGGTGCGAAGTGCACTAACTGTTATGTAAAGACATCACATATGTCTTAAGAATCCCGAGGTGTAAACATGATAGCTGGATTGGTGAACCAGCCTGTGCATGGCAAGGCAGATGCCTAATGTGGACACATTAGTGTGCAATGAACGGGATAAGACTCCCAGAAGGGGTACCTACACTACCAGGAAATGTTGATCTTCACAGAAGAAGATAATAAGCCAGTTAAGAACGCAAACAGCGTGGCTAACTGAGTATACCAATAAGCGCGAACCAGATGTAAGGCATAACTTAGCAACACCCAGGAGCAATCCTTGAAGGGTGTTCACAATCAACGATAATTGTATGAAACGAAATGACATGATAGAAGCATAAGGGTTGAAACTAACACCCAGTTTAGACATAAGTTGTCAGGAGACGGACTGACAATCCTAAGGGGCATCCCATGAAAGGAAAGGAATGCAACGACCTTGTCATGGAGCTCAATATAATATCCAAACCATGTAATGTTGTACAGAGAAGTACATGTGTGTGAACCGTCCACAATGGACAGAGCTCGAAGCAGTAAAGCTCTTAAGCCACAAATAAAATGTGTTATGTAAATTAGATTGATTGCAGAAGTTTATGTTATATAAGTGAATAGAGTGGAGAACGAACCACTGCATTAAGAGTGGGGATACCTCTCGATATTGTGAGACCGCAGGAGCGGTAGTTATGTGAATCAAGCTCAAGAAATATGTTAAGGATGGAGGATATCATTATTGAAAGAGAGCAGTTAGTTTAGTACCATGTGAAACACCCAGCTGAATAACGGCAGCTTGTAACTCGAGTGAGCTACGCTCAAGGAGCATTCAGTAGTCATCCAAAGGAATGACGAACCAAAATACGAGTGATGTAAGTATATGTGTGGAAGTTAATGTGACAGTAAATACCATATAAGTTGGTGTTATACAATAAGTAAGAGCACGGTACGCAGCAAGCGACCGTTGTATAAGTGTTGTTAAATAATGATATGGCAGATAAGAGCAGTTATGAATTAAATTCAGTGGTGATGCAAGGTAAGTGATGATAAACAAACTAGGCAGTAAGCCAGTAGCCAGTATTACGAGATCAGAATCTCAATGAAACACAGTGTGGATTCCGTTGCGAATCGCATGAGAGATTTACTGTCAAGAGTTTACGCCTCTGCACTCTGTATGACTGAGTGTTTTGGTATTGCATTTGAACAGTAATGATCGAGTGCGATGGAAAGGGTTTTGGGAAATGTTAATTGTGGTGGAAACAGAAAACGGCTTATAACGCCATAGTGATTGATGCATAGGGAAATGCAAAGACATACCATGAAAGGGTACTTGTACAGAACCAAATGTGGAGGCATGATTAACAGTAAGTGACTACAGTAGCACTAACTGCCAAATATCGGTATGGAATATACCCCAAATGTTGGAAATAGCTGAGAGAGCACTACACACTAGGTAGTAGCTCAATCTCAACCGACAGTAAGTCGGAAGGGAACAAGTCAATCATTGTGAAATACGTAGCAGTTTATGCAGTAGTTATTAGAGAAGTGGATGGAAGTTTTGTAATCCACCGAGTTCGCTAACGGTAAGGGATACCACGCGTCGGTTGAGAAACCATTGTTACCAAGATGAAGGTGATAAATGGGAGGTGAACAATACGGTAACAATAACGAGTGGGGCAACTTGAGCCCTACAGTTATTAGAGTTTCGCAGCAGAAACTAGTGAGCCAGTAATTCAAATGTTGAATGTGCATGGTGAATACGAGTGAATGGCTAATTATTAACGCCTAAAAGCCTCACAGGCCAGAACCGAAACCAGTTAAGAGTTAAAGCAAACTCCAATGAGAATTCTTGGTTTAGGAACTAAACCGCTAATATGGTTAAGATCCTCTAATCAGAATCCATTGTGTAATAGACCGCGTAGAAGTTAAAGCACTTCACGACGGTAGAACATTTTAAGCCAATGTTCAGTGACTGATTACGTGGGCGTAATCCCTTTTAAGGGGGGTAGAGCGCAAAACCACTTAGTGTGTATTACCGTACAAGTGTACGTGACTTATGGTGTGCATAGCACAAATAATTTGTTGTGATGATTGGTGTGTGTGTTACGTAAACATACGCATTCATTCATGGTTTAATTGTGGTAATTGCGCACGGAAGATGCGAATACCATTGTGATAAGTGTGTGTATTTGTTAACAGTTGTGTGTGATAGTACAAGCGTGGGGAGTAGAGAAACTCCCGGGGAACTAAAACCCCGACATGATATGTTTACATGACACTAAATGTGAAACGGTGTGTTGTATTTTGATAAAATATATGTGTATATATACTATATAGTGATTCATGAAAGGGTATGAAACCGACATAGAACCTAGCGAGAATAAGATTCCCTAGGCAACAGGATTAAGGTGAATGGAGGTAACTGATAGACGGAGTTCTATCCCTTGGAGATGTTATGATCATGATTAGAATGATTAAAAAGATAGAAAATTGGAAATGAGTGATTTATTTGATGCTTGAAAATGAAGTGGGAAGTGGAACTTGATTTGCATGCGATCAAGGGAAGCCGAACACAAATTGGGGTGGAAGGATAGTTCGACACTGATGCTGATCACATTAGGGTTGAATGATTCTTGAAGCTCCCCTTAAGTGGTCACAATTAACCACGCTAAGAAAAGAAGCGAAGAGCATAAGTTGGACTTGGAGTTGTGTTGTGTTTTCAAAAGGATTTTCAATTGGTGTTTTCAAACAATCGATTAATATTTTGAATAAAGGATTCTCTTATACTTAACCTAGTAAAGAATATTTTTGTAGTACTTGCTCACGAGCTGAGGACGCATGAGCCTTTGTCTTCGGACCGGTGACATGAGAAGTATATATGTTAAAAATTAAGTGAATGTTTTGATCTCCCAAAGGAACGGGGACCAGAAGGTGTCCATCGCGACCGGGTTCTGCGGGATCACAGTGTATATAAAGGATATTTTTGATTGTTATACATGCTATGACATGTTGTGTGGTATGTGTAATAAATATTATCTTGACCTTGAGTTCCAAAAGTGTATGTTATCAAGACCTATGAGTCTAAATGTTGTTGTGTTACATAGACCTACGTGTCTAAAGGCTGTTATGTTATCAAGACCTATGTGTCTAAATGTTGTTATGTTACCCAAGACCAGAGAGTCTAAGGGTTGTTATGTATGTGCAAATATTGTTAAGATACCCGGACCATTGAGTCCGAGGTTATCATGTGAGTATGTTATGTTATGTATGGATGTGAATGTGTTACCCGGACCATTAAGTCCGAGGTTGTGACGTAAAGTATGTTTGGTTATGGAAGTTTATCTCCAAGTGATTCCTGTGTTCTAATCTAATGATGTGTGGGAAGTGTGAACTTCGAGGACGAAGTTCTTTTAAGGGGGGTAGATTGAAATACCCCAAACCTTGATATGTTGTTAAACATTTAAACTATGGTATGTAAAGGCTAAAAAGTGCCTTAGAAACATCAGAGTACAATTTAAACCATAGTAAAACACAATTAAGCACTAAGACACAGCTTGAGCAAAAACATGTTCTAAGCTTGGAGTGAACTTGGTTAGGACCCAAAGAGCCTACCAAGACTTAATAATATTCAATTATGATTTAATAAGGCTAATTAAGTCCTTAGGAAACTTTGGTAGACAGTTAAACCAAACAAAACACGAATAAATGCCTTAAAGTCAATATGGGCAAAAATGTGTTCTAAGCTTGGGATAAATTTGTATAAGACCTAAAGGTCATATCTATACCTTATAAATATGTTAATGAACATATTAAATCAATTACCAAAGAAAACCAAGCATGAAAACAAGTTAAAACACAAAATGTGCTTTAAGGAGCCTTAAAGCACATTTTTGAAAAATTGTCTTGTAAATGAGTTTTGAATGGCTAAATGTCCATCATTACTCTTTAATTAACATGTGTACTACTTAGTATCACATTTGGAGGTCTAAATCAATGGGAAATCAAAAATTTCACAAGAATGTGCCTTGTTTTTGTGAATAGTAACTATTATAAGCTAGTTTGTAACATATGATATTATAAGTTATGTTAATGGTCAACAAAGACCAAAACACCCTTATTATGATTATGGGGGCCGGTTTTTGTAGGGTGAGTCATCACCATTCATAAATCAATTAAAGGAAAGGAAAGTGAGTAAAGTAAAGTACTATTTGCTTTATATGTAAAATATCTTAACAAAGTGAACTCTCTCACCTCATTCTCTTCTTCCCTTTCATTTCCCACGGTTTGCCATCTTCTTCCTCCTCTCTCCATCGGTTTGCTACAGCCATATACCATTCTCCATCTTCTTTCACTTGTAACTTATGATTCCATGCTCCAAAATCAATTTCAAGACTACCTTTGTCTTAGTTAGATCAAGCTCTTCATTTCCCTCCTTTCAAATCTTCAAGAACTCAATTTCGGTGCCATGGAGATTCACCATTGAAGGAGCTTGAGCTCACCTTTTTATGCCTTGTTGTTCTCCTTTGCTTCAAGGTAAGGAAACTCAAAGAAAATCCATGTTTTCTCCATGTTTTTATGTTGACCGAAAATCACCATTAATGGTGTAGTTACCTTGCTTTGTTCTAGCTACATTCCAATCAGTCAAGGGCTTGGTGGAGTCCTCTCTTGATACTTATTCAAGCTCTCTTCCAATTCCAAGGTAAAACAATTACCTTAATGTGTTAAGACAATATATGTGCCTAGGGTTTACAATGAGATGAAGCATAATGCTTGAATACTCATTCTATTATTTGTACATTGTTTAGAAGTGGACAAACAACCAAACATCCTTACCGGTTTTACAAGGAAACAAGAAAGAAGTTTGTGAGGAAAAAGAGGTAAACAAACTATCTCAATGTAGTTTAAATGCCTTAGGAAAATGAGCTTGATTTGCTTAATAAAATACCTAAGGAGCCAAGGGTGAATGACCTAGTAAAATGCTCTCAAGGAAACTATTAAAGGGCATATGTGTTGTTGTATGTAATTACAGGTCAAAGGCATTATCTATGTGGGAAATTCAGTGTTTAAGGCTTATGCAATTTAAGGGCCTAAGAGCCATGTTATTTAAGGGCCTAAGTGCCAAGCAATTTAAGTTTATGCACTATATTGTGATGTAGTGTGAATTTGGTGAAGTGTTGTGTGTGAGAAAGTTCTTGATGGACTTAGGTGTTCTTGAATGAAGTAAGGTAAAAACCTAAGTGTTTGGATGTGAGAATATACAAGAGAAGATATGGCAAAATTTGGAAAATGTATAAGAAGTTCTAAGTGTTATAAATGAGTTTTGGTGAACTAGGAAGTGTTAAAAATGAACAAGTGCTTGACTAGGGAAGAAAGTATGTATTAAAGTCTTGGAGAAGTTTGTTTAAGGTTTAGGAATGTTGATGTAAAAGGAGGAAATGATGTTTAGGTAGATGTGAAAAAGGAGATTTAGTTAGAAAGAAAAGAGGTTTGAGAGATGATGTTAAGGTGTAGGGGAAACACCTTGGTATAGTGGTCATTATAGGTGAAATACCACTTAGAAATCTTAAGGAGGAAACATTCCAAGTGCTAGGAATTTTGTAAGAAATTTGTGAATGATAAGATGGTTTTGGTGTGTGATTTAAGGAGTTTAATACATGGCTAAAGATGGGTTTGAAGTGCCAAATGTGGTTAGAACATACTAGGGCACTATGAGGTGAAGTTTGGAGTCAAATGGGAATGTAGAAACAAAGGTCTGGAGCCGACCGACCTTGGGACCGGACCTGTAAGGTCGGTCGAGCTCAGTTTACACTACCGGGGAGAGTTTCTGGAATGGACCGACCTTGGGGACCGGACTTGCAAGGTCGGTCGGACTTGTATTTCGGGTACGGATTGAGTCCCTGGAATCGACCGAACTTGGGACCGGACTTGCCAGGTCGGTCGGAGTAGAAATTTTGATGGTAATATGTTCTGGAATGGACCGACCTTGTGAAAGGTCGGTCGGTAAGGTCGGTCGGACCAAAAACATTGTTTAAGGTTATGGGATGATGGGGATTATTAAGTAATGATGTTATAAGATTGTTAAGGACATGTTAAGTGAGTGATAATGGCAATATAGTGGGGGAAAAGTTGTATTAAAATGTAAAAGTAAAACAAGTTAAAATGTGAAGTTATTTAACTAAGTTAACGGGGATAAGTTATGAGCATTAGACTTTAAACAACCATGTTACCCCGATGTTAATAAAAGTAAATGTAATGTTATCAGTTGTTCGAGAATTGCTCGAGGAACATAAGTGGACATGATAAAGTGGACTCCGGTGACAGGTATGGTTTTCTTGCAACCTGTGTCCTACCGGATTACACCGGCTTGTATGCCAATGTGTTTTTCTGTATGTTTGCCACGTTGTAAGATAAAACATGTAATGAGTCTACAGTAATTCATATATGTGACGTGTCTAGTTCCGATACCATTTAACCTCGGAAGTGTTAACCTTAGTTAACTGAGTCTAGGATCACATAAGAGTTCGGTATTCGGATTTAACGACCCGAACCATGGGACGTTCTAACCACGGCTATGCGTGTGTTAATTGTGTGATATGTGTATGTGAATGTAGGGATCTCCCTTGTATGTTTAACCCAGTTGTAATACTGTATGGTGTGTAGATGTGATAGACTCCATGGTGGGGTTCTAACTAACATCTAAAAGTAAGTATGTACTAACAGTGGTGAGGAATCCGGTTAGGCCGGTCGCGCGTTGTTTGGGAGTGGGTATCCTTCTTAGCCTTACTCTTCTCTCTGTTATGGTTGTTTCCCTCACGGGTTATGATCTCCCATTAGCTTACTCCAAAGCTTAGCTATTCTGACTTATGATCGGTTTAGGGGGAACATGTGTTTATGTGGTGTATTCGGGTCACCATATCCGAACCATCTTAACCTAAGTTACTCGTCCAACTATTAGGACGGTAATGAGTGCTGTATAACGAGTTTATCATGAGGGTGACATCATTCTCTAGGCTCACCAGTGAATTAACTATGTTTGGGTCGGTTCCTAAGAGAATCACTCCCGTTATGATATGTGTTGTTGTTGTAATGCAATTTCTATTGCGATGTTGTTATGTGCACGTTGTAACGTGAAAGGTGTTGTTATATAGTGTATGTTATATGTTGTAAAATGTGGAGAATGTGGATCATGGAAATGAATCCCAGTTTGTGATAAAAGGCGTTTAAGGATAACCCGATTAATGGGTAAGTGTCGTCTATTAAGGAAGTAGCTCCATTAGAGGAGAAACACTTAGGGGTAATTGAATACCATGAGTGACTTATCAAGTAAGGATGTGCTAACTGTTTGTTGAGCCCATTGAGACAGAATGTTATGTGTTGTGTGTTTAAGTTCACATGCATGATTAAATAAAATCAATCGCATGCTAAGACGACAATTAGTTGTGCGTGGCCCGGTAGCATGCGGGGCTGCGGGATTACCATACCAGCAAAGGTGCTGAGCCCCTTGGGGGCCACCCTTCTCTTCTTTTCCTATTTAGGTACAAGGAGTTGGAAGCCGTTCGAGAGTAGGACGGGGTAGTCGTTTGTGCATGGGTAATCATTTAAGTTGTACATATACAGTAGGTGTCGTAAGACCGAAATTGTTATCGGCACTAGTTTGTGAATACTCGGTACAATTGGAAGGTGTATGTTGTTTCTATTGTTAACGGAAGGGTCAGTAATGTGTAGACGTTCGGGAATCTAGTCCATCAGACCGGTACAATGTATATGTAATAGCCTTGTTAGCCACGAGGGTGGTTAACGGCGTGTAACACCAACAAGTTAAGTAATGTGAAGAAGTATATTTTCCGCTGCAGACTGTTGTTATGTGTTTGTTGTTGGATGGGGCGTTACAGTGTATGCAGCCACTGGTGCACCTTTCTCTTTTTCCTTTAGTAGTAAAACACATACAATAAAGTATTAATAAACAGTGCATCAAAGATGTTAATATTGAATCTTGCCAACAACGGTGAAGATGAAATACAAAAAAATACAAATAGAAATCTGATATTGCACTAGCTACACATAGGTTCAAACTAAAAACACACATAGGCAAACAACAACAACATTTCACTAAATAAACAGCATTATGTATCAACAAATAAACACAATTCAGTTTACTCATCCTGCACCAAAAATACAACATAAGATATCAAATTAGACGTTTTTATAAGACAAATACTCTACTAGATATTAGCTAGATTGGTCGCCACTGGTTATTTATATGAAGAAAAAGATCCTTAATCTCTCATCTCATTAAAGATATTGCTAAATAACAATTAAGACATCACTGTTTAATACAATCTTCTAACACAGTGCTATCTTCATCAGCCCCAAATCTGAATGAGATGGACAAGATCAACTAGAGGTGTGAAGCAAATGGGCAGTTCACTGTAAAGAGTTTGGTCAATGCCATCCTCGACAGATCGTACAGCACAACAGTCTGGGAAAATATAAAAATTTATGGGGTGGATTTACATCTCTGTGAATCGAAACTTTCATCTGGTTTCTGATATATGGGAGAATTAATACCACAAAAAACTTATTCATGAAAGACATATTACTCCTAGGCAAAAGCTTATCCATCCCCACTGTGCAACTGGGTAATGGAGACAACGATGCACATTATATGCCAATGTTCTGGCCAGCAGAGGTATGGAATCTATTACTATCATGGTGTAGGTTGCAAAAGAAAGTATGAAAAAGAGAGATTGATTGGTATGGGTGAGAGGCTCCTAAAGAGTATCAAAATATCTTTTTCTTCTAAAAAAATAATACAAAACAATGTGGTGTGATAGATGAAGGAAGAATTCGAATCATTCAGCTCCTACTTGTGGGGATTTAGGAACAACAAACCAATGACCACAAGCTACAAAACCTGCCAGAAGATCCCAGTGAAGACATCTAAATCTGAAGCCATTAGCAAGGATCTAGTGAAGAAAGGGATGAGGTATGTGGGTGCTGCTGTGGTTCATTCCTTGGATAATTATATTACTTTTTTTAGAATAAAAGGTTAAGAGGATTAACTCATAACGACAACGATGAATTAGAATTCCTGTTTCTAACTATATAACATGACTTGGGGTTAGTGCACATTGCATGACACAAAGAATTTTCCCATAGCTTGTTTACATCGACCAAGGTCGGCAACTTCCCCCAGAAGAAATTAAATAAAGCAACTCTTACAACCACAGGAATTCCTAGGTTTACCCAATAAGGATGGAAGTCCCAGCTCCAACCCCATGCATTGGAAATCAAAATTCTAGTAAAAACGGGTACCTAGCTCCGACCACATGCATTGCATATAAAAATTCTAGTAAAAAAGGGGTACCTAGCTCCGACCCCATGCATTGCATATAAAAATTCTAGTAAAAAGGGGTACCTAGCTCCGACCCCATGCATTGCATATCAAAATTCTAGTAAAAAGAGGTACCTAGCTCCGACCCCATTGCATTTTATTAAAATATACGTACCAATGCCTCTTTATGATCTGGGTAAGAGCGTGAACCGCCACGGGGGTGACATCCCAGTTCCTGGTTCGAACTCCGTACGTCTGTTTCTGGAGTTCACCTCTCGTATGCGTTGAAACTCGGGAGTGTTCCACACTTGCTCCCACGCTCTCAAGATCTCTTGATCGAGAGACGGTCGAACTTTATGATCAGTCCTGATCTCGTACAATACTTCTTTGTATTGCCGGGCACCCTTTTTGCAGAACTTGTCATACATAATACCTTCAAATGAAGGATCCCAGCGAAATTTCTTCTGCATATCACAATATAAATAAAATTATGTCAACTATACTTTAAAACAAAAAAATAATTGAAAAAATATCAAGTTATTGAGCGACGACTTTATTACCTTAAACTCCTTAAAATAAAATTGCTTCTGCTCCTCGACAGTCCCTTCCATGAGTGACCCAAAGGGAACCACTTCCTATCGAATATTTGGCGGAAGCCTCGAGTCACTTCATTACTAGGTATCATAGCACTTGTATGATAGCAAAAAAGTGATTAATTAGAAAAAAAATAATCAACTACATGATTAATGCACATTGCATAACACAAGATTAAAGATTATTTCACGTACCTAGAATCATAGAATGTAATAACGATACGAGGGTCGGAAGTCGAGCCACTCGCACTACCACTTCCACTCTTCACATGCATCTCTAAAGATATGTGTGGGGTGGTCTCCAAGGGCTCCCCACCAGCAGGAGTATCATCTGGTGTGCTAGTGGTATTGGTAGACATACCACCAGATGGTGGTATCTGAACAACATCTTGCTGCTCCTGAGGAACAATCAAGGGTGCCTCCCGCTGCTGCTCACTACCATCATCAGCAGCTGTCGCTGAAGACTCCGCACAATCACCACATTCTTACTCTTTTTCTTCTTTTTCGGCCAGAGGCGTCTAACTACACTATAACCAGCCATATATGCAAACATATAAAATAAATTAGATATAATCAAACAATATTGTAATATTCATAAACAACAACTATCTATGAGTTAATTTACATTTGTCATTCTGCATAATCATTCATACAATAGTTAGTGTATACAAAAAATTGTGTTAGGAAGTACAATATATAGTAAAAAAAGCGTTTTCTCTGCTTCTCCCGAGCCCTCTCTGGCGAACACAGGAGATGAAGAGGAAGAAATCCTCGACCATAAAAAAATCTGGCCTTTCCCCCTTGAGCGCCTCCCCCTTGCTTCGTCCCAAGAGGGAGGTGACCATGGTAGCCCAATCTCTAGTTCAGCGAATGTTAGAATAGAGGAAACCCTAGAAATACCCCAATTCGGAAAATTCAAAATTCAGATGAAATTAACTATGTGAATGAGGGAGGGAGTTAATTTCAGCCTCCTCAGCAGTTAGGGACTGGGTGACAACCTTGTGGGGTCCCTCAGGAGCCGTCGGCACTTGGTGGTTCGTTTACTCCCCCTGTTGCGACTGGAGAAGCTGAAAAGGAGGGAAATCTGAAGGAAAAGGAGAATTTGAAGGAGAAGGAAAGCACGACTAAGAGTTGGGCTAGTTTGTTTGTGAACAATAGGATTAAGCAAAATGGTGTTAAGCTTGAATTTATCAAACCAACAGAAGAGGATGAAGAAAACACCATTACTGTTGATGAAGAAGAGGTGAAAGATGAAGTGGAGTACTGGAGAAATTTTGTAGTATGTTTCCTACTGGGAATTGACCTCCCTTTCACTGCAATGGATAAATTTCTAAGAAACATATGGCAAGGACAAGATATTGAAGCTATATACAGGCTACAACAAGGGGTATATCTCACTAGATTCCAAAGTGAGCAAGGTAAAGCTAATGTTGTTGAAGGTAGATGGATGTTCGGAGGGCGTCCACTCTTTGTGAAATCATGGTCGGAAGACCTTCAGCTGAACAAAGATGTTGGGGATTCACTCCCTGTGTGGGTTAAGTTCCCAGCTCTGAAACTCTAATACTGGAACAACAAGACTTTGAGCAAGTTAGCTAGCAGAATTGGGGTTCCCTGGTTCATGGATAGATGTACTATCAACCGGGAGAGATTGGCTTACGCAAGGGTTATGATTGAGATTAAAAAGGGGCAGGAACTTCCAGACATCTTGTGGATTAAGGATCCAAAGGGGAGACTCATGAGCAACAGGTTGAGTATGAATAGAAACCCACCTGGTGTACCATTTGTAAGAAAATGGGACACCAAGAACAACATTGCAAGGCTATGAGAAAGAAAGTATGGGTTCAGAAAGCTAATAATGTGGAGGAAAAAAATGTAGAAAAAGAGTCAGAGGAGGAGAAAACTCAGGAGAAACAGGCTGGGATAAAAGAACCAGAGGAGGAGAAATCTGAGGCTGCTACTAGCACGACCTCCCAAAATGCATCAGTTCAAGAAAGCAGTGGAAAAGGGGAAAAGATGAGCAAGTGTGGAGGATCTACTATAAGAATAAGAGAAAGGTATGGGTCACTAACCCTCCACAAGCTACCCCATCAATAAGAGATGTCCCCCCAAAAATAAGGGCTTGTAAGAAGCAAGTTAACGGAATCTTTAAGGTGCTTCAAAAGGAACAATGTGATAGTGATACACCACAGGAAAACAGTTATGATGATGACTCAAGTAGCGAGCTAGAACATTAGAGGGCTTAACAGCCCCGACAAGCACAGTGGGGTAAAAAGGTGGGTAAAGAAGAACAATATTTCTTTTGGTGCTATTTTGGAGACTAAGATCGTGCGGAATAATCTGGAAAATGTTTTGGGAGCTGGAAGACATTGTCTAACATTGGGCATGTTGAGAAGGCTCGTATAATTGTCTTTTGGGATGAGACCCGATGGGATATCAGTCCAGTCATTATGATTGATCAGCTGGTCCACTGTGAAGTTGTTGACAAGGTTAATGACCTCACTTTCAATGTTTCATTTGTGTATGCTTCTAATAACTTCCTGGAAGGAAGGAAGCTTGGGAGAGTCTTGTGCAGGTTAATAATTCTATCTCCAATCCCTGGACTATCTTAGAGGATTTTAATGTTGTGAAATCAAGAGATGAACGTGTGGGAGGAAGAAATGTCCCTGGGCTTGAGATTTTGGAGTTCAAAGATTGCTTGCACACTCTTGGAGTCGATGATCTTAAGTCTACGGGTTTCACCTATACCTGGTGGAATAAACATGAACAAGGGGACACTATATGGTCGAAGCTGGACAGGGCATTGGCTAATGGTTTATGGACTCTAAAGTTTGCTAACTCATTTGCAAGCTTTCTGGCTCCAGACATTTTAGATCATTGCTCTATTATTGTTAAGATCCAGGAGAATGTAAATTTTGGTCCTAAACCGTTCAAGTACTACAAGATGTGGAGTTCTTTCCCAGGATTCCATAAAGCAGTTACGAATGTTTGGGACCGAAGGCATAATGGCAAGATCATGGATCAAGTGTGTAGCAAGCTTAAAGAGCTGAAAAGTAGCCTTAAAGAAATCAACCAGCACCATTTTTCAAATATCAGTGGTAGGGTGGAAGAAGCTGAAAAGAAGTTGAATGACATCCAAGATAGACTAAGGGATGATCTACAAAACGAGGAGCTGATCAGAGAGAGAAAATAGCTACTTGTCATTTGAAGCAGATGTCCATTGCGGAGAATAATTTCCTTAGGCAGAAGTCATTGTGAATGGCTAAATTCCATGGATAGAAACACGATGTATTTCCATGCAATTACCAAAAGGCGTCATGCTAGAAATACTATTGTTTCTCTTGATGGGCTGGATGGTGAATGTAAAACCAAACTAGATGAGATTTTGAGAGAATTGGTCAAGTACTTTGAGAAAATCTTAGGGACGTCTACTAGCTGTGTAAAGATTGACCAAGGGGTGGTGAACAGGGGCCCAACGATCCCCAGTTGTGCAGAATCTGAGCTGTGCAAAGAGGTATTGGATAATGAAATAAAGACATCCCTATTTTCTATAACTGACACTAAGGCACCCGGCCCAGATGGTTATAGCAGTGCTTTTTTTAAAGACACGTGGACAGGGCCATTAGTGTGTGCAGCAGTAAAAGAATTCTTCTCATCTGGTAGACTGCTAAGGAAAATCAACTGTACAACAATCAGCCTCATCCCGAAAAAGGAGAATCCAAGAGGTGCATGTGATTTTAGGCCTATTTCTTGCTGTAATGTGATCTACAAGATTATTAGTAAAATTCTTGCAAATCGATTTCAAGGAACTTTGGGAGGTATCATCAGCCCAAACCAGGCAGCGTTTGTCAAAGGAAGATCTATCTCCCATAACGTCCTCCTTTATCAAGAGTTGATTAAGGGATACAAGAGAAAAGTTATCTCTCCTAGATGTATGCTGAAAGTTGACCTGCAAAAGGCTTATGATAGTATCAATTGGGGTTTTGTCCATGACATCCTTATATCACTTAATTTCCCGGCCAAATTCGTGGGATGGATCATGGAGTGTATTACCACACCAAGCTATTCAGTGGTGGTTAATGGGAGTCTTAAAGGTTTCTTCCCAGGGAGAAAAGGTTTGAGACAAGGTGATCCCATATCGCCCTACATTTTTGTAGTGTGTATGGAATACCTAAGCAGATTATTTCTGAGTCTTAAGACTAGGAAAGAGTTTCAGTTTCACCCGAAGTGCAAGAAGCTTACTGACACATCTATTTTTTTCTGATGATCTCATGTTATTTTGTAAAGCAAAGCATGGGGTTGTTAAGGAGATGATGACTCTATTTACATGCTTGTCCAAGGTGTCAGGGTTGGAAGCAAACATGAACCCAAGGTGTACATGGCAGAGGCTACTGATGACTTAAAGACCTACTTACGAGCTAACTACAATTTGGAGGAAGATAAATTGCGTTTCAAGTACATGGGGGTTCCTCTTAGTCCTACCAAGCTTTCCGCACTGGAGTGTCAGGATCTGGTGGACAAACCTGTGGGGAAAGTGCAAAGTTGGCCTTCTAGGTTCCTCAGCTATGCAGGGAGATTGCAACTCATCAAATCAGTACTTCTGTCTATGCAAATTTATTGGATGTCTATCTTAGCCCTCCCGAAAAAGGTGATTAAGGAAGTCATAGCTATCTGTAGGGCCTTCCTTTGGGCAGGTAATACGAACTCCAAGAAGGCAACTATTGCTTGGAAGAAAGTTTGCCAACCGAAGTCGTCTGGAGGACTTGGGGTGAAATGCCTCGAAACATGGAACAAGGCAGCCATTTGTACGCAGTTGTGGTCTATTGAGACAAATGCAGATACATTGTGGGTCAAATGGGTCCATGAATACTATATAAAGCATAATACTCTCTGGGATGTACGAGTCTCGACAGACAACTCGTGGTGTTGGAGGAACCTTATGAGGAGCAGACAACTTTTGGTAGAGTACTTTAGTGAAGGCAGCTCAATTAACTGGCCATGTCAGAGAGGATACTTTTCTATCAGCAAGTGCTATGAGAAGATGTTCAGGAAAGAACCATTGGTGGAGTGGCACAAAGTGATTTGGAGCAAAGGGAACTTTCCTTGACACTCATTCATCACTTGGTTAGCAGTCTTCAGAAGACTTGCAACTAAAGATAGGCTTACGAATTGGGGGATGATAGCTGATGAAAATTGTGTATTTTGTCATGATGGTAAGGAATCAGTAAAACACTTGTTTTTTGAGTGTGGGTATACTAATGAGGTTTGGAAAACAGTATGGAACCAGTATGGAGGAATTAGAAGTCCAAGAAACTGGGATATAATAGTTAGGTGGGTTAGTGGAAGATGGAAAAAAACAGTGTAATAGGAATAGAATGAACTCTTTTGTGTTCACCGCTCTCATATATTGTATATGGGAGGAGAGGAACAATAGGATCTTTCGGGACCTTTTTTGTACAGCACAACAATGTGCTAACTATGTAATTAGGGCAGCAGCATCTTCTAACCTATAGGTTGTACACCTCCTTTGGTTCTTGTGATAATGAATACACTACTACTTATCAAAAAAAATTGTGTCAGTGTATACAAAAAATTGTGTCGGAGTGTTGAAGATTAATGTGTCTAATAGTTAGTGTATACAAAAAATTGTGTAGGAGTGTTGAAGAGGATACAACTACTAGTATGATTGTCAATAATACTCATATTAAATAATAAGAGAACATAATAATAAGATCAATCAAGTATTACTTAAGTCTATAAATTTAGAGGATGACTTTTTGTAGTTGTTAAGAAAATAAACATAGGCCAATACTGAAATACCCCGTAATCAAAAATAATAATTAATTAGGCTAATAAGTAATTTAGAAGCTTAATTACGTCAAAATAATCATGAGGGAACAAATCCTGAAGAAATCAGATCCTTAAAACGGATTAAAAACACTAACGAACCTTGAAGCACGTTTTTCGAGGAAACCAGGGAAAACGTGACTTTAAGCGGGTCAAATAGACTCGTAACAATTTTGGTCAACTAAATAGTCATTAATAAATATTGGTAAAGGTCTAGAACCAATAAAATCTATAAAACGAGAAAATAGTAAAAACTGTCAAAAACGGGAAGTTGGGTGGTAAAAGCATAAATAACTCAAACTAGTGTGTCCACTATTGTAAATAGAATTTTAAAACCCATAATGGGTGCTGGGTGCAGCCGATTTATGCCCCCCACTCACACTTTTAACTCTCTTTTCATTTGCAAAAGGCAAAACAATTAAAAAGCAAAAAGTAACTCACCTATCTCACATTCTCTCTCCTACTCTCTCATTTCCTATCTTCACTCACGTACAGCAGCCCCCTTCCTCTCTATTTTCTTCTTCCTCCTCTTGAGCCTCTAATGGCTATTTGCATGAACCCACACCAACACCCACTTCTCTCCTCTTGTTAACCCATCAAACCTTCACCAAAAATCACAAAAAGTATACCATTGTGTTCCTCTCATCAAGGAGAAAATTATCCTCTTTTCAAAATTCAAAAACAAGCATTTTTGTTTCCATGTATGCTGCATTTGGAGCTTCAAGACCATCATTAGAACCACCTTCATCTCCTTGTTACTTTGAGGTAAAAATATTCTTGAAACCTCACCTTTTTCTAGCCCTTGTGGGCAAAACGAAATTTAGACTAAACCCTTGTTTGGTTCTTTGTACTCTAGCCGATTTTGGCTTCTTTGGAGGGTGAGAAATCTTGTTCTTGAGCTGTCCAAAACTCCATCTCATCATTTGCAGGGTAATGAATCCCTAAACCCTAAAATATGCTTTAAGCTTTAAAGAATGGTTAAGGGTGAGTTTTGGTATTGAAATGGTAGTGTGTATGTATGGGCTGTAGTGTCAGATTTTGAAGTGCTGTAATCGGTGGAAAGAGAGAGAGAAAAGAAGAAGGAAGAAGCAAGAAGAAGAAAAGAAAACTAGAAGAGGAACAAGGTAATTATGCTCATCTTTGTGTAGTCTTGTAGATGTCATGTAACAGATTTTAGAAGCTTAAAATGTGTATTGTAAAATGGTAATGAGTAGTAGTGTAATGTGTAAGAGAAACTAAACTATTTTGAAGCTTAAAAAGACATTTAAAAACTGTCACAAACTAGATGTGGGTTAGATGTAGTGTGCAGGAATTTAGGAGTGTTTGATGTTTAGTTTTGGTGTTGGAGGATTATACATTGTTGTTGTTTATAAACAGGTGAGATAGATGAGAATGTGAGTGGAAATGATGTGGTGAGAATGTAAAAATATAGGGGAGACCATGTCAAAATTTACCTAGAACTAGAACACTTAAGAACTAGTAACTAGGTGGAAATAAACCCTCGAAACAGATTTTTAATGGGAGCTAGTGAGTGGGTAGGTTTGGAGAGGTGTGTAATGCATTACAAGCCTTAGAAATGGCATTAGAAGAGGGAGTCATAGTGGAGAAAATGAGAGTCAAAATCTGTAGCATAGCTATACTAGGAAAAACAATGTGAGTACTGAAATGGAATTTAGAAACAAGTGTGTAAATTAGAATAGAAATGAGTAATGAGTTAATGGATGAACTAGGGTGAATTAGGAGGTTTAAATAGTGTTAAAACATGTGGGATTAAGTGTAGGAACAATGGGGAAGTAATGGGTAAGAAGAGGGGATTGAAAACAGAAATAAAAATGCAATTACTCGACTGGACCGACCTTTGGACCAGACTTGCAAGGTCGGTCGAGCCCAGATTTACAAAGACGGAAACCTTCTGGAATGGACCGACCTTGGGACCGGACATGCAAGGTCGGTCGGCCAGAAAATTTCCCGTAACAAAACCTTCTGGAATGGACTGACCTTGGGACCGGACATGAAAGGTCGGTCGGCCTAAAATTTTCCCGTTAAGTAACTCACTGGAATGGACCGACCTTGGGACCGGACTTGCAAGGTCGGTCGGCCCTGAAATTTTCCAGCGTATTACCCTACTGACTTCGATCGACCTTGGGACTGACCCTGGGTAAGGTCGGTCGAGTCATACAAAAATAATAATAATAATAAGTATATATATATATATGTAAATATGTATACCCACATATACACACGTACATATATATGTAGGTACATCATTGTAAGTAAGGAAATGAACTTAAAGTAATGAAGAGTGAGTAAACAATTTGTAAGTGTAAGAAGTGTAAAGACATAGTAAGTATGAGTTAGGAAACGTATTAGGAATACGAGTTAAGCTAATTGTAGATAATTAATCGCTCGATCATATGTATGTTATAGGACTTGAATTGTGAACACCGGAGGAAAGTCGGTTACAAGTACAACGGTGAACGGTATGAACTTCTCATGCCCCGTATGCTACCTTGGTTACTCTGATTTGTGTGTTGTGTGCTAATTGACCATCAAATAAGATAAATGCACGAATCGGAGTTGTTATGCTTACTTGTGGATATGTAGTGTTGTATCTTGTTGAATGTTATCTTTAAATCATAGTTTGTATAATCCATGAAATGTATGGATGATAATGAATGTGTGTATGCTTGTTGTATTGTATTGTGACCGAATGTTATTGTGATTGGACTTCTAACTGATTCCTAACAAGCTAACCAATCTAACTTAATAAATTGGTAATTAAATTGGAATGAGTAGAAGTCCGATATAGTTTCAGCCACACGTGAGGATGCGGAGACACGAGAGGTTGGATCCAATTCCTGACTCTTAAACTGGTCCACGGCCCAAACCCCTTAAATGGGTAGCATCCTGGATTAGTGAGTCAAGTAAATCCCGGTGGTGGGACGGTGTAGTCCCCGGGCCAGAGGTCATACCGACTTAACATGAGTAAGAGTAAGTAAGTAAGAATGAGTAAACAAGTATGAACAAGTAAGTAAGTAAAGTAAGAGCAAGTTGTGTAAGCACCGTGGATGAGTTAAAAGATAATAAGATCCGATTAACCCGGATGCGTAATTTGACTAACCATTGTGAAGGTAAGGATTGTGTACGCTATTGTACTGTTTTTTGGCTGTGGATTACCCTGTAGATTGATATGTATTCATGTATGTATGAAAAATAACAACATGTTTATTCTACCTTAATAGTTCGGCGTGCCCTTGTTCATCGTATATGCGAAGTTTATATGCAGCTTTTTGCTGAGACCCCTTGGGGCACCGTTTTTAATTTCAGGTGCACGAGAAGGGTGAAGACTTGGTTGTGATCATGATGATTTCTTTTGATGTAATTAATAGACTTGAATGGTGTACTAAGTTGTACACGACTAGAAGCCTTTTTGATTGGCCGGTGTACCATGGGGTACACCTTTTTAGATAATGAAAGTATTGGGATTGGGTATGGATGAGTAGCTTTTGTAAACTCATTATTTTTGGTAGACTTAGAAAAAGGGAATGTAATTAACTATGCTTGATACTCGGTGATCCATTTATGCAAGTATTTGATATTCGGTATTTGGTAAGTAATGTAGTAGCTCGGTATACTCAGTCATCAGACCGTCACTGTAAGTAGTGTAAGCCTAGCTAGCCGTATGGGCGGTTAGCGGTGTTGTATCACCCGCCGTAGTAGTAGTATTTCCGCTGCGAGTAACTTTGATTATTGGGATGATTGGACGGTAAGTACAGGATTAGCGGTAGGGGTGTTACAAAAAGTGGTATAAGAGCGTAGTTACGCTCTGATGTCCTTAGTTACCGAGCATATGGATTACCGAGTTGGGATTTCAACCGTCTTAAGACGGATACTTAGAAACCTAACTAGGAACTACCGTTGTTAACAACGGATACCCTTGACGTTCTTATGAACGATACCCTTGCTTAAATTCATGACCAATGGTGTCACAATGTCATATGTTACAAAGCCTAATGCAAACGTTAAATGTCCAGATGTCAGGAAGAGGTCTAGGTCGCCGAGGGGCCAATGACGGACCGGGCGCGCAGACGATAGCTGAGATCGTCACCGCCACGGTAGCGCAGATGCTACCCCAAGTAATCACTGCAATGCAACAAAACCAGCAGAATCAACAAACTCAAATGGGACCAATCCCTCCCCCTCCACCCAGAGAAGTAAACTGGGTAAAAGCTATCACAGACCTCCGACCTCCGTGCTTTAGAGGCGAGAGTGACCCTGCTAAGCTAGAGGCCCACATCTCCGAAATGGAGACTGCCTTTGAGACTCTCGAACGTCCTGCTGGAGTTCGAGTGAGAATAGCAGCATACTACCTCAAAGATGCTGCTATGGATTGGTGGAAACTTGTAAAACATGAGTACGTCGACGACCCCACCTTCGATTGGGAGTCCTTTGCCTCCATCATCGGTTCCAAATACTACCCGGAGCATGTAAAAACAAAGAAAAGGCTAGAGCTAGATGCCTTGAAGATGACAGACAAGATGTCTGTGGATGAATACTACAGAACCTTCACTTCTATCCTCCGTCTTCTACCCGACCTTGGGTACACCGGCCAGGTGTTGGTCGATCGCTTCTATGGCGGTCTGAGCCATCGCCTTCGGTACGACATGGGCTACACCAGGTTTACCTCCCTTCAGGTAAACACAGGGTGAGCCCTTAGTACTATTTCAATTGTAAATCCTTAAGTCTTTACCGTATCTTTTTAACTAAGAATCCCGCTAATACCTGAAACTTCAGGAGTGCTATCACGCGGCATCTCGCGTTGAGATCACTTGCCAAATGAGGGATGAAGAAACCACGCTTAAGTGCAAGGCCAACAACAAAAACACTAGTGCCGAGGAGCAGAACCAAGGCAAGAACTAGAAAAAGAAGAAGGGGAACTTCTTTCAGCAATCTCAAAAGAACTTCCCAAGTGAGAGCAGTGCCCATACTGAGAAGGGCAAACCAGTTGAGCTTCTTCAGCTTGGTTCTTCTGCGCCGGTGGCTGCAAAGCCACTGAGATCACACCCACCGAAGGGTAAACTTCTAATCTAAATTCGTATTTGCATAAGTATCATACCTAGTATTTCCGCACAAATGTGCTAACTCTCTAAGCCTTAGGTTCTGGCTCCGGTTTCACCAAGAACTACTCCGACGGCCGCACCTATGTGTGCAGAAAGTGCAACCAGGACCATCCCAGCAAGGATTGCTATGGGAGAGAAATCAAGTGCTACAACTGTCAGAAACCGGGACATAGAGCTAATATGTGCCCAGAAAATGCCAAGCCAAAAGGGAACTTCCAAAGCTACAAGCAGAGGGAAGGCGAGGAGGTTGCATCTAGCGATGCACCAGCTCAGCAGGCACCACAGGGACAGGGATCCCGGGGTCCTCAGAGGGCGCACCCCAGAGGCAGCCTGTCTTGCATGTCATTGACCGTGACGGGTCCGGTTCTAAGTCCGGCCCAGGTAATTGAACTAAACCTTGAATCCTTGGGAAGCATGTCTAAGTATTAGAGTAATCGTATGAGTGAATGCATGAGTGAATGAATTGAAGTATGTATTGAGCATGACATGAAGTAGTTGAAACTAGTACTCACCGTAGGTAAAATTTACAACCATAGGTAGCTTTAGTATCTGCTATCCGATACCGGTAAACCTGAATCAAGAAGAGACCGACATCACCACTTACCACTACTCCAGCGAGCAGTGTCAGGTCATCCGACCAGGTATGATTTTATTAAGGAGATACCTGACACCTGAAGCCCAAATTTCAATCATTCGACGATGCAACGAACTAGGAGCGGGTCAAGGGGGATTTTATACACCCGAATTCCCCGGTGGAGCGAAGATGAAGCTGAAGATGATGTGCTTGGGAAAGGACTAGAATCCT
Organism: Limonium bicolor; assembly: GCA_023374045.1. Classification (NCBI taxonomy): domain Eukaryota; kingdom Viridiplantae; phylum Streptophyta; class Magnoliopsida; order Caryophyllales; family Plumbaginaceae; genus Limonium; species Limonium bicolor. The sequence continues at coordinate 30,259,252 of CM041776.1, forward strand.
TATACCAAGACATACCAAGGGACACGAACACAAGACGGAGCGACACCACCGACAATACCTCCAGAATTTCAGACGCTTGTCACACAAGCAGTAGAACTTGCACAACAATGTGAATATGATCCGATCCCCGCACTTGAAGCGGACCTTTGTATCGTCAACTTCTATGAGAAAGAAGGACGAATTGGGTTACACCAAGACAAGGACGAGACAGCGGAATCTCTTGAACGAGGAGTGCCCGTAGTGTCTTGGTCCATTGGTGATGATGCCGTATTTATGTATAGCGAGCAGAAGCGGGTGGACCTCGCACAAAAATTGGTATTGAGATCAGGAGATGTCCTAATCATGGGTGGAAACTCTAGGATGCTGTATCACGGGATCAACAAGATCAAGTTGAATACAGCACCACCGACAATAATCAATGCCACACACATGAAACCAGGACGCCTGAACCTTACCTTTAGGAAGTATTAAATTCATAGTCTCATGTAATGTATTAGTAACGTGTATTAGAGACACGGTATGTATGATGGTTGGTTTATCAATAAAGAGCAGTGTTGACTTAATTCCACTTGTGTCCACCATCATTACTTAATCACTTGTGAATCCAATAGGTTGTGGACTCGGTACCGAAGGTAACCTGAGTATCCTCACCGAAGCACAAGCCGGTAGAAGCGGCACCATCTTAACGGGAACCTTCCCAGTGAACGGTATTGATGCCACAGTGTTATTCGACTCCGGCGCCTCTCACACCTTCATACCACCATCTTTTGTGAAGAGGTTGAAGCTAGATGCGGATGAGCTACCGAATTTCCTGGTTACTCTCCCATCGAAGGAGTGAGTACAGTGCACCAAATATTACAGAGCAGCCACGATCCAAATCAAAGGCGAAGCGTTTCCCATCTCCTTTATCGAGTTCAATGGATTGGGATTCGACTTGATAATCGGAATGAATTGGTTGGAGCAGCACAAGGGTAGAATCCTATGCGCCAAGCATCGACTGCTGCTCAAGAGTCCTTCTGGGGTTACTGTATCTTACCGCCAGAGACCGAGAGAGCCTTCAACCATAGTCATCTCCGCTATGGCCATGTACCGGGAGCTCAGAAAGGGCAAAGAAGTGTATTTGTGTTATGTGCAAGATCTGGAGCGAGATCTAGAGTTCAGTGATAATGTACCAATTGTATCTGAATTCCCCGACGTATTCCCTAAGGAGCTACCCGGCATGCCACCTCAGAGAGTGGTAGAATTTGAGATTGACCTCTTGCCAGGTACCGGTCCCATTGCTAGGGCACCGTACCGCATGGCACCTGCTGAAATGACAGAACTGAAAGAACAGTTGCGCGATCTACTCGACAAAGGGTTCATACGCCTGAGCGTATCACCCTGGGGAGCACCGGTCCTCTTTGTGAAGAAGAAGACGGTAGCCTCCGACTTTGTATTGACTACCACGAGTTGAATGCGGTCACAGTCAAAAATAAATACCCATTGCCACACATCGACGACCTATTCGACCAGCTGAAAGGAGCCTCAGTCTTCTCCAAGATCGACCTCCGTTCTGGGTATCATCAGATTGCTATCAGAGAGCAAGACATAGAGAAAACGACATTCCGTACCAGATATGGCCACTACAAGTTCACTGTCATGCCATTCGGTTTGTCAAACAAACCAGTAAAGTTCATGGATCTTATGAATCGACTTTTCAGCGAGCAGTTAGACACTTCAGTTGTTGTATTTATTGATGACATCCTTGTATACTCAAAATCAACAGAGGAGCATGAAATTCATTTGAGGAAAGTGCTTGAGACACTGCACGAGAACCAGCTGTATGCGAAGTTCTCCAAATGCGAGTTCTGGCTAGATCAGGTATCATTCCTCGGTCATGTCATCTCGAGCGCAGGCATCTCAGTTGACCCTTCTAAGATCGAAGTTGTACGATCATGGCCTAGACCCAAGACTGTTACTGACATTAGGAGCTTTCTTGGTCTAGCCGGTTACTACCGGAGATTTGTAAAGGACTTCTCGAAAGTTGCTAAGCCCATGACTACACTGATGAAGAAAGATGCACCGTTTGTATGGACAGACGAGTGCGAAGTATCATTTCAAAGCCTAAAAGACTCATTGACCTCAGCGCCCATCCTTACTCTTCCAGAGGGCACAGAGAGATTTGAGGTATATTGTGATGCATCAGGGAAAGGAATGGGATGCGTACTCATGCAGCATGGCAAGGTTGTAGCTTACGCCTCCCGCCAGCTGAAAAAGCATGAGGAGAATTACCCGACACACGACTTAGAGTTAGGTGCTATAGTCTTCGCCTTGAAGATATGGCGACACTATCTCTATGGGGTAAGCATCACCATTTACTCCGACCACAAGAGCTTACAGTACGTATTCACGCAGAAAGAATTGAACTTGAGACAGAGAAGGTGGATGAAGTTTCTCTCAGACTACGACATCGACCTACAGTATAAAGAAGGGAAGGCAAACGTGGTAGCCGACGCCCTGAGTCGTCGAGCACACTCGCTCCATTCGCTACTCACTTCTTCTAGCTTGGTTGACGAGGTGCGAGACGCTCAGTTGAGCGACCCTTACCTAACCGAAATCAGACAGAAGATCACATATGGTACATTTGAGAAGAAGAAATATGATTTTAAATTGCATGAAGATGGTCTGATTCGGCTGAATGGCAGGTTATGCGTTCCTCGAAGCAATGAGCTGAGGATCGCAACCGCGAGAGTCACACAATTTGTCAGTCCATCCAGGAGCCTCCAAGATGTACAAAGACATGAAGAGGTACTTCTGGTGGTCAGGAATGAAATCAGATGTGACAGAGTATGTACTGAGATGCTTAACATGCCAGAAAGTAAAGTTTGAACATCATAGACCGGGCGGAATGGTACAATTGATGCCAGTTCCGGAGTGGAAGTTTCATGATATCTCCATGGATTTTGTTGTAGGACTCCCACCTGCTAAGGGAGGACTCAACATGATCTGGGTTGTAGTCGATCGCCTCACCAAGGTTGCTAGATTCATACCGATGAAGGACACCTGGTGTAACACCCCTACAATTAATACAATCATTACCATCCAATCTCCTCGTGCTTCCGAGTCACGCAGCGGATACTTACTCACATACAGTGGGTGATACAATGCCATTAGTCACCCCCGTGACTAACAAGGCTACTACTTCTACATACAGCATCGGTCTGATGGACCGGAATATCCGAGTGCTACACAAATACAAGCTTCACTACAATTACCAATTAGGTATTACAACTTCCCATTCAATACAATACCCCATAAGTTCAATACATGTTAATATACCGAGTTCACTAAGATCCTTATACAAGTAGAATACCTCTTTCAATTCCATACATGCTCATTAAGAGTCTAACTACTACCCATTCCTCACAAACTACTTACTTCCTAGGTATAAGGGGAGTACTCCTTAGTACACCTCTACATTCTACTACTAGTCGTCCAAGTGTGGCCCCCGGTCTCTTACCTTGACCATATCCTCTTCGGGTACCTGCACACTAAAAACGTTCCCCCGAGGGGGTCAGCTTTCACTGAGCATGATAATCCGCATACCCCGCGTACTAGTGAGGGTACGCCGACCACTTGGTCGAATACATGCGATTGATTTCATTCAAACATACATGCATACATGCTTTTATACATAATGTTACCATACATTACACAATGAATACATACATACACTTCAATGCATACTCTTCAATACATACATGGTAAATCATACAAGCCATCAGATACATACTTACCCTTCCGAAATCCGCAATACATAATACATATACGGTACATACGCAATACATACACAATCCACCATACTTGTTAGCTCATGTTGGTCCACCCGGGTTAATTGGGTGGAGATTACTCTTTTACTCATTCCACAGTACTTACGCATACATACTCATACTCATACATACTTACTGATCCATACTTACTTACTTACTCTTACTCATGTTAAGTCGGTATGACCTCTGGGCAGGGACTACACCGTCCCACCACCAGGCATTACTTGGTTCACCAATCCAGGATGCTACCCATTTAAGGGATTTGGGCCGTGGACCAGTTTAAGAACCAGGAATCGGATCCAACCTCTTGTGTCTCCTCATCCTCACGCGTGGCCGAAGCTATATCGGACTTCTACTCATTCCAATTTACTCACTTAAGTTAGGAGTTAGGTAGTTAGGAATTAGTAGAAGTCAACATCCAAGCCACATACACATTACTTTGTTCATATACACATCCATTCCGAATACATTACAATATACAAGTACACTACGAGATACAAACACACTTCATCATTATTCATATATTTCATGAATTATACAAACTAGTGTTCAAGACAATAAATATCAAGAACAGGTAAGTGCAAAATAGTCCGATTCATGCATTTATCTTATTTAGGTGATCAAATAAGCACACAAATCGGGGTAACCAGATTAGGATACAGGGCATGAAGAAATCATACCGTTCACCGTTGTACTTGTATCCGACGTTCCTTCAGTATTCACAATTCAAATCCTATGATATACATACAATCGAGTGATTAATCTAACTATCATTAACTTAACTCGATTACCCTTACGTTTCCTAACTCATACTCACTAAGTCTTTGGAGTTCTTATACTTACACATTGTTTACTTCTTTAAGTTTGTTTCCTTACTTAACATTGGTATACTTACATATATGTACATATGTATATGTGGGTATACACACACATATATATATATATATATATATATAATTAATTTAATTTAATTACACATTTTTTTTGTATGACCCGACCGACCTTACCCAGGGTCGGACCCAGGTCGGTCGAAGTCAGTAGGGTACTCATGCTGGAAAATTACAGGGCCGACCGACCTTGCCAAGTCCGGTCCCAAGGTCGGTCTATTCCAGTGAGTTTTGGTTTCGAAATTCTGGAGTCGACCGACCTTGCATGTCCGGTCCCAAGGTCGGTCCATTCCAGTAAGTTACATTACAGGCAAATTTTAGGCCGACCGACCTTGCAAGTCCGGTCCCCAAGGTCGGTCCATTCCAGAAGCTTTCCGCCCTTTGTAAATCTGGGCTCGACTGACCTTGCAAGTCCGGTCCCAAGGTCGGTCCGGCCCAGTAATTGCATTTTTATTTCTGTTTTCAGTCCCTCTTCTTACCCATTACTTCCCCATTGTTCCTACACTTAATCCCACATGTTTCAACACTAATTAAACCTCCTAATCCACCCTAGTTCATCCATTAATCCATCACTCGTCTCTACACCAATTTACACACTCATTTTCCTTTCAACACTTACAACAGTTTTTCAATTTCTCAATGCTACAGATTTTTGTTCTAACCTTTACCATTCAATACTCCCTCAACCAATGCTCCTCCTAGCATCCATAACACATTGCTTTACATCCTAGTTCTTCTCATTACCTAAATCCTTTTCAATTTGCTTCCAAGGTGTTAAACACTCACCTTAAGTTCTCCAAATACACTCAATTCCTCATAGTTTCTCCAATGCATCCTAGCACTCTTTGCTACAGATTTTGCATCCTTATATCCTCATACTACACTACCATTCCATGGTTACTAAATCTTCTTACTCAACCCAATACATACCTTGGTTCTCCCATTCACCAAGTCATTCATAAATGCACATTTCCTACTAAAATTTTGCCATAGTTCACCTACAATTCTCACTTATCCACACACATACTTTCTCACCAAATTCATTCCTATTCTAGCCACACCCATACAAGGGTCATACCAGCACTCAAAGCAATACAAATCCATCTCACTACATCAATACTCCATCAAACAACAATACTAATACTCATACACAATTTACTTGGCTCTAAGGCCTACAATTCAAATGCTAGCTCACAAATACTCAAACTTCCACAACTACAATTCTAATACATCATTTTGGTTTCTTTAAATTGGTTTACCCATTCCCATTATTCTAATGCATTAAAACTTAGCATTAAGGAAGAGCTCTTACCTTGAGCTTATATTCCCTTCATTTCTTTTCCAATTCTTCTCCTTCTCTTTTTCTTGCGAAAATCGGCCATGTGGGGGAGGAGTTGCCAAACTCCTCCCAACACCCAAATTACATAAAGAGAAATAATTAAACTTCTAATCTCTTAAAATTTCACTAATTCAATGAAGGGTTTAAATTACCATTAGTTAGGGTTTTTACTTGGAGCTTTTAAGAGAGGTTTTCAAGCCTTGAGTACAAAGGAGAGTTCCTCCACATTGGAGAGTTGAACAAAGCTCAAACAAAGAAGGAAACAAGGCATTACAAGAAGGGGCCAAAATCGGCCACTTTAGAGAATGAAGAAAAGATGGATTTTTCTTGAAACTTTTTACCTTAGGAGGAAGAGGAGACTCCATGCTTCGAAATGGTGTCATTTATTCTTCAAATGCTCAAAACCCATGGAGATGAAGTTGCTCATTCTCGGATTTTGAAAATATAGGAATGTAGAGCTTGAAGAGAGGAGCAAGAATATGTACTTTTTTTCTCATTTGGAGCTTTAATATGGCTTGAGCATGAGGTAGAAGAAGGGAAGCCATTGAAGCTCCTTTGGGGCTTCAAAATCGCCAGCAGCAATGGGGAGAAGGAGAGAGAAATCACTGGGAGAGGAGGAGGGAGGTGAGAGAATAGAGAAATGAGGGAATGGGAGGTGAGAGAAAAGGTAAGTTGCTTTTTACCTTTTATTCTTCTTTTGCTTTTTGACTCTTTATTTCGCTAGCTAGTATGTGAAATACCCCGAACTTAAACATAAGGATTAAAATTAGTCTAATACGTGTTTAAGGGCCTAATGGTACCTAATTAATATTGGTAAGGAAAAATAAATCCAAAAGAAATAAGGAAACACTTAAAAAGCGAAAAACGCTAAATAAGCGTTAACTAACCATAGGAGGTAGGAGACCTCGGTTAGCGTATTATAAGGATGCTAAAGGCTTAATTAAGTCTAAATAATATTAGGGAACAAATCCTGAAGAAAACGGATCCTTAAAATGGATTAAAAACACTAATGAACATTAAAGCGCGTTTTTCGAGGTAACCGGGAAAACGTGTCTTTAAGCGGGTCAAATAGACTCGTAAAAATTTTAGTCAACTAAATAATCATTAATAAATATTAGTGAAGTTTTAGAACCAATAAAATCAATAAAACGAGGAATTAGTAAAGAACCGTCAAAAACGGGAAGTTGTGGGGTAGAAACATAAATAGACCAAACTTATGTGTCCAATATTGTAAATAGAATTTTAAAACCCTCATGGGTTCTGTGTGAGGTCCAATTTTATTCCCCCTCACACACACTCTCTTTACTCACTCTTATTCACAAAACAACAAAAGTAATAAAACTACTACCTTATTACCCCACTCTCTCACACTCTCTTCCTACTCTCATTTCCCTTCTCCACGTACAGACCCCCATCTCCCTCCTCTCTATTCTCCTCCTTCTCCAATCGGACAACAATGGAGGAAATAACAAACTCACCAAAATCCCATTCTCTCCTCTTGTTGAGTGCCCATACTTGCTCCAAAAATTATAGAAACTCAACCATTAGAATCCCCTCATCAAGTAGAGCATTCCTATCTTTTCAAAATTCGAAAAGGAGCACTTTCATCTCCATGGGTATGGAGCATTTGGAGCTTCAAGACTACCACTAGAACCACCTTGTTCTCCTTGTTCTAATGAGAAAAATATCTTAAAAACTTCATCTTTTTCTAGCCTTATGGGCAAAACGAAAATTTAGCTAAACCCTTGTTTGGTTCCTTTTGTACCCAGCCGATTTTTGGCTTCTTTGAAGGAGTAGAAAACATTGTTCTTAAGCTCCTCTAAGCTTCATCTACAAACCCTTGGGAAGGTAACATGTTTCTAAACCCTAGAAATTACTTCAAAACATTAATGTAATCTAAGGGTTAGTCTTGGTATTGAAATTGTATGTGAATGGGCTATGTTAGATTTGTGAAGTAATAACCGATAGAGAGAAAGAAGAAGAAGCAAGAGGAAGAAAGGACTATAGGGAGAAAGAAGGTAATTGCACTCTTTCCTTGTGTAGCTTGGTATGAGTAATGTAACAGATTTTTAGAAGTTAAAATTGGTATTGTAAATTGGTAGTGCGTGGTGGTGTAATGTGTAGGAGAAAACAAGTGTTTTAAACCTTAAAAGGCATTTAAAACTTGTTAAAACCTAAATGGGAATCAAGGTTTGAGTGCAGGAATTTAAGGTTGTTTAGTATGGTATTTTGTATATGAGAATGGGTATATTGGTATTGGTTGTGAACAGGTGGTATGGATCAATAATGTGAGTGAAACCATTGGAGAATGTTAATAATATAGGGGAGACTATGTCAAATTTTATCTAGGAATTTGAGGACTAAGTGTTCAAGATGAGAGAACAACCTAGGTAGTGACTAGGTGTAGTGGAGTAAATGGGAGCGTCTAGTAGCTTTGTAACAGATTTGTATGCTTTGTTAATGGGATGTAACTAGGAAGTGAATGATGTATTTGGATACTAGAGTAGCGTTAGTTGAGGAAGTAATGGAGGAAATAAGAACCCAAAATCTGTAACAAAGTGTATAGAGATACATTAGAGAAGTTAGGAAGAATTAGTGTGGAAGAATTGGTGACAGGGTGTAGCACTTGGGTATAGATATTGTGGTGGATTGAGAATGAATTGGAGGGTAAGATAATACATATAGGCTTTGGAAATGGCATTAGATGAGAATATGCATGGGGGAATAGGAACAAAAATCTGTAGCATTGGAGGATGAAAAACTGATGTAAGTGTGGAAAGGAAGTGAGGGAATTGTGTAAGTTGATTGATGGATTGGAGTAAGAATTTAGTGGATGAACTAAGGCAATTTGGAGGGTCTAGATAGTGGTAAACATTGGGATTAAGTGTAGGAACAATGGGGAAGTAATGGGTAAAGAGAGACTGAAACAGAAACGAAAATGCAAATACTGGGCCGGACCGAACTTGCGACCGGACTTGCAAGTTCGGTCGAGCCCAGATTTACAAAGATGGGAATGCTTCTAGAATGGACCGAACTTGCGACCGGACTTGCAAGTTCGGTCGGACCTGAAAAAATTCTCCCTCAGTACCTTCTGGAATGGACCGAACTTGCGACCGGACTTGCAAGTTCGGTCGGCCAGAAAATTTCCGTCGAGTAAGCTACTGGAATGGACCGACCTTGCGACCGGACTTGCAAGGTCGGTCGGGCTAAAATTTTCCGTTAAGTAACTCACTGGAATGGACCGACCTTGGACCGGACTTGCAAGGTCGGTCGGCCCTGGAATTTTCACCCGATGTAGCCTACTGACTTGGACCGAACTTGCAAGGTCGGTCGCAAGTTCGGTCGGGTCAAAACTTACAAAAAAAAACTATAAGACTATGGTTAGTATATGTATGTATGTATATGTATACCCACCTATACATACGTGCATATATATTAAGTATACCATTGTTAAGCAATCAAAGTAAGAATAAATAATGTAAGTATAAGAAGTGAAGACTTAGTAAGTATGAGTTAGGAAGCGTAAGGGTAACCGAATTAAATTAATGATAGTTAGATTAATTGTTCGATTGTATGTATCATAGGATTTGATTTGTGAACACCGGAGGAACATTGGGATACAAGTACCACGGTGGAAGGTATGATTTCTTCATGCCCTGTATCCTAATCTGGTTACCCCGATTTGTGCTTATTTGATCACCTAGATAAGATAAATGCATGAATCGGACTATATTGCACTTACCTGTGCTTGACTTATGTTGTTCTTGATATTTATTGTCTTGAACACTATTTGTATAATTCATGAAACATATGAATGATGATGAAGTGTAATTGTATCTTGTAGTGTACTTGTATATGTATTGTATTTTGTATGGATGTGTATATGCATAATGTATTTGTGTATGTGGTTGAATGAATGACTTCTACTAATTCCTAACTACCTACTCCTAACTTAAGTGAGTAAATGGAATGAGTAGAAGTCCGATATAGCTTCGGCCATGCGTGAGGATGCGGAGTCACAAGAGGTTGGCTGCAATTCCTGACTCTTAAACTGGTCCGCGGCCCAAATCCCTTAAATGGGTAGCATCCCGGATTGGTGAGTCAAGTAAATCCCGGAGGTGGGACGGTGTAGTCCCCAGGGCCGGAGGTCCCGACGACTTAACTTGAGTAAGAGTAAGAGTAAGTAAGTATGGATCCGTAAGTATGAGTATGAGTATGTATGCGTATGTATGAGTAACGAGTAAAAGAGTAATATCCACCCGATTAACCCGGGTGGACCAATGAAGCTAACAAGAATTGTATATTGTGTATGTAATGTGTATGTGTAATTCGGAAAAAGGTAAGTATGTATTGAATGGTTTATGTTGTACTTCTTGTATGTAATGAAGTGTATGTATGTGTGTATGTCTTGCGTAGTGTATTGCAATATTATGTATAAGAGCATGTATGCATGTATGTTTGAATGAAATCAACCGCATGTATACGACCAAGTGGTCGGCGTACCCTCACTAGTACACGGGGTATGCGGTTATCAAGCGCAGTGAAAGCTGACCCCCTAGGGGGAACGTTTTTAGTGTGCAGGTACTGAAGCGAATATGGTCAAGATAAGAGACCGGAGGCGCACCCTTGTAATTAGAAGCAAGTAGTTTGTGAGGAACGGGTAGTAAGTAGTCTCGTAGTGAGTACGTATGATCTTTGAAAGGTGGTATACTTGTATAAGGATCTTAGTAAACTCGGTAAGTGGATCATTTGTATTGTATTTGAAGTATTGTATCGAATGGAAGATCGTAGCATGTATTGGTATATGGAGTGTGTATGGTAGATATAATACTCGGGATTCCGGTCCATCAGACCGATGCTGTATGTAGAAGTAGTAGCCTTGTTAGTCACGTGGGTGACTAACGGCATTGTATCACCCACATTATGTAAGTATGTATCCGCTGCGTGTATCTGATGTGTAAGGAGATTGGACGGTAAGCACTGTATTAATGGTAGGGGTGTTACAAAAGTGGTATCAGAGCGAAGTATCGCTCTGATGACTGGAAATACCGAGTTTAGGAAATACCGAGTTAGGAATTAGAAGCTTAGGGCTAAGGGCTGAGTGTTAGCATTAGAGATATGCTAGTTAGGAACTACCGGTGAGTACCGGATACCTACAATACCAGACCCGCCCACCGCAAACCCCACTGTATAACTTGGGAAAGGACGCCAGAGAGAAGAAAAGTCTTCTCATACTCGGGGAAACCCGATCTGGCAGTTGTGAAGCAATCACACAGTAAACAAGAACCGACATATGGTAGATTCCAAGAACTGGAAGTCCCGGAGATGGATCCCGGTTGAACCACAACACCGCACGTAATAGCGGGAGGATGGACACTCCAACCATAAGTAGACTACAACATGCAACAACATGGGGCGACGTGCTTAGCAGTCGTAAAACCTGGCTAACCAACCAGCAGCAGGAAAGAGAGCACTAAGCGTACAACGACGCGAAAAAAGGGAGCAGTAACGGAACCCGAGACACAAGTCTACGGGATAGTGATGCTTGAATAATACCACCAACGGTATGCTAGCTGACTAAGGACATAGTCGGAAGCGATTAAATCCAAATTACAACGCCAAAAGGTTGCAATACCCAGCCAATAGCTCAGATAGCTACAAGAACAACCATGGATATAATCCAAGGACTACAAGAGTAGTGCCTAAACAAGGAAGGCTTAGTAACCACCACAGATGTGTGGGAACGAGCCACAACGACACTAAACCAAATAGAGTGGGAATCTCCAAGGTTGGAGAAGTACCCAGATCTACGACAGCCATGTCTAGACCACCAAGAAGCTACCTAAGGGATCGAGTAAACCAATTATAGATCGATAAGATCGAGGGAAGAGTCCGCAAGACTATCAAGTACCAGTGAAACCATACCGTGACCGTGTAGGTTTACCCAAAAACCACCAATACCACGCACTTGCCACGGCAAGTGCAGCAAGGACAGGAACATAGAGGAACCCTAACACGTCACAAGTACATAGTAATGTGCTGTGACCATAATGAAACAATTACTGGATCACAAATCCTGACACTGAATAACGGAACCTTGGAAAGGCCTAACGGCCCGACCACTATTTTAGAACATACCAGTCAGCAAGAAGCTGGACTTGGTCAAGATTTCGAACATGGCTATGCCATGAAGAACTTCTTTTAACACCGAACCATAGTTTTCAAACCAAGTTTTCTTTCAAAACCACAAACCTTCTTTTAAACCCTTGGATTTTAAAAACCGAACCAACATGATTACGGTGAGTATCATAGAATGATACAAGAGGAGTTGGCAACAGAATACTTCACCTAGGCGTGTGACGAACACTACGAGTGTACCCGTTACGGGATGTGGGACAACCGCACTCCGAAGGAGCTTGCGGGCCCGACATATAGTTGGGTAAGTGGTAACGTATCAACATGGTACCCCACGTATGTATACATGTAGTGTATGAAACATGGGAAGTAGTCAACTCCGTTCTACGGATCAGGAGTGAATTTTAACCAGAACAACTGAACACCACAGACAATCAAGGAGAAGGAAACGCAGTTAAGGAACGAGTGTAAGGAACTCAGAGAATCCATCTAAAGATAAGGAATGAAGACTAAGAAGTGCAAAAAGCACAGACTAGCAAATATAGACATTGGATATGTCTCGAGGACACCAAACAAATACGTGATAGCTGGAAGGTATACCCAGCCTAAACACATTAAGGCGAATGCCTAACGTGAACCTAACAATACTCAACAAACGGGGCGGAATTCCCAAGAGTAATCACAAAATTACTACGAAGCACAATCCATAATCGGAGAGTATTCAAACCTAGTCTCAAGTACTAGGAACAAGTATAAACAGTCTACCCAAGGACGGGAGACGTCATGACCCAAAAAGGGACAACTCAAGTACAATACCACAAGACGGTACAGTGGACAACATATCATAAACATTAGCCGGATGTAACGGCATAACTACCAGCACCCAGGAGTGATCCTTGAAGGGTGTCTGCGTTAACAACAGTTGAACAAGCATAATGATATGAGCACGGGAGCTAAAACGAACACTCGGTTAGGACACCGAAGGGATTTCACTTAACAGGAAATGCCCTAAAATACTGAGAGGCACCTATTAACACCAGATTGCCTGAAGGGTCTCCTATGAACGGAAGCGTGACATCACGACTTACCATGGAGCCCAATAATATCTCAACCTATGACGGTATACATGGAGTGGAAACATGTATAAGCAGCTTGCAAAGAGCATAGCTCGCAGTAATTCGGCTTAAAAGCCATAAACCGACTACGTTATGTAACTTAAACGGTTGCAAAACCCACACCATTTGATAACAAGACTTGCAAGAGATATTGCCTCATACGACAAGAAATCAACAACTGGACCATAAATTCAAACCCAACATCCTGAATGGCTTGGAGTAATGGCCAACTCAATGTCACTGTCACTAGAGCATCAGCCTAGTATATAGTTGACGGAGTTCTTAATTACCGCCATGCCTTCTGTAGCAATGGTAGCACAGAGGCATAAGAATCATGATAATGCCAACATTAGCCTAGTCCACACTTGGACACTACGAGAAACCCAAGGGAAGGTACCCCGCGTCAACCGAAGACCACCAATGCGGTGATGATGTGAACCCTTAGAAAAGGCTTCCATCTACTATAACAATAAAACCACGCAATAGATATTGCCAAGGGGTGATGGAATAAGGAAATGAGATTTCCAAACCATTACGAATTAAAGGAGTAAGCATACTCCATATACACCCAACAAGTGGTGGGCCATTGCGTAAACCCAACATAGCAAACCTTGTTATTAGACCTATGAGTGGAGACAAACCCCTCAACAAGAACCTTCACTTGTCAGTGATAGAATACCCTTCAATTGGAGAACCTTGAAGTTTCTTGGGATGTCCCGGTGATATGCATACAAGTGGAACTACACAGCCAGAGCCTAAACCAATGCTCAGCACTGAAAGGCAATAATTATCAAAGCAATTAATGTGAACACACATTGAACATCACGAATGACTAACGCTCAAGAGAGCTTATAACCGATGAGTTATCTCACCCTTGGTCAACCAAGATACTTGGTAAACCGTATCATAAATGATGATGGAATGTGAGGTAAGCTAACCCACACATGAAACCTAAAATGGAAGAACATCTCCACATTGAGAAGATATTAATATTGTGGTATGTCACGACAACCGTCATACACACAACTAGGAACCTCCTAGTGTATTCACACCATAAGGAATGGTGCCAACGACAATGGCAATGAGTAAAGGTGCTACCACAGTTACAAGACAGTAAGAACAATGTTGTACAATGAGTAGAATACGGTGCGCAACAAGCGATCACTATGAGGAAGTGACAGATAATGACACGGAGTATAAGTATGAGATGACACACAGAAATATTCTTTCCTATCACAAAGTGACTTACTGTCAAGCGTTTACGCCTCTGCACTCTGTATGACTGAGTGTTTTGGTATTGCACTTGTGCAACTAATGATCTAATGGGATGGCTAGGGATATGGAGAATGTAAACCGTAGTAAACCCTTCTTTTCACCAACAAACATGGCACAAGCCAATTAAGCAAGCTTAGCAACAAACCGTGCGGCCTAAGGCCAAAGAAGCACGAAGGGTGCGAAACACACTAACAATCACAAATGTGAATTCCAATGGAATAAAAGGTGAAAGGAGACTTAAGAAAGTCACTAGGACCGACGCATATCAATGCAAGGTCATACAAGTAAAGGACACTTGTACCGAACCAGGAGAACTGGTATAATTCAGAAGCTATTGACAATAGAGGAAGTACTACAACTAAGTAGTGACTTAACCTCGCCCGACAATAAGTCGGAGGAGCTTAATAAATAATCGTGGAAGCATAAATAGCATGTGCAGTAGATTACCAGAGAGCTGGTTATAAACCTACAACTCATTGAGTTCAAACACGGTAAAAGAATACCGCATTTGTTTAGTAAACCTTATTCCCATAATAGACGGATAAGAAGGTGATGTATAGCACATTAATGATAACACGAAGGGTAAGTAACCCAAGCTATCAGGGTCGCGCAGCAGAAGCTAGTGGGCCCTAACTAGGAGAAAATATACCTAGTAAGTATAATACAATGGCTATTAATGCCTTCAAGCCTAATAGGCTAGAACCGAATTAATGATGAGTTAAACAAACTCATATAGAAGTTCTTGGTGCAAAGACTAAACCATTGGTATGGTTAAGATCCCTTTGACCAGAGCATATTGTATAGTATACGGTAGTGAAGCTAAACGCTTCAGTTTGCCCAGACCGATTAAACCAAAGTTTAATAATAATAAAATATGGTAGATTACGTGGGCGTAATCCCTTTTAAGGGGGGTAGAGTGAAACCGCTTAATGTAAGTTTTGTGAATAAAACACATAAACCATAATGTGCACAGCACAAATGAGAACCAAATTGATGATTGATACTATGTTAAATAAACATAAGTACTCATTCACACTGTAATTATGGTAATTAGGCATTAGACATGCAAATACCATAGGAGGAGTATACCCATCTTGAACACCAATGTAGAGTATTAGTAAAGAAACGTAATGAGTAGTGGACGGAACCCCCAGTTATTGTAACCTTTGAAGAAGTAGTACAAAATGAATGGGATAGTAGATGAATGAGTTTATGAGTAGTGGAATGTAAGTAAAATATTTGAAACAATTGAAGGCAACTAATCTTATAGTGTAGTATTCCTTAATTAGAATATAGGGATGATGGTGAGTAATTCATGGAAGTAGTACAGTCGATGAAGGTGCTTTATTAGGTTGAACCATGGAGTAAAGCATTGGGAAGTAGAGTGCTGATTTGATGGATTGATTTCCATCCTTTGGAGATGTATGATCCGTATCACGACTAGAAAGAATAAAAAGATAGAAAATGAAAACAATTAAATTATGTGTTTGGTTGAACCTGATGTGGGAAGTCGAACTTGATCCTGATCAGATCAAGGAAACCAAACACCAAATTGGGGTGGAAATAGTTCACACTGTGCTGATCACTCAGGTCGAATATTCTTGAAGCTCCCCTCACTGGTCACAAGAATCACACATAGGATAGAAGTAATGACATAAATTGGAATCTGGAGTTGTATGGTTTAGAAGATTTTTTATGTAGCTTGGGAAGGATTTTCCTTAACTTGGGGACTAAGTATTTGTTGGAAGCTGGTACGGGAGAAGATAGTAGATATTACGTTGTATTATTCCAAGGGCACGAGACATAGAGGAGTCCCGTGTCTAGAGGCCTGAGCGCCTCTGCGGGATTGGAATGTGTATTGCATCGCTTTGGGGATAGCCTTGCATTGTATGTATGTAATAAATTTGGTAATGAGACCGGATGTCGGTAGTAGTGCGGATCAGAGTAATTATTGTACATTGGTATGGTATGGAAAGGAGAAACCTTGAGTAACTGATTTGGGATTAGTAAGGAGGAAGAACGTATGGCTTTGGTATTAGACACGTAAGAATGAGTAAGCATTATAAACCCATAACCTCGAACAACTTTGAGGACAAAGTTCCTAAGGGGTAGATTGAAATACCCCGAACTTAAACATAAGGATTAAAATTAGTCTAATACTTGTTTAAGGGCCTAATGGTACCTAATTAATATTGGTAAGTAAAAATAATCCAAAAGAAATAAGGAAACGCTTAAAAGCGAAAACGCTAATAAGCGTTAACTAACCATAGAGGTAGGAGACCTTGTTAGCGTATTATAAGGATGCTAAAGGCTTAATTAAGTCTAAATAATATTAGGGACAATCCTGAAGAAAACGATCCTTAAATGGATTAAAACACTAATGAACTTAAAGCGCGTTTTTCGAGGTAACCGGGAAAACGTCTTTAAGCGGGTCAAATAGACTCGTAAAAATTTTAGTCAACTAAATAATCATAAATACTATTAGTGAAGCTTTAGAACCAATAAAATCATAAACGAGGAATTAGTAAAGAACCGTAAAAAACGGGAAGTTGTTGGTAGAAACAAATATACCAAACTTATGTGTCCAATATTGTAAATAGAATTTTAAAACCCTCATGGGTTCTGTGTGTGGTCCGATTTTATTCCCCCTCACACACCACTCTCTTTACTCACTCTTATTCACAAACAACAAAAGTAATAAACTACTACCTTATTACCCCACTCTCTCACACTCTCTCTCCTACTCTCATTTCCCTTCTCCACGTACAGACCCTCATCTCCCTCCTCTCTATTCTCCTTCCTTCCCAATCGGACAACAATGGAGGAAATAACAAACTCACCAAAAACCTCACTTCTCTCCTCTTGTTGATGCCCATACTTGCTCCAAAAATTATAAAAACTACACCATTAGAATCCCCTCATCAAGTAGAGCACTCCTATCTTTTCAAAATTCGAAAAGGAGCACTTTCATCTCCATGGGTATGGAGCATTTGGAGCTTCAATACTACCACTAGAACCACCTTGTTCTCCTTGTTCTAATGAGGTAAAAATATTCTTAAAACTTCATCTTTTTCTAGCCTTATGGCAAACGAAAATTTAGCTAACCCCTTGTTTGGTTCCTTTTGTACCCAGCCGATTTTGGCTTCTTTGAAGGAGTAAAAACATTGTTCTTAAGCTCCTATAAGCTTCATCTACACCCTTGGAAGGTAACATGTTTCTCAACCCTAGAAATTACTTCAAAACATTAATGTAATCTAAGGGTTAGTCTGGTATTGAAATGTGTATGTGAATGGGCTATAATGTTAGATTTGTGAAGTACTATACCGGTAGAGAGAAGAAGGAAGAAGCAAGAGGAGAAAGGAAACTAGATGGAGAAAGAAGTAATTGCACTCTTTCCTTGTGTAGCTTGGTAATGAGTAATGTAACAGATTTTTGAAGTTAAAATTGGTATTGTAAATTGGTAGTGCAGAGTGTAATGTGTAGGAGAAAACAAGTGTTTTAAACCTAAAAGGCATTTTAAAACTTGTTAAAACCTAAATGGGAATCAAGGTTTGAGTGCAGGAATTTAAGGTTGTTTAGTATGGTATTTTGTATATGAGAATGGGTATATTGGTATTGGTTGTGAACAGGTGGTATGGATCAATAATGTGAGTGAAACCATGTGGTAATGTTAATATATAGGGGAGACTATGTCAATTTTATCTAGGAATTTGAGGCTAAAGTGTTCAAGATGAGAGAACAACCTAGGTAGTGACTAGGTGTATGTGGAGAGTATAATGAGCGTCTAGTAGCTTGTAACAGATTTGGGTATGATTTGTTAATGGGATGTAACTAGGAAGTGAATGGATGTATTTTGGATACTAGGAGTAGCGTTAGTTGAGGAAGTAATGGAGGAATAAGAACCCAAAATCTGTAACAAAGTGTATAGAGATACATTGGAGAAGTTAGGAAGAATTAGTGTGGAAGAATTGGTGACAAGGGTGTAGGACTTGGGTAAGATATTGTAGTGGCTTGAGAATGAATTCGAGGGTAAGATAATACATTATAGGCTTTGGAAATGGCATTAGGAGATGAGAATATGCATGGGGGAAGTAGGAACAAAAATCTAGCATTGGAGATGAAAACTGTTGTAAGTGTGGAAAGGAAGTGAGGGAATTGTGTAAGTTGATTGATGGATTGAGTAAGGAATTTGGTGGATGAACTAAGGCAATTTGGAGGGCCTAGATAGTGGTAAAACATGTGGGATTAAGTGTAGGAACAATGGGGAAGTAATGGGTAAAAGAGAGGACTGAAAACAGAAACGAAAATGCAAATACTGGGCCGGACCGAACTTGCGACCGGACTTGCAAGTTTGGTCGAGCCCAGATTTACAAAGACGGGAATGCTTCTGGAATGGACCGAACTTGCGACCGGACTTGCAGTTCGGTCGGACCTGAAAAATTCTCCCGTCAGTAACCTTTTGGAATGGACCGAACTTGCGACCGGACTTGCAAGTTCGGTCGGCCAGAAAAATTTCCGTCGAGTAAGCTACTGGAATGGACCGACCTTGCGACCGGACTTGCAAGGTCGGTCGGGCTAAAATTTTCCGTTAAGTAACTCACTGGAATGGACCGACCTTGAGACCGGACTTGCAAGGTCGGTCGGCCCTGGAATTTTCACCCGATGTAGCCTACTGACTTGGACCGAACTTGCAAGGTCGGTCGCAAGTTCGGTCGGTCAAAACTTACAAAAAAAAACTATAAGACTATGGTTAGTATATGTATGTATGTTATGTATACCCCCCTATACATACGTGCATTATATGTAAGTATACCATTGTTAAGCAATCAAAAGTAAGTAAATAAAATGTAAGTATAAGAATGTGAAGACTTAGTAAGTATGAGTTAGGAAGCGTAAGGGTAACCGAATTAAATTAATGATAGTTAGATTAATTGTTCGATTGTATGTAAATCATAGGGTTTGATTTGTGAACACCGGAGGTACATTGGGATACAAGTACCACGGTGGAAGGTATGATTTTTTCATGCCCTGTATCCTAATCTGGTTACCCCGATTTGTGTGCTTATTTGATCACCTAGATAAGATAAATGCATGAATCGGACTATATTGCACTTACCTGTGCTTGACTTATGTTGTTCTTGATATTTATTGTCTTGAACACTAGTTTGTATAATTCATGAAACATATGAATGATGATGAAGTGTAATTGTATCTTGTAGTGTACTTGTATATTGTATTGTATTTTGTACGGATGTGTATATGCATAATGTATTTGTGTATGTGGTTGAATGAATGACTTCTACTAATTCCTAACTACCTAACTCCTAACTTAAGTGAGTAAATTGGAATGAGTAGAAGTCCGATATAGCTTCGGCCACGCGTGAGGATGCGGAGTCACAAGAGGTTGGCTGCAATTCCTGACTCTTAAACTGGTCCGCGGCCCAAATCCCTTAAATGGGTAGCATCCCGGATTGGTGAGTCAAGTAAATTCCGGAGGTGGGACGGTGTAGTCCCCAGGGCCGGAGGTCCCGACGACTTAACTTGAGTAAGAGTAAGAGTAAGTAAGTGGATCCGTAAGTATGAGTATGAGTATGTATGCGTATGTATGAGTAACGAGTAAAAGAGTAATCTCCACCCGATTAACCCGGTGGACCAATGAAGCTAACAAGATTGTATATTGAGTATGTAATGTGTATGTGTAATTCGGAAAAAAAGTATGTATTGAATGGTTTATGTTGTACTTCTTGTATGTAATGAAGTGTATGTATGTGTGTATGTCTTGCGTAGTGTATTGCAATATTATGTATAAGAGCATGTATGCATGTATGTTTGAATGAAATCAACCGCATGTATACGACCAAGTGGTCGGCGTACCCTCACTAGTACGCGGGGTATGCGGTTATCATGCGCAGCGAAAGCTGACCCCCTAGGGGGAACGTTTTTAGTGTGCAGGTACCGAAGCGAATATGGTCAAGATAAGAGACCGGAGGCGCACCCTTGTAATTAGAAGCAAGTAGTTTGTGAGGAACGGGTAGTAAGTAGTCTCGTAGTGAGTACGTATGATCTTTGAAGAGGTGGTATACTTGTATAAGGATCTTAGTAAACTCGGTAAGTGGATCATATTGTATTGTATTTGAAGTATTGTATCGAATGGAAGATCGTAGCATGTATTGGTATATGGAGTGTGTATGGTAGATATGTAATACTCGGGATTCCGGTCCATCAGACCGATGCTGTATGTAGAAGTAGTAGCCTTGTTAGTCACGTGGGTGACTAACGGCATTGTATCACCCACATTATGTAAGTATGTATCCGCTGCGTGTATCTGATGTGTAAGGAGATTGGACGGTAAGCACTGTATTAATGGTAGGGGTGTTACAGTATGTGAGTGTGTGAGGGGTTATTTAACCCATTAAAAACCGGCCCCCTACAGTTACACTAGTTGGAGCGTTTTTTGTCTTTTACAGAAAACACTCGTTATTTTACCCGGTTTAGGTACTATTCACTAACCGGGCCCGTTTTCCGGAATTCTCTCGTTTCTTTATTTTTATTGGTTATTAAGTTTCCATAAATGCTTAATAATATTTATTTAATGACTTATAATTTTTTACAGGTTCGTTTGACCACTTAAAATCACGTTTTCGGGTTTTCTCGAAAAACGTGCGTTAACGCTCTATTAGCGTTTTAATACATTATTTGGATCCGTTTTCTTCGGGAGTTGTTCCCATATATTATTTAGGTCTTATTAAACCTTTGGAATCCATATAATACGCTAACCGAGGTCTCGTACCTCTTATGGTTATTTAACGCTTATTTAGCATTTTGCGCTTTTTAAGCGTTTCTTTATTTCTTTTGGATTTATTTTCCCTTACCAACATTTCTTAATCATTATTAGGCTCTTAAATACCTATTAGGATAATTTAATCATCATATTTAAGGTCGGGGTATTTCACCTGGAAGGTAGTGAAGCTTGCAGAGCTATTCGACAAGGAGATTATCAGACACCATGGAGTCCCGAAGACTATAGTATCTGACCGCGACACCAGATTTCTTTCGAGATACTGGAGAGCTACACAGGAAGCGTTGGGTACAGAATTGAAGTTGAGTACCGCCTTCCATCCTCAGACCGACGGTCAGACAGAAAGGACCATCCAAACACTAGAGGACATGCTTAGAGCATGTGCCTTGGACTATCAAGGGAGCTGGTTAGACAAGCTTCATCTTATCGAATTTTCATACAATAATAGCTACCATGCCTCGATTAAGATGTTGCCGTTCCAAGCTTTATACGGTAGACCTTGCCGTACACCCTTGTGTTGGGATGAGTCAAGTGAAGCGGTCATCATAGGACCGGAGTACTTAGAGCAAGTCCAAGCCGAAGTTCAGCAGATTCGAGCCAATATGAAGGCAACCCAAGATAAATAGAAATCCTATGCGGATGTGCGGCGACGCGACCGTGAGTTCGCCGTGGGCGACCAAGTGTTCTTGCGCGTTTCACCTATGAAGGGTGTCTTTCGATTTGGTCAGAAGGGCAAGCTGAGCCCAAAGTTTGTAGGGCCGTATGCTATCACCAAAAGAGTTGGAGCTGTAGCCTACATGTTGGCATTACCTGAGGACTTGGGACGTGTCCATGATGTCTTTCATGTGTCACAACTCAAGAAATATATTGCCGATCCTTCTCATGTCCTAGAGCCCGAGAGACTATCCATTGAGCCGACCATGAGATATGTCGAAACCCCTGTAAAGATCCTTGATAGGAAGACCAGAGACACTCGCCATAAGTCTATACGAAAGGTGAAGGTCCTATGGTCAAACCATGATGTCAAAGAAGTGACATGGGAGTTGGAAGATGCCATGAAGGCGAAGTACCCACAGTTATTCATAGACTAGATAGTCTAGTGTTTAGTAGATACGGGTACGGGGCGTACCCCTTTTTAAGGGGGGTAGAGCCTTTTTGCTTTGCATTGCTTCGGGTGAGCATTGCATAGTGTGTGTGTATTATAGTATATGTTGATGGCACATGTAGTGCGGAGTGCATTTGGTAGTGTATTTTGTATGTGTGTGTGTATGTGTAATGTGTAGTGTATGGATGTGTATGTACGATGTGTGATGTATTGTGTAATGTGTATTGTGGAATGGTATGAATTGAAAATGATGGATTATGTATGTGAATTGTGTATGGTACTTGAATCGTGTATGCTTACAATGTGGAAGGAAGTAAACACCTCATAGGTGGTAGTAAGGCACATTATGGCAATTGGTTTGCCTAATGAGTAGAATTATTAAACTATTAACCTTGAGCAACTTTGAGGGCAAAGTTTCTTAAGGGGGGTAGATTGAAGTACCCCGTAATTAAAAATAATGATTAATTAGGCTAATAAGTAATTTAGAAGCTTAATTACGTCAAAATAATCATGAGGGAACAAATCCCGAAGAAAACAGATCCTTAAAACGGATTAAAAACATTAACGAACCTTAAAGCACGTTTTTTGAGGAAACCAGGGAAAACGTGACTTTAAGCGGGTCAAATAGACTCGTAACAATTTTGGTCAACTAAATAGTCATTAATAAATATTGGTAAAGGTCTAGAACTAATAAAATCAACAAAACGAGAAAATAGTAAAAACTGTCAAAAACGGGAAGTTGGGTGGTAAAAGCATAAATAACTCAAACTAGTGTGTCCACTATTGTAAATAGAATTTTAAAACCCATAATGGGTGCTGGGTGCAGCCGATTTATGCCCCCCACTCACACTCTTAACTCTCTTTTCATTTGCAAAAGACAAAACAATTAAAAAGCAAAAAGTAACTCACCTATCTCACATTCTCTCTCCTACTCTCTCATTTCCTATCTTCACTCACGTACAGCACCCCCCTTCCTCTCTATTTTCTTCTTCCTCCTCTTGAGCCTCTAATGGCGATTTGCATGAACCCACACCAACACCCACTTCTTTCATCTTGTTAACCCATCAAACCTTCACCAAAAATCACAAAAAGTATACCATTGTGTTCCTCTCATCAAGGAGAACATTATCCTCTTTTCAAAATTCGAAAACAAGCATTTTTGTTTCCATGGGTATGCTTCATTTGGAGCTTCAAGACCACCATTAGAACCACCTTCATCTCCTCGTTACTTTGAGGTAAAAATATTCTTGAAACCTCACCTTTTCTAGCCCTTGTGGGCAAAACGAAATTTAGACCAAACCCTTGTTTGGTTCTTTGTACTCTAGCCGATTTTGGCTTCTTTGAAGGGTGAGAAATCTTGTTCTTGAGTTGTCCAAAACTCCATCTCATCATTTGCAAGGTAATGAATCCCTAAACCCTAAAATATGCTTTAAGCTTTAAAGAATGGTTAAGGGTGAGTTTTGGTATTGAAATGGTAGTGTGTATGTATGGGCTGTAGTGTCAGATTTTGAAGTGCTGTAATCGGTGGAAAGAGAGAGAGAAAAGAAGAAGGAAAAAGCAAGAAGAAGAAAAGAAAACTAGAAGAGGAACAAGGTAATTATGCTCATCTTTGTGTAGTCTTATAGATGTCTATGTAACAGATTTTAGAAGCTTAAAATGTGTATTGTAAAATGGTAATGAGTAGTAGTGTAACGTGTAAGAGAAACTAAACTATTTTGAAGCTTAAAAAGACATTTAAAAACTGTCACAAACTAGATGTGGGTTAGATGTAGTGTGCAGGAATTTAGGAGTGTTTGATGTTTAGTTTTGGTGTTGGAGGATTATACATTGTTGTTGTTTATAAACAGGTGAGATAGATGAGAATGTGAGTGAAAATGATGTGGTGAGAATGTAAAAATATAGGGGAGACCATGTTAAAATTTACCTAGAACTAGAACACTTAAGAACTAGTAACTAGGTGGAAATAAACCCTTGAAACAGATTTTTAATGGGAGCTAGTGAGTGGGTAGGTTTGGAGAGGTGTGTAATGCATTACAAGCCTTAGAAATGGCATTAGAAGAGGGAGTCATAGTGGAGAAAATGAGAGTCAAAATCTGTAGCATAGCTATACTAGGAAAAACAATGTGAGTGCTGAAATGGAATTTAGAAACAAGTGTGTAAATTAGAATAAAAATGAGTAATGAGTTAATGGATGAACTAAGGTGAATTAGGAGGTTTAAATAGTGTTAAAACATGTGGGATTAAGTGTAGGAACAATGGGGAAGTAATGGGTAAGAAGAGGGACTGAAAACAGAAATAAAAATGCAATTACTAGACTGAACCAACCTTTGGACCGGACTTGCAAGGTCGGTCGAGCCCACATTTACAAAGACGGAAACCTTCTGGAATGGACCGACCTTGGGACCGGACATGCAAGGTCGGTCGGCCAGAAAATTTCCCGTAACAAAACCTTCTGGAATGGACCGACCTTGGGACCGGACATGCAAGGTCGGTCGGCCTAAAATTTTCCCGTTAAGTAACTCACTGGAATGGACCGACCTTGGGACCGGACTTGCAAGGTCGGTCGGCCCTGAAATTTTCCAGCATATTACCCTACTGACTTCGACCGACCTTGGGACCGACCCTGGGTAAGGTCGGTCGAGTCATACAATAATAATAATAATATAATAAGTATATATATATATATATATGTAAATATGTATACCCACATATACACATGTACATATATATGTAGGTACATCATTGTAAGTAAGGAAATGAACTTAAAGTAATGATGAGTGAGTAAACAATTTGTAAGTGTAAGAAGTGTAAAGACATAGTAAGTATGAGTTAGGAAACGTATTAGGAATACGAGTTATGCTAATTGTAGATAATTAATCGCTCGATCATATGTATGTTATAGGACTTGAATTGTGAACACCGGAGGAAAGTCGGTTACAAGTACAACGGTGAACGGTATGAACTTCTCATGCCCCGAATGCTACCTTGGTTACTCTGATTTGTGTGTTGTGTGCTAATTGACCATCAAATAAGATAAATGCACGAATCGGAGTTGTTATGCTTACTTGTGGATATGTAGTGTTGTATCTTGATGAATGTTATCTTTAAATCATAGTTTGTATAATCCATGAAATGTATGGATGATAATGAATGTGTGTATGCTTGTTGTATTGTATTGTGACCGAATGTTATTGTGATTGGACTTCTAACTGATTCCTAACAAGCTAACCAATCTAACTTAATAAATTGGTAATTAAATTGGAATGAGTAGAAGTCTGATATAGTTTCGGCCATGTGTGAGGATGCGGAGACACGAGAGGTTGGATCCAATTCCTGACTCTTAAACTGGTCCATGGCCCAAACCCCTTAAATGGGTAGCATCCTGGATTAGTGAGTCAAGTAAATCCCGGTGGTGGGACGGTGTTGTCCCCGGGCCGGAGGTCATACCGACTTAACATGAGTAAGAGTAAGTAAGTAAGAATGAGTAAACAGTATGGACAAGTAAGTAAGTAAAGTAAGAGCAAGTTGTGTAAGCACCGTGGATGAGTAAAAGATTAATAAGCATCCGATTAACCCGGATGCGTAATTTGACTAACCATTGTGAAGGTAAGGATTGTGTACGCTATTGTACTGTTGTTTTGGCTTGTGTATTGTACCTTGTATGCTTGTATGATGTATGCAAAGCATGTATGTATGAAAATAATGAACAGCATGTTTATTCGACCTTAATTAGTCGGTGTGCCCTTGTTAGCACTTGGTATATGCGAAGTTTATATGCAGCTTTTTGCTGAGCCCCTTGGGGCACCGTTTTTAATATTTTCAGGTGCACGAGAAGGGTGAAGACTTGGTTGTGATCATGATGATTTCTTTTGATGTAATTAATAGACTTGAATGGTGTACTAAGTTGTACACGGCTAGGAGCCTTTTTGATTAGCCGGTGTACCATGGGGTACACCTTTTTGGATAATGAAAGTATTGGGATTGGGTATGGATGAGTAGCTTTTGTAAACTCATTATTTTTGGTAGACTTGGAAAAAGGGAATGTAATTAACTATGCTTGATACTCGGTGATCCATTTATGCAAGTATTTGATATTCGGTATTTGGTAAGTAATGTAGTAGCTCGGTATACTTAGTCATCAAACCGTCACTGTAAGTAGTGTAAGCCTAGCTAGCCGTATGGGCGGTTAGCGGCGTTGTATCACCCGCCGTAGTAGTAGTATTTCCGCTGCGAGTAACTTTGATTATTGGGATGATTGGACGGTAAGTACAGGATTAGCGGTAGGGGTGTTACAAGTACTGAATATCATGATCATTATCCCTAGCTTGAAAAATAGTGAAGTCGGTACCTTTGATATAGCTAAAAAATCAGAAACTATATTTGCAAAGCAAGCTGTAATTTTTAAGTTTCAGTAGTGAAAGTTTCTCTTGGATCGTATGGACACTCGCTATGTTTATTCTTAGAGCCTTAAAGAGGTGAGAACTTGTAATTTTTAGTCAGGAAACACTCATTGAAAAGAAATTGTGCAATTAGGTGTGAATCTTACGTATAAAATTGTTCAAATGAAGATTATCCTATTTTCTAATGGAATAGTGTAGAATAGTGCAAGTTGCAGTTCAAAACTGATCATAAACCGTACCCCTGTTTCAGTTTGGTGTTTGTTAAGAACATACTCCTATTTTAGCAACTTTGGAATGGTGGCTAGAAGAGAGTTCTTATGTGACTTAGTATGATTGGCAATCTGTTTTTTTTGTTGCGTATCTTTCCATCTTCGTATGATTGAGTTTCGATGGTTTCCGTTTATCTATCCAATAATTTCTTATCATGTCAACACTATATATCTACTCTACACCCTCAATCAAACAAATAGTTGATGGTAACAGAATGATTGAAATAATGTCCGTACCATATAAAGATTATTGGTTGTAAGGCGGGAGATATACTCAGCGCTAGAAAGGTAAAATCACTAATTACATTTGTTCAAGTCGATAGAGAGAATGAAATAAGTTTAGTTTGTTACCGGATTCAGCCCGTCGTCACTCTGGCGTGCAAAATCTTCAGGAATTCAAAGCTTCGAACAAGCGCTCCAGCCTTAGCGAAAATGATTCTTAAGAAAGACTGTAAGACAAATACATATAATTAATCAGAGCCCATGTCGCGAGCAAAGCAAAAAGCATAAAAATCAGAGCAAATTTTCAGGTCTAAAACTAGGCAGCTGCAAGTGATATATTTAATTTGATTGTATGGTAGTACTAAACAGCACAAGCTTTGAACATAACCATGCTAAAAAGTCGTATTACCAAGCAGTGAAAATAGAAGTAAAACATGAACAAAAATGCATGTTAAAAGTGATCATGGCAGCAGTAATATATAAAGACAAAACCTGGGTAAAACTTCAGTTCAAATATAGAAGAAATTTCCACACATATCTCAATTTAATGAGAGCAGTCAATTCCTTGTTCATTGGGTCAACCCAATGTTTAAGTTGACAAGCTTCTTCATAATTGAAAGGCTCTCTAATTTCTAATATTTTATTTATGGTTCCTCTGTTTTTAATAGAAGCAAAAGGAAGAGAAACAAAAGGAGTGATTTTGTAAGAGAAAACTGCTCCAAATCTTCAATTTGATCTCCTATGGATTTACTTTAGTTTATTCTGTCAAAAATAAACTTGGCAAAAAGATCATGATCTGTAGAACTAGTATTGACATAATAGTTTGACAAATGTGATGGTGCTCTTCTCTCTCGAGTGGATCTCCGAAGCTTAGAGTCTAATATGGTAGAATCAAAGGTTTCAGGAAGTTCAGTAATAATGGATTTTGTTGTAATGTATTATGGGTTTATAGTATCTATCACACTTCTATCAGTATTGTTGGTTGTGGGTTCTTCTCCCTCTATGTTGAAGGTGTGGATTTGGTAAAATCTGGTTGTGTATCGGGTTGAGGAGGAAAGATAGGGTATAAATTTGCTGAGGAACCATCGAAAGAGCATATGTTTGTGGAGTGTGGTTATGAAAAATAGATTCACGAGATGTGTTACGGAAAGGAAAAACATGTTCATGAAAGTTCACGTACCTGGAAACAAGAATTTTGTACTCGGATAAACTTTGTAGCCTTTTTGGTTTTCAACAATGTAACACCCCGACATCGTACTTCACAACTAATTGAAATCACAGCGGAGAATAAACAACTAAACATTAACTAAACGCTTCGGTGCTACAACGCCGTCAACCACCCACGTGGTTAACAAGGCAGAATAAATACAAGTGTACCGGTCTGATGATCAGACTCCCGAGCGTAGAACTAAAACCATAAATACATCATATACAATACCGAGTATTTAATTACATTCCTTCACTGTAAACTGCCAATATACCGCCACAGTAGTATCAATGAAATCAAAATATAATGCCACGGGAGCACAGGCGCATCCCGGGCTCAACATCCAAAATAACCCCAAAAGTACAACTACAGTCTAGAACCTACAGCCACTCTGCTTCCTCGATCCTCATCCTGCAGTAAAAATATGGAGCCCCCGAGGGGGTCAGCAACCCTTGGCTGGTATGGTTAACGCGCAGCCCATCGGCTACCGGGATGCGCGCAACTAATTGTCATGATAACATGGCATTCATTTTAAACATAACATAACATGTGGCATAGCGTTATTATTGCATGGCACAACATCACATACACAGTGGATACTCTTTCCACAATCACAAACCAAGAAGGTTAAACAACATAAGAAGCCTAGAGAATGGTTCACTCTCATGTTAAGCTCGTTACACACACTCATTACCGTTCTGTTATTCGAACGAGTAACTTAAGTCACAGATGGTTCGGATATAGTGACACGAACACACCACACAAACACATGTTCCCACTAAACCGATCATAAGTCAGAATAGGTAAGCTTTGGAGGAAGCTAGCGGGAGATCGAACGCCAAATTAAGGAGAACAATCTTAACAACATAAGAGTCGAATCTGATTCAGATATCTACTCTTAACTTACATGCATGACCGGACAACCGGATTCCTCACTTCCCAGTTAGCACTTGTTAGAAGTTCAACAGTGGAACTTAACAAACAATTCACAACAAGTGGTAAGTCATGTTAGACACACACAAGGGAAATGAGTCACATCATACATCACAATAATATGATCAACTGTAAACTCATTACATGATTAAGTCTTATAACGTCATAAACACACATAAAAACAAACAACACACAAGCCGGTGTAAACCGGTAGGCAACAGACTGCAAGAAAACCATACCTTGGTCCTTGCTTCGATTGATTTCCACCGTAGGTCACTCCTATACATGTTTAAGAATGTCGGTTAATTACTTACTTAACTTCAAATTTACTAAGTGTTTAACATGTTTATATGACATGTTTTAATGTCTTAACTTATACTTGATTACCTACATTATACCTCCTAGGGTTTATTACTTAAGCCATTCTTGTTTGTTTGTTTTTGTTTTTTTTACAAGTTTAGGTCCGACCGAACTTACCGACCGACCTTACACAAGGTCGGTCCATTCCAGAACATATTACCGTCAAAATTTTCTACTCCGACCGACCTTGTAAGTTCGGTCACATGTTCGGTCAATTCCCGAGAGTTTCTTCCCTTTGAAAATTCAGGCCTGACCGATCTTGGCAAGTCCGGTCGCAAGATCGGTCGATTCCCGAGACTTACTCACGTACAGAAATTTAGGCATGACCGAACTTGTAAGTCCGGTCCCAAGTTCGGTCTATTCCAGAGACTCAATCCGTACTAAAAATCCATGCCCGACCGACCTTGCAAGTCCGGTCCCCAAGGTCGGTCCATTCCAGAAACCATTTCTCGCAGGGTAAACTGGGCTCGACCGATCTTGGCAAGTTCGGTCGCAAGATCGGTCTGCTCCAGACCCTTATTTTTCATTGCCCATTTAACTCCAAATTTCACCTCATATATCCTAGTATGTCCTAAATTTATTTGGGCACTTCAAACACACCTTAAGACTTCCTTAAAACTCCTTAAATCATTCACTAAAATCCTCCTCAAGCATTTACACAAATCCTTATAAAAAGGTTTACACTTATAATGTTTTTCACTAAGTTTCTATGTGGTGTTTCATACCTATAACTCCCACTATTCCCAAATGTTTTCTCACCACTACAACATCATATCCCAAGCATCTTTTCTTCCTAAACAACTCCTTGAACACCTTTACAAGTTTATAGCTCCCCATGCAACAAATCACTTCATCCTTATTCACCTACATTGCACAAGTCCTAAACACAATCTCACCATGATCTTGAAATTTCCCAAAACATTCCTTTGCATTCTAATTCCTCTAGAACATTGCCTAAGCCCTTTTTACATCTTTAAACACCTTAATGCATGTTTCTTTCATTAGTTGTACACTTAATCATTCTAAACCTTTCCTAACTTCCCAAACTCATTTTAACCCTTAGAACTTCTTGTTTATGACCTAAATTTCGACATAGGTTCTCCTAGAACATTACTAAACCTCAAGAACACTAAAATCCATCAAACACATTCTTATACACAAACTTCACACATTTAGCACTACATCACAATATAGTGCATAATTTAAATTGCATGGCACTTAGGCCCTTAAATAACATGGCTCTTAGGCCCTTAAGATGCATAAATTATAAACACTGAATTTCCCACATTATATTTGCCTTTGACCTGCAAATACACTCAACAATACATATGCCTTTTACTAAGCCCTTGAGAACATTTTACTAAGTCATTCACCATTGGCTCCTTAGGTCATTTTAATAAGCAACATAAGCTCATTTCTCCCAAGACTTTAAACCACACTAGGTTAGCACATTTACCTCTTTTCCTCACAACTTCTTTCTTGTTTCCTTGACTAGATCGGCAAGGCTTTTAGTTGCTTGTCAACTTCTAAACATTATACAAATGATAAAATGAGTATACAAGCTTTATGCTTCATCTCATTGTAAACCCTAGATTATACATTGTTTTAAAAAAAAAACATTAAGATAGTTGTTTTACCTTAGAACTTGAAGAGAGTTTGAATATATATCAAGAGAGGACTCCACCTAGTCCATGAAAGGTTGGAATGAAGCTAGAACAAAGCAACATAAGGGCACCATCAAGAGTGATTTTCGGACAACACAAAAACATGAAGGAAACATCATTTTCTTTGAGTTTCCTTACCTTGAAGCAAAGGAGAACAACAATATGTAAAAAGATGAGCTCAAGCTCCTCCCATGGTGATTCCTCTTGGCACCGAAATGGAGCTCTTGGGATTTTGGAAGGATAGAATTGAAGAGCTTGATGAGAGGAAGAGAATGGTGGTCTTAGAATTTAATTTGGCAAAATGAGCTAGGAGATACAAGTGGTCAAAGATGGAAAATAATGGTGATGTTGGTGTTGCTGTAGCAAACCGTGAATGAGAGCAAGAAGGAGAAAGACGATAGGTTGAAGACGTGTGAAATGAGAGAAATGAGAGAATGAAGATTGGTTTGCTTTTTAGAAGATATTTATACCTTAAAGTAAATAGTAACCATTAGTCATCACTTACTACTTATTAAACTTACATGTGTGGTGACTCATTACTACAAAAACCGGCCCCCTTTATATTACTAAGGGTATTTTAGTCTTTGTTTATCAATTTAATTACTTATACAAACATATGTTACAAACTAGCTTATTTTAGTTACTATTCACTAAAACAAGGCACATAGATGTGAAATTTTTGATTTCCCATCGATATAGACTTCCAAATGTGATATTATATAGTACACATGTTAATTAAAGAGTAATGATGGACATTTAGCCATTCAAAACTCATTTACAAGACAATTTTTCAAAAATGTGCTTTAAGACTCCTTAAAGCACATTTTGTGTTTTAACTTGTTTTCAAGCTTGGTTTTCTTTGGTAATTGGTTTAATATGTTCATTAGTATACAAACAAGGTCTTGGTAAGCTCATTAGGTCTTACCCAAGCTTATCCCAAGCTTAGAGCACATTTTAGCCCTAATTGACTTTAAGGCATTTATATGGGTTTTCTATGGTTTAAATTGTTTACTAATGTTTCTAAGACTCTTTTTAGTCTTAATATACCATATTTAAATGTTTAAACAACATACTAAGGTTTGGGGTATTTCAAACAAGACCTAGGTTGACACAAGAAGTAGATTTGGGATGAAATTTTCCTTTATTCACACCAAGGTTCAAACATAAGCTAAACTACCAAAAACTCTGAAATTGCTGTAATCTGGCAGTTTGTTGTAAAGACATTCAGAACAAGTTTTTCCTTCCAAGGATGAACTAGGAAGCCTATTAATTACACGGGTGGCTGTTAGTATAGATTTTCTCCATAATTCTATAGGTAGATTGGACTGGAAGTATAAAGCTCTTGCAATTTCCATAAGATATCTACGATTTTCGCTCAACAATACTGTTTTGTTGAGGGGTATGAGGGTAAGAGGTTTGATGAACTATGCCAAGAGAATTAAAATAAGCCTTTCCCTCATTTGAAGACCCTAGCTAAAATGCATTGTCAGATCTAATCTTTTTTATACGTTTATTAAACTGCCTTTCTATTAGAACAATGAAAGACTTAAGAAAAGTGAAGGCATCAGATTTAAAAGAAAGAAGTTTAACCTATAAGGCACGAGTTTTATAATCTACAACTGATTTCAATATCTGAATGTACTTAAATAAGCAAAATAATGATAAAGATAAAAACAATCCTAACTAAAGTTTAACTATATAAATTACACCCTAATTACCAAAACTAACTAACTTAGGTTGTGGACTGGACTATAGGCTAGTGGTGAGATAGTGATGGGCTGGTCCAATAGTCTGGGGTGCCAAATTGGTGTGTGAGGTACTAGACCAAAAAAATGAAAAATTTGTGTTTAAATAGGCATGGTTCGTGGTCACAGCCGCCTTGTCCGCGGTCCAGAATCGAATAAAATCTTTGTTGCTTTTGTTAATTTTCTTTGTTTAATTAATTTTGAATTATAGGTTCAAGGCTACTGACACTAGGACCGGGGTCATTGACATAAACAAAATTTGACCTAACTCGATTTTTGAAAATCCTAATCTGACTTAGGTATAAAAATCTTTATACTCTCCGTCCTAACTGCAGAAAGACAATAGCTACATACCTCTTAATCAAGGAAATCATCTTTTAAAAAGTTTTGGATGGGTAATGAAACACTACTAGAAAGCAGCTAATTAGCGACGGATTTAGCTACGGACACAATTCCGTCGCTAATTAGCGACGAAATAGCGATGGATTAGCGACATAACTTTTGGCGACGGAATAGCTATAGAATGGCGACAGAATTTGGGCGGGTCTGGTGGCACCAAGTTTTCGGGTCTCGGTGCCTCTTTTAACGACGGATTAGCGACGGTCCGTTGCTAAAAGTTAAGAAAAAAATGTTGGATTCCACTAACTTAAACGGCGTCATTTATGACTATTTTAGCGACGGAATAGCGACAAATGTGTCCGTCGCTAAAAGTTAAATAAAAAAAAGAAGGCACGACCTTTCTTCATCATTCTACCGATTCCAGTTTGTAAACAAGCAGTGAGAGCTCCCCGAGTTCCCAGCGACACAGGCGCACCAGCAGCACTAGTTACCAGCATAGGGGGCGCGTTTTTTCGGCCACCAACCACTCTCCGCGTCCCCGGCGACTTCCTAGCGGTTTCTGCCCTCAAATTCTGCTCTCAGTTAAGTCTCCAAATCCCTAAATTGGTAAATCCGAAAATTACAATTAGGGAAACCGAAAATTAGTTAGTTTTGACTTAAATTATGTGGTTGTTGTTGCTCATTTGTGTTAAAAAACCGCTAGTATGTTTTTTGTTTGCCAGTTAGGGTTGTATAATTACCATGAGTGAAGTATTTAGGGTTGTATAATTACCGTGAGTGAAGGCGCATAGCATGTATGTTATTGTCGCCAGTTAGTGTTGCATAGAATCTCATTTTCTTTTGTAGGAAATGTGTATTCCTCCTCTTGCCCTGTATGTATCCCTGATTTGATCTAGTCCTTAATCGCCTCTGGTTGGTGGCGTGATTTGCCCAATACCCATGTTGTATTATGTATGCTCTGTTTACAAATGAATTGAAAACTAAGCAGACAGGATTTACCGTTGCTTAACATTGTTTGACCTTCTTACGGGATTTTTGCTCTTTAATCATCATTCCTTGCGGATTTGTTAGTCTGATGAAGTTTTGATTTTATATGTAAAGTACTCTCGTGGATCGGTTAACCAGTAATCAATCATCCAAACTTCTATTATTGATCAGTGAATGGTATTTAGGCCAAGTATGGCATGAGTGCTGACCTTTGCACACATACATCCGTGAGAATCTTAAATTTGTTTTCCAATAGCTTGTAACGCACATGATGTCGTTCTCTGCATTGTACTGTATAAATTTCTTGGTGGCACCAGGATATTTTCTTTTTGCCTCAGACGGTAAAGAGAAACGGGTAACAAATTCTCTTTTTGCAATGCATAATGCTTCTCTTCACCATGTGCTGAGCGATGAAAGTTTTCTGTCATGTGATCAAATTGGAAGGAATCTTATCACTGTTCTGATGACTGAATGTTCATGAGTGCCTGCTATCATTAATTTTTATGATTTACAAATAATGCTTTTGATGTAGGATGTTCACTCCTGATGCAGCTTGCGAAGTCATTGAAGCTGAGAGGCACTCTCATGTTTTCTATCAAGCAGAACCTGACATCTGGATGGTGATGGTATGATGTATTCATGTTCTATTTAATGATCTTTTCTTCCGACTTCTGATAGTCTATTTGTTCTGAGCAGTGAATGAAGTTTTGGCAAAACAAAATATTTTTAATTGGCTGTTAGTGTGCTAAAGAATTTTCTTGTCTGTTTTGTCCTATTTAAGGTTGTGGAAAAGAATAATTGGAGGTATGGCGTATGGTGTTGAGGCATTATTACGAAGCATTCTAAAGGAAGTTCATTCAATATTGTAATGTTTAATGGATCTTTTAGGACAATACTCAATGAAGAACCCAGAGGTGATCAACTTCGTTCAGATCTCTACTTGTTTATTACAGACTATCTATGTGGTAAGAGTACTCCATTTCTGAGAAATTATCATGTTATGGATTTTGTGTTTTTGTTTGTCAATGATTTTAAAAAATTTCATTGTAAGTTACTAATTGCCAGCATACCTGAATCTGTATCCTTTGGATTTCTGCTGCTGGGGTAATGCTGAAGTTCCTATGTCATTCTACGTTGGCTTTCTGCTTGTGGAAATACTGCTGAAGTTCTGAAGTCGCATCAGCCATCAGGTAATATACTCGAACTTTCATCTTTGATCTCTCTGGCGATAAGGATGGTGAACAAGGAACATATATACTCATTCATTCTCTATTTCTCTTCTTGTGTGTCCGTGCCTCATCACCAGATTGAAGACCGGTTGAATTTGAATGCAAGCTGACCACCAGATTGAAAGACGCCTGATTTTGAATATCCTGAACCAGTAATTTACTCCGAATTTACATCTCTCTGGCAATGACAAACATGGAACATTATGTTCAATTGTTCATTCTCTTCTTGTGTTATGTTTCTGCGCCTATGTTTAACTAATTGATATGCTTGCTAGTTACTGCTGCTTGAGAAGATATTGGTGACTGATTACTCTCTCTGCTGTTGCGTATGTGCTTCTGTAATTTGTATTATCCTGGAGTAGTACATGTATAGTTTGAGTAAATCAGCTAGTGATTCCAATCCAAGTGCACTTATGTTGATAATAATTGACTAATTGCTGCTATATATGGAAGCCGTGGTATCCTGAGGAAGTAGCTAGGTAATTGGTAAGATTGAAACATTAGTTGCTTTGAATTCACTTATATTGGTAGCTTTGTTTTGTTTGTATCCCTGCTGAAATACCCCAAACTTAGAGATGTGTTTAAATGATAAACTAAGATATAAGGAGGCTAAATAATGCCTTAGAAACATTAAGAAACATTTCTAATCAAGAAATATAAGGAAACACAAAAAAGAGCAGTTTAAGTAAAACTGCTCTAAGCTTGGAGAGACATGGGAGAGTACCCAAATATTGTTCTAAGAACCTTAGTAATATCCTAATGGTCATTTTAAGTCAATTACCAAAGAAAACCAAGCTTGAAAACAAGTTAAAACACAAAATGTGCTTTAAGAGTCTTAAAGCACGTTTTGAAAAATTGTCTTGTAATGAGTTTTGAATGGCTAAATGTCCATCATTACTCTTTAATTAATATGTGTACTATATAGTATCACATTGGAGGTCTATATCAATGGGAAATCAAAAATTTCACAACAATGTGCCTTGTTTTTGATGAATAGTGAATTTATAAGCTAGTTTATAACATAAGTCTATATAAGTGAGACATTTTGGTCAAAAAGACTAAACTACCCTCATTCACTAAAGGGGCCGGTTTTTTAAGTGTGACTCACCACACTTATCTAGCTAAGTAAAGAGAAAGCAAATAAGTAAGTTATAAAGCATAAAGTACTATTCACCTTTTAAGATAAATATCACATTTTGCTTACCTCTCTCCTCACTCTTCATTCTTCCTTGTCTCACACGATTTCTTGCTCTCTTTCTCTTCTCCATTAACGTGAAGCTCCTCTCCATGCTAGCTCCACTTCTCTTGCACACATCTTGCTCATTTTAGCTCCAAATCCAAAACAAAATACATATTCTTCTTAGTTAGCTCAGCTCTCCTTTCTATCTTTCAAACTTCAAGAGCTTCATTTTGGTGCCAAGTCAAACCACCATTAGAGGAGGAAATTCAAAGTTTGGAGACTCCATTGGCATCTCCATTCTCTTAAGTAAGAAAGTGTAAGAAAATCTAGGTTTCCACCATTTTCTCACATGACCGAAAATATATACTCATGGGACTCCATGTTTATGCCTTGTTCTAGCTTGTTTCTACTCTTCAAAGGAGAGAGGAGGTCATTCTTGCTTCACATCCAAGTTTTGTCTTGAGAAACCAAGGTAAAACAATCACATTAATACCTTAAAACAATTTTTAAACCTAGGGTTTGTTCCTTAGGGTTAATGTGTTATCTAGTACTCATTGGAGTCATTGGATATTGGTTAGAACATTGGCAAGGAGAATCACATTGGTGACCGAGATTGACAAAGAAAACCTAAGGAGAAAAGCTTTAAGCTTGTGAGGAAACAAGGTAAATTACTTACCTTAAGGTGTCTTGTTGTTTAAGGGAATGAGGTGTGGGTATATGATGAGTTTAGTGTGAGTTTATATTGGGAAGGTGCTATAAACCTAGGAGAAACAATGACTATTCTTGTGAACTTGTGACTAAGGAGCAAATGAGAAAAGAGATAGTTTAAGAAGATAAAGGTGAAGTACAAGAAGCATTTTATTTCAATGGGAGCCTTGATGAGTGTATTCACAGGTTGAAGGCATATATATGTGGAAATTCAGTGGTTAAGATTATTGTCATTTAAGGGCTAAGTGCCAAGCATTTTAAGTTTAAGCACTATATGATGATGATGTGGTGTGGTTTTGGTGCAAATTGGGTGTTAAGTTGTTGTGATGAGGATTTGTGTGGTATTGGTTGTTTGATGAGCAAACCCATTTTTAGGAAGTACTATATACTAGAGAACCCATGGCAAAATTTAAAGGAGAGTTTAAGTTTTAAGACATTCTAAGGGATTAATGACCAAGGAAGTACTAGGAATGTTCTATAGGTTGTCTGATGGAAAAGGGGAAGTTAAGGTGTTTTAATGATTTATAATGACTTAGGTATCACCATGGAAAGGAGGAATCAAGAGAATGTATTGGAGTATTTAGGACTTAGGCAAATGTTGGTGCACAACTAGGAAGGAAATAATGTGAATGATGGAAGTAAACTTGTTAAGGAACTTAAGTAAATGCTTAAAAGAGTTTTAGATAGGGAGAGATGCTTGGGAGATGATGTTATAGTGGTGAAGAAAACATTTGGCATAGTGGTTACATTAGGTATGAACCACCACCTAGAACCTGGAGGAAAACATTACAATGTTAGCATTATTACAAGGAAAACGCATAATGACTAAGGTGGATCTTGGTGATTTAAGGTATTTTAAGGAGGGCTTAAGGGTATTTGAGGTGCCCAAATGAGGTTATAACATATTAAGATATATGGGAGAAGTTTGGAGTTGAAAAAGAATTTAGAAACAAGTTTTTGGAGCCGACCGGCCTTAGGACCGGACTTGCAAGGTCGTCGGCTCTGTTACACTACCGGAAAATGTTTCTGGAATGGACCGGACATGGGACCGGACTTTCCAAGTCCGGTCGGCATGATTTTGTACGGTTATAAGTCTCTGGAATCGCCGGACCTAGGACCGGACATGTAAGTCCGGTCGGAGTGAATTTTCCAACGGTAAAAGGGTACTAGAATGGACCGGACTTGCAAGTCCGTCGGTAAGTCCGGTCGAGCCTAAAATAAAAAAAAAAGAGAAATTTCAATTCTAAGAATGGTAATGGGTAATGAGGTATGCCCTTGGTAGGGTAGTAATGATTGGGACCCTAAGAACTTAAGGAATTAAGTTAAGCGTAAGTATAGTTTTAATGTTTAAGGTTAAGTTTGTAAGCTAAGTGATAAAGACTTGAGAGGTTTTGAATGGGAGTCCTTAGGGACTAAGTGAGTTAAGTGAGGTGCAAATAACTAAAACCTAAAAATGAATGAATGTTTTAGGTTTGTGAGTTGGGACCCCGAAGAAGATTAGACAAACAACGATCGACGGTGAACGGTACAATCCTTCTTGTGACCTGCTTGCTAACGAGGTGTCCCTCGCTTGTGTGCTATCTGTTTATTGTTATGACTAAAACAGATAAAGCATGCAACCGGTTATATTGTTCTCGTTGTGATTGTGTTATATTTACACTAACCCGCGAGACTTGAGATTGTTACTAACCAAGTTTAGTACTTACTGAGTTAAGAATAAGTGTTAAGTGTGATGGTTGTTGGTTAATGCCCGTTAAGGCTTAGCTAGCACATGGTGTTTAAGATGTCTACTAACTGGAACTTGAGTGAGGAAACCCGGGACCGATCTCCGGTCATGCATGCTAAGGAAAAAGGGGCGGTATCTGAATCAGATCCGCCCTCCGCTTAAGGACTTGTCTTCGGACTTGTAGCCTAGGGCCGGTTGCCGGCTCAGCTACGCTGGACTCCCGTCCAGAGTAGGTGGCATTAAGATGGTGCGGTGGGATCACCTAAATCCCAGGTTCGAATTAAGCTACAACCAATCCCTTCCAGGAAAGGTTTGTATACTGAGATTAAGATTGAGATTAAGATTAAGGTAAGGTAAGGAACTAAGATTAAGGAAATGAGGACTAAGGAGGGGGTTACTAACCCACTTGTTAAGGGAACGCTTGAGTCGTTCATTAGTTGTGAACTATATATGTTCATCTGTGGTTATTGTTATTGCACTTCATATTATGCTTGTGTATGTAATCAATTTCCATGCTATCGACAATTAGTCGTCGTAGCCCGTTAGCTTGGGGGCCATGAGAGGGTGTACCAGCATTCGTGCTGACCCCCTCGGGGGCTATTTTTTACACTTGCAGGTAAGAGGCCCATGAGGACGCACTACGAGAGTAGGAGCGGTTAGACTTAGGTTGGGACATTTATTTTGAGTTCGGGTTGCGCCTGTGCACCCGACTGCTTATATTAAACTGTTGTAAGTTTGAGATTACTTTGAGATACTAGTACTCGGTTGGTTGTGGGATTGTGAATGTTGATGTTTTGAGTTGGATAAGTATTTTGGTTAAGTATTGTAATGTTAAGCCGGTATATTCTAACGATCAGACCGTGGCAAGGTCCAAGTGTTGTTTATTTCCGCTGCGACGTATTCGATTAAGTGTTCAGATTGCGATAACCACGATAGGCTTTGGATGGGGTGTTACACCTGCTGTCCTTTGGGTTCCATTAATGTCAAGTAATTGTCAGCTGAATTCTTATTTGTTAGCTGAATTTTAGACAGTTTTCTGGTGTGCACACTGAACACAGTATACATGTGACTGAAGAATTTCATATTTAAATGGAAACAAATATACTGATGTTATTGTATCTATCATACTTGAATTCATTCTCACTCATCAGAAGCTACTGTTGATACTTAGTTGTAGACATTATAATGGTTTTTTCATATCAGTTGCTGCATAGTTAGTGTTTTGATTCTTTGGAGTCAGATTTTTTTTATTTATCAGCTGTTGTAGTGTTTTGATTCATTGGAGTCAGATTTTTCAGATTTATCAGCTGCTACATATTTAGTGTTTTTGATTCTTTGGAATCAGATTTTTCATCGGTTGTGAATCAGATTTTTTAGAGGGAAAATGTCTGGAAGTATGAGAAACTGAGGAGTATGAGAAGCTGGGGAGTATAAGAAGTTGGAAGTTTCAGTTGTTGTTGTTGCTGCTGCCCATATTTTCTCTTCTTCTTTCTTTTTCTGTTTATCCTTCCTCTTTGGTGGTCTAATGATACTGTTTTTAAGATAGTTCATGTTTAGTTTCTAGGAATTGTAATATACATGATTCATGAATGAGGAGATCAATGTCTCGACAAAATGATGATGGTGATTACATTGTCTTGAAAATATTCTACACACAATCATCATCATCTAAATCATTTTCTTTTTCTGTCATTGATCTAGCTATATGTATGGTTGTGTTTAATTATATCCAGCAGCTATTTGTCTTTTTTTTTTCTATTTTCTTTAGAAAAATCAATCATGCACAGCTAAAAAAAATTGGGCATGTGTTTAGTTATGATTGTATTAAGTTTTTATTTTCATATAATAAATCACAAAATTTCACCCTATTTGGTGGAATTGACTATAGGTGAAAACAAATAAAAATATATATTTTAAAAAAAAAACATGATTAGCGATGGAAATTCTGTCGGTAAACCATGGTATGTGGAGTGCAAAAATCTGTCGCTAATTTGCGAAGGACTTATTCCGTCTCAATTCTGTCGCTAAAATAGAATTAGAGAGGACCGTTCTGTCGCTAATCCGTCGCTAATTAGCGACGGATGACGTTCTCTGACGCGAATTTGGATTAGCAATGATGGAATTAGTGACGGACAATTCCGTGTCTAATACCGTGTTTTCTAGTAGTGAAAGTATTTGAACCCTAAATAGGTTTCATACTAAGCCCCCGAACCCGAATCTCAAACTTTTTCTAGTTGATTTAGGTTAAAACTTGGCAACGACTCTATGATAATAGATTTGTGTGAGCTAACTTAGGAATCAGATGAATGGTTTTTATAACTTAGCTTAATGACCTTGGCTTTAAATTGGACCTATGGCCTAAAAATGAATTATAGTGCTTAATATGACTAAAGGGTCGAAAAATCGGTGCTCACAACGTGCATAAAAAGTGAAGAACAAAACACTATCATTGCAAAACTATGCAGGAGATGAAATATGATAATGACGTATTCCTTTCTCAAAGTAGTAGCAGACGTCTCCAAGTCTAGTTTCACAACAAATAGGAGCAATGTTCTCCAACTTTACTTTTTTTTGAATCAAACTTGATATATATAAATATATTATATTTATATTTATTTTATATATATAAGAAACAAGACACCAAACAATTGCCAAACATCAGTCAAAGGAATGACTGGTTTAGCTATCCTCAAGATCCAAAGTACAAGTTGTTTTAATCTTTTGAGGAAGATCATTACCTAGCCACCATCGCACACTATCCTGCTGAGGGCTAACTAAATTAGCGATAAGGAAACTAGGGAAATTAGCATAACTACTATTACAGGACCAATCAATCATTCTAAAGCAAGAAATTAAAGCTTTAACCCTGTTACAATCATGGGTCCATAACCTGTTGTTATAACCATTTTTAACTATAATAAGGACCAACCATTCCTGCATATTATCATAACCTATGGCATGGGTGTAACACCCCAACCGTTAAGCTCGTCATTACCTCTTAAATTGTCACCAATTACTCTTACTCACGCAGCAGAACTCTAATTACAACGAGGGGTGAAACAACGCCGTTAGCCACCCATATGGCTAACCAGGCCTATCTCACATACAGTAACGGTCTGATGGACTGGAACAACCGAGTACACAATACAAATACAATACTCAAATCATTTCTCTACTATACCGAGTCTACAATTTATGGATGCCGACAACATATTCGGTCTTACACCTCCTTCACTACATAAGTAATTAAAACTACTACCCATGTAACCCACCGACCCCGTCCTACTCTCGAACGGTAACATCTTCGGTGTACCTGTAAAATAAAAACATCGCCCCTAGGGGCTCAGCTTAACGCTGCATATGAAATTCGCATACCCCGAGCGCTAACCGGGGTACGCCGACCACTTAGTCGGATATACATGGAGTTCATTTTAGTCAAACAACATGCATCAAGGCAATACAATAATATGTGTATTACACAAGGAATCTACATCCAATCACGGAACACGATTCCTAACTAACATAACAAGGTTGTTAGTGGCATCTGGTTACTCTTAGGCCTTGAGGGTTATTCCTCACTATGCCTTGTTTACTTATTCAATACCTCACCCGCTCTCTCGGGTTACTTATTCATATTCACACCCATTCTCTTGGGCTACTCGTACTATACTCACCCACACTCTCGGGTTACTTATTCTCATTATCTTACCCATACTCTTGGGTTACTTATACTCATTATCTTACCCATACTCTTGGGTTACTTATTCTCATTATCTTACCCATACTCTTGGGTTACTTATTCTCATTATCTTACCCATACTCTTGGGTTATTTACACTCAAGCTCTTGTAGATTCTCGAGACACTACAGGTCTCCTACGTCACGCTTGTTACTCTCAATACATACTTAGGCCAAAACTCATGGCTCTCTAGCATAGTCTTACTTCCCCGGTTTCGACCCTACTCTGGGTCTAGCATGGTGGGAAGGTTCAACTAGCTCACGGAACTCTCTCTTAGTTCCTATCTCTTTTACTTAGGTCCGACTACTCTCGGACTACTCTCGTTCCCATACACTCCTCTCTCGGAGTTATAATAATATCATGTATATTAGTCTAGAAGCATCACTCTCGATGTTTCTAATGACTTGGGAACATTTCTTTAGTTCGGTTAATCTTAGGTTTTAAGAGTTACCCATACATTTACTTTACTCATACTTTCGGTTACTTGCATATACCAGGTAAAATCCTCATATAGGAGGTGACCATGTCTCAAGGGAGTTACTAATCCCTCAGGTCTCTTTTACTTTCTCCACTGGTTCACATCTTCGAACTATCTTAAATCCTCTTGAAGGAGGTTCACTTATCTTTCCACTCTCATTTGTTTCGTGGATTGTTTCAATGTGGTTTTCTAACCATCATCGGGTATTTACTCAACCCGTACTTCTCCTCACATTCTAGGGAGTTCATATGTTTGTGTTATCGTTATACTTTAACGGATAGTTTGTGTGTTTGCACGTTTGCGTTATCATAAGCACCGACCCGATCTAGGGGTCTCTAGCCAAACGTTACTCACTACGAGTCGGTCCATTCACTATGTTAGACCACACCGGCATACAAGTATGTTAGCTCATTCAACATACATCAAGACATACATAATCAAACAATGGATTATTTTCATGCTTTAATCTTGATTAAGCCGGCACACAAACACACAAATCAACGTAACTCGGTTAGCACGCGGAGTATGAGAAAATCATACCTTTCACCGGGGTTTTTACTTTTACCGTGTCATCTCACCATGCTCGGGTCACGCACGATTCTCTGATAATGTTTCAAACATTATTATTAATACTAAGCTCATAAGGTATATGATA
This sequence comes from Limonium bicolor, assembly GCA_023374045.1. Taxonomy (NCBI): domain Eukaryota; kingdom Viridiplantae; phylum Streptophyta; class Magnoliopsida; order Caryophyllales; family Plumbaginaceae; genus Limonium; species Limonium bicolor. The sequence continues at coordinate 30,303,556 of CM041776.1, forward strand.
AAATGCTATTCCCGTATTTACCCCGTTATCCCGTTAACTCGGTTTTACTCTTGTCAATTTGAGTTCTCACTTCTCAATCACTTCTAACACTTTCTTACACTTCTTAGGGCCTTAACATGTCACCAAACAAGGCCTTAACATCTTATAACATCATTAACCTTCAAACCCCCATCATTTAAACCCTTTAAAACACTCTCTGTAGGTTTCTGGGGGTGGTCCGGGACTTGGTCCTTAACCTAAGTCCCGGACCAATTGCGAACTTAACTCTCGGGTGAAAATTACACATGGTCCGGGACCTTGTCCTGGAGTATAGTCCCGGACCAAAGCAGCACTTGCACTCTCGGCCTTAATTTAGATGTGGTCCGGGACTTTGTCCAAGGACCAAGTCCCGGACCCTGCTAAAACCTGCTCCAAACTTGATTTTTCCACTCCAAATCAATCCTTAAACCACCCTTAATCTTTCCATAAACTTTCCACAAGTTTTCCACATGTTTAATCACCTTAAAACATGCTCTAAAACTCTTCAAATCATGGGTTAAACCCTTACCCAAATTCTTACTCAACATCACTTATATTCCATAACTAGTTTTTCTCTTGTTTTCTACTAGACTTGTAACAGATTTGGTTTCTTCTTTAAACCATTCTAACCTCACTTACTGATGCCATTCCAAGCATTCACATGGCATTATTTTTACTCCTAACACACTCTCCTTCAAAGTTTGGTTTTCCAAACCATTAACCACTCACTTAAACCTCTTAAACACACCTAGTTTCTTCCTTTGAATAGAACACTCAAGTCCATACATCCCTAGGAAATTTTGACAGCACTTGCCTACTTTCTATGCATTCACACCACACCATATATGCACACAAACACTTCTTCATCCCTGTTTAATGAGGCACCAACAACTACAACACTTTTGATCCCCATTTGCTCACATATGTACACTAGCTTAGTTTCTAGATTTATTTGCACACATAAACCACATTAAAAACATTCTCATTCCCACTCAATATTGTAGTACCAAGACTACACCAATTCAAGAGCATCAATCCAACTCTAAAATCTGTTTTACAAGTCAAATAAAAACTAACTCAAGGTAAGCTTTTTACCTTGTTTGCTTTCTGTTTTTTTTTCTTTCCCTTCTTCCTCTTCCTTTTTCTCCATCTTTCTCTTCTTGTTTCCACACTACACAAGGGGTCTAGATTGCCATCTACAATCACATACCCACACACATATCAAGCTTACTAATTTCATTTTTCCCACACAAAACTAGTATTTCAAGAACTAGTTTTTAGGCTCTAGCTTAGATATTACCTTGGAGTACTCAAAAGGATGGCTTGGCAATCAATTGGTGGAGTTCCCAAGCTTCCACAAGAGCAAGGAGCTCACGGCTGAAATGGGGAACATATTCAACGTGGAGGAATTTTTCCAAAACTACAAGAACAAGCTAGAAATGAGCAAAGCTCTAGCTTATAATTACCTTGAGGCACCAAGGTGATGAAGAAGAGTCAAAATCAGCCCCTCAAGCTTCAAAAGGCAAAACACCCATGGAAGTGAAGGTGGAGGAAACAAGATTTTGAGGGGTGGAAAACGTAGCCCTCGCCGATACGAATCTAACGGTATTTTTTGTGTAATTCGGTGAAGAAATGAACAAGATAATGGAAGGAGAAGATGGAGGTGAGGTTGCTGTTTGGAATCGCTCAGCGTACAGAGGAGAGGAGGAAGAAGATAATAACAGGGGCTGGGCAAAAACGTGAAATGAAGAAGGAGGAGGTGAGAGGTAAGTAATTTAAGTTACCTTTTTACTTTATACTATTTGTTTTATTTACTTATTTGTCCTCTTATTACTAAATAGCTAGCAAGCTATTAATGAGTGTATACATATTAATTAAAACCGGCCCATGTGAATTAATAGCCCGGGCCATTTTTTTCGTCTTTTCGAATTAAACGCGTTTCGTCTCCCGGTTTGGTCACTATTCACTTACCGGGTCCGTTTTCCGGAATTTTCTCGTTTAATTAATTTTAATGGTTATTAAGCTTCCATTAATACTTATTTATAGTTATTTAATCAACTATAATTTTTACGGGTCCATTTGACCACTTAAAGTCACGTTTTCGGGTTTTCTCGAAAAACGTGCTTTTATGCTTATTTAGCGTTTTAATCCATTATTTGGATCCGTTTTCTTCGGGAATCATTCCCGTACACTAATTAGGCCTAACAAAGCCTTAGGAATCCATCTCGGACCCTTACGAGATTATTTATCTCTTATTTAAATTTAATGCGCATTTTAGCGGTTTTCGGTTTAACGCATTTTCTCTTTTCTTTTGGTTTTATTCTTTTTACCAATACTCTTTAGGCATCATTAGGCCTTTAATAATTTTATTAGAGTAATTAAATCACCATATTAGGTCCGGGGTATTAAAATCTACCCCCCTTAGGAACTTTGTCCTCAAAGTTGGTGAATCTAAATGGTTACTCTCATGGGCACGCTATGCCAAGGTTATAATACATGTATAACCTTACAGACTCCACAAGTCAGTCACATTACATACTACACATACCACACACAAATCACAGCATGTATAGCAATCAAAAATACTCTTTTACTCTCTCCATGGAATTGGTCCGAAGACAAGAAGGCACTACAGTCCTCGAATCCACGTTGAGTAATATACTACTGATCCCTCAGGTACCGGTCACGTTGAACACTTACTCTTTCTGGTTCACGGCCGTTTCATGACAAATGGGCACTTACTCTCTCTGGCCCACGGTCCCTTCGGTTCTGATCAAAACATTACACATATACATATCCTCAGGCACTCTGGTTGACTCACTCAACACAGGAACATCTCAGGGTACTCTCCCCGTCCTGCTGCCTTTGGAAAAATCACACACTGACACCGCCCCAACCGGTCACTTAGGACCGCCGCACGTACGGTGCAATGGTTTCAAAACTAATACACGCCCACCGTTCTACCGGTCATCAAGACTTAAGGCCACAGCCATCGGCGGGTGATAGCGGTTTCAAAACCAGTTTCCGTTTCCATCTTCATACTTGAAGAAAATCTTTTTTTTTCAAAATCTATTGAAAATTCTTTTTAAAACATCACACAACTCCAAATCAAATTTATGGTAGCTGTATCTTTTCTTAGCGTGATTACTTGTGACCACTTATAGGGAGCTTCGAATCATCCACCCTTATTTGCTCAGCATCAGTGTTGAACTATCCTTCCACCCCAATTTGTGTTCGTTTCCCTTGATCGCTAGCAGACCAAGTTCCACCTCCCACGTCAGTTTCAACATCAGATAGACAAACATTTTCGTTTTCTATCTTTTACTCTTTCTAGTCATATTCTTAAAGCAATCTGTTTCAATTTATCTTTATCATGGAACTTAAGTCATCCATTATTCTCAATTTGTTTCACTTACCTTGCCTAGGCATTCCATAATTGTGGCCTCATTAGTCAAATTATTACTCAACTTAAACATACAACATACAACTCCAAAGGATGGAACTCACTCCATCAATCATTCTCAAATAAAATCACCTAGGGAACTCACTCCCTCTTAGGTTACACATCGGTTTCATGCCGATTTACTCATCATAACTCATGTCTAATCTCACTAACATATACTATAGGGATTCTCATTCCCTAGGAGTCTCTCTACTCCTCCTTTCATAAATATTACATACTCGTGACTCGCATCACTCATGCACAATAATCATTATTACACAATGAATGGGTACATATGTTTATGTAACATAAGTTCCAATCATCAAAACAATTTCTTTTGTGCTATGCACATACTAGTTTACGCACTAAACGTAAAACATACTCTAAGCGGTTTCTCACCCTACCCCCCCCTTAAAAGGGTTACGCCCGCGTAACAACCATATGTTATACTGAACATTGGTTCACTAATTCTGGTATCATGAAGTGTTTTAACTTCGATGCGGTTAATTAACTCATAACCGGTTCGGTTCTAGCCTCTAAGGCTTCAAAGCATTAGGATTAGGCAATTACTCACAATTGCTAGGTATACTTACCTTGAATTACGGCCCACTAGTTTTCACTAGTGACCTGATAACTAGAGCTAACTCGCTCTATGTATTCTCAATGTATTCAATCGTCGCTTGGTATCTCTTACCGTATGCGAATTCGATGAGTTATAGATTTTCTCTCCAGTTCTCTGGAAATCTATATTTTTTTTTTGTATAACTCTGTATACTTTTGTGGTTATTCACTACCTTTTTCCGACTTATTGTCGGTTGAGGTCAATCTGCTACTTAGCATGTAGTGCTTCCTCATTTGATAATATGACTTCTGAATCATGTTTGTTTTTATTTCAGTACAAGAATTCCTCATTCATACTACTCTGCCTTTTTCCACATATCGATCTGGGCCCTGTGGGTTACTGCCCACGTTCTTTGTGCATCTTTGGCCAATGGCCGCACGGTTATCTCTCTAGATTCTCACTCAACAGGCTTCGTTGACATTTCTCATTCCTGACTCTCCCATTCGATCATTACCGCTAAATGCAATACCAAAACACTCAGTCTTACAGAGTGCAGAAGCGTAAACCCTTGACGATAAATCTCTCATGAGATAGGAATTATGTCTCCTTTACCACATTTCTTCATCAACTCTGATCACTATCTGAATATACTTTTACAATGGCTTACTGCGTACCTTGGTCTTTCTCATTTCTATGGCATCCGCTACTACTTTAGCTTCCGCCCAGGTGTTCTCGCCATTTATACTATGGCTTGCCATTCACTTAGCTCAATGAAATACGTTACTCTATTAAACCTCTCTACGTTTCTTGCGCATTGTTTACTTTGCAATTCATACTGCACACATACGATGTTTACTACTAATCCGATTACTCTCGCGGTTTCCTTCCATTGCTATCAAGCCTTTCTGCAGACTATTTGATTTCAAATACTCCTTGGCAATATACACATGCTCAAGTTTAATTACACCGCTTTAATGGTTTCACATTACTTACATATGTGGTAGCCTTTCTCTGGAGGATTCACGCAATTACCGCTCCGTAGGCTCCACAATAACAAGTGGTGTCCCCACTCTAAGGTAGTGGTTCGTGCTCCACAATAACTCTTATGCCTTTATGCATATGTTTTACAACGTTTGGATCTACGTATTGTAGTTGGTTTTGTCGGCTTACAAGCCACCTTGCCTCGAGTCATGCTCCATGCGGCTGTTTATATAGATTTCCGCTTCTCCGTATACCATTAAATGGTTTGGAGGTATTACGGGGTTTTTGATATGGAAGTTTCATCACGCTTCCGAACATGGAAGACCCTTAAAGTATTTTGATACTAATTCATGCCCTCTGGCAAGTTAGGGTGTTCCCTTTTTACGTGGGATCCCCTCGGGTTCTACCCGAGTGTTTGATTTAACACTTGTATTCTCAACACGATATCTCGTTCAACTACTGTTGACTTCGGTACCCTTCACGGATTGCTCCGGGGTGTTTATCGAGTCGTGCCATTACAGCTGGCTTGATCTCATGGGTATGTTCAGATTCTTACTCCGCCTTGGTTATGTATGTTTTGAAATGTCCCTTTTGGGTTGTAACATCTCCGGTTATTGGGTAGATTCATTGGTTCTTTCTCCTTTATGATCCTGGTCAGGTCGTCATTCTCTTTGGTGAAGTATACTTTGGGAATTCTATCCCGTTTATCGAACATGAATATGTTCATTCTAGGCATTTGTCGTATTATTTATACTGGGTATTCATTCCAGTTACCGTATGTTTCCTTTGTGATTTCTGAGACATATCCAATGTCTATGTTTAATACTCTGTGCTTCTCGCACTTCTCTATGCTATATTCTTAGATCCATCATCTTACTGGATTCTTGACTCCCTTAACTCGATAAGCTTCCTTGTGTTCTTCGATCATTCGAGGTGTCTACTGTCTTGGTTTGGATTGGCTCTTTCGTCCGTAGTATGGAGTGGGCTACTTCCCGTGTTCCGTACTCTACTTGTGTACATACATGGAGTATCTTATTGATACGTTACCACCTACCCGACTAACTCATAATTGGTCTGTCAGGCCCGCAAGCTCCTTGGGAGTGCGGTCGTTCCATGTCTCGTTTAGTACACCGTAGTGTCGGTCACACGCCTAAGTGAAGTATTCTGTTGCCAACTCCTCTTATATCGTCCTATGATAACTTACCGTGATTCTCTGGTTTGGTTTTTAAAAATTTGGGAGTTTTTGAAAATTCTATGTTTGAAGAAAGATTCGAGTTGAAAATAAAATCTCCACTGCATTTCAATGCCGGTTGCTTCTTACCAAGTCTGACTTCTTGCAGACTGGTATGTTCTTTATACAGTGGTCAGGCCTTTAGGCCTTTCCAAGGTTTCGTTCAGAATTCTTAGGGTTTGTGGTGCTATATTGGCTTCTCTTGCCACTTTGGTACTTGCTAAGTACTGGTCGCTTGTCTAAGCTCTTCTTATTAGTCCCGCTATTACTGCACTTGCCGTGGCAAGTGCGCGGTACTGGCAGTTTTTGGGTTAACTCATACCGGTCACGGTATTGTTCACATTGTATTTGGTAGCCTCGTTGGCTCTTCCTTGATCCCCTAGTTGGATAACTGCTCCTTGGAGCTGCTTCTCATTCCTCTTGACATGACTGTCATTCATTTAGGTGCTCCTCCACTCTCGGAGTTCCTTAATTACTTTAATTATATGCTTTACCTCGTTGCTCGTTCCCACGTCTTTACTGTGGTTACCGAGGTTTAACTTATTTAGGTACTACTTCTGTAGTCCTATTCGGGTATATCCCGTAGTTATGCTCGTAGTTGTCTAAACTGTATCAGTTAAGTATTGCGACCTCTTTGGGTGTGGCAGGGTGGGTGCATCTACCTTTGACTAGATTCTTAGTAAATGGGTATACCGTTGGTGGTAATATTTAACTATGGCGGTCCGTAGACATGTGTCCCGGTTCCCGTTAGTTCTCATGAATCCGCCTTGTTGCGCGGTTGGTGCATCCTTTTTGCTGCTGCTGCTCGACCACTGGGTTCTCGCGACTGCTAAGCATGTCGCCCCAGGCTGCCACAAATTCTGGTCTCCTTGGATTAGGATATCTCGACCTTCCGTCATTGCATGCAGTTATTGTCATTTCAGCGGGATCCGTCTCCGGGATTTCCGGTTCTCGGAATCTACCGCATGACAGGTTCTGGTTCAGAATGAAATATTTAACCACTGCCAGATCGGGTTTCCCCGTCTCTCTGGCGTTCTTTCCCGAACTTTTAATACGGGGGTTGTGGAGGGCGGGTTTGGTATTGTAGGTATCCAGATCATACTGGAAGTTCCTAACTAGCGCATCTCTCACGCTACCACTCAACCCATAGCCCTAAGTCTCTAATTCCTAACTCGGTATTTCCAGCCATCAGAGCGATACTTCGCTCTGATACCATTTTTGTAACACCCCAACCGTTAAGCTCGTCATTACCTCTTAAATTGTCACCAATTACTCTTACTCACGCAGCGGAACTCTAATTACAACGAGGGGTGAAACAACGCCGTTAGCCACCCATATGGCTAACCAGGCCTATCTCACATACAGTAACGGTCTGATGGACTGGAACAACCGAGTACACAATACAAATACAATACTCAAATCATTTCTCTACTATACCGAGTCTACAATTTATGGATGCCGACAACATATTCGGTCTTACACCTCCTTCACTACATAAGTAATTAAAACTACTACCCATGTAACCCACCGACCCCGTCCTACTCTCGAACGGTAACATCTTCGGTGTACCTGTAAAATAAAAACATCGCCCCTAGGGGCTCAGCTTAACGCTGCATATGAAATTCGCATACCCCGAGCGCTAACCGGGGTACGCCGACCACTTAGTCGGATATACATGGAGTTCATTTTAGTCAAACCACATGCATCAAGGCAATACAATAAATATGTGTATTACACAAGGAATCTACATCCAATCACGGAACACGATTCCTAACTAACATAACAAGGTTGTTAGTGGCATCTGGTTACTCTTAGGCCTTGAGGGTTATTCCTCACTATGCCTTGTTTACTTATTCAATACCTCACCCGCTCTCTCGGGTTACTTATTCATATTCACACCCATTCTCTTGGGCTACTCGTACTATACTCACCCACACTCTCGGGTTACTTATTCTCATTATCTTACCCATACTCTTGGGTTACTTATACTCATTATCTTACCCATACTCTTGGGTTACTTATTCTCATTATCTTACCCATACTCTTGGGTTACTTATTCTCATTATCTTACCCATACTCTTGGGTTATTTACACTCAAGATCTTGTAGATTCTCGAGACACTACAGGTCTCCTACGTCACGCTTGTTACTCTCAATACATACTTAGGCCAAAACTCATGGCTCTCTAGCATAGTCTTACTTCCCCGGTTTCGACCCTACTCTGGGTCTAGCATGGTGGGAAGGTTCAACTAGCTCACGGAACTCTCTCTTAGTTCCTATCTCTTTTACTTAGGTCCGACTACTCTCGGACTACTCTCGTTCCCATACACTCCTCTCTCGGAGTTATAATATCATGTATATTAGTCTAGAAGCATCACTCTCGATGTTTCTAATGACTTGGGAACATTTCTTTAGTTCGGTTAATCTTAGGTTTTAAGAGTTACCCATACATTTACTTTACTCATACTTTCGGTTACTTGCATATACCAGGTAAAATCCTCATATAGGAGGTTGACCATGTCTCAAGGGAGTTACTAATCCCTCAGGTCTCTTTTACTTTCTCCACTGGTTCACATCTTCGAACTATCTTAAATCCTCTTGAAGGAGGTTCACTTATCTTTCCACTCTCATTTGTTTCGTGGATTGTTTCAATGTGGTTTTCTAACCATCATCGGGTATTTACTCAACCCGTACTTCTCCTCACATTCTAGGGAGTTCATATGTTTGTGTTATCGTTATACTTTAACGGATTGTTGTGTGTTTGCACGTTTGCGTTATCATAAGCACCGACCCGATCTAGGGGTCTCTAGCCAAACGTTACTCACTACGAGTCGGTCCATTCACTATGTTAGACCACACCGGCATACAAGTATGTTAGCTCATTCAACATACATCAAGACATACATAATCAAACAATGGATTATTTTCATGCTTTAATCTTGATTAAGCCGGCACACAAACACACAAATCAACGTAACTCGGTTAGCACGCGGAGTATGAGAAAATCATACCTTTCACCGGGGTTTTTACTTTTACCGTGTCATCTCACCATGCTCGGGTCACGCACGATTCTCTGATAATGTTTCAAACATTATTATTAATACTAAGCTCATAAGGTATATGATAAAATGCTATTCCCGTATTTACCCCGTTATCCCGTTAACTCGGTTTTACTCTTGTCAATTTGAGTTCTCACTTCTCAATCACTTCTAACACTTTCTTACACTTCTTAGGGCCTTAACATGTCACCAAACAAGGCCTTAACATCTTATAACATCATTAACCTTCAAACCCCCATCATTTAAACCCTTTAAAACACTCTCTGTAGGTTTCTGGGGGTGGTCCGGGACTTGGTCCTTAACCTAAGTCCCGGACCAATTGCGAACTTAACTCTCGGGTGAAAATTACACATGGTCCGGGACCTTGTCCTGGAGTATAGTCCCGGACCAAAGCAGCACTTGCACTCTCGGCCTTAATTTAGATGTGGTCCGGGACTTTGTCCAAGGACCAAGTCCCGGACCCTGCTAAAACCTGCTCCAAACTTGATTTTTCCACTCCAAATCAATCCTTAAACCACCCTTAATCTTTCCATAAACTTTCCACAAGTTTTCCACATGTTTAATCACCTTAAAACATGCTCTAAAACTCTTCAAATCATGGGTTAAACCCTTACCCAAATTCTTACTCAACATCACTTATATTCCATAACTAGTTTTTCTCTTGTTTTTACTAGACTTGTAACAGATTTGGTTTCTTCTTTAAACCATTCTAACCTCACTTACTGATGCCATTCCAAGCATTCACATGGCATTATTTTTACTCCTAACACACTCTCCTTCAAAGTTTGGTTTTCCAAACCATTAACCACTCACTTAAACCTCTTAAACACACCTAGTTTTTCCTTTGAATAGAACACTCAAGTCCATACATCCCTAGGAAATTTTGACAGCACTTGCCTACTTTCTATGCATTCACACCACACCATATATGCACACAAACACTTCTTCATCCCTGTTTAATGAGGCACCAACAACTACAACACTTTTGATCCCCATTTGCTCACATATGTACACTAGCTTAGTTTCTAGATTTATTTGCACACATAAACCACATTAAAAACATTCTCATTCCCACTCAATATTGTTACCAAGACTACACCAATTCAAGAGCATCAATCCAACTCTAAAATCTGTTTTACAAGTCAAATAAAAACTAACTCAAGGTAAGCTTTTTACCTTGTTTGCTTTCTGTTAATTTTTTTCTTTCCCTTCTTCCTCTTCCTTTTTCTCCATCTTTTTCTTCTTGTTTCCACACTACACAAGGGGTCTAGATTGCCATCTACAATCACATACCCACACACACATATCAAGCTTACTAATTTCATTTTTCCCACACCAAAACTAGTATTTCAAGAACTAGTTTTAGGCTCTAGCTTAGATATTACCTTGGAGTACTCAAAAGGATGGCTTGGCAATCAATTGGTGGAGTTCCCAAGCTTCCACAAGAGCAAGGAGCTCACGGCTGAAATGGGGAACATATTCAACGTGGAGGAATTTTTCCAAAACTACAAGAACAAGCTAGAAATGAGCAAAGCTCTAGCTTATAATTACCTTGAGGCACCAAGGTGATGAAGAAGAGTCAAAATCAGCCCCTCAAGCTTCAAAAGGCAAAACACCCATGGAAGTGAAGGTGGAGGAAACAAGATTTTGAGGGGTGGAAAACGTAGCCCTCGCCGATACGAATCTAACGGTATAATTTTTGTGTAATTCGGTGAAGAAATGAACAAGATAATGGAAGGAGAAGATGGAGGTGAGGTTGCTGTTTGGAATCGCTCAGCGTACAGAGGAGAGGAGGAAGAAGATAATAACAGGGGCTGGGCAAAACGTGAAATGAAGAAGGAGGAGGTGAGAGGTAAGTAATTTAAGTTACCTTTTTACTTTATACTATTTGTTTTTTTACTTATTTGTCCTCTTATTACTAAATAGCTAGCAAGCTATTAATGAGTGTATACATAATTAAAACCGGCCCATGTGAATTAATAGCCCGGGCCATTTTTTTCGTCTTTTCGAATTAAACGCGTTTCGTCTCCCGGTTTGGTCACTATTCACTTACCGGGTCCGTTTTCCGGAATTTTCTCGTTTAATTAATTTTAATGGTTATTAAGCTTCCATTAATACTTATTTATAGTTATTTAGTCAACTATAATTTTTACGGGTCCATTTGACCACTTAAAGTCACGTTTTCGGGTTTTCTCGAAAAACGTGCTTTTATGCTTATTTAGCGTTTTAATCCATTATTTGGATCCGTTTTCTTCGGGAATCATTCCCGTACACTAATTAGGCCTAACAAAGCCTTAGGAATCCATCTCGGACCCTTACGAGATTATTTATCTCTTATTTAAATTTAATGCGCATTTTAGCGGTTTTCGGGTTTAACGCATTTTCTCTTTTCTTTTGGTTTTATTCTTTTTACCAATACTCTTTAGGCATCATTAGGCCTTTAATAATTTTATTAGAGTAATTAAATCACCAATATTAGGTCCGGGGTATTAAAATGGGTGCCTACTCGAAGAGCAAGTTCCATGCCATGTCTGATGGCAATGATATGTGCATGTTGCACCTCACAGGTGCTTTTCATTTGGCTACAGAAACCGGCCATTGGGATTCCTCTGCAATCACGAATAATCCCACCCACTTTGATGGGTGAACCTTTCTTCACAACAACAGTCCAACTGATCTTACTGACTCCGACTGGAGGAGGTTGCCAACTACAATCCTTACTCAATTTCAACTGGGGAGCCTGCTACAAGGCTTGACATTGTAGAATGAAAGCCTTATTAGCTTCAATCACTGTCCACCATGCGAAAGTAGGATTATGCTTTACTTTGTTTCTTGCATCATAGATAATCCAAAGCAGATTCAGAACTTGCCTGCATCTATCTTTATCCCACCTGACAATCTTTGATCTTAACCATTCAATACAATTCTCATCATTGCTGTTTTTTAGAGCATCAATATTAACCAGGTTACTCCATAACTCAGTCACTGAGCAACAAAGAAAGAGAGAATGAGTAATAGTATCCTAATTTCCGCAAAAGAAACAACGATCACAACCACCAATTCTCCTAGCAATACTAGCTTGACAAGGGGTAATAGCATGTAATAATTTCCAACCAATCAGTTTAACTCTGGGGCTGACCTTTAGAGTTTTGATTTTTCAAAAAATATTGGAAGCTGAAAGATCATTAGAAGAAGAAGCCACTTGCTGAGCATTGATATTTTGAAGCAGGTCATACCCCGATTGAACTGTGTATTTCCCATTATGATTGAAATGCCAGACCCAAGAATCATTCGCAGATAAGTCAAACTGAACAGAAGCAATACAATCTGCATCATACTTCACAAGACAATCATTCAAAAGAGGAATGTTCCAAGTAGCATTGTTGGCATCTATAAAATCACTAACTATTTGTTTTCTGAGGTGCGACACTGGTTTGGGAGAAATAATGAGAAAGCCATCTGTTCTAGGAAGCCATGGGTTTTCCCAAAAAAGGGTGTTTTCCCCATTCCCCACCTGAATCCGAGCACCCAAAGAAAGGACTTCTACATTAGCAATGAAGGATTTCCACACTGGGCTATCATGCCTACCAAGAGAGGCTTATAAGATGGTCTGATTAGGAAAGTAAAGTTGTTTGAGTATAACAGCAACCAGAGAGTTTGGGTTAATAAGAATTCTCCATACTTGTTTGGTAATGAGAGCTTTATTAAAGTTCTCAATGTCATTGAAACCCAGCCCCCCAAACTCTACTTTGTTACACACCTTCTTCCACTTTAACCAATGAATTGCCTTGGAGTCATTTTTCCCTCCCCACCAGAATGAAGAAAAGATAGAATTAAGCTTAGAAATGATACATTTTGGGAGCTGAAACAGAGACATAGTAAAGGTGGGAATAGATTGAAGAACACTTGATACCATAACAGATCTAGCTGCTTGAGACATAGGCCTGTTCCACCCTGTAATTTTTTTCCTGACCCTTTGAATGAGATAATCAAACAATTCTGTTTTACTTCTACCCATCTTCAAAGGGAGACCAAGATATTTCCCAAATTTCTTAACTTCCTCAACATTAAAAGTGCTGATAATCTCATCTTTGATCTCAGACTTGAGTTTCTTGTTGAATAACAGCTCAGATTTAGCAAGATTGAAGTAATGACCAGAAGATGATAGAAAGCTATTGAGAATATCCTGAAGAGCCTTGGCGTTACCTTTTGAAGCTTTACCAAAAAATATGACATCATCAGCAAAGGCTAAGTGAGAAATAGAAGGACAATTAGGAGCTAGTTTGATCCCATGATAATTATCTGAAGCATCCGCCTGGTTGAGGAAGCTAGAGAGCGATTCTTGTGCTAGAATGAACAGGAAGGGAGATAGAGGATCTCCCTGTCGAATACCCCTACTTTGATTGAAGTATTCCCCTGGTGCTCCATTGATAAGGACAACACCTTTCACTGATTTAACACAAATCATAACTAGCTTCAACCAATGAGAAGGAAAGCCTATAGCTTGGAGAATATTTCCCAGAAAACCCCATTCAAGCCTGTCATAAGCTTTGCTCAAGTCCATTTTTAGAGCAAAGAATCCTTTCTTCGTAGCTAAACATCTATCAATAAAATGATGCATTTCACCAGCTAGAATAACATTATCCGTTAGGAGTCTACCTCCAACAAAACCAGATTGGTTATAAGATATCAACAAGGGAAGCATATGCTGAATTCTATTAGCAAGAACTTTTGCCACGATTTTATAAATAAAATTGTAAAGAGCAATGGGTCAATACTTCTCAATATTCACAACACCTTTAATCTTAGGAATTAAGGTGATGAGATAATGATTAATATGATCAGGCATAGGTTTACCCAGAAGGATCTCCATAACAGTCTGAGAGACTTGGTTTCCAATAGTATTCCAATATGTTTTAAAAAATTTCCCATTGAAGCCATCAGGGCCTGGGGCTTTATCTTGGCCTAGCTGCTGCACTGCTCTTGCAATCTCTTGAACAGAATAATCACTCTTAAGTTCATCAACATGATCCAACTGAAGTTTACCTCGAACTACATTGCCAAATTGAGGATTGATAACTGGATTAGTGGAGGTGAACAAAGACTGGAAATAATTGGAAGCAATCTGCTGAATCTGATTCCAAGAACACTTCATTTCATGATTCTCATTAAATAACCCAAAAATTTCTTTCCTCCTTCTATTGAAAGAAGCTTTGGCATGGAAATAGCCTGTGTTCTTATCTCCTTCAGCAATCTAATTTTCTCTAGACCTTTGTCTCCACCAAACTTCTTCTCTATATGAAAGAAGCTCAATCTCCAACATGAGTCTTCTTTTATTCGCAGGAGTACCAATAGTAGGGTGGAATTTGTTAAGATTAGCCAATTCTTTTTCTTTTGATTTCATTTTACAACGTATTTTGCCAATAGACCAGCCACCCCACTCCTTTAACTTTTGAGAACAGAGTCGGCTAGAGAACTTCCAGTTCTGATTTGCAATACCCCACACTTCCTGAACAATCTGAAGACACCTAGGATCCAAAATCCATGTATTCTCAAATCTAAACAGCCTTGCTGGGATGCGATGACTGCCAAAGAATCTGATAAGCAGAGGACTATGGTCAGATTTTGTCGAGGGAGGTGCTGAACTGAGATATTAGGAAAAAGATTAAGAGCCTTTGAGCATCCAAAAGCCCTATCCAAATGCGATAGGGAGTGATTATCACCTAGTTGCCCATTAGTGAAAGTGTCATTGTCCCCAAAGAAGCCAAGGTCAATAAGGTCACTCTCCAGGACAGCTTCCCTAAACGGTTCCATAACATTCTCACTTCTAACTCTTCCACCAATTTTTTCCGAAGAGAAAAGAATCTGATTAAAATCTCCAGCTATGATCCACGGCTTGAACACTTGCTTTCTAAGAGTTTTCATTAACCTCCATGAGAGATATTTGAGTTTCCAGTTAGCCCACCCATAAAATCCTATAAAATGGAAGCAAATATTCCCAGGAAAGCTCACTTCTGTAGCCATATGATGTTCTGAAACATTGATGATATCAACAATAATGTCACTCTTCCACAACAGGGCAAGACCGCCACTCCTACCCTTGCTGCTGACCACCATTCCTTTATACTGATGAAACTTTTCAAAAAACATATCCATATCTGCACTAGATCTGTGAGTCTCAATTAAAAAAATTAAATCCGGTCTGTATTTAGAAATCAAACTGGAAACCCAAGTAACAGCACTCGAGCTACCCAAACCCCTGCAGTTAAAGGTGATACAACTCATTGAGACCTCAAGGACATATGAACCAGAGCCTCAGAACCAGAACAGATAACCCCAGTCAAGAGAAGAATTGATACAAACAAACCAACTAGAGCACTCAACAGCTAACAAAAGATCCATACACTTCAGAGTAGTCTCGAAAACTTCGCAAAGAATATCAAACCTCTCACTGATTCCAACGACCAGCAGGTAGGCGTGAAGGTGGATGACAAATCAATTGCTCTACTTCGTCTACAAGCTTCCCTCTTCGTCAGCCTTCGTCAAATGAAATATAAATTGGTGGATAAAGAATTAATCTCCACCGACACCTGATGGAAAGAACTGCTGTCGTAACCCCTGATGAACCACCTTGACCCAAATCTGCTATTCAATTCACACTGATAGATAGGAAGAAATCCAATATTATCACACATGGAATGGTATGAAAGGGAGGGACCGAATCACCTCCAAAATCACCAAATGACGATACTTTATTGTAGCCCTAAGCTACGCTCCCGACGAAATTTACAGCGAAAGGATAAATAATACTCGCACCAGAATCTCAAATCACCGAACTGATAATGGGAAGCCCAGCTTCCATAGGTAGTCACAACTCCTAGACGATCAGTAGTGAACAAGAGAATGAGTCTCTGAATCGCCTCTAATTGAGAGCGAACCCAGCCTATTGTCGTTTTTGGTTTTTCTCCAACTTTATTTCAACTTTACTTGGTCATACAAATAATATGGGCAAATTTTGTTTTTAAAGAAAAAAAGGGAAACAGGGAGACGATATATTCAATCACTACAAATGAATCACTTTTTACTAACGGTTAACGTCTATTGATAAAGCCCAAAAAACTGTTAATATAGACCTGAAATATCTTCTCCAATGGATACTCTATCTGTTGGTACAAACACTGTCACTGTAAACCTTTACTAATGGATACAACATCCGTCGAAGTTGGTATTAGATCCTATACCGACAGTTTCTAACTATTACTAAAACTTTTACTAACAGATATAACATACTAGATAATTATGACATACACCAACAATTTTTCTATTGGTAAAACCGACACAACATTTTTTTTGCCTCGTGACCTGCAGTAATATATCATACAACATGATACAAAACTTTATGGTATAAAGCTTTTCTACAGTATGACTGACTCCAGAAAGTAGATACGATCAAGGTATTAAGCCACTCATACTATAACACTTGTATAAACAAGTAAACTTTATTTATAGAAACTTGATGTATCATATATGTTCATCCATACAAATGAAGTTAATGAATACCACTCATACTATACCACTTGTATTAGTAACACTCTTAAAAGAGTTCCAACTTTGCAATATATAGAACTCTACCACTTATTGTATAAAAGAAATTGTGATACATTTGAACTCATACAACTATACTGAGTAAAGAATATAAACTTCTTCAATAACTATTGAATCTTTGGTGATGGTAACAACTATCCCCTTGTGCATTGCTTGTAGACATCTGTTACATAAAACAAAAGATAAATCCATTAATCACTAGTGATAGTCATTTCCCCCGTTTTCAAATACGTCAATAGTGATAGCAACAATCATATAGCTGGACAAAGGATAATTCCATCCAGGACGTCCTAGATTTCATCAATCACTAGTGATCACCATTTCTTCTATTTTCAAATATGTCACTAGTGATAATAATTTCTATAAGATGAAAAATACGTCAAAAAATAATTCCATCTATTAAGATAATGAATAATTCCATCAATCATATTGCTAGACAAAGTGCATTATGAACAAGAACAAAGTGTAACAACAACACAAAAGGAGAACAAAGTGTAGTAGCAGCAGAAAAAGAGAGAAAAGTGTAGCAGTAGCATCAACAGAAAAAGAGAGGAAAGTATACCAGTAGCAACAACATGGTAAAAAGAAGCACAAAGTGCAGCAGTAGCAACAACTAAAACATGGTAAAAAGAAGCACAAAATGCAGTAGTAGCAGCATCAACAACATGGTAAAACGAAGCATAAAGTGCAGCAGTAGCAGCAGCAACAACATGGTAAAAAGAGGCACAAAGTGCAGTAATAGCAACAGCAACAACATGGTAAAAAGAATCACAAAGTGCAGTAGTAGTAGCAGCAACAACATGGTTAAAAGAAGCACAAAATGCAGCAGTAGCAACAACAATAACATGGTAACAAAGAGAACAAAGTTTGTAGGATCACAAAGGAAAAGAGGAAAGTGCAACAACAGCTGTATGCTAAGCTAATGATGTAACATAAGCAGCTGTATAAAAGGATTTTTTTTCTACACTTCAATACATATACAAACGGGGCCAGGACATGAAGATAAACAAACAAAGTAAAACATTACAAAATTATTAACAAGCATGTATATGTACCTGTCCATTTGAATTCATAGCTAGCTGTTATACCCAAAATTTTGACCCCCTGGTTAAGGTCTACGAGGTTGTGAGAGCCATCTTCATCAAACAGTAAGAGACTCCGGCCCGATCGGCGTGTTCCAGGGCCAGAGGAGCAGCTTCGTCATTGTCAGGGGCGTTTTCGTAAGTTTTAAGGCTTCTGAGTTCTCCTATAGGCTTTCTCTCTCCTCCAAAGGGTGCCCAAATCAGCTCGAAATGCTTTGATATTTTAACCCATGATAGAGGATGACATTTTAAGCATAATGGCGTTGGAATTTTGATTTTTCGAATTTCCAATAATTTTCTAGCAATTTCTGATTGAATCTGACGAGAAATTCAATTTAAAAATGCTCCAGCATTTAAAAAATTCGTTTCCACCTCAGAAAATTCATAATATCCATTCTTGACATGTGGTTAAAATTTCATAGCAAAATTCCTTTGGGAAGTTACTCAGTTAAAATATCGAAAAATCTTACTTTTACTAGATTCTCTTTATCTTTAAGAAAGTCTATATAAGGGGATAGGTTTTTGGATAAAATCAGAACCTCACATGCTGAAGAACCCTAGAGAGTCAGAAAACACGGCCTCCTTCTCTCTCTCACGTTTTCCAACACCCGGCCACCCAAATCATACTGAAAATCCCCCGAAATCACCATCTAAACACGTTTTCCAATCCCCAAAGCACCAATAATCATCAAAACCTCACAAAAACACCTCTAAAACGTGAAGAACAGCAAGAACAACCAACAACCAGAAGCTTGGGTCGAAATCCTCTCGGGTCTGCCATCAACGGAGCACTCGACGAGTCCCGGTGTGAAGAAACGTTGTGAATCCGAAGGTAAAACAGGTAGAAACTCCACTTCCCTGATTCACCACGGTATTATCTGTCTTGCCTCAAAATTTGGGCTCAAACTAACCTTCGTAGGCTTCTGTATTGCTGTTTATTTAAGCCTCTGTCAGATAACTTGTTTGCTAAGTTTCGTGCTTAATTCGAATTCAAATTGAAAACTTTCAATCACTAACGTCTTGTACATCTTTCAGGCTACACACCCATAAAATTTGAGCTCAAAACACCCTCGGGAACCTTCTGAAAACCCCTGTCCGTGGGTGGTCCGTGACCTCGGACCTATGGTCCGGGACCTCGGACGCGTTGTCCGAGACCACGGACACCCACGGACGGCGGCGGGATTTTAAAAATTCAAAATTTAGGTTTTTCTAATAATGTCCGGGCCCACGGATCCTGTCCGTGGCCCCGGACCTTGCAAATTTTTGTTTTCCTTTAATTTCGACTTTTCTGTATATTTAGGTTAACTGGGGTCCGTGGTCTCGGACGTTTGGTCCGTGGCTACGGACGTAAGCAAAATTTGACCTAATTCTGCCTCCGAAACCCTAGCTTAGGTAGCTTTTAATTTCACTTTAATTCTCTGTCAAAAAATGTTAAAAACAAAAAAAAACAGAAGCTCGCGCACTTAGGTTAAAACAACTCGTAATAAGCCGTAAATAAACTAAGTAGAGGAAAAACGACCTAGGAGGGGTAATGAAAGTAATTGAACCCTAAATAAGTCGAATATCAAGCCCCCGAACCCGAACTCTCCTTTCCTAATTTAATCTAGGTCAAAATTAGGTGGCGACTCATAATAGGTTCCAGTGAGCTAGCTTAGGTTTTAATAATTATTGTTATGTGACATAGTTATTAATCTTAGGTTATAAGTGGACCTAAAACCCGTTTAGATCCTAATCAACTTTATTCAACATAGGATAGGGTTTAAAATCGAGGCTCACAGACTGGCGACTCTGCTGGGGATTTACTTCTTAATTTTAACTTGTTTGATTTTAAGAAAGAGGGCTTAACTTGAAAAATATTTATTTATGGCTTTATTACATTGTTTGTTTACCTCTGTGCGCACTTTAATTCCTGCACCCTTGCATCATATGAGAGCGAGGGTCCACGCAAACCGATTTCACCCCGGGACCCATTTGAGGGTCCCCTGTCAGGGACTCACACCTTTTAGGTGATGTGAATAAGTGGGGGAAAAGAGGAGGGTGTCGCCTAACCACACCCCCTTAATACCTGGGCTTTAGCCCCAAGCACTTTCCTGGCAGTACCCTTACCAAGCCCATTGTTTGGTCAGTCAAAGACCCGACCGTAGACGCACACCTTTAGGTGATGTGAAAAAGTGGGGTGGCCCAAAGAGAATAGCGTGCAAGCCCTATTCCTTTGTGGTAACCTGGGCCTGCGCCCCAAGCACCTCTCCGGATCGACCTATACCTGTTGGACTGAGTCATCTTGTGAGGGCATTTGCATCACCGCCTTACGTAAGACTTCTGAGTATGTGTTCTCTTTCTCCTGGGCCTCAGGCCCAATGTCTGCATCGACCCATCAATCTCCCCCAGTCCGATTAAAATGCTTGAATGTTTCAAACGGCCCAAATAGTCCGAAGAAGCAAAAGAGTCCCGTAATTAGAACACAAGGGCCCTCATAGGAAGACCTTTCCACGTCACTAAAAGCCCGTGCCCTAATATTTCTTTTTATGTTCCAAAACAGAAAGAAGGCAAGATTTCAGAAAGGCGCTGGGACAGAAGTTCCGGACGTTTGACCCGACTGCCTACTCCCCCACCTCCGTTATTTCAGCCCGAGGCAGACTCTAGCTCATCTGACATGTCGGTCCAAGCGCATGACGATATCTCTCAGGAGGATCAACCAACGGGGGGAGAAAACCAGAACACTTCTGTTGAAGAACTCATGAAAAACTTTGATTTGAAACACCAGGAAGCGATCCAGGCGCTCGAGAATAAATATGTGGACACAATCGCCAAGCTAGAAGATAAGTTGGCTGCATTGGAAACGGCAGCCCAAAGCAGGGCCACCGAGGGTCTGACAGGGGAGCAGGATCAAATAGCCAGCCTGGTACGGAAACATCAAGCCGCCATTGAAGCCTTGGAGGCACGGCATACGGCGGCAACAGTTGAGCTCCATGAGAAAATAGGATCTTTGGAGGCGGCAAGACAGGAAAGACCGCTACAAGGATTTGTTAATCCTTTATACGGCATGGACAATATCTCCTTAGAAGGGCATGACACCCAAGTTGGATACGTTGGTGGTGCTCCCGGGAACCAGCTAGCCACCGAAGTTCAGAGGGCTTTGAGGCGCATTGAGCGCATGGAAAAGGCCGGTAAACCCGCTGGATTTGATTATCTTTCCATGGGATCCTATCCAGATGTTGAGCTGCCCGCGAAACTGAAGCTCCCTACTTTAGCTCTCTACAAAGGCTCGACCGATCCCCAAATTCATTTGGCGATGTTTGATCGAGAGATGTCTATCCTGAGGCTCAATGATATGCAGAAGGCCAAGGTCTTCGCCCGATACCTAGATGAGATCCCTCAACGATGGTACCTAACTCAGAGGATGAACACCAAGACCTATGAGGAGATATGCGAAGCTTTCCTGACTCACTTTGAGTATGCTAAAAATCTGGAAATCACCCGATCTGACCTTGCTAGCACACGCCAAACGGGAAGTGAGTCCATGTCCGATTTTATA
Organism: Limonium bicolor; assembly: GCA_023374045.1. NCBI lineage: Eukaryota > Viridiplantae > Streptophyta > Magnoliopsida > Caryophyllales > Plumbaginaceae > Limonium > Limonium bicolor. The sequence goes on from CM041776.1 coordinate 30,325,070, forward strand.
AAGCGGTGGAGGAGGAAGGCAGCAGGCATGCCTACAAGGATGGATGAGCAGGAACAAATCCGCATGATTGTTGAGAACATGCAAAAGCAGTACAATGATGAATTAAAGTATATGTACTTTCCAAGCTTTGATATGCTCATGGGCCAGGTGGGGGTTTTGGAGGAGAAGATCCACAAGGGAGACCTAAAGCTTGGATACCCCCGGGGGTCCGGGGGAAATTCGAAGTTCCCAAAATCTGAAACAGCAAAGGCCTCCTACTCAAGCACAGCTTATGCGCAGAGCGCACCGCAGAGATACGCGGGACAGTACGAAGTAAATGCGGTCCAGCAGCCAAGGGAACAGGGGAGGAATTATCGAGCAGTACCACCCCCAAGGCAGGATTTCAGTCAACGAGAATTCACAGATATTGGTCGGCCATTGAGTCATGCTCTGAAAAAACTCCAGGAGCAGAACATCTTACAGCCTCTTCCGCCCGACCAGGAGTCACCTGTTTGGGCAGGAACCCAAATCAGTTCTGTCTCTACCATCAGTTGCCAGGTCACGACACCGATCATTGCAGGGCCCTACAGCATAAGATCCAAGACCTGATTGACCAGGGGCTTCAGTTCTCAGAGCGCGGAAATATCTTCGGGAATCCTATGCCAAAACACCATTAAGGATCGCTGTTGCTTTTTCTCCCTTTTATTGTTTTGCGTAGCATTTGTTTTGTCTTTTCTTTTAGTTCTTTAGCTAGTTTAGTTGTCACTCCCATTTAGTTGGTACTCAATGTCGTTGTTACTTCCTTTGGTTATCAATAAAATTTCCTCTTTGATTCGTGTTCTAACGAGTATATTTCCATTCATGTGCTGAAAAAAGGAAAAAGAAAAAAGAAGGAAAGAAAAACTCTCTCTTTTAAAGCATGTCTACAAGCATATAAGAGTAAGAACCTTCATCTTTCACGAAACCCCCTGTACAAAACCGCCTACCCATCCACACATTTGCCACCTCCCCCACAGCCATCCCACATGTCGCAGCGTTCCGTCATTTCTACCGTTTCATTAAAAAAAAAAAAAAGAGCTGCCGCCGCCAAAAAAAAGAATCACTCAGCAATCACCCCATCACCACTCACCACCATTGTTCACCGCACATGCGGTCACCCTCCACAAAAACTTGGGCATTCTAAGGTTTGTCAAAGAAACCCCGCAACGATACTGGGGGCAATCTGAGTTAAGGAGCGATAATGTTTATTTTTTGTTTAAATGCGCAAACAAGTCTCTGAGTGAACGTTTCGCGAGAGTGCCTTGAGCGGTAAAACCAAGAGCGAAAGAGCGTGTCATTTTTACACGACTCCAGAGAGGTCGCATCCAAAGGTGAGGTGAACGGCATGACTCCAACCGAAGGAGATAATTTGTAAATTTACGCTTAAACCTGTGAAAAGTAACAAAGAACGGATACACAACTATTAGGGATGACGAAGCACCTAGGTACAGCACCACACAGCCAAAAGCCTGTGAACCCAGTCATTAAACCCTAGGCACCCCCGCTGAGCTTTTCGTATATATCCTCCTTTACAACACTACGAACTCCACAAAATAAGCCAGCCAGTGATGAATAACCAATCCGGTGACCAAAGGAAGCAAGGAGCCCGACTTCCGAACAACAACTTCACAACTCCAAAGAAGCAAAACCGCTACCAGCATGACAAAGCGATCCGTAAATGGTCCCAAAGTGACACAGGATCCAAATGAGCTAGCATCAAAACAGCTCTCAAAGTTCAAAACCGGGAAACACATGAACCCCGAAAGGAAAGAAAATCGAAGAAAGGCAAACCTGAAAAGCCTTGAAGAAATCAAAAATTGGAAGAAGGAGAAAGGATGCAAGGAACAATTCAAAAATCCAGAGTCCCAAGCGAAGTCATCACGAAGTAGCCAGAACGACTTCAGGACAAAGAAAGCAAGTCCGAGAGAGGTGCAAGTTGCAGCTTTGGTCACCCTTATAGCTCCACATATCCTAAACATTCCTCCATCGTCCCATTGTCTTTCATTACACCCATAGCCATGTTATAAGCTCAAAAGACTTCCGACTTAGTAGTTGTGTATCCAATCACGTGAAAGTAACAGGTTGAACGCGTAAATCGAACAAATGTCAAATTCAATGGTTGAGATGTCTTGACCCAAAAGGAGAGTACGAGCGCAAGCATCAAATACTTTGAGTGTAGATAGAAAGCACCACATCAAGATAAACCCTGACCTTGTGAGAGTGAGACTTGTTTTGTGCAGTTAATCAAAGAAAATACTGGGGGCAATCGATCGTTCCGATCGATTGCCATAAATCCTAAAAAACTCGGATTGCCTTAAGGAAAAATACTGGGGGCAATTGTTGGTCCCAACAATTGCAACAAGACCTGATTGAGTCCCAAAAATCCAAAATCCAAAGGATCAAACCCTTCATATCACACAGGCCCGTCTAAGCCCTACCTCCACATCAAATTTCTCAGGCCGTCCTAAGCCTACCTCCACATCAAATCCTCAGGCCGTCCTAAGCCCTACCTTCACACTCAAACATCCGAGGCCCGTCCTAAGCCCTACCTCCACATCAAACATCCACAGGCCCGTCCTAAGCCCTACCTCCACATCAAATTCCTCAGGCCCGTCCTACCTTCACACTCAGACATCTGCAGGCCCGTCCTAAGCCCTACCTTCACAACTAAACACCCGCAGGCCCGTCTTGAGCCCCACCGTTTCCAGGTTTGACATAAACCCTAATCCTTCTACATCTGTTTAGACCCATCATACATCTTACTCACGTTCACTTAGATTCATCTTTAGGCCCGTCATAAGACCTAGATCCAACCTTTAGGCTCGTCATAAGACCTAGAACCATCCTTTAGGCTCGTCATAAGCCCGTCGATCACCTTTAGGTCGTCTAAGACCTAGAACCATCCTTAGGCTGGCGGATAAGACCTAGATCCAACCTTTAGCTCGTCATAAGACCTAGATCATCCTTTAGGCCCGTCATAAGACCTTAGATCCAACCTTTAGGCTCGTCATAAGACCTAGAACCATCCTTTAGGCTCGTCATAAGACCTAGATCCAACCTTTAGGCTCGTCATAAGACCTAGATCCAACCTTTAGGCCCGTCATAAGAACCTAGAATCCAACCTTTAGGCTCGTCATAAGACCTAGATCCAACCTTTAGGCTCGTCATAAGACCTAGAACCATCCTTTAGGCTCGTCATAAGACCTAGATCCACCTTTAGGTTCATAGACCTAGTTGCATTCCCTTAGGCTCGTAGTAAGACCTAGCATTACTTTTAGCTTACCCACTTTCATCAAACACATTGCATTCATCTCATTCATATGGGCTCGATAAGACCTAGCTGCATACCCAGGCGCGTCACAAGACCTGGCGACAGAAAGTTGGCGAGGTGATGGCAATAAATCCTCCTTTTGCGATGTCAACTTATTTTTTGGGATAACGAATGGTGGGCAAAGGCAATAAGTCCCCAGGGTTTTACCAGGAGTTATCCCTGCACACCGGCTTGGGGGGCGATGGCAATAAGTCCACATTGGGTCCAGCCAGGAGCATCGGCACGGGTTCGGTCCCCAGAAGCATCCGAGCATCATCAGCATCATCAGCATCATCAGCATCATCAACACCATCGGCATTATCATCAACATCAGCATCATTGCATCATTAGCATTTCAGCATTCTTGCATTTGCATCCAGTTTTCACATTTTAGGTAGTCAACACCTTAGAATAGCTTGACATCATTTTCATCACTTTAGGTGGTCAGCGCCTTAGAATAGCTCGACAACATATCATCATTTCAGGTAGTCAACGCCTTAGAATAGCTTGACATCATTTTCATCACCTTAGGTAGTCAGCGCCTTAGAATAGCTCGACAGCATATCATCATTTAGGTAGTCAACGCCTTAGAATAGCTTGACATTGTATCATCCTTATAGGTAGTCGGCAACCTTAGAATAGTCTGACATTACCTCATTATTACCTCTAGGTAGTCAGCGCCTTAGAAAAGCTCGACAATGCTTTGTAGCTTAGGAAGTCAGCGCCTCCGAATTGCTGGGCATCGTTAACCCGGTTCACACAACGTGGAGGATTCTGTGGAGTCCAAAATTTTAGGGCACCACTCAAGCATCAACCAGACTCTTTCACATTCGTTACAAGTCCAGTTGACGGGGGCAATCTGTTATACCCAAAATTTTGACCCCCGGGTTAAGGTCTACGAGGTTGTGAGAGCCATCTTCATCAAACAGTAAGAGTCTCCAGCCCGATCGGCGTGTTCAAGGGCCTGAGGAGCAGCTTCGTCATTGTCAGGGGCGTTTTCGTAATTTTTAAGGCTTCTGAGTTCTCCTATAGGCTTTCTCTCTCCTCCAAAGGGTGCCCAAATCAGCTCGAAATGCTTTGATATTTTAACCCATGATAGAGGATGACATTTAAGCATAATGGCGTTGGAATTTTGATTTTTCGAATTTCCAATAATTTTCTAGCAATTTCTGATTGAATCTGACGAGAAATTCAATTTAAAAATGCTCCAGCATTTAAAAAATTCGTTTCCACCTCAGAAAATTCATAATATCCATTCTTGACATGTGGTTAAAATTCATAGCAAAATTCCTTTGGGAAGTTACTCAGTTAAAATATCAAAAAATCTTACTTTTACTAGATTCTCTATATCTTTAAGAAAGTCTATATAAGGGGATAGGTTTTTGGATATAAATCAGAACCTCACATGCTGAAGAACCCTAGAGAGTCAGAAAACACGGCCTCCTCTCTCTCTCTCACGTTTCCAACACCCGGCCACCCAAATCATACTGAAAAATCCCCTGAAATCACCATCTAAACACGTTTTCCAATCCCCCAAAGCACCAATAATCATCAAAACCTCACAAAAAACACCTCTAAAACGTGAAGAACAGCAAGAACAAACCAACAACCAGAAGCTTGGGTCGAAATCCTCTCGGGTTCTGCCATCAACGGAGCACTCGACGAGTCCCGGTGTGAAGAAACGTTGTGAATCCGAAGGTAAAACAGGTAGAAAACTCCACTTCCCTGATTCACCACGGTATTATCTGTCTTGCCTCAAATTTGGGCTCAAACTACCTTCGTAGGCTTCTGTATTGCTGTTTATTTAAGCCTCTGTCAGATAACTGTTTGCTAAGTTTCGTGCTTAATTCGAATTCAAATTGAAAACTTTCAATCACTAACGTTGTACATCTTTCAGGCTACACACCCCATAAAATTTGAGCTCAAAACACCCTCGGGAACCTTCTGAAAACCCCTGTCCGTGGGTGGTCCGTGACCTCGGACCTATGGTCCGGGACCTCGGACGCGTTGTCCAAGACCACGGACACCCACGGACGGCGGCGGGATTTTAAAAATTCAAAATTTAGGTTTTCTAATAATGTCCGGGCCCACGGACATCCTGTCCGTGGCCCCGGACCTTGCAAATTTTTGTTTTCCTTTAATTTCGACTTTTCTGTATATTTAGGTTAACTGGGGTCCGTGGTCTCGGACGTTTGGTCCGTTGTCTCGGACGTTTGGTCCGTGGCTACGGACGTAAGCAAAATTTGACCTAATTCTGCCTCCGAAACCCTAGCTTAGGTAGCTTTTAACTTCACTTTAATTCTCTGTCAAAAAATGTTAAAAACAAAAAAAACAGAAGCTCGCGCACTTAGGTTAAAACAACTCGTAATAAGCCGTAAATAAACTAAGTAGAGGAAAAACGACCTAGGAGGGGTAATGAAAGTATTGAACCCTAAATAAGTCGAATATCAAGCCCCCGAACCCGAACTCTCCTTTCCTAATTTAATCTAGGTCAAAATTAGGTGGCGACTCATAATAGGTTCCAGTGAGCTAGCTTAGGTTTTAATAATTATTGTTATGTGACATAGTTATTAATCTTAGGTTATAAGTGGACCTAAAACCCGTTTAGATCCTAATCAACTTTATTCAACATAAGGATAGGTTTAAAATCGAGGCTCACACTAGCGCATCATCCACCGAGAATTTGGGCACATCTGTTTGAAAGCAGCCATTAAACAACTTAATTTGTTTTCCATTCCAACTATTCTCAGATTAGCTCTCTCATTTCTTTACTCTGAAGTTCCAATATCTTGTGATACTAGAATCCTTTTTCCAATGCATCTAACATGTCCTTTTTTTCTCTGGCCCTTTGTGCTTCGAGTACAAATCATTAGCCCAAGTATTGTTAGCTTCAGAAGCTTGTGTAGGATCAATTGCCAACAAGTCAGCTTTCATTGCTTCTTGGACAAAAATTGAACAAATAAATGCATAGGTAATGGAAATAATAGAAGATTTATCATAATATATTACAGCCCTAACAAATCAAGATTTTTAAAGAATAAATTTTATACCGCTATTTCAGTCGCCTCAGATGTGACATAATCTCTAGACTTTATGCTGTATCGAGTTTTGATATAGATTGCAGCACGAGAAGAGCATCATCCATTGTTCAACAAGGTCTTTTTTATGTGAGATAATAAGTGAAGTCATTATTATTCAAAGTAATCATCATCAAAAGAAATGTTATAAAATAATACAATTAGTGGATGTATATCCAATCATCCTTTAGTCTATCTTAGACCTTTCTTCTATGTTACCCCCGTAACCTCCCCAAAGTAGACCTTTGATCTTTTTCTTTCTTACCACTCAAAGGTTCAGTAATGTATAGTATATAAGGATGTATAACTGAATGATAAAGGATATACCAATCTACGTCTATCTTATCTACTATACTCTCTTCTATCCTCTGAGTGTTATATCACGTTATCAGCACGATAGACTCTACTAAAAAATATTCTTCATCAGGACTTCCCCAGACTCTAGCGTGGAGATTCGTTGAGTTATACGAGAGATCACTTCTAGCCCCATTTTGTAGTCTTCGTTGAACTCTGTTGCGCCTTTGTTTCACGGGACGAATCGGGTAGTCTGCGCAAGCTACATGGCATTATTTTAGGAGGTTTTCGGTCATGCACCTTGCGATGATGGTTATTGTTTATCCTACCAGAAATCGTTGTGCTTTATCAAGAAATCTGCGATGCCGAAAATTTTATATGTTGAAGCCGCATTTGATGGGTAGTCTACCGATTCTAGAAGGTGTAAGTAAGTTTAATCAATTTTTCCCGGCATAATCATTTTAACAAGCAGGTAAGCTAGACACAGCTTAAAATAATTTATATAAACGTGTATATATGTTTTTAAATCAATGAAGAAATTCTTATTTTCTTTTGTTCGTGAAGTTTCACGGTTTTTAAGAAAGAAAAATGATTAAAAAAAAGTTTGTTTATGAGTTCCACGGGGTAGGGCTTTTTCTTTATTTGAATAAAAGACACTTTGAGCAAAAGTAAAGCATTAAAGGGAAGAGATATATTCAATCGCTGAAGAACTATCAGTTTAATCGCTGAAGAATTATACGTTTTGTGGTATAATGATTTTGCATAATCACTTTCTCAAGGTATTATTTGGCGTTATATTTTTCGTTTTGAAAATTGAACCATCTAATATGGTATGATCATTCCATTCAATTTTATTTTATGATTGAAAAACAGTATTGCCATAAGGATGGGTTTGAATTACCATTTATGAGGTAATCCTTTTGAGATAGTAAAAAAAAGAGGTGATATTACCTCGTGCAAGATGTTGCACTAGAGGTTTAGAATTCTCTTATGTGATCAGTGAAATGGAGATTGTAAAATTATAATATTACCTCGTGCAAGATGGTGCACTTGAGGTTAATAATTGTGCTACCTCGTGAAAGAAGAGTACATTTGAGGTAAGGTCGTAATACTTCCTCATGAAAAATGAATGCACTTGAGGTTCGGGATTATAAGATCCGTATACATCCTCGTGCAAGATGAGTGCACTGGAGGAAGAAAAATAAAAGGATCATGTTATTCGATTGTATACAAGCATTGGAGGTTGAGAATTATAGTGTACTATTTCCCCTCATGCCAAATTATGCTCTCAAAGTTGAGAGCGGTAAGATCCTTCTAATCCCTTGTGCAATATAATTGCATTGAAGGTTGAGAATGATAAATTATTTTTTTCCCTCATGCATGACTATGCATTTGAGGGGGATGATTTAAAAATGGTCAATATTTGGTATAAGATTGGACCAAATGTAAAAGCTCTTGGAGAGCTAGATAGATTTTGAAGAGTTAAAGATAACTCCCTACAAATTAACTTTGGTATGAGTTACGTAGTATTCTAAGTAACCATTGAGGGGTTACATTTGGGGTTATTATTGGAAAATTAAAAAACTTTTTCCCAGTGAATTTCCAACACAAGCTCTGAAATGCTAATGTGTATAATGCATGACCATGAAAGAAGTCGGGCTTGAGATTGATTTTGGCAAGATCTATATGTAAGATCGTTGATGATATGGGAACTAAAAGCTTGAATCAGCTTATGAAAATGACCATTTTATTTTGTGAAGGTCGATTGTAAAAGATGTTATAATCTATGATAGATTATTGTACGTTTGGACATGGTTGGACCATGTAAAAAGAAAATGTTTACAATTGACATCAAATGAAAAGTGAAGACAAATAGATTATAATCACATATCCTAGAAGGATACTGTTAAGATGATGTCATTATTGATGAAAAAGTGTTAAGGTGTCATCCTTAATAGATGTATATAAAGTGCGAAAGATGCACTAGAGTACATGAATTTTGGAATATTTAATAATCATGCTATGGGTATTGGTTATTCATGGATACTCGAAAGAAATAAAATATGGTACGTTGGACCATCTTTGCAATCTATAATTGATTCGCGAGTGTATTGTAAGTCAATGAATGACATAAATTCATACATTATTGATAGTGCTATAATGCACAATTGAAAATGTTTTATATACAACTTTATAGTCTATAGGAGACTATGAAGAAAGAGAGCTTGCTCTTGTGAGCTGTGAATTTCAAAAGCTCTTCATTATGTTCCTTGAAGGAATAAGAATAAACATTAATATGCATTTTTAATGATAAAGTATTGCTCATATTGATGGGAAAACATGCACAAAATGTGTCAAGTTATATAAGTTTATATAACGTAGAATCCCATAAAGCCCACAAGTAAATGGGGATCACTAACGTGCGGTTAGTGTACAATAAAATTTTCATTATATGAAATTGAAAAATGGGTCATCTGTGAGAAAAGTGATGTCGGATTACTAGTTTTTCTAAATTATCAAGAGCTTCCAGGTTCTTACTCGGGTGACAATAGTTCATATAAGATATAGCACGGTCATTCAAAAGAAAGTGGATGAAATTTTTATACCCCCTTGAAATATCATGAATTGATTATGGGCGGAAAAATTACCATGTGGACCTTTGAGATATATATGATGTTTGATACATCAAATAATGGTCACATGAAGTATTGTATTCATTGGGCTCTTGATTTAGACAAATCTAGCTACAATTAAATTATCCATGTGATTTTGAGATTAAGATGGATAATATGAAACTTGAAAGAATAGTGGTATTGAGTAACTTGTACTCCCACTAAGAACGACTTTATTAAGTAGTTAATTTTCTAGAGGAAAGAAAAAAGGTTAGACAATTGGGTTTGTGTCTATACCCCCCCATTAAAAATATCAATAGGGTTGCAAAAAAAAAGGAAAGTTGAGAATAATGAACTTCTTTAGTTCTTAAGCATTATCAACTTTAGGGGGAGAATGATATGTGTTTTGATATTTGACACAAATTCCTATCAGTAAAATTCAATTGTGCCTTATTGAAAGATTACGAGAGCAAGCACATATTGAATGTTGCTACAACCATGCTTTTGGGAAGTATGAGTCTCCAAGATGCTTATGAATTTTTAAGATGTCAAATTAGAGAGCGGTTGTCTCTAGCTTGAATGTCCTTAACCAAATATTAATGGACTATGAATTATGTCATGCATGACAAAGTAAAATGAACTAGAGGTTCAAAAAATAATTCATTTGGAAAATGTTGCAACTACTTGATGTGTTCATAGATATGCATAAAGTAACACGATCATATATATACTAGCTGTGAATGTTCCAGCTTGGTTAGAAGCGAGGGAGACAACCGTTATGGCAAGTGAATCCTAAGTACGTTGGTGGCGTGGTCAACCCTTGGGATCCAAAGAACCTCGAAATAGGAGTTCGGACCCTCGAAAGAGGAGTCCAGTCCTTCGAAAGGGGGACGAATATGCCAAAAATGACACAAAAGGAAAAGGCAAATTAGGAAAGATTTGAACCCTCTAAAGAGGAGTTTGGACCCTCGAAAGAGGAGTCTAGTCTCTCGAAAGGGGGACAGATATGTCAAATGACACAAAAGGAAAAGGGAAATTAGGATTTTCAGGATTCAAACCCTCGAAAGAGGAGTTCAGACCCTCGAAAGGGGGAAGAAACTGCCAAAATGATATATTCCAAGAGTAAAGGAAGTACGGAGTTTGACTTCCAAAATTTATGAAGCCAAATCATAAACACGCCAAAGCGTGTGATGCTAGCATGATAATGCACCAAAGTTGTACATATGAGATGTTATAATCCACCCTGATATGAGAAATGTACGCCTTCCTCCTAGTTGATAAAGGAGTTGTAATATCGTAAAGGTGGAAGATAGTAGACCCTTGAAAAAGGTGTCTAGCCTTTGGAAAAGGAGCTATAAACTTTCAAAAGAAAGTTAAGGTTGACTTATGTGTATCCCTTGAAAGAGTATCTAAACTCTCGAAGAGAGCATAAAAGCATAATGTGAATATGTGAATTCCCGGGAAAATGTTATTCAAATAAAATCTTGAGAATGATTTTCTCTAAAGGCCTTATGTTTTTATATGATCAATGGTGATTGGAGAACCATCTAAACCATAATCAAATGGTATCAAGTCACAACTCATAAAATTATATATATCGATATATCAAATGAGCCAAGGGTATGGCATCAAACCTCTAGAGGGCATATATGTGGGTATTAAGTTTAAATAATTAAGTGTGCATTATTTGTCTGCACTGGACTCATATTATGAGTTTTTATAAAGTCAAGTTGATAATACATGACTAGTAAAGGATACTCCTCTTATGGAAATATCAAATAGACCCTGGGAGCAGATTGAATCACACAAATTTATCATCCTTATATGATAGAAAAAATGTGTGAGGCTCAGGTCAAGAATCCACCATATATGTTTTTACCTGTGAATGATTAATGGTGATATAAGACTTACCATCTGGTAAGATGACGATTCTCAGTAAACATAAATCACCATTGTTCTCCCTTTCATCAAAGTTAAGATGATGATGATTGATGACATATTTATGAAATGAATGTTGGCATACATTCATACATGTCAAATTCAGGGGAGAATCTTTATGTGGTTATGTTTTCTCCTTTGTTTTGGTTTTTACATCACAGGGTTTTCCTAAGCAAAGTTTTAATAAGGATTTTATCATGAGATCTATATGAAGAGGAGTGCTATGATATATATATATATATTGTGGAACTGTCATTTTCATGGTGTTCAACAAAGCAGAATACAGTAACAACTTCATCAAATCATGCCAAATTGATTGCGTTATAAGAAATGGGAAGAGGATGAGCATGGTTCAGATTAGTCATCTATCATCTATTAAGTTATTGATTTGCAGCCTGATCTAGAGACGCCAACAATGATATAAGAAGATAATGTTGCCTGCATTACACTAATAAGGGAAGGATACATCAAAGGTGATCGAATAAAGCATATATCACCAAAATTCTTCTCAATTCATCAACTTCAGACCAAGGTATTTTTTTGATGTTCGCAAGATTCAATCCGCTGAAACATCTAGATGATTTATTCACCAAATCACTTCCTTCAAGAGTCTTTAAGAAGTTCGTTCGTGATATCGATATGCGACATCGAAGAGACATTCTGTTAAATTGAGGGGGAGAGAAACATTTAGACTGTACTTTTTTTCCTTGACCATGGTTTTTGTCCCAATGGGTTTTTCCTGGCAAGGTTTTTTATGAGGTAGTAGAATATACAACAAAGGGGAATGTTATAAATAATACAATTAGTGGATGTATATCCAATCATCCTTTGGTCTATCTTAGACCTTTCGTCTGTGTAACCCCCGTAACCTCCCCAAAGTAGACCTTTGATCTTTTGCTTTCCTACCACTCAAAGGTTCAGTAATGTATACTATATAAGGATGTACAACTGAATGATAAAGGATATACCAATCTACATCTATCTTATCTACTATACTATCTTCTATCCTCTGAGTGTTATATCAAGAAATACTTATTTCATTTACTTTAACTTCAGCAGAAAGTACCTACTTGTTCATGAACAATTCTAGCAAATGACTTAGTCCCTGCTGCATGCGGCTCTTCAACTTCTCCTTGTTGACTTTGTTTATGTTACTAATTCTCTATACATCAAAACAACATCCAATTCATATTTACAAGAAATTTACTTACCAAAAACATGATAAAGTTGGTATGTATTGTGAACGACTTCAGTAAACATATATTATAGTTACTTAGGGGGCGTTCACTTCGAAACAAGGAAACCGAATGGAATCAGGAAAGGGAATGGAAAGGAAAGGAAATGAATTCCCCCCAATCAAGAAGTCTGTTTGGTTCCGACTCAGAAAGGGAATAGAACTCCCCATGATTCCCTTTGTTATTGTTTGTTTTTGGACATGGGAATCATCCCATTTTTCTGAAAATTATTCTTATTTCATTCATAATAATATTCTCTCCATTCTAAAATGTAATCATTTCAGCGTATTTAATCATTTTCATAATGTAAGTTATTCCAGATTTTTTTAATACCCCCCATATTATTAATTAATTGTATATTTTAAATTGTTTTTAAAATCTTACACGCCATAACTCTATGTTCTTTTTTTTTTACCATTTTCAAATCAGGTAATATTCATTTTAAATGTTAAAAATAATATGATAGGTTGGGAATCTAATATTAGTTTAAATAGTAAAATAAATTATTATTATTAGATTTGCAAAATATTTTTTTGCAAAAAAAAAAATCTTAATGAAATATTATTATTTGTATATTAACGATATCATTCGTCAGAGAAACATTTTTTTCCAGAAATTTCTCACCCGTGACTATGATTTGTGTAGAGCAAAATAATTATTTTAAGGAAAGAAGGGGAATTAATTATTTGTTTAGAGGAAAAGAGGGAAAATAATTTTTCAAATGATGATTCACGTTTTTTAGGAAAAAAAATTATTTACCTAAAAGGAAGAAAGAAAGCTGGAGGAAAGGGAAAGTTTTCCACGGGGTTATGCGGGGAATAGGGAAGAGGGATTTTGGGGGTTTACAAAAATGAAATTTGGGGAAACAAATTATTAAAAAGTCTAAACAAACAATGTCAAACAGAATGAACCGTTTCCCTTTCCTTGTTAGCCCAAAGCGAACGACACCTTAATACCTTCGCTTCATCTGTCAACCAAAATCTGATAAGTGACTTCAATTGCCCTTCATTAGCTTGAGCATCAATAAAGTTTTCCACCATTTGCTCCAATGTTTTTCTAGAATAAAAAACTTTCGACTTTAAAGCATTTTCCTAGTTCCCCACTTGTCATTCAAGTCAGTCAATATCCATCTCTTTGTTTCCGTTGTTACCATTGGTTCAAAAGAGAACTTTTTTTGCACAAATAAAGTAGATGACTTCTTACTATTTACACACATGATCTCTTAAGATAAACACATTATAAACTTAAGATATAATGTATCATACCTGCACAAGTTCCCATATGTCTTCTTCATTTTTTAAGGGCATTTTGCGCCAATCCTCATAATGATAGGTTCATAGAGTGGGTTTTGACTTTCGAGCTAGAGTTCCTAGGAGACTAGTAAGAAAGCAACCTGTGAGCCTCGATTTTAAACCCTTATCCTATGTGGATTAAGTTGATTAGGATCTAATCGGGTTTTAGGTCCACTTATAACCTAAGATTAATAACTATGTCATATAACAATAATTATTAAAACCTAAGCTAGCCCACTGGAACCTATTATGAGTCGCCACCTAATTTTAACCTAGATCAAATTAGGAAAGGAGAGTTCGGGTTCGGGGGCTTGATATTCGACTTATTTAGGGTTCAATTACTTTCATTACCCTTCCTAGGTCGTTTTTCCTCTACTTGGCTCGTTTACGGCTTTCTACAAAGTTGTTTTAACCTAGGTGCGCGCTTCTGTTTTTTTTATTTTTTAACGTTTTTTGACAGAAAATTAAAGTGAAATTGAAAGCTACCTAAACTAGGGTTTCGGAGGCAGAATTAGGTCAAATTTTGCTTACGTCCGTAGCCACGGACCAAAAGTCCGAGACCACGGACCCCAGTTAACTAAATATACAGAAAAGTCGAAATTGAAGGAAAACAAAAATTTGCAAAGTCCGGGGCCACGGACAGGCTGTCCGTGGGCCCGGACATCGTTAGAAAAACCTAAGTTTTGAATTTTTTAAAATCCCGCCGCCGTCCGTGGGTGTCCGTGGTCTCGGACAACGCGTCCGAGGTCCCGGACCATAGGTCCGAGGTCACGGACCACCCACGGACAGGGGTTTTCAGAAGGTTCCCGAGGGTGTTTTGAGCTCAAATTTTATGGGTGTGTAGCCTGAAAGATTTACAAGTCGTTAGTGATTGAAAGTTTTCAATTTGAACTCGAATTAAGCACGAAACTTGGTAAACAAGTTATTGGACAGAAGCTTAACAAACGTCAATACAGAAGCGTAAACAGGTTGGTTTGAACCCAAACTTTGACAGAGAGTTAACAAGGTCGTGGGGAATCAGAAAAGTGGGATTGTAACCTGTTTTACCTTCGAATTCAAGATGATTCTTCACGTTGGGATTCTTCGGAGGCTCCGATGATGCCGGTTCCGGATTGAGTTCGACCCGGGCTTCTGGTTGTTGATTGTTGATGATGTTCTTCACGTTTTGGAGGTGGTTTGGTTGATGTTTGATGATTGTTGATGTGTTAGGAATTGAAAAGTGTGTTTAGGTGGTGATTTCGAGAGATTTTTGATGTGATTTTGGTGCTTGGATGTGTAAAAACGTGAGGAGAATGAGACGGCTAGGTTTTCTGGTTGCTTAGGGTTCTTGAGGTTCTGATTTGATCATGGGATAAGGTTCCTTATATAGACTTCCTTAAAGATAGAAAAATCCGGTCAAAACCGAGATTTACCGACGTTTTAGCTCAAGGGCTTCCAAAAGGAATTTGATTATGAAATTTCACACATGGGTAAAGGATGATAATTCTGATTTTTCTAAAGTGAGATCGAATTTTTTGGATATTGGAATATTTTTAAATTCAATTTCCCGTCAGATTCAATCAGAAATTGCTAGAAAATTATTGGAAATTCGAAAAATCAAAATTCCAACGCCATTATGCTTCAAATGTCATCCTTTATCATGGGTTAAAATTTCAAAGCATTTTGAATTGATTTGACCCTTATTTGGAGGAGAGAGAAAGCCTATAGGGGGCTTAGGAGCCTTGAAAAATTACGAAAATGCCCCTGGAGATGACTAAGCTGTCCCTAGTACTCTGAAACGTGCCGATCGAACTGGGAACCCTTGCTACTAGCCTATTAGTAGAGACTTTCTTCCCGGGGGGTTGAAATTTTGGGTATAACAGATTGCCCCCCGTCAACTAGGCTTTGTAATGAAGATGAAAAGACTGGTTGATGCTTGAGTGATACCCCAAAATTTCAAATGTTTCCAAGACCCTGCATGTTACCAAAAAAACTGATAAACTGTGTCGAGCTATTCTAAGGCGCTGACTACCTACAATGATGATATGATGTCAAGCTATTCTAAGGCGTTGACTACCTATGAAGTAATAAGATGAAGTAATGAGATGATGTCAAGCTATTCTAAGGCGTTGACTGCCTATGAAGTAATGAGATGATGTCAAGCTATTCTAAGGCGTTGACTACCTATGAAGTAATGAGATGATGTCAAGCTATTCTAAGGCGTTGACTACCTAAATGAAATGATGAAGTAAATGTCAAGCTATTCTAAGGCGTTGACTACCTAAAGGGATGATATGTTGTCAAGCTGTTCTAAGGCGTTGACTACCTATAATGGATGAATGTGTCAAGCTATTCTAAGGCGTTGACTACCTAAAATGAATGAATGATGTCAAGCTATTCTGAGGCGTTGACTACCTATAATGGATGAAATGATGTCAAGCTATTCTAAGGCGTTGACTACCTAAAATGAATGAAATGATGTCAAGCTATTCTGAGGCGTTGACTACCTATAATGAATGAAATGAATGCAATATGTTTAATGGAAGCGGGTAAGCTAAGAAGTGGTGTTAGGTCTTACTACGAGCCTAAAGGGATGACTCTAGGACTTACGTCGAGCCTAAAGTGAATGAATAAGGGAGGTCTTATGGGTGCCTGTAGGGTAGGCCTTATGGGTGCCTGAAAGGATTGAATGTAGGGTAGGTCTTATGTGTGCCTAAAAGGATTGAATGTAGGGTAGGTCTTATGTGTGCCTAAAAGGATTGAATGTAGGGTAGGTCTTATGTGTGCCTAAAAGGATTGAATGTAGGGTAGGTCTTATGTGTGCCTAAGGTTTGGGGATGAGACTCATCTTAACTCAGTTGCTTATGGAGACTGAGACCCATTCTACTCGGTTGCTTATGGAGACCGAGACCCATTCTACTCGGTTGCTTATGGAGACCGAGACCCATCTAACTCAGTTGCTTATGGAGACTGAGATCCATCCTACTCGGTTGCTTATGGAGACCGAGATCCATCTAACTCAGTTGCTTATGGAGACTGAGACCCATTCTACTCGGTTGCTTATGGAGACCGAGATCCATCTAACTCAGTTGCTTATGGAGACTGAGACCCATTCCACTCGGTTGCTTATGGAGACCGAGATCCACTCTACTCGGTTGCTTATGGAGACCGAGATCCATCTAACTCAGTTGCTTATGGAGACTGAGACCCATTCTACTCGTTGCTTATGGAGACCGAGACCCATTCTACTCGGTTGCTTATGGAGACCGAGATCCATCTAACTCAGTTGCTTATGGAGACTGAGATCCATTCTAAACTTGACCAGGAAAATTGAGGAATGCAATATACTTGATGATGCGAGGATGCAAAACACGTTTTATGCAAATGATTGTGATGTGATCAAATTGTTAAGGTTCCAAACATGGAAATGATAAGGTTTACCCGAGTATTGCAAAGTGAAATTGAAGTGCTTGTGAAAACCGAAAATTTGCACAAAGCAAGAAATAGCTGAAAATATGCCAAACATGGCAATGCTTGAGAAAAACACTGCTGAGAAAGGATAGCGAAATAACCATTTCCTCCTGACTAAGAGTTCCTGATCTGCAATTTGTTTCTTAGAGGATGAACACGATACTGATGGAAGTGTGTGGTGTTTGTTGTGGTGCTGAAAGCTTTTGCCGGTGTTCAAGATTTATGACAAGCTTGGGGTTGGGTGTGATTTTGGATGGTGATTTGGATTAAGATGAGCTGATGTTTTGTGGAGGTAAGACCAATGACGGGCCTGAGAGTGTTTGTGTGATGGTAGGGGCTAATGTGGGCCTACATGGTGGTGTTGGTGGTGTTGGTGGTGCCCAAGCTTTGGGTTTCCGTTGGTGTTGTCATGGCAATTGTTGGAACCAACAATTGCCCCCAGTATTTTTCCTTAGGACAATCTGAGCTAGAGTTCATGGCAATTGATCGGAACGATCGATTGCCCCCAGTATTTTCTTTGATTAAACATGCGAACAAGCCTTATCCTCACATGGTCAAGGATTATGTCTTGATGTGGTGCTTTCTATCCTACACTCAAAGTTTTTGATGCCTGCACTCGTGCTCTCCTTTTGGTCAAAACATCTCAACCATTGAATTTGACATTTGTTAGATTTACGCATTCAACCTGCTACTTCCATATGATCGGATACACAACTACTAAGTCGGAAGTCTTTTGAGCTTATAACGTGGCTATGGGGTATGATGAATGACAACAGGATAATGGAGGAATGTTTAGGATATGTGGAGCTTTAAGGATGACCAAAGCTGCAACTTGCACCGTCTCTCGGACTTGTCTCCTTTGCCTTGAAGTCGTTTGGCCACTTCGTGATGACTTCGCTTATGGACTTGGAACTTGGAACCTTTGGATTGTTCCTTGCATCTTCTTTCTTTTTTTTTTTTGATTCTGGGTTTCTTTGAGGCTTTTCAGGTTTGCCTTTCTTCGAATCTCCTTTCCTTCGGGTTCTTGTGTTTCCCGTTTTGAACCTTGGGAGCTGTTTTTGATGTTAGCTCATTTTGGATCCTGTGTCACTTTGGGACCATTTGCGGATCGCTTCGTCACGCTGGTAGCGGTTTTGCTTCTTTGGACTTGTGAAGTTGTTGTTCAAAAGTCGGGCTCCTTGCTTCCTTTGGTCACCGGGTCGGTTATTCATCATTGGCGGGCTCGTTTGTGGAGCTTGTAGTGTTGTAAAAGAGGTCATATATGAAAAGCTCAGCGGGGGTGCCTAGGGTTTAATGTCAGGGTTTACAAGCTTTTGGCTGTGTGGTGCTGTTTCCTAGGTGCTTCGTCATCCCTAATAGTTGTGTATCTGCTCCTTGTTACTTTTCACTGGTTTAAGCGTAAATTTACAAATTATCTCCTTCGGTCGGAGTTATGCCGTTTACCTTACCTTTAAATGTGGCCTCTCTGGAGTCGTGTAAAAATGACACGCTCTTTCGCTCTTGTTTTACCACTCAAGGCACTCTCGCGAAACGTTCACTCAGAGACTTGTTTGCACATTTAAACAAAAGAAATAAACATTATCGTTCCTTAACTCGGATTGCCCCCAGTATTGCTGTGGGTTTTTTTTTTATAAGCCTTTTGAATACCCAGGTTATTTGTGAAGGGTGATTGTGTGTGTGTGGTGGTAAGTGATGACGGTGTTTTGCTGTTTTGGTGGAGTGATGTAGTGACGAAAGTAAACAGGGTGGTGGGATGTTCTCTGTGTATGGTGTTTGGACAGGCATGTTCACCCTTTTGGAAGCAAAAGGCGAATCGTTTTGTTCTATTGCCAGGAGATGATTACTTCATACGCCTATATCAAAGGATATACTCAAACCAATTTTTCCGTTTTTTTTTCGTTTTGCTGGGGAATGAGCATTTATTTACAAAGTATTTATACATGACTTTATTAAAGATGTGAAAAATGCAAGAATTTTATTAATGGAAAATTATTTTAACAATGTTGAGTACATACATCCAAAAACTATCTAAAGTTAACTGAAAGGAAAGACCGAATGGAAACTAAATATCCTAAAGTTTAAACTAAGAGCTGCGAAATGAAAGTGACCTCTAGCAAGAACAAATTCCTAAATATCGCTGCATTCGGAGAACTGAAATCCCTGGTCGTAAAGGTCTTGGATCGTGTGCCTTAAAGCCTTGCAATCGTCGGTGTCATGGCCAGGTAATTGGTGGTACCGGCAAAACTGACTTAGATTCCTTCCTTTCTGAGGGACCCCAGGCCGGGGGGTGAGAGGTTGTAGTATGCTTCGCTCCTGGAGTCTTTTAAAAACCTGGCTCAACGGTCGGCCGATGTCTGTGAACTCTCTCTGACGGAGTTTCTTTTTAGGTGGCTCTGATGCTCCAATAGCCCAACCTGATTCTCTTAGCCGTCGAACGGTGTTTACCTCATGCTGCCTGGTTCTCTTTTGGATGCCTCTTTGGATGCAAGCTGCTGTCCTTAAACCATTTCCGGTGTTTTCTGAGTCCCCAAGCTTTAATTCTCCCTTATGGATCAACTCCTCTAGGACACCAACTTGTCCTATCAGCAGGTCAAAACTAGGAAAGTATGTGAGTTTCAGCTTCTCATTGTATTGCTTCCGCATATTCTCGATTACCATTCGGACTTGCTCCTGTTCGTCCATGTTTGTGAGCATAGCGGCTGCCTTCATCCTCCAACGCTTGACGAAGTCGGTCATTGATTCACCTTCTGTTTGTCGTGTGTTTGCAAGATCAGCCCTGGTGACTCCAAAACTTCTAGCGTACTCAAAATGATGCAGAAAAGCTTCACAGACCTCCTCGTAGGTCTTGGTATTCATCCTTCGAGTTATGTACCAAAGCTGAGGAGTCTCATCAAGATAGCGAGCAAATACCTTGGCCTTTTGCATATCATTCAGCAAAAGGATAGACATTTCTCTATCGAACATTGCCAAATGAAGCTGTGGGTCGGAGGAACCCTTGTACAGAGGAAGTGTTGGCAGCTTCAACTTTGGAGGGAGATCAACCTCGGGATACAATCCAGTGGAAAAGTAATCAAAACCGGCTGGCTTGTTGGCCTTCTCCATGCGCCCAATCTTTTTCAACATCTCATTGAATTCTACGGCTAACTGAGCATCCGTGTTGATTGGAACTCCTCCTTCTGCCATTCTCAGGATTTAGGCTTACCTGTTTCCAAGGTGTCCATTATTAGCTGACAAAAGGAAGTGGGCCGAATGATACTAGGGTGAAAATGACGCTTCACAAGGTAGATCGAAGACCAAACCAGCCTTTCACTGAAAGGAAGTGGGCCAGGATGCCCAGAAAGTGAGGTTGTTGGGATGGTGTACTTTCAGATTGGAATTTGAACTGAAATCTAAACGGATGGCTTTGATTGAGCCCAAGAGGTGACACCTGGATCTATGGTTTTGGGATAGGGCCACGATAAGAAGTCTACCTAGATTAGAATGAGCCCTTGGACCGGGATGTGTTTGGGCCTGAAGTAAAGCACATGAGCTGGAATGGTCCCTAAATCACAAATGGGCCTAACTTTCTTCGGGCCAGAGAAAATGGTTGCTAAGCCGAAAAAGATTTTATTTTCAGGACTTGTGAGTTATTTCAAGTTTAGGTGGATTTCCTTTTTATGGGCCTAGAACTAATTGGATAATTCAAATTGGGCCAGAAGAGAAATCACCTAAGTCTAAGCCTTTGGGCTGAAGCCCGAATGACTCACATATTAAACCAAACAGGACCTTTGGGCCGCAATCAAGTAGAGCCGCCGATTCGGGTTGGGCTAGGTTGATGTAGGAGAAATTCCTATCAATCTCTAGACTGGGTAGTGGGCCGATCATACAAGCAAACAAGGCCCACACAAATTCAACATGTCCTCACTTGACGGTTAAATCAATTTGGGTATGGATCGATCCGGAGAGGTGCTTGGGGCATGGGCCCAGGTCACCTCAAAGGAATAGGGCTTGCACGCTATTCTCTTTGGGCTTCCCCACTTTTTTCACATCACCTGAAGGTGTGCGTCTACGGTCGGGTCTTTGACTGACCAAACAATGGGCTAGGTAAGGACACTGCCAGGAAAACGCTTGGGGCTAAGGCCCAGGTATTAAGGGGATGTGGTTAGACGACATCCTCCTCTTTTCCCCCGCTTATTCACATCACCTAAAAGGTGTGAGTCCCTGACAGGGGACCCTCAAATGGGTCCCGGGGTGAAATCGGTTTATGTAGACCCTCGCTCTCATATGATGCAAAAGTACAGAAATTTAAATTGCGCACAAAAGTAAACAAACAATGTAATAAAGCCATAAATAAACATTTTCAAAGTTAAGCCCTCTTTCTTAAAATTAAACAAGTTAAAATTAAGAAGTTTATCCCCAGCAGAGTCGCCAGTCTGTGAGCCTCGATTTTAAACCCTTATCCTATGTGGATTAAGTTGATTAGGATCTAATCGGGTTTTAGGTCCACTTATAACCTAAGATTAATAACTATGTCATATAACAATAATTATTAAAACCTAAGCTAGCCCACTGGAACCTATTATGAGTCGCCACCTAATTTTAACCTAGATCAAATTAGGAAAGGAGAGTTCGGGTTCGGGGGCTTGATATTCGACTTATTTAGGGTTCAATTACTTTCATTACCCTTCCTAGGTCGTTTTTCCTCTACTTGGCTCGTTTACGGCTTTCTACAAAGTTGTTTTAACCTAGGTGCGCGCTTCTGTTTTTTTTATTTTTTAACGTTTTTTGACAGAAAATTAAAGTGAAATTGAAAGCTACCTAAACTAGGGTTTCGGAGGCAGAATTAGGTCAAATTTTGCTTACGTCCGTAGCCACGGACCAAAAGTCCGAGACCACGGACCCCAGTTAACCTAATATACAGAAAAGTCGAAATTGAAGGAAAACAAAAATTTGCAAAGTCCGGGGCCACGGACAGGCTGTCCGTGGGCCCGGACATCGTTAGAAAAACCTAAGTTTTGAATTTTTTAAAATCCCGCCGCCGTCCGTGGGTGTCCGTGGTCTCGGACAACGCGTCCGAGGTCCCGGACCATAGGTCCGAGGTCACGGACCACCCACGGACAGGGGTTTTCAGAGAGGTTCCCGAGGGTGTTTTGAGCTCAAATTTTATGGGTGTGTAGCCTGAAAGATTTACAAGTCGTTAGTGATTGAAAGTTTTCAATTTGAACTCGAATTAAGCACGAAACTTGGTAAACAAGTTATTGGACAGAAGCTTAAACAAACGTCAATACAGAAGCGTAAACAGGTTGGTTTGAACCCAAACTTTGACAGAGAGTTAACAAGGTCGTGGGGAATCAGAAAAGTGGGATTGTAACCTGTTTTACCTTCGAATTCAAGATTTCTTCACGTTGGGATTCTTCGGAGGCTCCGATGATGCCGGTTCCGGATTGAGTTCGACCCGGGCTTCTGGTTGTTGATTGTTGATGATGTTCTTCACGTTTTGGAGGTGGTTTGGTTGATGTTTGATGATTGTTGATGTGTTAGGAATTGAAAAGTGTGTTTAGGTGGTGATTTCGAGAGATTTTTGATGTGATTTTGGTGCTTGGATGTGTAAAAACGTGAGGAGAATGAGACGGCTAGGTTTTCTGGTTGCTTAGGGTTCTTGAGGTTCTGATTTGATCATGGGATAAGGTTCCTTATATAGACTTCCTTAAAGATAGAAAAATCCGGTCAAAACCGAGATTTACCGACGTTTTAGCTCAAGGGCTTCCAAAAGGAATTTGATTATGAAATTTCACACACATGGGTAAAGGATGATAATTCTGATTTTTCTAAAGTGAGATCGAATTTTTTGGATATTGGAATATTTTTAAATTCAATTTCCCGTCAGATTCAATCAGAAATTGCTAGAAAATTATTGGAAATTCGAAAAATCAAAATCCAACGCCATTATGCTTCAAATGTCATCCTTTATCATGGGTTAAAATTTCAAAGCATTTTGAATTGATTTGACCCTTATTTGGAGGAGAGAGAAAGCCTATAGGGGGCTTAGGAGCCTTGAAAAATTACGAAAATGCCCCTGGAGATGACTAAGCTGTCCTAGTACTCTGAAACGTGCCGATCGAACTGGGAACCCTTGCTACTAGCCTATTAGTAGAGACTTATTCTTCCGGGGGGGTTGAAATTTTGGGTATAAACACAACCCTTAGAACCAACAAGAAGTCCATTAATTGTCTAGCTAACTATTATTATCTTGTCAGGTTCCAACTCCCATATATCAGCCATCATTGTAGCACCTCGAGTTCTTCTATGGCTCTATTGCTCTTCTAAATTGTTTTAAAAAGTTTCAAAAAGGTACAATTGATCAGAAAGCATCAAGTTAAGATTGTACACCAGTAGCAACAACAGTAGAAGTTTGTGCATACCTTGGTGTTCCAAACCTTCTCTCAGGTTCACATTATACAGTAGTAGCAACAGCAGGTTGTTCTTGAACCGGTTCAGATTGTACACCAGTAGCAAAGCAGGTTGTTGTTGAACCACTGCAGATGATGTCTTAGATTGAGCCTCGATTTGAGTCTCACGATGCATAGTTTTTTTACGTTTTTCCATTTCGTCTATTTTCAAGTTAAATAAAGATACTAAAAACAGAAAAAATAAAAGCACAGTGAACTAATATCAACTACTGAAAATATCTAGGTCTTCAAACGAAGATACATATATCGACTAACCAAGATCAAGTTCAAGTAAAGCAAGGATATAATTAGTAGATCAGTTGTTGCATTATAATGATAATTGCTAACAAGACCATAATACTAGTACAATGATAATTGATAACAAGATCAAAAGTAGAAGAAGTTGCTTACTTTCCTTTCAAAAGATGTAGAAACATGAGAATATCATCATCCAAGACAAATATCACAAGCGCAACAAATATGTATGTGGCTACCGTAACTGAAACCTAGCAACTAACAAGTGTTGCTGAATACTATAAGTCTAATTCTTCATCATCCAAGAATTCTTGCTCCAATTCCTGTGTAGTGACTACAACATCTTCATCATTAACTTCAACTCTATGTAACTGTATTGGTCAAAGGCATCTTCAGAAGCTTCTTCACCCAAATCTAGAGAAGGCGTTTCACCGATATCATAAAGATATCTCAAATTCACATGTCTTGCAACCATCCATCCATTGTCAGTAGGATTTTTGACATAGTAAACTTTTTTGGCTTGTGATGCAAAGATAAAAGGGTCATCAACCAGCTGGATCCGGTGTGAGCTAAATGTGAAAAATTCACAAGTGTAATGTCAAACTTATCCTTTTTGCATCCTCAATTAATATCAACCCAATCACACTTAAACAAATCAATCCTTTTCTGGCCAGAATAATTCAATTGAATAATCTCTTCAACGAGCCATAATAATTCTGTTCACAGGTTGAGTGTCTCTTGAACTTGCATAACTGACACAACTGACTTGCACTACTACTCCATGGTTTTGAGTTTTCAAGCCTCTGTCACGTTCTTCTGTATGAAACATGAACCCATTCATAATAAAACCAGAGAAGTATCTAACTAAGTCACTAGGACCACGGGAAAGCCACTTAATTTCATAATCGATTCATCACCATCCTCCTCCAATCGTGCTACCTAATATAAGATGTATCTCATGTTATTCTGGTTAATAAATAAAATAATGATTAATAAGTATTTCAATGTATAATTAGTTTTATACTCTTTCACAAAACCAGCTTCAGATATGTTCACAATGTGCCTTCTCTAAGCCATATGGTCTCAACCTTCTACCACGAGATTGTCGCTTTAACATTTGTTAGTGTTCTCTCCATAAATCATTAACATAAGATATCCAACCAGCAACACTCTCAAGAAAGTAGAAATATGGATAACTTACAATCTGAACCGCGTGACTGACTCAAGATTGAAAACCACATATCTATGTGCTTGTTGCAAAGATCATTCATCAAGATTTTTGAGTAACCCTTTTTCTTTTTCCAGTCATAACTTCTTCACCAACCTTCGCCCTAGTGGGCGACCCAAAGTCATCAAGCTTTGTTCTCCAAGTAGTTCCACAACATAATCATTGTTTCTCAATGGCCGGTTGAATCTTGTTTCAATACTAGATAAATAACGGGAGCAAAACGTTAAGCATTCATTTGCTAGAACCCTTCAACAATAGATACTTCAGGCTGAGCTCGATTTCGTACATATGACTTCAAGGTGCATAAGTACCTAATTCACATGTTGGTAAAACTGAAGTGACTTGAAATTATTCACTACAAATAATATGCTTTAAAATCAGCTAGTAGGATACTAAAACTATCTTTCAACAGGATACATGCAGCGATAGCACACTGGGCCAGCAATCTTAGCTTCAGTTGCCAAGTGAACAATCAAGTGCACCACCACCATGAAAAATGACGGTGGGAAAATTCTCTCCATTTTACATAGAGTGTAAGGAATTTGAGCCTCTAAGATTTCAAAGTCTTGTACTGATATAACGTTAGAGCAAATGCTCCTAGTGTAGTTGCTAAGTTCAATCAGAATCGAGCTCACACTATCAAGGAGATGAACTTGGATAGCTATAGGAAAAAATTCTTGCATTAGAATGTGAAAATTTCGATGACATTCAAATAGATTCTTTTTCAACGGACGTGAATTAGTTGCAATGATAGTCAATTTCGATAATTTTCAAATAGATTATTCTTCAACGGAGGTGAAATTATTGGAAATGATAGACAATTTTGATAACTTTCAAATAGATTCTTCTTCAACGGATGTGACATGAGTGAAAATGATAGACAATTTTGATAACTTTCAAATAGATTCATCTTCAACGATCATGGAATTAGTGCGGATGATAGTCGATGTCGATAACTATAATAAAATAAAACAGGCTTGATTGTTTTACTATTGAACAAGAAGTAGATGATAGGTGATGTCGATAACTCTAACTAATTAGATTAGTATCCAATTGTCGGTTAATTAAATTTAGATAGATTCGTCTTCGATAGTCATGAAATTAGTGCAGATGATAGTCAATGTCAATAACTTTAATAAAATAAAACAGGCTTGATTATTTTACTATTGAACAAAAAGTCTATGGTAGTTAATGTCGATAACTCTAACTAATTAGGTCGGTGTCCAAATCGTCGGTTAATTTAATTTATATAGATTCATCTTTGACGGTCGTTCAATTGGTGCAGATGATAGTCAATGTCGATAACTATAATCAAATAAAACAGGCTTGAATGTTTTACTACTATTGAACAAGAAGTCGATGATAGTTAATGTCGATAACTCTAGATAAATAGATCGGTGTCCAAATCATCTACTAATTAAATTTAAATAGTTTCATCTTTGACTGTCATGAAATTAGTGCAGATGATAGTCAATGTCGATAACTTTAATCAAATAAATTAGGCTTGATTGTTTTACTATTAAACAAGAAGTCCATGGTAGTTAGTGTCGATAACTCTAACTAATTAGATCGGTGTCCAAATTGTTGGTTAATTTAATTTAGTTATATTCGTCTTCGATAGTCATGAAATTAGTGCAGATGATAGTCAATGTCGATAACTATAATCAAATAAAACAGGCTTGATTGTTCTACTATTGAACAAGAAGTAGGTCATAGTTAATGTCGATAACTCTACCTTACACTAGTCGTAAATGGTAAAAGTGCGTACTTTAGAAGAAACAACCGATATATCAAACAAATTATCAGCAAAGTGAAATGATACGAACTAGACGAAGAGACGAACGTGTTGACACATATAGATCGACAATCAAGGCTATAACCAACAAGATATAGCGATTTTAAGGTCGCACTTCAATGTCACCACCAATAGAGGAGTTCATGGCGGCGCCAGCTACAAAGGACAGGCGCCGACACCGGTAATGAAGACCGGCCGACGACGCCAACTGAGAGGGGCCGGCGGTGACACCCAATAGAAGGGGCCAACGGTGACACCAAGAGCAAGCGGTTGGCGTCAGCGTCTACTACTCGGCATCATTTTTTACTTTTTCGTACATGTAACACCCCCGAATAAAACATCCAGTAATACGAACGTCGCGCCTAAACAACATCACGGTTAACTACGCAGCGATATAAACTCCATCCGGGTGTCACAGACGCCAACCACCCACGTGGTTGACACAACCATACTACCAACATCAAGTTACGGTCTACATGACTGGAAACAACCCTCAACCAAAACTCATATACAATACAATATACAATTCCGAATACCGAGTGTCTACAACAATATTACCAAATCGTAAACTGAAAATTACATCCCGGGTGTAGTAACAACCCATACATCAAGCATACTACTACAACTCAAGAATTATGCCCTGATGGACTACCCCCATGGTAGCCATCCCGCCTACGCTCCGTTATCGTCCGGCTCAATACCTGTAAAAATTGGGTTGTAAAGGACTCAGCAAACTACGCTGAGTATGAACGTGTGTAACCCGTATGTTGCCGGGCCACACGACTACTTGGTCGAATATTATTAAGTCAATTACATGCCATAATAAGCAGTAAGGCACACCACAATATATCATGATATCATACACACTTTAAGGTAGCATAGCAATATCAACAACATCCAAGCATAACATGCTGGCATCATAGCACATCAAACACGCAACCAAGCACAACGAGCTGCTAATATAGCAACAACAATCATGTAAGTAATAAAACGTGTGCATAGGTATGTTATACCCATGATCCTCACTATGGGATCATTCGAGCGTTATGTGTTTCATTCTTTTCTCTTGTTCCCATAAAGTGTATTTTCTTCCTCTTTCCTTGCACCAGGTCTGGGGATATAGTTTAGATCCCATGACCATCTCATGTAGGTGCTAATCTTTCCTTGTTTCTTTAAGGGTATTTTGTGAATTCTCTTATCACCACCATTTGGAGAACGTCTTCTTCATAGCTAATCCTCCATTCTCTCTAGCTCTCTCTTTTTCTCTCTCTCTCTCTCTCTCTCTCTGTTGTTTTTAAATGTTACTAGCCACTGCCCCGGATACCAAGGGTCCGTCTCCCTATTCCTTTTCAATGTTACTAGCCTCAACCCCGGATACAAAGGGTCTGTCTCCCTATGCCTTTTAATGTTCTGGTCTCTACCCCGGATACGAAGGGTCCGTCTCCCTATTCCTTTTTAATATTATTGGTCTTTACCCCGGATACGAAGGGTCCGTCTCCCTATTTATATTATTGGTCTCTACCCCGGATACAAAGGGTCCGTCTCCCTATTCCTTTTATATTATCGGTCTCTACCCCGGATACAAAGGGTCCGTCTCCCTATTCCTTTTTATATTATTGGTCTCTACCCCGGATACAAAGGGTTCGTCTCCCTATGCCTTTTTATATTATTGGTCTCTACCCCGGATACAAAGGGTCCGTCTCCCTATTCCTTTTATATTATTGGTCTCTACCCCGGATACAAAGGGTCCGTCTCCCTATGCCTTTTATATTATTGGTCTCTACTCCGGATACAAAGGGTCCGTCTCCCTATTCATTTTTAACGAGTATTGGCTTATCATTACCATTGATAGTTCGACACCATAGTGGGTGTCTTTAGAGGTCCTCTATAGTTAAGAGGAGTTTTCCCTTTATGTAGTTCCTTGGTTTTGTTTACGAAGCTTGTTGTGTTTCATCTCAAGGATTCATCAACGAGAAGGGACTACACTACTGTGTGCGCGCAAGCAATATGCACAATAATAGCAAGAAGGTAAGCAAGGAAATAATCAATCCATTCACATGACTTACACAAGCTCGCAACAGACAAACAAGTACGGTGAAACAAACATCCATTTTCATGCATTAGTCTTGTGGTCATAATCAAACAAGGCACACAGCACACAAGCCGTGTAACACGGCAACATACGAGCCACACATGTCCATACCTGGATCAGAAGCAAGTGTCGTCTCACACACGGGTTCCGGGTTGGCGTTCGTTACGACCCTTGTGTTTCTTCTTTTTTTTTTCTTTCTTTACAGTTGGTTCTTCCTGATCCACTCTTGGCAAAATGTGCACCTCTAAGGGCCTGGAACTTTCGGCCTCAACTTGGACAGTTTTTCTAATGCGATTTGAACAAGTTGTTACGCTAGGACTTGTAAAGCACATTCAGTTGCTGAAAAGCTGCGGGGAGTTCCTGGGGAGAATTTTATTCCTGAATTTCCAGAGATGGTGCTAGCTGATCTTCATGCCAGGTTCATGCGTGAGAAGTGCAGGAGGTTCGAGGGACTTGAGTGAGGATCTGGACTGCATCAACAGAGGGAAAAAAGAAGTGCAGCTCGGTTGGTTATTAATTCAACCGCTGGTTACTACTGATTTCTATGGCGTGAGGGTTTGGACTGATATGCTTGACCACTTTTACTGAAGCCAAGGAGGGGACAAGTCCTACTTGAGATATCAAGTTACAAGGGAAGAGTAAGTATGGCGTGAAAGAATATAGTAACCTGAAGCACAATGGTGGCTCCAGATTTTGTTGTCTGTTACACTGATTTTGAGGACTGAGTGGAGAATAATCTCTGATTGTTTATGGAAGTTGGGTTCCATTTTTCTCTGTCTGATTTCCTAGCACTAGGAATCGGTGTTGGAGTATGGCTTGACTGATTTAGAGTTGCTGGCAACATCAGACAGCAATGAGGAACTTTGGAGTTTGACATGCAGAATCATTTTTTTCTTTGTTGTTACCCGACAGAACAAGGAGAGTGGTCTGTAATTCTGTTCTGTTCTGCTTGATTCAGGTGGAGTTGCAACAGATTTTTAAATGCTCCATTACATGACCATGAGGTGTGTGAGTACATAGGGATTTATTGCTCAAGCTGACAAGGATGGGAGGGCATCGATCAGCTCCAATAATCTAGACAGCAATGAATAATACTTGCTGTTTCAGCAGGATTTTCGGACATGGCACATGCCATTGTGGCCAGATTTTTATTTTGCTGTTTCAGTATATAGCTTAATATGGGCATGTGTAGATAATGAAATGTCAAACCCATGGAGTATTTAAGTGTCCTAATGTCCTCTCTTATTTAGTACTAAACCAGCCAGCCCTAGTTTAAGGCTAATGTTTGTTTTAACCATGTTAACTAGGTTGTACACTAAGAATATGAGTCATGTGTCACATGTCCCTTTTTAGACTTTTTCATGTGTTAGTTATCGATTTGATGCGTTCTTGCTGTCTAGTTATCTAGCATAGGATTATCTTAGACATTACATGTTATATAACATGTTATAAATACTTATAACCTTGAATTATGTAATATCACTCGTAACAATATTGTTACTTTGTTCTAAGGTGATCTTTGTATATTAACTTGTACACAATTTAACTAGACTTTATAATATACCTTAGGTGGTGACATGTTGTCACGTTAGTTTGATTATTCGTACATTATTACGTGTCCCGCATAATGTGACACGTTATTATCAAATAATCTTCACGTGGTTATGATTTTATGTACTTAACCGTTTAGGGGTGTTTCAACTTACCCCCCTTAAAAGAGACTTCGTCCCGAAGTCTTACTTCCTTAGTCGATGATTTCCCGTTCTCGTTAACCCTGGGGATCTAGTCCTATATTCATTCACGATAACCAAAGGATCAAGTCTCATATATTATAATTTCAATGTCTATACGCACTATGCCACCTTAGTGGCTTCACCCAAGTTTTCATAGAGGCACACAACATTCATTCATAACCGAGCGTTCATACACACATAGCAATCTCACACACACAATCTCATACACACCAACGTGTGGCTGCAGGAACACACACCGTGCAAAGACTAAGTCCGGAATATTTCTCTCTAACCAAGGGATCATGTCCCACAAGTTCCACAGTTCTATTTCACCATTTGTGCTTTATAAGCGCCATGCCACCTTTGTGGCTTCACCCAGTTCTCAATAATATCTCAATGTACCAGTAATATTCATATATTGTATTCATAAATTCCTATACTGTACTCATAAGCAATCAGATGAACAAGTCATTCATTCATAACACCACTGCATCTAACCAATTCGTACACAGTTCACACACATAACAACCAAAACCACACCACAAACGGGTAATAACCTAGTAAAAACGCAGCACGCCTACCCCCCTTAAAAATGGATTACGCCCACGTAATCCCTTTTCTATCATCCTGGTACCTCGTTCCATATGTTACTTCTCATTGGGCATTCTAGTTCCTATGCTATTGGCTCACCTTATGATCCTAGCAAATGCCTTGACCCTATTAAAGGGTAGTTTCTGTCTCAATGAGTCTTATCGGTTCCATACCGATCTATGACGGATTCGGGTTTAGCCTCTCTGGGTCTAAGGTATTGACATCTAAGTCATTTTTTTAATCAACTGGAAGATTTGATAACGGTCCACCAGCTTCTGCTGTGCGACTCTGATTACCTTAGTGTTTAGTTTTCCCTCTCTATCATTTACGGTGTATTATCTAGCTCCTTTGAATCCTTATAATTTAGGCCTCTTGATTGACACTTGGTATTATAATCTGTTTACGGTCTCGTTGGGTTGGAACTTGTCTATCCTTTTTATCCCGAGGTCGGAAGTCCATGCTTTTGGTGTGTCTTTAAGCGCCTGAATTATTCTTTCTAGCTGACCTTCAGGCTTATATTCAAATATTCTTTGTAGTAACGATTTAGTTCCTAGAATTATTCAATGTTACGAACATGTCGTGGTTACAACATCCTGTTTAGGTTACGTTTCCGATCATTATATGTAGTTTGCTAGTTTAGTCACCTAGCATTATCACTTATTTTGATACTTTACTGTGTACAGTGAGATTAGACCATTCTTCCTACAATTTCAAGTCCTCACATCTTTGTATGTGTTTACTTTCTTGGTTTCAAACCATGTATCCATGTATTTACACGCTCGTATCATCTAACATCAACCTCGCTTCCTTGGGAATTTCTAATCCAGCTGTAAAAATTTCCCACTTATTTGTAGTTTATGTGACCCATCTAACACTGACGTGATCAATTCACGTCAGTGTTGGCCTCTTGAAGGGGGTTTCAAGACCCATCCAACACTGACGTGATCAGCGTAGGTGTTGGACTTCCTCTGCACCCCAATTTGTGCTCAGTGCCACTTGACCTGGCCAGGGTCAAGTTTAACCTTGCACGTCCGATTTAAAACAAATAGTTGGTTTAACCAATTTTAATTATCCCATTCGTTTCTAGTCATCTAGTAATCAATTCATGGACTAGTGTCAAAATCTAAGCCTTTAGATTAATCGTGCAAATTCTCTAACTGCATATTCATACATATATACTCGTGTTTTAAACTTCTTGATTTATTGGTAGGTTCCCATATGAGTGTTCGACAAATTTAGTGATATACTAGTACATATGGTCTCATAAATTCTAGTGCTAGCCAATTGGGTAATTAGTGGTATACTTCCCAATTCTTAGTATTACTATGATTTCCTCACACTTACAAATTAATGTTGGATTTACAAGATGATTCATTACTCATCTTAGCCCATCAATTAATCTTTCTATTACGCCCTTTATTTTTTATTCGAAATTTCCAAATTTTCAATACCTAGTTGTTCATAAATATTTGGTTTCCTCCTGATATTTCCTTCCTCATAAACATTTGTCTGGTTTTCTTGTTGGCCTGTTTAGGCTCATTTCTACCCGACTTACCCGTTATTCCATTTTCCATATTACTCTTTTCTGGTATGTATGTATGTATGTATGTACATTAGTATTGATGGTTTGGTAAAATCCTGTTGGAATTATTTCGCAATAGTGGCATTATACATTGCCCTTTTAAACTTTCGGGTGGATTTTGGAAATTTAGGTATTTGAACCCCATTTACTCCTTGGTTTTATTGTTGTTTACAATGTATATCTTGCTGTATTTCATATTAGTTATTGGAACTAGAGTCTTAATTTCATGTTTCACTGTATTCGTTGTAGTGAGGCTCCATATCATATCCTTCATAACCATAGTTAATGATACACATGATTTAGAGGGTTCTATCGACTGCTAAGCATGTCAACCCAGGTTGCCGCTAAAATTGGTCCTTATACGGGTATTTTCCTCTTGGCAACGTCTACTGTACAGTATAGTCTTTTCTTCACTGGTTGATTGTATGACATTAAGTAAATGCCAGATCGGGTTTTCCCGAGTATGAGGAGGCTTTCTTCCTCTCTAGCGTTCTTTCTGGGTTTAAGGAAAATTAGGGGTGTGGAGGTTGGGCATAAGTGTCTGTTAGGTATTCAGTAGTTATTAAGGAAGAACTCTAACTAACGCGCCTCACATACTAACCCTTACACCGTTTCTTCCTATACTCGGTACTTCTCTGTTCCAGTCATCAGAGCGTAACTATGCTCTGATACCACTTTCTGTAACACCCCTGAATAAAACATCCAGTAATACGAACGTCGCGCCTAAACAACATCACGGTTAACTACGCAGCGATATAAACTCCATCCGGGTGTCACAGACGCCAACCACCCACGTGGTTGACACAACCATACTACCAACATCAAGTTACGGTCTGCATGACTGGAAACAACCCTCAACCAAAACTCATATACAATACAAGATAAAATTCTGAATACCGAGTGTCTACAACAATATTACCAAATCGTAAACTAACAATTACATCCCGGGTGTAGTAACAACCCATACATCAAGCATACTACTACAACTCAAGAATTATGCCCTGATGGACTACCCCCATGGTAGCCATCCCGCCCATGCTCCGTTATCATCCGGCTCAATACCTATAAAAATTGGGTTGTAAAGGACTCAGCAAACTACGCTGAGTATGAACGTGTGTAGCCCGTATGTTGCCGGGCCACACAACTACTTGGTCGAATATTATTAAGTCAATTACATGCCACAATAAAGCAGTAAGGCACACCACAATATATCATGATATCATACACACTTTAAGGTAGCATAGCAATATCAACAAACATCCAAGCATAACATGCTGGCATCATAGCACATCAAACACGCAACCAAGCACAACGAGCTGCTAATATAGCAACAACAATCATGTAAGTAATAAAACGTGTGCATAGGTATGTTATACCCATGATCCTCACTATGGGATCATTCGAGCGTTATGTGTTTTCATTTCTTTTCTCTTGTTCCCATAAAGTGTATTTTCTTTCTCTTTCCTTGCACCAGGTCTGGGGATATAGTTTAGATCCCATGACCATCTCATGTAGGTGCTAATCTTTCCTTGTTTCTTTAAGGGTATTTTGTGAATTCTCTTATCACCACCATTTGGAGAACGTCTTCTTCATAGCTAATCCTCCATTCCCGGATAGCTCTCTCTCTGTGTTGTTTTTAAATGTTACTAGCCACTGCCCTGGATACCAAGGGTCCGTCTCCCTATTCCTTTTCAATGTTACTAGCCTCTGCCCCGGATACAAAGGGTCCGTCTCCCTATGCCTTTTAATGTTCTGGTCTCTACCCCGGATACGAAGGGTCCATCTCCCTATTCCTTTTTAATATTATTGGTTTTTACCCCGGATACGAAGGGTCCGTCTCCCTATTTATATTATTGGTCTCTACCCCGGATACAAAGGGTCTGTCTCCCTATTCCTTTTTATATTATCGGTTGGTTATTAATTCAACCGCTGGTTACTACTGATTTCTATGGCGTGGGGGTTTGGACTGATATGCTTGACCACTTTTACTGAAGCCAAGGAGGGGACAAGTCCTACTTGAGATCTCAAGTTACAAGGGAAGGGTAAGTATGGCGTGAAAGAATATAGTAACCTGAAGCACAATGGTGGCTCCAGATTTTGTTGTCTGTTACACTGATTTTGAGGACTAAGTGGAGAATAATCTCTGATTGTTTATGGAAGTTGGGTTCCATTCTTCTCTGTCTGATTTCCTAGCACTAGGAATCGGTGTTGGAGTATGGCTTGACTGATTTAGAGTTGCTGGCAACATCAGACAGCAATGAGGAACTTTGGAGTTTGACATGCAGAATCCTTTTTTTTTTCTTTGTTGTTACCCGACAGAACAAGGAGAGTGGTCTGTAATTTCTTTTCTGTTCTGCTTGATTCAGGTGGAGTTGCAACAGATTTTCAAATGCTCCATTACATGACCATGAGTGTGTGAGTACATAGGGATTTATTGCTCAAGCTGACAAGGATGGGAGGGCATCGATCAGCTCCAATAATTTGGACAACAATGAATAATACTTGCTGTTTCAGCAGGATTTTCGGACATGGCACATGCCATTGTGGCCAGATTTTTATTTTGCTGTTTCAGTATATATAGCTTAATATGGGCATGTGTAGATAATGAAATGTCAAACCCATGGAGTATTTAAGTGTCCTAATGTCCTCTCTTATTTAGTACTAAACCAGCCAGCCCTAGTTTAAGGCTAATGTTTGTTTTAACCATGTTAACTAGGTTGTACACTAAGAATATGAGTCATGTGTCACATGTCCCTTTTTAGACTTTTTCATGTGTTAGTTCTCGATTTGATGTGTTCTTGCTGTCTAGTTATCTAGCATAGGATTATCTTAGACATTACATGTTATATAACATGTTATAAATACTTATAACCTTGAATTATATAATATCACTTGTAACAATATTGTTACTTTGTTCTAAGTGTGATATTTGTATATTAACTTGTACTCAATTTAACTAGACTTTATAATATACCTTAGGTGGTGACATGTTGTCACGTTAGTTTAATTATTTGTACATTATTACGTGTCCCGCATAATGTGACACGTTATTATCAAATAATCTTCACGTGGTTATGATTTTATGTACTTAACCGTTTAGGGGTGTTTTAGTACAGTTTTTTACCAAATTTTGTTCTACATTAGTACCTAAATTACCCAAAAAAAACATAAAAAATACCTCAGAACGAGCCCCTCGTAAGTTCTCATCGGTGTTAACATTATCTGCGCACTCGTTGAAGATCTCCAGATCGCCACATTCGTTTTTTTCTCCATCTTTTTTGTTCTTCCTACCGAAAAATTTCTTTAAACTTTTCAACACTATTTCCTCTCTTCCTCTCTCTTACTATATAATTTCTGAATTTAAATATGATTTCATAACGTAATCACCCTCCTTCTATAATAAAATTTGGGGACTCCTCGTAATTTGTCACAACTTTTGGGTAAATATTATAATTATTAAAATATTTTTAGGAAAAGAGAAAATTGTAAAGTTTTTTTTAAATTCCGACTGCGCGAAATAAAAACACGATTGAATGTATAAGTTCAGCAAAGTTATTATGTGCAATTATTGAAGGATTTGATGTTGGTAAGCAAAGCCAAAACTTTGTCAATACGAGATCGTTTGATTTTAACGAATTGTGATCTTTGTTGCCTTCTTACCAATTGAATTCTACTATCTATATCTAGAAGACTATATTACCTTACCAATCGTCGTAGTATATGTGGAATTATCAAATAGGGTATCCATACTTACGTTAATACTTTTACACTAAGATACGATTTAACCCGAGTAGTAGGAGATGGTGGAACTTTAATGGACTTGTTCTTAAAATAACTGAAATACCCCGACCTTAAATATGGCGATTAAATTACCCTAATAGGTATTTAAGAGCCTAATAATGGTTAAGAAGTATTTGTAAGGGAAGATGAATCCAAAAGAAATGAAGAAATGCTTAAAAGCGAAAAACGCTAAATAAGCGTTAAATAACCATAGGAGGTATGAGACCTCGGTTAGTGTATTATATGGATTCGAAGGGCGTAGTAAGACCTAAATAATATATGGGAACAATTCCCGAAGGAAACGGATCCAAATAATGAATTAAAACGCTAATAGAGCTTTAGAGCACGTATTTCGAGAAAACCCGAAAACGTGACTTTAAGTGGTCAAACGGACCCGTAAAATAGTAAATCATTAAATAATAATTATTAAGCATTATGGAAGCTTAATAGCCAATAAAATCAATAAAACGAGAAAATAGTAAAAAACTGTCAAAAACGGGAAGTTATGGGGTAATAGTGTAAATAAAATAAATTAGTGTGTCCACTATTGCAATTAATATTTTAGAAACCCATGTGAGGGGGAGTGTGAGCCGGCTGCCTCTTGTTCCCCACTCTCATTTTAAGTGTTCCTAATTTGCTAAAGGACAAAGCCTTAAAGTAAGTCAAAAAGCAAAGTACTCTCTCTCTCCCTATTTTCCCACACTCCACGTACTGCACCTCTCTCATTTCTTCTTCTGCAAGCGATTCAGCAATGGCGATTGAGAACCCACTCTCAATAGCCCACTTCCTTCTCATCTTTGAAACCCCAAATCACCTCCAAATGCTACGAAAATTATACCGTTGGATTCGTATCGCTTAGGAGATTATTCTCCACCTTTCAAAAATCTAAAACCTCCAACTTTATTTTTGAGGGTATAATCGTTTGAGAGCTTGGAGGGCACCATTGGAAGATCCATCTTCTTCTCCATGTTCTAAGGTAAGGAGTAGACCAAAGCTTCACTCCTTTCATCTTTTCCTTGCAAAAATACAAACTCACGTAATGTACCACTACTCCATTACTCAGCCGGTTTGGCACTTCAAAGAGGAGTTGAAGCCTTGTCATTTTCTACTCAGAAACTCCATTAGAAGCTCAAGGTAAGAGTTCCTAAGAGTTTAAATGGTTATCAAATCTAGGGTTTGAAAACCTACGTAGGAAACTTATTAGTTCGGTGTGTATGTGTATGCCTTGTACGTGGTGTAGCTTGGCCTGAATAAAGCAAGAAAACAAAGAAAGAAAGAGGAGCAAGAAAGGAGAAAGGGAGAAAGGAAAACGAATCAAGAGCACAAGGTAAGGGTTCACCTCTGTTCAGCCGTGAGCAATGCGTGCGTGTGTATGTATAGGTATATTGTTTAACAAATGAAAACCTACTGTAACTGTATAAACAGATGAGCATAATGGTATTGATAATTAGTTGTGTAGATAAGTTGAAATCTGTAAAACAAAAGGAGTGAGCTGCTGTAAACGTGAGTTTGCATCTGAATGCATATACATATATAAACTGATGCAGGTTGAAACGGATTTGATTTGTGAAAAACTAGTGTGAGGATAATGCAAAGTTTTAGGGGAAACTATGGCAAAATTTAGAGAGAAAACTGTGTCACTTAGAAGCTATTAGTA
Source organism: Limonium bicolor (assembly GCA_023374045.1). Classification (NCBI taxonomy): domain Eukaryota; kingdom Viridiplantae; phylum Streptophyta; class Magnoliopsida; order Caryophyllales; family Plumbaginaceae; genus Limonium; species Limonium bicolor. The sequence goes on from CM041776.1 coordinate 30,363,437, forward strand.
TTTGTAGAAGAAGAAAGGAAAAGAAACAGAATCAGTAGCAGCAGCTGCATGGAACTGCAACAGAAAGGAGAGAAAAAAAAATTAACAGAGGAGTATAACTTATCAGTAAGATTGTGTAATGAGGTTAGAAATGGATGTGGGTGAGTTTATATGCTTGGACAAGTAGTTAAACATGTTATTAAGGTTAGAAACCATTAGGAAGTGATTAGAAGAAGAAGAGAATGAAACAGAGCAAGAAAGAAAACGCAACTCGTAACAGACCACTACTGGTCCGGGACTTAGGCCTTGTGTTAAGGTCCCGGACCAACCATCTAAAACTAACCGTAAGTTACAAATTCATTATGGTCCGGGACTTACTCTGGTATAAGGTCCCGGACCACTATCCAAAACCAAACCGAAAGTTTTCCCAAAACGCTGGTCCGGGACTTACCCCATGTACAAGGTCCCGGACCATAACTAAATTTCACCCGAGAGTTTTGTAAATGGGCTGTACGTTAAGGGTGTGTTTGGGGATGAACGTATAAGTTGTTTAAGACTTAAGTAATCCTAAGTAAGAGTCATTAGGAGTATAAACAAGCTAGAATGAGAATGAGAAGTAAGTAAAGAATGGGAATGAAATTTTACAAGTAAGAATTAGTAAGTATGTAAAGTGGATGAACTAAGGCAGATTGAAGGGCCTAGGTAGTGTTTAAACATGTGAGATTACATGTAAGAAGATTGGGGAAACAATGGGCGAAGTTGGGAAAGAAAAATAAAATCTGTAGCAAGGTTCTGACTTCGTCCGACCCAGACGGTGAGTCGGATGTGGGTCGGACGGGGCTTAAGAAACGAAAACTAAACTTTCTGGAATGGTCCGACCCAGAGCCGTGAGTCGGACATGGGTCGGACATGCAAATTTTTACAATGTCGAAGTTTCTGACTTCGTTCGACCCAGACGGTGAGTCGGACGTGGGTCGGACGGAGCTTGGACGACAGGACCAAAACCTTCTGGAATGGTCCGACCCAGAGAGTATGGGTTGGACGGAATAGTGCTGGGTCGGACAGGGTAATTTTCTGGGAACGAACCTTGCTGGAATGGTCCGACCCAGGGTTGGGTCGGACGGTGGGTCGGACGGCCCAAACACTTACAAAAAAAATGTTGTTATAATATGACTATAGTAATCATATGTATGTATATATATATGCTTATACACATATAAGTATAGTATGTAGTAATACACCCTTAATGAAGAAATAATGGTAAGGAAGTGAGTAAATGAGTAAGGAAGCAAGCTTAAGGAGTAATAAGGAAAAGAATAGTTTTATAACCAAGAAAGAAAGTGATGAAGTAGTAAGTATATATTGAAAGTATCAGTGAAGGAGTAAGTAGATCAATAATAGATCCTTGATCCTACTACTTCATGTATGTATAGGAACCAAAAAGTTGATCTTCAAGGGGACCCGGTAGTACATATACGACGGTGAACGGTATGATTTCTTCATGCTCTGTATCCTAACCTGGTTACCCCGATTTGTGTGCTTATGTGATCACCAATAAGATAAATGCACGAATCGGATTTATATTGCACTTAACTGTGTTTGAACTATTTGTTCTTGTTGTGTTTCTTGAACAATTAGTTTGTATAATTCATGAAATGAATGAATGGAATTGAGAAGTATGTGTAAGTATTGCGTACTTGAGTATTGTATGTATGAATGGAAATGAAGTATTGACTTCTACTAATTCCTAACATTCTAACTCCTAACTTGGGTAATGAGTAACTGGAATGAGTAGAAGTCCGATATAGTTTCGGCCACGCGTGAGGATAAGGAAACACAAGAGGTTGGATCCGAATCCTGCCTATAATCTTTTCCTTGGACCAATTCCCTTGAATGGGTAGCATCCTGGATTAGTGGGCCACCCTAAAGCCCGGTGGTGGGATGTAGTAATCCCTGCCCGGAGGTCATACCGACTTAACTGGAAGTAAAGTATGTATGAAGTAAGTATTGTATGTGTATTGGTCTTGACTATTGTAAGTCATCGACCGGAAGTAAAAGAGTATCGAACACCCGATAAACCCGGGTGTGTAATGAAGCTAACTGGACCTTGTATGTATTGGAGAATTGTGTCTCCGTATTGCGTATCGGATATGTAATGAGTATGTATTGTGTATGTGCATTCTGGAAAATGGTAAGTAAGCATTGGTTGACTTGTATTGTCCTCCAAGCATGTATAGTACTGTGCGTATGTATGTATACCTTGTGTAGTATTGTAGTAGCGTGAATGAAAGCATGTATGTATGTATGTATGAATGTATGTATTGGAAATTAATTGCATGTATGCGACCAAATGGTCGGCGTACCCTCGCTAGTACGCGGGGTATGCGGTTATCATATTCAGCGTAAGCTGACCCCCTCGGGGGAACATTTTTAGTGTGCAGGTACCCGGAGCGAATGCGGTCAAGGTAAGAGACCGACGACGCGCCTTGTAATTAGAAGTATCTAGTTGTGAGGAATGGGTAGTAGATTGACTCCTAGTGAGTATGTATGAATTTGGGAGAAGTATTGTATTGATTTGGAACCTAGTGAACTCGGTATGCGTAGTGTATTACCTTGTACGGAATTGAGGAGTATTGTATTGATGGAGTAATGTATCGAACGGAGTATTGTAATATCCAGTATGTAATGAGAGTATGTATTGTATTAAGTAGTACTCGGATATTCCGGTCCATCAGACCGATGCTGTATGTAGCAGTAGTAGCCTTGTTAGTCACGTGGGTGACTAACGGCATTGTATCACCCGATGTTTGTAAGTATGTATCCGCTGCGTGACTCGGGAAGCACGAGGAGATTGGACGGTAATGATTGAATTAATAGCAGGGGTGTTACAAAAAGTGGTATCAGAGCGAAGTATCGCTCTGATGACTGGAAATACCGAGCTTAGGAATACCGAGTTAGGAATTAGAAGCTTAGGGCTAAGGGCTGAGAGTTAGCATTGGAGATATGCTAGTTAGGAACTACCGGTGAGTACCGGATACCTACAAACCAGTCCAGCCCACCGCAAACCCCATTGTATAACTTGGGAAAGGACGCCAGAGAGAAGAAAAGCTTTCTCATACTCGGGGAAAACCCGATCTGGCAGTTGTGAAGCAATCACACAGTAAACAAGAACCGACGTATGGTAGATTCCAAGAAATGGAAGACCCGGAAGTGGATCCCGGTTGAACAACAATAACCGCACTTAATAGCGGTAGTATAAACACTCCAACCAGAAGGAGGCTATAACTTGCAACAGCATGGGGCGACATGCTTAGCAGTCGCAGAACCTAGCTAAACAACCAGTAACAGGAAAAGAAGCACTAACTGTGCAACGAAATGGAAACAGGAGCAGTAATGAAACCCGAGACGCAAGTCTACGGGATAACAGTAATAGCCAAGCAACACCACCAATGGTGAGCTAGCTGGCTAAGGACATAGTCTGGAGTGACTGACTCTGAAACTACAACGCGAAAAAGGTTACAAACCTGGCCAACATAGCTCAGACAGCTACAGGAATATTCACAAGATATAACCTGACATAACTACAACTGTAGTGCCTAACCCCAAATCAGGCTCAGTAGCCACAGCCAAAGTGTGGAATAAACAACAAGAAACAACACAACCAAGTAAAAGGGGAAGCTCCAAGGATTGGAGAAGTACCCTGATCCATGACAGCTATGTCAGACTCACTGGGGAGTTACTCAGAAGAGTGATTAACCCAAGTAAATGATCAACAAGATCAAAGGAAGAGTAAGCAAGACTACCACTTATGAATGGGATCGGTATAGAATTACCCAAAAACCACCAGTACCGCGCACTTGCCACGGCAAGTGCAGTAAGGGCAGGAATATGTAAAGGAACTCTAACGCACCACATGTACATAGTAATGTACCGTGGCTACAAGAAGCAACTACAGGATCACACACCCTAACAACTAGGAGTATGGAACCTTGGAAAGGCCCAACGGCTGACCATTACTTTAACCTCATACCAGTCAGCATGAAGCTAGACTTGGTCAAGATTTCGAACATGGCTATGCCATGAGGAACTTCTTTTGACACCGTACCATGATCTTAAAACCAATTTTTCTTTCAAAACCACAGACCCTTTTTCTTAAAACCTTGGATTTTAAAACCAAACCAACAGAATTACGGTGAGTATCATAGAATGATACAAGAGGAGTTGGCAACAGAATACTTCACCTAGGCGTGTGATGAACGCTATGAGTGTACCCAATTACGGGATGTGGGATGACCGCACTCCGAAGGAGCTTGTGGGCCTGACCAGTAGTCGGGTAAGTGGTAACGTATCAACAAGGTACCCCACGTATGTATACATGTAGCGTACAACACACGGGAAGTAGTCAACTCCGTTCTACGGACCATAAGTAAGTTCAAACCAGAGCAGCTGGACAACTCAGCCGATCAAGTATAAAGGAACTCAGAGAACCCATATGAAGATAAGGAATAAGAACTAGGAAGTGCAAAGAGCACAGACTAGTAAGTGTAGACATTGGATATGTCTCAGGACATCAGTAAATACATGGCAGCTGGAAAGTATACCCAGCCTAAACACGGTAAGGCAAGAGCCTAACGTGGACACCACAACGACCAACAGACGGGACAGAATTCCCAAGAACAACTATAAAACTACCAAAGAACATAATCCATCATGGAAGAGGATATTAAACCTAGTCTTAAACACTAAGGAATGTATAAACAGTCTACCCAAGAACGGGAGACATTATAACCCCAAAAAGGGAATAGCTCAATTACAATACCACAAGGCGGTATAGTAGGCACAACATATCATAAACATGAGCCGGATGTAACGGCATAACCAACAACACCCAGGAACAGTCCTTGAAGGGTGTCTAGATTAACAACAGTTCAATGAATCAGCATAATAAAAGCACGGAGCTGGAACGCACACTCGGTTAAGACACCGAAGGGATTTCACTTAACAGGAAATGCCCTAAATTACTAAGAGGCACTGATTAACACCAGAATGCCTAAGGGGTCTCCTATGAACGGAAGCGTGATGTCACGACTTACCATGGAGCCTAGTAATACCTCCAACCTATGACGGTATACGTGGAGTGGAAACATGTATAAGCAGCTTGCAAAGAGCATAGCTTGCAGCAATACGGCCCAGAAGTCATAAACCAAATACGTTAATAAACTTAAACGGTTGCAAAACCGCACCAATTGTTAACAAGACCTACAAGAGATATTGCCTCATACGAAAGAAATCAAACAATGGACATAAATTCAAACCCAACATCCTGAGTGGCTTGGAGTAATGGCCAACTCAATGTCACTGTCATAGGCAGCAGCCTAGTATACAGTTGACGGAGTTCTTAATTACTGCCATGCCTTCTGTAGCAGTGGTAGCACAGGGGCATAAGAATCATGATAATGCCAACATTGGCCTAGTCCACACCTGAACACTACGGGAAACCCAAGGAAGGTACCCCTCGTTAACCAAAGACCACCAATGCGGTAATGATATGAACCCTTAGAAAAGGCTCCATCTATTATAACAATAAAACCACGCAATAGATATTGCCAAGGGGTGAGTAGTAGGAAATGAGAATTCCAAACCATTACGACTTAAGGAGTAAGCATACTCCATGTGCATCCATATATATAGTGGACCATTGTGTAAACACCAACATGGCAAACCTTGTCATTAAACCTATGAGTGGAGACAAACCCCTCAACAAGAACCTTCACCTGTCAGCGATAGAATACCCTCCAATTGGAGAACGGGACCAGAAAACCCTTGAAGTTTCATGGGATGTCCTGGTAGTATACATACAAGCAAAAACTACACAGCTAGAGCCTATCATTAGTGCTCAGCACTGGAAAGACAGTAATTGTCAAAACAACCAATGTGAATACACATTGAAAACCATGATTGACCAACGCTCAAGAGAGCTAGTAACCCGATAAACTACTTCATCAATTGTCAATCAAGACACTTAGTAAATTGTATCACAAATGATGATAGAATGTGAGGTAAGCTAACCTACACATGAAACCTAATTGGAAACAGAACATCTCCACAATGGGAAGATGATAACGTGCAGTATTCTACGACAACCGTCATACACACGAACACTGGGAACCTCCTAGTGTATTTACACCATAAGGAAATGGTGCCAACGACAATGGCAATGAGTAAAAAGAACTATCACAGTAACAAAACAGTAAAAACGATGTACAATGAGTAAGAATACGGTGCGCAACAAGCGACCGATATGAGGAGTAACAGATAATAACACGGAGTATAAGTACGAGACGACAGGCATAAATATTCTTTCCTATCACATAAGTGACTTACTGTCAAGTGTTTACGCCTCTGCACTCGTATGACTGAGTGTTTTGGTATTGCACTTGTGCAGCTAATGATCTAATGGGATGGCTAGGGATATGGAAATGTAAACCGTAGTAACCTTTCTTTTCACCGACAAACATGGCATAAGCCAGTTAAGCAAGCTTAGCAACAACCGTGCGGTCTAAGGCCAAAGAAGCACGAAGAGTGGAACACACTAACAATCACAAGATGTGAACTCCATGGGGAATAAAAGGTGAAAGGAGACTTAAGAAAGTCACTAGGAGACCGACATAGGAGTGCAAGGTCATACAAGTAAAAGAACACTTGTACTGAACCAGAAGAACTGGTGCAATCAGAAGCTATGACAACAGAGGAAGCACTATAACTAAATAGTGGCTTGGCCTCACCAACAATAAGTTGGAAGAACTTAGCGAACAATCGTGAGAGTACGGATAGTATGTATAATAGATTACCAGGAAGCTGGTTATAAGCTAAACTCGTTGAGTTCAAGCACGGTAAAAGAATACCGCATTTGTGTAGTAAACCTTATTCCCATAATAGATGGATAAGAAGGTGATATATAACACATTAATGATAACACGAAGGGTAAGTAACCCAAGCTATCAGGGTCGCGCAGCAGAAGCTAGTGGGCCCTAGCTAGGAGACAACATACCTAGTGAGTATAATACAATGGCTATTAATGCCTTGAAGCCTAATAGGCTAGAACCGAATTAATGATGAGTTAAATAAACTCATATAGGAACTCTTGGTGCAAAGACTAAACCGTTGGTATGGTTAAGACCCTTTGACCAGAGCATATTCTATAGTATACCGTAGTGAAGCTAAACGCTTCAGTTGCCCAAACTGATTAAACCAACGTTTAATAATAATAACATATGGTAGATTACGTGGGCGTAATCCCTTTTAAGGGGGGTAGAGCGAAAACGCTTAATGTAAGTTTATGAATAAAACACTTAAACCGTAATGTGCATAGCACAAATGAGAATCAAATTGATGATTGGTACTATGTTAAATAAACATAAGTACTCATTCATATTGTAATTATGGTAACTAGGCATTAAACATGCAATACCATAGGAGGAGTACCTATCTTAACACCAGTGTAAGAGTATTAGTAAAAGAAAAGTAATGAGTAGTGGACGGAGCTCCACAAGTATTGTAACCTTTGAAGAAGTAGTACGAAATGAATGAGGATAGTAGATGAATGAAGTTTATGAGTAGTGGAATCGTAAGTAAAATATTGAAACAATTGAAGCCAACTAAATCTTAATAAGTAGTATTCCGTAGTTAGAATATAGGATATGATGGTGAGTAATGGATGGAAGTAGTGAAGGTTGAGAAATGAGCATTAGGATTGAACCATGGAGTAAAGCATTGGGAAGTAGTGTGAGGATGATTGATGGACTGATTCCATCCTTTGGAGATGTATGAATGACTAGGAAGAGTAAAAAGATAAAACGTGAAAATAATTGAATCATTTGCTTGTTTGAAACTGATGTGGGAAGTCGAACTTGATCCTGATCAGATCAAGGGAAACCGAACACAAATTGGGGTGGAAAGATAGTTCAACACTGATGCTGATCACATCAGGGTCGAATGATTCTTGAAGCTCCCCTTAAGTGGTCACAAAAATCACACATAGGATAGAAGTAATGTATATATATTGGACTTTGGAGTTATGTGTTTTAGAAAATTTCTAATGGTAGTAGTGAAGTATTCCCTTAGACTGAAGGTTAAGAATTTGTGAGAAGCTCGTACTGGAGAAGATAGTAGTGTAGTATGTGGTATTATTCCAAAGGCAGCGGGACATAGAGGAGTCCTGCGTCGAGATGACCAGAGTGCCTGCGGGATTGTATGTGTATTGCATTGCTTTGGGGATAGCTTTGCACTGTATGTATGTATGAACTTTGTAATGAGGAACCAGATAGTTAGTAGCGCGGATGGAGTAACTATAGTACATTTGGATGGTATGGTATGTAGAAACCTTGAGTAATGGATTTGGGAATTAGTAAAAGGAAGATTGTATAACCGTAGTATTAGACATGTAAGAATGAGTAAGCATTGTAAACTTAAACCTCGAACAACTTTGAGGACAAAGTTCTTAAGGGGGGTAGATTGAAATACCCCGACCTTAAATATGGCGATTAAATTACCCTAATAGGTATTTAAGAGCCTAATAATGGTTAAGAAGTATTTGTAAGGGAAGAAATCCAAAAAATGAAGAAATGCTTAAAAGCGAAAACGCTAAATAAGCGTTAAATAACCATAGGAGGTATGATACCTCGGTTAGCGTATTATATGGATTCGAAGGGCGTAGTGAGACCTAAAATAATATATGGGAACAATTCCCGAAGGAAACGGATCCAAATAATGAATTAAAACGCTAATAGAGCTTTAGAGCACGTATTTCGAGAAAACCCGAAAACGTGACTTTAAGTGGTCAACGGACCCGTAAAAATAGTAAATCATTAAATAATAATTATTAAGCATTTATGGAAGCTTAATAGCCAATAAAATCAATAAAACGAGAAAATAGTAAAAAACTGTCAAAACGGGAAGTTATGGGGTAATAGTGTAAATAAAATAAATTAGTGTGTCCACTATTGCAATTAATATTTTAGAAACCCCTGTGAGGGGGAGTGTGAGCCGGCTGCCTCTTGTTCCCACTCTCATTTTAAGTGGTTCCTAATTTGCTAAAGGACAAAGCCTTAAAGTAAGTCAAAAGCAAAGTACTCTCTCTCTCCTCTTTTTCCCCACACTCCACGTACTGCACCTCTCTCATTTTCTTCTTCTGCAAGCGATTCAGCAATGGCGATTGAGAACCCACTCTCAACAGCCCACTTCCTTCTCATCTTTGAAACCCCAAATCACCTCCAAATGCTACGAAAATTATACGTTGGATTCGTATCGCTTAGGAGATTATTCTCCACCTTTCAAAAATCTAAAACCTCCACTTTATTTTGAGGGTATAATCGTTTGAGAGCTTGGAGGGCACTTTGGAAGATCCATATTCTTCTCCATGTTCTAAGGTAAGGAGTAGACCAACTTCACTCCTTTCATCTTTTCCTTGCAAAAATACAAACTCACGTAATGTCCACTACACAACTACTCATTCTCAGGTTTGGCACTTCAAAGAGGAGTTGAAGCCTTGTCATTTCTACTCAGAAACTCCATTAGAAGCTCAAGGTAAGAGTTCCTAAGAGTTTAAATGGTTATCAAAATCTAGGGTTTGAAAACCTACGTAGGAAACTTATTAGTTCGGTGTGTATGTGTATGCTTGTACGTGGTGTAGCTTGGCCTGAATAAGCAAGAAAACAAAGAAAGAAAGAGGAGCAAGAAAGGAGAAAGGGAGAAAGGAAAACGAATCAAGAGCACAAGGTAAGGGTTCACCTCTGTTCAGCCGTGAGCAATGCGTGCGTGTGTATGTATAGGTATATTGTTTTAACAAATGAAAACCTACTGTAACCGTATAAACAGATGAGCATAATGGTATTGATACATTAGTTGTGTAGATAAGTTGAAATCTGTCAAACACAAATGGAGTGAGCTGCTGTAAACGTGAGTTGCATCTGAATGCATATACATATATAAACTGATGCAGGTTGAAACGGATTTGATTTGTGAAAAAACTAGTGTGAGGATAATGCAAAGTTTTAGGGGAAACTATGGCAAAATTTAGAGAGAAAACTGTGTCACGTAGAAGCTATTAGTATTTGTAGAAGAAGAAAGGAAAAGAAACAGAATCAGTAGCAGCAGCTCGCATGGAACTGCAACAGAAGGAGGAAGAAAAAATTAACAGAGGAGTATAACTTATCAGTAAGATTGTGTAATGAGGTTAGAAATGGATGTGGGTGAGTTTATATGCTTGGACAAGTAGTTAAACATGTAATATTAAGGTTAGAAACCATTAGGAAGTGATTAGAAGAAGAAGAGAATGAAACAGAGCAAGAAAGAAAACACAACTCGTAACAGACCACTACTGGTCCGGGACTTAGGCCTTGTGTTAAGGTCCCGGACCAACCATCTAAAAACTAACCGTAAGTTACAAATTCATTATGGTCCGGGACTTACTCTGGTATAAGGTCCCGGACCACTATCCAAAACCAAACCGAAAGTTTTCCCAAAACGCTGGTCCGGGACTTACCCCATGTACAAGGTCCCGGACCATAACTAAATTTCACCCGAGAGTTTTGTAAATGGGCTGTACGTTAAGGGTTTGGGGATGAACGTATAAGTTGTTTAAGACTTAAGTAATCCTAAGTAAGAGTCATTAGGAGTATAAACAAGCTAGAATGAGAATGAGAAGTAAGTAAAGAATGGAATGAAATTTTACAAGTAAGAATTAGTAAGTATGTAAAGTGGATGAACTAAGGCATATGAAGGGCCTAGGTAGTGTTTAAACATGTGAGATTACATGTAAGAAGATTGGGGAAACAATGGGCGAAGTTAGGAAAGAAAAATAAAATCCGTAGCAAGGTTCTGACTTCGTCCGACCCAGACGGTGAGTCGGACGTGGGTCGGACGGGGCTTAAGAAACGAAAACTAAACTTTCTGGAATGGTCCGACCAGAGCCGTGAGTCGGACATGGGTCGGACATGCAAATTTTTACAATGTCGAAGTTTCTGACTTCGTCCGACCCAGACGGTGAGTCGGACGTGGGTCGGACGGAGCTTGGACAACAGGACCAAAACCTTCTGGAATGGTCCGACCCAGAGAGTATGGGTCGGACGGAATAGTGCTGGGTCGGACAGGGTAATTTTCTGGGAACGAACCTTACTGGAATGGTCTGACCCAGGGTTGGGTCGGACGGTGGGTCGGACGGCCCAAACACTTACAAAAACAATGTTGTTATAATATGACTATAGAATCATATGTATGTATATATATATGCTTATACACATATAGTATAGTATGTAGTAATACACCCTTAATGAAGAAATAATGGTAAGGAAGTGAGTAAATGAGTAAGGAAGCAAGCTTAAGGAGTAATAAGGAAAAGAATAGTTTTATAACCAAGAAAGAAAGTGATGAAGTAGTAAGTAATATTGAAAGTATCAGTGAAGGAGTAAGTAGATCAATAATAGATCCTTGATCATACTACTTCATGTATGTATAGGAACCAAAAAGTTGATCTTCAAGGGGACCCGGTAGTACATATACGACGGTGAACGGTATGATTTCTTCATGCTCTGTATCCTAACCTGGTTACCCCGATTTGTGTGCTTATGTGATCACCAATAAGATAAATGCACGAATCGGATTTAATTGCACTTAACTGTGTTTGAACTATTTGTTCTTGTTGTGTTTCTTGAACAATTAGTTTGTATAATTCATGAAATGAATGAATGGAATTGAGAAGTATGTGTAAGTATTGCGTACTTGAGTATTGTATGTATGAATGGAAATGAAGTATTGACTTCTACTAATTCCTAACATTCTAACTCCTAACTTGGGTAATGAGTAATGGAATGAGTAGAAGTCCGATATAGTTTCGGCCACGCGTGAGGATAAGGAAACACAAGAGGTTGGATCCGAATCCTGCCTATAATCTTTTCCTTGGACCAATTCCCTTGAATGGGTAGCATCCTGGATTAGTGGGCCACCCTAAAGCCCGGTGGTGGGATGTAGTAATCCTGCCCGGAGGTCATACCGACTTAACTGGAAGTAAAGTATGTATGAAGTAAGTATTGTATGGTATTGGTCTTGACTATTGTAAGTCATCGACCGGAAGTAAAGAGTATCGAACACCCGATAAACCCGGGTGTGTAATGAAGCTAACTGGACCTTGTATGTATTGGAGAATTGTGTCTCCGTATTGGTATCGGATATGTAATGAGTATGTATTGTGTATGTGCATTCTGGAAAATGGTAAGTAAGCATTGGTTGACTTGTATTGCCTCCAAGCATGTACAGTACTGTGTGTATGTATACCTTGTGTATTGTAGTAGCGTGAATGAAAGCATGTATGTATGTATGTATGAATGTATGTATTGGAAATTAATTGCATGTATGCGACCAAATGGTCGGCGTACCCTCGCTAGTACGCGGGGTATGCGGTTATCATATTCAGCGTAAGCTGACCCCCTCGGGGGAACATTTTTAGTGTGCAGGTACCCGGAGCGAATGCGGTCAAGGTAAGAGACCGACGACGCGCCTTGTAATTAGAAGTATCTAGTTGTGAGGAATGGGTAGTAGATTGACTCCTAGTGAGTATGTATGAATTTGGGAGAAGTATTGTATTGATTTGGAACCTAGTGAACTCGGTATGCGTAGTGTATTACCTTGTACGGAATTGAGGAGTATTGTATTGATGGAGTAATGTATCGAACGGAGTATTGTAATATCCAGTATGTAATGAGTATGTATTGTATTAAGTAGTACTCGGATATTCCGGTCCATCAGACCGATGCTGTATGTAGCAGTAGTAGCCTTGTTAGTCACGGGGTGACTAACGGCATTGTTCTCACCGATGTATGTAAGTATGTATCCGCCGCGTGACTCGGGAAGCACGAGGAGATTGGACGGTAATGATTGAATTAATAGCAGGGGTGTTAGGATCTGACATACTCAACATATGTTAGTTCGTTTACTAGTCCACGAATAGTTTTGTGGATCTAGTTGATTTGATAGAATAATATTAATTTAATAAGTCGTTATGGAAATCTGAAGTCTCGTACTAGTCCTTATATTATGTTTAAATTTGTTCCGAAAACCTTCATTATTTTATGTTTTGTATTCAATCGAGCCAAATATAACTTTAGCTAGAAAAGTTGATCACTTAAAGAGTTTCTAAGTTTGATAACCAATGTTTAAATATATAGAAAAACGTCTTGCAATTAACTTATTAGTTACACACATATATTCATTATCTTTTTTTATGTATACATGCGCCTCAAGTCTTTAAGCAACAAAACAGTCTTACCATCCAATCCTCTTTGTGATGCTTGCCCGCAGGGACGAATCAAGCTACAATTCTTAGGATTTCCCAAATCACTTATATATTAATGACTCATTCTCATACCTAGATAATGAACACAACACTTAACAAATCAAATAACTATATGAGGCTCAATATACATAACTAGCGGGGAAAACATCACAACAACCACTTTTGTGCTTTCCTTATTGATTATTTTTCTTGACCATTTATAAAAATGTGGGTCAAGGATGTCGTATTTAAAAAAACATACATGCAAAAGATTAAATACCGTTTAAACTAAGACCCATTCTTAAACTTTGATTACAACAAACACCTTAATCATTAAAAGGGTATCTTTGATATTTTGTCTCAAGTTCAACTTGTTATTTTTTAAACAAACAACGATTCCGTTAAAGCCATAAGCGCTTGGTGTTCAAGATACATGTGTGACAATAACAACCAACGACCACAAAAGTGCAAACTGTTATAAATAATACAATTAGTGGATGTATATCCAATCATCCTTTGGTCTATCTTAGACCTTTCGTCTGTGTAACCCCCGTAACCTCCCCAAAGTAGACCTTTGATCTTCTGCTTTCCTACCACTCAAAGATTCGGTAATGTATATTATATAAGGATGTACAACTGAATGATAAATGAGATACCAATCTACGTCTATGTTGTCTACTATCTTCTCTTCTATCCTCTCAATATTATAATACGTTATCAGCACGATAGACTCTACTAAAAAAATATTCTCTTTCACCTCTGTCGTCCAAGCCTGAATTGATCCTTCTGTTTCCGGTTTGTGTTTGTTTTGTGGTTGTAACCGGTTGCGCGCGGCGATCAAAATTGATACGATGATGATGGCTGCCGAAGTTAGCAGGCAGTTGAAGAGCAGTACTCCGACTACATCGAGTGACGGAAAAAGAGGTCCGATCACTCGTGACTTTCTTGGCGGTGGTTTCGGGATTGAGTCGAAGGAGTTGGATCTTGATTTGCATGTTCCTGCTGGATGGGAAAAACGTATTGACTTGAAGGTAATTCATAAGAGAACTAGGAGTTGGATCCAATTTCCGCTAAATTTTCACTGTTTGATTCTTCTTTAAAATCCTTAGTATGACCAACAAGAATCTCAGATTTTGCCAATTTGTTTTGGATATTGGAACCGTTGCATACTTGCTCTGCTCTAGTTGCAAGTTAATGAAAACGTTTTTTCTGGAATTGATACTAGTAGTATTGAGTTTTGATTAATATTAAATTGACGATTAATTACTACCAAAAGATAACGAGCGAGTCATCTTTTATTCCTCTTTTTTTTAAAAAAAAAAAACACTTTTTCATAAAAAATAAAGACCTGCTGTCCCTCCTCTATTGTAGTTGGAGATATTAGTACAAATTACTATTACTACATATGAAAGAAGTGTATATTCCAGCGATCGGATGGTCAACTGATCTGTTTGTCTTTTCCATTGCGCTAAAAGAAAATGGTATCTTCGATGACAATATATTGTTATAGTTTTTGAAGAACTATCAGTTTAATCGCTGAAGAATTATACGTTTTGTGGTATATGATTTTACATAATTACTCTCTAAAGGTATTATTGGCGTATATATTTCGTTTTGAAATTGAACCATCTAATATGGTATGATTCATTCCATTAATTTATTATGATTGAAAAACGTATGCCATAAGGATAGGATTGAATACAATTTATGAGGTATCCTTTTGAGATAGAAAAAAAAAAAAAGAGGTGTATTACCTCGTGCAAGATGGTGCGCCTTGAGGTTAATAATGTGCTACCTCGTGCAAGAAGAAGAGTACATTTGAGGTAAGGTCGTAATACTTCCTCATGAAAATGAATGCACTGGGTTGGGATTATAAGATCCGTATACATCCTGTGCAAGATGAGTGCACTGGAGGAAGAAAATAAAAGGATTATGTTATTCGATTCACTACAAGAAAAACAGCATTTAGTGTCCGAAATTTGCGTCCGAATAAGCAGCGGACGCTATTTTTCGATTAGTGTCCGATATTAACGTCCGACTTTCTGTTGGACGCTAAATTGTGTCTAAATCAATTTCAGACACTAGCTGGACGCATGTAGCGTCCGATATTTAGCGTCTGATTAAATCGGACACTAAATTGTGTCTAAATTACTGGACACTGCAGACACAAATTAGTGTGGATATTAGTGTCTAACTGAAAATCGGACGCTAATAGACATATATCACCACTAAAAAAACTGTACTTTTTAGAATAATTAAGATAATCTTTTTTATGGTGCTAGTTTCCCACAGATGGAGCGGTCCTCAAAACATCTGAGTTTTCATCTTCGTCGCTATTCACTCTCCTCGCTTCTCTGTCTCAGTTCAAAGTTCGAACTCCTCACCGTCCCTCACCGGTAACCACCCCCATCGCCGCCACCTGAAGCTTGTTCGCGCCCCAGTTCACGAGAGAGGAGCAATGCGTGAAGACGGAACAGAAGCAGACGGGAGGTAGTTCGCTGCCCAGTTCGCGAGAGAAGAAGGAAGGCGCAATGACGGAACCAGAATCAAACGTGAGGGAAAAGAAGCACAGACGTGATCCCTTCCTCTCTATATTTCTTCGATTTATCATAGTCCTATATGAACCACACACCAATGTTTAGGAACAACGATGTGGGATCCTGCAACAGATCCTCCCCCTTCGAGCACCAACGCCCATGTTGACCCACTCTGGCTGCCTACTCTGGGTGCCCAACCCTCAGGTTCTATCATTCCCAGGTCGCTCCTTTCCAGGTCGCCCCTTCCGGTGACGAAGAGCCCGCGGGGGTCTGGCTCTGATACCAATGATGCAGATTAGCAAGAGGAGGAAAGAATCTATAAACTGAACTAATGCTTACTGGAAACAACAGCTCAGAGCTCACTTTGTTAGCTGATAGAAGAAGGAAACACAGCCAAGCCCGAGAGCAGAAGGAGAGAACCAGACGAGAGAGAGACAAGTGTCAAGAGAAGAAATGTTTATTCATCTGTATATTTCTTTCGTATCACAACTCAGTAGATATAGGACTGTACAGTTGGTAGTTCTTGTTGTAACAAACTTACAACTGATTATGTAACAGCTGTACAATGTAACAGAATCACTAAATGAATTACAACAAATTGATGTAAACAGTTTTGTATCATACTGCTGTATTAAAATGTTATTCCTGTAACAATAAGTGAATCATAAAATTTTCTTTGTAATTGATTTACGATAGCAGCTGGGACTGGCATTAGTATTGCAATCAAACCTCAATACCTTCATTAGTTTTAGGGATTCACCAGAAACCGGTGCACGTACAACAAATAATTAGTTTTAGGGATTTAATCAATACTACTACAGTACTAATCAGAAGAAATTAATTAATAATTTCTGTGGAATTGACTGGCTAACAGGTGGGATTATTAAATGTGGATGAATACTACAATTCACTTCTCAATTTCATAGACAAAGTTGTGGAAGAAGGTTTCATTAATTACTTCAGATGTTCGTAGCATTATTGTGTCTGCACATACACCACATGACCTCATGTGCAAGCTAGAGGTAATTAAAAATATCATTAATTTTAACAGGCGACATGAACAATATTGATTTTATGGTAAAAAGTTTTAATTGAAGTTGATTTTGCTGATTTTGTTCTGCCATTTTGCACTACTGTTACACTGTTGGAATGGTAAAAATCTTGAGCATTGTTGGTCTGGTTTTAATGGTCCAATTTCAGCTGTTTTTGTACTTCTGTTTTAGCTAGTCTATTGGTTTCACTTGTACAATGCAATTGCTTTGACACTGGCTAGCTATGTATGATTTACACTTTAGGGATTATAAACTGTTTCAATCTAGATGCTCTTGGATCGTTAGAAATCTGTAGCAACAAGTTAATCTTAGTCATATAATTATCAAATGGGCATTTGGCTAATAAATTTATAAAGTTTAATTCAGTATGCTGGTGTACTACTAAAATCTTTATACGGTGGTTTCTCACGTGATTCAGCAGGCAGAAGGAGGTGCAAATCGAAACGTGTGGACAAGACACAAAACTGTTTCTATTACTGAAAAGGTTGGACAAGAAAACTACAAGATAAATTATGCTTGTGCTTGTTTCATTATTTCTCATTTCACAATTAAAACTCGATTTCTTTTAATGTTGTGTTATGTACTACTGAATTAAAAATAAGGTCTTAGTCTTGCCGTTGTAGGTCTACGTGTTTTTAAAAGAGCCACCTCTGCTATAGTCTTTCCCAATCATGTTACTTACCCATGGGACCTTATCGTTTGATATGCTTACCTAACTCTATTGTTGTCTTTTCTTTTTGGTTCCTGAATGTGCAGAAAGTTGGAACCAAAATCTAGAAGCTTACTATGTTAGAAGGCATCTAGAGATACACAGAGGAAGGTAACAAACATATATTAATTAGTAACTAATGGTGTCGCCTAAACGAAACTAAATTGGGGTTCACTAATTAGTAAAATGGAACACAGTAACAAACATATATTGATTAGGACTGTAAGCTCGCCCATCACTCATGGTAATTCTGCAATCCTAACTAGCGAACAAGGAACTGCATGCTTGCGCCTGTTTTCCATATCACTCACGGTAGCAGTTTATGATTTCTTCTGTCGCACCTTGTAGATGTTTTAATGCTGTACACTACACTTGGTGCTTTGATTTTCTGTTTCTTACCTCTTTGGTCTAGTTATGTGTTTGAGCAAATTATAACCTCTTCCCCTTTTTTCCATTGGTCAAATCATATATGCGCTTGTTTTCCACTACAAGAAAAACAGTACAGCCATCAAGCTGCTTTTTCCACTACTCCCTAGTCCCTACCCTTGGCTTATCGTTTGATTGTAGACTAGCAGAAGTTATGTCGCTCAACTTGCCGGTTGAAGCTCTTGGAGCAAGCCTCCTACCCGCTACTCTATTAAAATTCAGGTATGTTATTTCTTCCTTTCATTTAAATGTATATTTCATCCCTGTTCAAGTTAGGGTTTTGCATAATGATGTTTGCTGGAATTACTTGCGAATGGTAGCTTCAGCATTCATCAGGTCCTCAATTTCACTTTCCTTAAGTTTAGAGTCGAGTCGATGATCACTAGGAAGCTCACTAATCACGGCTTATGCTTTCCATGCATAATCACCAACTAGTGATAGTTCTTAATTTATGTTATAAGCTCACTAACCGTGGCTTCTACATTCATCAATTAGTGCGGGATATGTATATGTTTTTAGAAATCTTTGTTATATTGAAAATTTCTGGAAGAGGACGAAGTCACTGGCTGAATTTCCCATTCCCTTTGGTAATTAATTTGTCTCGATCAGGCCTGAACATCAAGAACCTGATTTAGTGTTGTATCTGGTTCTGATTGTGCTTTATCCAGGTTGTATTACCCGTACATGTTGCTTGTTGTTTTTGGTTTGGCTATCAGTTCACATATGTGGCTGCTGATTTTGACGCTTCTTGATTGTAGGTGGGATGAAGTGATATGTTCAGTACAGGGCATTACCGTAATAGAAGTTGTTGATGGCATGGTAGTGTTTGTCCTGCTCCTTTTTCTATTCTTTATGACCAAAATGATGTTTGGGCTATTTATCTGCTCAGTATCTTGATATTGCTATTTTCACAAGAGGAACTTTAAGTGAACTAAAAGAATGTTATAACACAAATGGTATGAACATGCGATTTTCTATGTATGTATAAATTAAGGATGCTGGTAGGAAGAAAGACAATATATGTGCTTCTATTTAATGTTATGCTTGCTGATTTGGAGTACAACAAAACGCTAGAATATTTCCCGAGATTAAGATATGGCACTGAGCTAAGTAATAAAAACTTAATTGGGAGGAAGTTCTGGGCAGATGTATGTGTAGAGTGTACACATTGAAGACTGTTGCCGAATTCTTCCTGTTGTTGTTGAATTCTTCCTGTTGCTGAATTCTTCTTGTTGTTCATAACAACTATGCTTTGATAAATGATATTAGCTTCTTGGAAGTGGTAACAATTATGCATTGCCTACTAATGGTATATTTAAGTTTTTCTATACGTATACATATGCTCATAATGATGATATCATGAAAAGATGTTATGGAATCTTGTGCTACAGGCTAGTAGTTCACTCGAAGGGGTTGGGTTCTTTAGGATGCAGTTATTGATTTTGTTTACTAATGATATTTCAGACCATTCTCTAATGTTCGTGTAATGTGTGGGTCATTGGCCCTTAGTTCTTTGATCTTATGAAGAATGTTTGAGATGAACACATTACGGGATGTAAGCTGACTAATATACAGTATTACTGTTCATTTGTGCAGCCAGTACTTATATGGGAAACAAAAGAAGAAAAGAGAGAAAACGGAAGAAAAACGCTGGTGAACTTCTCCTCTGTTTGCCATTTGGAAACTTTTTTCCAGAAGAAGACGACAAATGTTATGAAGCTTTGTTGCTGGATGAAAAGTTCTAGCTGCTAATAATCTTGCTGATGAACACTTTGTTTCAGTATGATTTTACTTTTTTAAACTAGGTTAATGTCTAAAGTACTCTCTATTTTAGACAATTCGTGTTTTAGGGTGACGAGAGATTATGTGGATTTGTAGTGAATAGAGACAAGACTGCTATGTACGATTGTATATGTATTCTCGTTCGAGAAAAAATCTCCATCAATGCAATCAATGGAATCTGTTTGATCTTTTATTATTGGGTGGCTATCAAAGATTGTTTAAATATATGAACTATTGTTTGGTAATAGATCTAAGGGAAAATTACAACCCCCACCCATCAGGTTTGACCGATTACAAAAACCACCCACCGTAGTTTGGGTATTTAAATTACCCACCCATGTGTTTTGCCACGTTTGTCACCCGTTACCATTCTCTTCTGTCCGTTAGTTTTTTGTAATTGGTATCCATGTGACCATGTCTTATTGGAGATTAGTGTTTGCTGACATGGCAAAAAAATACTACCCTAACTCACCCTCCCTAATTCCCTCATCCCCGTCATTTCTCTTTGCTCTGCTACTACTCTTACTCTCTCTCTCTTCGCTCTGTTCATCCTCTCGACCATTGCCTCCAGAAGAGCCTTGGCCTCTTGGGAATCTCCTCAGCATGCATAGGCTCTGGATCCTTATGTTGTATATCCCCAATTCGGTTTCATTCCATTTCCACGCTCCTCCATTATCTTCAACACAACCCTGCCCACATCCTCCAGCTTTTCTTCTTGTTAAAAACCCAGCAATCAGATTCCCAAAAGTTGTTGCGTTGGGCTTAATCCCAGCGTCATCCATCGATGTCAGAACTGAATATCCAGAGCTCGAAGAACCAGATTCACAGAACGCCTTGATCACAAGGTTATACGTCTCCATGTCTGGTTTGATGTTGTACATTTTCGGAAAATCTACAAAAATCCGCTATACCTCGTCGTACTTCTTCGCCAGGATACAAGCGAATATCAATGAGTTGAGCGTTTTAACAGTCTTATCAACCCCTAACCGATCCAGTTGCTCGAAAGTGGCGACCGTGTCGTTAACCATACCTGCCTGTCCGTAGAGGACCATGGAGTGGGAAGCGAATCGCTCATTCTTAAGGTCGGGGCGGCTGCTTTTGAGCTCCTCGATGAAACTTCGAATCCCTTCGAAATAGTTCAGCCCTGTTAGCTTGGAGATGGCGGAGGAGAAGGCGATGCGGTCGAGGTGAGATTCCGGAGTTAGGGAGGCGGCACGTCATATTTCAAGGATGCGTTCTGGATTCTTCTCGGTTTTGAGAAGAGAACCATCCTCTGCCCCTCATCACCATCATCGCTGCCGAGGCGGCACGGCATATTTCAAGGATGCGTTCTGGATTCTTCTCGGTTTTGAGAAGAGAACCATCCTCTGCCCCTCATCACCATCGTCGCTGCCAGGATCCTTCTCGATTCTCTGAACAAACTCAACGGGCGAAGTCGACGCCCTACGAATCGTCGACACCAGCGCCGAAGCGGAGGAAACCATTGCTCCTTCCGCACCAGATTCCGGAAAGACGCCGTCATTCACGTACCGGAGGGAGCTGTGTTTTCGACCATCAAAGGACGTCTCGCTTTCATCACTGGCCACCGAAGGCGAACGGGGGGAAGATGAAGAGGAGGAGGAAAATCTCGCTACGGTTGGCAGCCTTTGACCTTGAGGGATACTGGCGCAGCACTGAGGACTGCAGGAGTAGAGCACAGCAACGAAGTAGAGCGCATCGACGAGGAGTAGAACAGAGCGAGAGAGAGGAGTAGCACAGAGAAAGATGACGGGGAATTAGGGAGTTAGGGTAGTATTTTTTGCCATGTCAGCAAACACTAATCTCCAATAAGACATGGCCACGTGGATACCAATTACAAAAAACTAACGGACAGAAGAGAATGGTGACGGGTGACAAACGTGGCAAAACACATGGGTGGGTAATTTAAATACCCAAACTACGTGGGTGGTTTTTGTAATTCGGTCAAACCTGATGGGTGGGGGTTGTAATTTTCCCATTTTAAAGATCAAAATTAGCTTTTGAATGCATAAATTAGTGTTTGACAAATAAATACAATTTAATGTCCAAAAAATGAAATTAGTGTTTGAACATGTAAATTAGAGTTTGACAAATAGATACAATTTAGCGTCCGACGATTGAAATTAGCGTCTGAAAAGTGGACGTAATTTAGCGTCAGATGGATATTGGACGCTAAATATACAGATTTTGGATTATGTTATCTAGCGTCCGATTATACACTTACGACCAATTGGCGGACGCTATTTTGTGTCCGACAGCGGACGCTAAATATCGGACGCTAAATAGCATCCGAAATAAATTGACGCAAATTAGCATCCGACGGACGCTGAAAAAATATTAGCGTCCAGACTTTTAGCGTCTGATGAATGTCGGACGCTAAATATCAAAAAACGGACGCTAATCACATTTAGCGTCCGATTTCTTAGTATTAGTGTCCGAAAACTTCGGACGCTAAATCCTGTTTTTTTTGTAGTGATTGTATACAAGCATTGGAGGTTGAGAATTATAGTGTACTATTTCCTCTCATGCCAAATTATGCTCTCAAGGTTGAGAGCTGTAAGATCTTTATAATCCCTCGTGCAATATAAATGCATTGAAGGATGAGAATGATAAATTATTGGTTTTCCCTCATGCATGACTATGCATTTGAGGTGGATGATTTAAAAATGGTCAATATTTGGTATAAGATTGGACCAATTCTAAAAGCTCTTGGAGAGCTAGATAGATTTTGAAGAGTTAAAGATAAATCCCTACAAAGTAACTTTGGTCTGAGTTACATGGTATCCTAAGTAACTATTGAGGGGTTACATTTGAGGGTTATTATTGGAAAATTAAAAAAAAATCCGAGTGAATTTCCAACTCAAGCTCTGAAATGCTAATGTGTATCATGCATGATTATGAAAAAAGTCGAGCTTGAGGTTGATTTTGGCGAGATCTATATGAAATATCATTGACAATATGGGAACTAAAAGCTTGAATTAGCTTATGAAAATGACCATTTATCTTGTAAAGGTCGATTGTAAAAGATGTTATAATCTATGATAGATTATTGTACATCCGTACATGGTTGGACCATGTAAAAAGGAAAATGTTTACAATTGACATCATGGTAGACCATCACATATCCCTGAAGGATATTGTTAAGTGATGTCATTATTGATGAAAAAGTGTTAAGGTGTCGTCCTTAATACGTGTGTATAGAGTGCAAAAGATGCACTAGAGTACATGAATTTTGACATATTTTATAACCATGCTTTGGGTATTGGTTATTCATGGTACTCAAAAGGAATAAAATATGGTCTGTTGAACCATCTTTGAAATCTATAATAAATTTGCGAGCATGTTGTAAGTGATTAAATGACAAAGAGTCATATTTTATTGATAGTGCTATAATGCACAACTGAAAATGTTATACATACATCTCTATAGTCTATAAGAGGCTATAAAGAATGAGAGCTTGCTCTTGTGAGCCGTGAATTTTAAAAGCTCTTCATTATGTTCCTTGAGGGAATAAGAATAAACATTGAAGATGCACTTATTTAATGACAAAGTATGCTTGTATGATGGGATCACAAGCACAAAATGTGCCAAGTTATATAAGTTGATATAACGTAAAATCCAATCCCATAAAGCCCAAAAGAAAAAGGAGGGGTCACTAATATGCGGTTAGTGTACAATAAAATATTCATTATATGTGAAACAGAAAAATGGGTCATCCATGAGAAAAGTGATGTCGAATCACTACTTTACTAAACTATCATGAACTTCCAGGCTCTTACTCGGGTGACAATAGTTCACATAAGATACAGCGAGATCATTCAAAGGAAGTGGATGACAATTTTTATACCCCCTTGAAATATCATGAACTGATTATGTGTGGAAAAATTACCATGTGGACCGTTGAGATATATATGATGTTTGATACATCAAATAATGGTCACATGAAGTATTGTATTCATTGGGCAATTGATTTAAAAAAAATTCTAGCTATAATGAAATTATCCATGTGATTTTGAGATTAAGATGGATAATATAAAACTTGAAAGAATAGTGGTATTGAGTAACTTATACTCCCACTAAGAACGACCGTATTAAGTCGTTAATTTGTAGAGTAAAGAAAAAAAGGTTAGACAATTAGTTTGTGTCTATACCTCCCCCATTAAAAAAATATCAAAAGGGTTACAAAAAAAAGGAAAGTTGAGAATAATGAACTTCTTTAGTTCTTAAGCATTCTCAACTTTAGGGGGAGAATGATATGTGTTTTGATATTTGACACGAAGTCTTATCAGTAAAATCAATTGTGCCTTATTGAAAGATTACAAAAGCAAGCACATATTGAATGTTGCTACAACCATGCTTCAGGGAAGTATGATGGAAGTATGAGTCTCCAAGATGCTTATGAATTTTAAGATGTCAAATTAGAGAGCGGTTGTCTCTAACTTGAATGTCCTTAACCAAATGTTAATGGCTTATGAATTATTTCATGCATGACAAAGCAAAATGAACTAGAATTTCAAGGAATAATTCATTTGGAAAATGTTGCAACTACGTGATGCGTCCATAGATATGAATAAAGTAACGCGGTCATATTATACTAGCTGCGAATGTTCCAGCTCGGTTAGAGGTGTGAGAGACAACCGCTATGACAAGTGAATCCCAAGTACGCTAGAGGTGTGGTCGACCCTTGGGATCCAAAGGACCCTCAAAAGAGGAGTTCGGACCCTCGAAAGAGGAGTCTAGTCCTTCGAAAGGGGGAAGAATATGCCAAAATGACATAAAAGGAAAAGACAAATGAGGGAAGATTTGAACCCTCGAAATAGGAGTTTGGACCCTCGAAAGAGGAGTCCAGTCTCTCGAAAGGGGGACGAATATGCCAAAAATGACACAAAAGAAAAAGGCAAATTAGGAAAGATTTGAACCCTCGAAAGAGGAGTCTAGTCTCTCGAAAGGGGGACGGATATGCCTAAATGACACGGAAGGAAAAGAAAAGGGGAAATTAGGAGTTTCAGAAATCGAACCCTCGAAAGAGGAGTTCAGACCCTCGAAAGGGGAAGAAACTGCCAAAATGATATATTCCAAGAGTAAAGGAAATTCGGAATATAACTCCCAAAAGTTGATAAAGATAAATCATAACACACAGAAGTGGGTGATGCTAGCATGATAATGCACCAGAGTTGTGCATATGGATGTTATAATCCACCACGAGAAATGAACGTGTTCCTCCTATTGGATAAATGAGTTGTAATATCGTAAAGGTGGTAGATTGTATACCCTTGAAAAAGGTGTTGAGCCCTTGAAAAAGGAGCTACAAAGTTTGGTGGAAAATAGTAGAACCATGAAAAAGGTGTCTAGCCCTTTGGAAAATGAGCTATAAACTTTCAAGAAAGTAGTAAATGATAATAATACACCATGCTAAAGTATGTGTATCCCTGAAAGAGGATCTAAACTCTCAAAGAGAGGGTAAAGTGAACATATGAATTCCCGGGAATTGGTATTCGAAGAAAATCTTAAGAATGATTTTCTCTAAAGGCCTTATGTTTTTATATGATCAATGGTGACTTGGATGAGAACCATCTAAACCATAATCAAATGGTATCAAGTCACAGCTCATAAAATTATATATATCGATATATCAAATGAGCCAATGGTATGGCATAAGCCTCTAAGAGGGCATATATGTGGGTATTAAGTTTAAATAATTAAGTGTGCATTATTTATCTGCACTAGACTCATATATATGAGTTTTATAAAGTCAAGTTAATAATACATGACAAGTAAAGGATACCCCTCTTATGGAAATATCAAATAGACCTTGAGAGCAGATTGGATCACACAAATTTATCATCCTTTATATGATAAGAAAAAATGTGTGAGGCTCAGGTCAAGAATCCACTATATATGTTTTACCTGTGAATGATTAATGGTGATATAAGACTTACCATCTGCTAAGGTGACGATTCTCAGTAAACATAAATCACCATTGTTCTCCCTTTCATCAAAGTTAAGATGATGATGATTGATGACATATTTATGAAATGAATGTTGGCATACATTCATACATGTCAGATTCAGGGGGAGAATCTTTATGTGGTTATGTTTTCCCCTTTGTTTTGGTTTTACATCACAGGGTTTCATAAGCAAAGTTTTTAATGAGGCAGTAGGATATACATCCAAGGGGGAGTGTTATAAATAATACAATTAGTGGATGTATATCCAATCATCCTTTGGTCTATCTTAGACCTTTCATCTGTGTAACCCCCGTAACCTCCCCAAAGTAGACCTTTGATCTTCTGCTTTCCTACCACTCAAAGGTTCGGTAATGTATACTATATAAGGATGTACAACTGAATGATAAATGAGATACCAATCTACGTCTATGTTGTCTACTATCTTCTCTTCTATCCTCTCAATTAGTCCGATGAGAGTCAAGATGATTTTTGTTGATGATGTATAGCAGAGAGAATAATACTTTTTTTCAGCAGAGTCTATCGTGCTGATAACGTGTTGTAACACTGAGAGAATAGAAGAAAGATAGAAGACAAGATTGACCTAAATTGTTATCTCCCATTTCATCCCATTGTGTGTCTATATATAGTACATAATACATAACCATTACTGAACCTTTGAGTGGAAGGAATACGAAATATCAAAGGACTTCTAATGAAGAGTTTGGGAGGTTACGGGGGTTACGTAAGTGAAGAGTCTAAGATAGACGAAAGGGTGATTAGATGTACATCCAATAATTACATTATTTATAACACTCCCCCTTGGATGTACATCCTACTGCCTCATTAAAAACCTTGCCAGGAAAAACCCATTGGGATAAAAACCATGGTCAAGGAAAAAAGAGTAAATGTTTCTCTCCCCCTCAATTTAACAGAATGTCTCTTCGATGTCGCATACCGATATCATGAACAAGCTTCTTAAAGACTCTTGAACGAAGTGATTTGGTAAATAAATCAGCTAGATTCTCGTCAGACCGAATCTTGCGAACATCGAGAATACCTTTGGTCTGAAGCTGATGAGTTGAAAATAACTTTGGTGATATATGCTTGGTTCGATCACCTTTGATGTATCCTTCCCTTATTTATGCAATGCATGCGGCATTATCCTCGTATATCACCGTCGGCATCTCTTGATATGACTGAAGACCACAAGAACTTAAGATGGTGGATAACTGATCTGAGCCATACACATTCTCTTCCTGTTTCGTACAGAGCTATCAGCTCGGCATGATTTGATGAAGTTTCCACTGTAGTCTGTTTCATTGCACACCATGAAATGGCAGTTCCACCATGTATATATCATAGCACTCCTCTTCGTATAGTTCTCATGATAGAATCCTCATTAAACTTTTGCTCAGAAAACCCTGTGATGTAAAAACTAAAACAAAGGAGAAAACATAACCACGTAAAGATTCTCCCCCTGAATTTGACATGTATGAATGTATGCCGACATTCATTTCATAAATATGTCATCAATCATCATCATCTTAACTTTGATGAAAGGGAGAACAATGATGATTTATGTTTACTGAGAATCATCACCTTACCAGATGGTAAGTTCTATATCACCATTAATCATTCACAAGTAAAACATATATAGTGTTTTCTTGACCTGAGCCTCACACATTTTTCTATCATATAAAGGATGATAAATTTGTGTGACCCAATTTGCTCCCAAGGTCTATTTGATATTCGCATAAGAGGAATATCCTTTTACTAGTCATGCATTATTAGCATAACTTTACTCAACTTATATACATGAGCCTAGTGCAAACAAATAATGCACTCTCAAGTATTTGAACTTAATATCCACGTATATGCCCTCTTAGTGGCTTACGCCATACTCTTGGCTGATTTGATATACCAATATATAACATTTTGTGACTTTATACCATTCGATTATGGTTTAGATGGTCCTTCCAAGTCACCATTAATCATATAAAACAGAAAAACATTCTCAAGATTTTCTTCGAACACCAATTCCCGGGAATTCATATGTTCACATTACGCTCTCTTTGAGAGTTTAGATCCTCTTTCAAGGGATACACATACTTTAACATGGTGTATTATTTATCATTAACTTTCTTTGAAATTTTATAGCTCCTTTACCAAGGGCTAAACACCTTTTTCAAGGCTCTACTATTTTCCACCAAAGTTCATACCTCCTTTTTCAAGGACTCGACACCTTTTTCAAGGGTCTACTATCTTCCACCTTTACGATATTACAACTCCTTTATCCAATAGGAGGAACGCGTTCATTTCTCATATCGAGGTGGATTATAACATCTTATATGCACAACCCTAGTGCATTATCACACGCTTCAGCGTGTTTATGATTTGTCTTTATCAACTATTGGAAGTCATATTCCGCACTTCCTTTACTCTTGGAGTATATCATTTTGGCAGTTTCTTCCCCCTTTCGAGGGTCTGAACTCCTCTTTCGAGGGTTCGAATTCTGAAACTCCTAATTTCCCTTTTTCTTTTCCTTCTGTGTCATTTAGGCATATCCATCCCCCTTTCGAGAGACTGGACTCCTCTTTCGAGGGTCCGAACTCCTCTTTCGAGAGTTCAAATCTTTCCTAATTTGCCTTTTCCTTTTGTGTCATTTTTGGCATATTCGTCCCCCTTTCGAAGGACTTGACTCCTCTTTTGAGGGTTCTTTCGATCCCAAGGGTCGACCACGCCTCCAGCGTACTTGGGATTCACTTGCCATAGCGGTTGTCTACCACGCTTCTAACCGAGCTGAAACATTCACAGCTAGTATAATATGATCGCGTATTCATATCTATGAATGCATCAAGTAGTTGCAACATTTTCCACACGAATTATTCTTTGAACCTCTAGTTCATTTTTCTTTGTAATGCATGACATAATTCATAGTCCATTAACATTTAGTTAAGAATATTCAAGCTAGAGACAACCGCTCTCTAATTTGACATCTTAAAAACTCCTACTTCCCAGAAGCATGGTTGTAGCAACATTCAATATGTGCTTGCTTTTTTTTAATCTTTCAACAAGGCACAATTGGTTTTACTGATAAGACTTTGTGCCAAATATCAAAACACATATCATTCTCCCCCTAAAGTTGAGAATGCTTAAGAACTAAAGAAGTTCATTATTCTCAACTTTCCCTTTTGTAACCCTTTTGATATTTTTTGATGGGGGAGGTATAGACACAAACCCAATTATCTAACCTTTTTTCTTTGCTTTACAAAATTAACGACTTAATAAGGTCGTTCTTAGTGGGAGTATAAGTTACTCAATACCACTATTCTTTCAAGTTTCATATTATCCATCTTAATCTCAAAATCACATGGATAATTTCATTATAGCTAGATTTTTCTAAATCAATAGCCAATGAATACAATACTTCATGTGACCATTATTTGATGTATCAAACATCATATATATCTCAAAGGTCCACATGGTAATTTTTCAGCCCATACTCAATCCATGATATTTCAAGGGAGTATAAAAATTCTCATCCACTTCCTGTGAATGATCTCGCAGTATCTTATGTGAACTATTGTCACCCGAGTAAGAGCCTGGAAGTTCTTGATAGTTTAGAAAACTAGTGAATCGACATCACTTTTCTCATGGATGGCCCATTTTTCCGTTTCATATAAGAAATATTTTATTGTACACTAACCGCATATTAGTGACCCCCTTTTTCTTTTGGGCTTTATGAGATTCTACGTTATTTAAACGTATATAACTTGGCACATTTTGTGCTTGTTTTCCCATCAATATGAGCATACTTTATCATTAAAAGTGCATATTCAATGTTTATTCTTGTTCCCTCAAGGAACATAATGAAGAGCTTTTGAAATTCACAGCTCGCAAGAGCAAGCTCTCATTCTCATATTCTCTTTGACTATAGAGTTGTATATAAAACATTTTCAGTTGTGCATTATAGCACTATCAATAAATTATGACTCTTTGTCATTTAATCACTTACAACATGCTCACAAATTTATTATAGATTTCAAAGATGGTTCAACGGACCATATTTTATTCCTTTTGAGTACCATGAATAACCAATACCCAAAGCATGGTTATAAAATATATCAAAATTCATGTTCTCGAGTGCGTCTTTCGCACTTTATAAATATGTACTAAGGATGATACCTTAACACTTTTTCATCAATAATAACATCATCTCAACAATACCTTTGATGCATCCTTCCCTTATTAGTGTAATGCAGGCAACATTACCTTCATACGTCACGATAAGGACATATAGATTTCAAAGATGGTTCAACAGACCATATTTTATTCCTTTTGAGTACCATGAATCACCAATACCCAAAGCATGGTTATAAAATATATCAAAATTCATGTACTCGAGTGCGTCTTTCGCACTTTATAAATATGTACTAAGGATGATACCTTAACACTTTTTCATCAATAATAACATCATCTCAACAATACCTTTGATGCATCCTTCCCTTATTAGTGTAATGCAGACAACATTACCTTCATTGTTGTAACAATGAGAGGATAGTAGCGAGCATAGTAGACAAGATAGACGTAGATTGGTATATATTCTTATCATTCCACTATACATCCTTATATAGTGTACATTACCGAACCTTTGAGTGGTAGGAAAGCAAAAATCAAAGGTCTACTAATGAAGAGTTTGGGGAGGTTACGGGAGTTACACAGATGAAAGGTCTAAGGTAGACCAAAGGATGATTGGATATACATCCACTAATTGTATTAGTTATAACACTCCCCCTTGGATGTATATCCTACTGCCTCATTAAAAACCTTGCCAGGAAAAACCCATTGGGACAAAAACCATGGTCAAGGAAAAAAGAGTACAGTCTAAATGTTTCTCTCCCCCTCAATTTAACAGAATGTCTCTTCGATGTCGCATACCGATATCACGAACGAGCTTCTTAAAGACTCTTGAAGAAAGTGATTTAGTGAATAAATCATCTAGATTTTTCATCTGACTGAATCTTGCGAACATCAAAAATACCCTTGGTCTGAAGTTGATGAGTCGAGAAGAATTTTGGTGATATACGCTTCATTCGATCACCTTTGATGTATCATTCCCATATTAATGTAATATAGGCAACATTATCTTCATTGTTGGCGTCTCTAGATCAGGCTGAAAACCTCAATAACTTAATAGATGATAGATGACTAATCTGAACCATGCTCATCCTCTTCCTGTTTCTCATAACGCAATCAATTTGGCATGATTTGATGAAGTTGCCACTGTATTCTGCTTTATTGCACACCATGAAATGGCAGTTCCACCATGTATATATCATAGCACTCCTCTTCGTATAGTTCTCATGATAAAATCCTCATTAAACTTTTGCTCAGGAAACCCTGTGACGTAAAAACCAAAACAAAGGAGAAAACATAACCACATAAAGATTCTCCCCCTGAATTTGACATATATGAATGTATGCCAACATTCATTCCATAAATATGTCATCAATCCTCATCATCTTAACTTTGATGAAAGGGAGAAGAATGGTGATTTATGTTTACTGAGAATCATCACCTTACCAGATGGTAAGTCTTATATCACCATTAATCATTCACAGGTAAAACATATATAGTGTTTTCTTGACCTGAGCCTCACACATTTTTCTATCATATAAAGGATGATAAATTTGTGTGACCCAATTTGCTCCCAATGTCTATTTGATATTTCCATAAGAGGAGTATCCTTTACTAGTCATGTATTATCAACTTGACTTTACAAAACTCATATATATGAGTCTAGTGCAAACAATAATGCACTCTCAAGTATTTGAACTTAATATCCACATATAGCCCTCTTAATGGCTTACGCCATACTCTTGGCTCATTTGATATACCAATTATATAATTTTATGAGATGTGACTTGATACCATTGTGGTTTAGATGGTTCTCATCCAAGTCACCATTGATCATATAACAACATAAGGTCTTTCATTCTTAAGATTTTCTTCGAATACCAATTCCCAGGAATTCATATGTTCACATTATGCTCTCTTTGAGAGTTTAGATCCTCTTTCAAGGGATACACATACTTTAGCATGGTGTATTCTTTATCATTTACTTTCTTTTGAAAGTTTATAGCTCCTTTTCCAAAGGGCTAGACACCTTTTTCAAGGTTCTACTATTTTCCACCAAACTTTGTAGCTCCTTTTTCAAGGGCTCAACACCTTTTTCAAGGGCTCAACACCTTTTTCAAGGGTCTACAATCTTCCACCTTTACGATATTACAACTCCTTTATCCAATAGGAGGAACGCGTTCATTTCTCATATCGAGGTGGATTATAACATCTTATATGCACAACCCTAGTGCATTATCATGCTAGTATCACACACTTCAGCGTGTTTATGATTTGTCTTTATCAACTATTGGAAGTCATGTTCCGCACTTCCTTTACTCTTAGAATATATCATTTTGGCAGTTTATTCCCCCCTTTCGAGGGTCTGAACTCCTCTTTCGAGGGTTCGAATCCTGAAACTCCTAATTTCCCCTTTTCTTTTCCTTCTGTGTCATTTTAGCATATTTATCCCCCCTTTCGAGAGACTGGAATCCTCTTTCGAGGGTCCGAACTCCTCTTTCGAGGGTTCAAATCTTTCCTCATTTGCCTTTTCTTTTATGTCATTTTAGCATTTTCGTCCCCCTTTCGAAGGACTGGACCCCTCTTTCGAGGGTCCGAACTCCTCTTTCGAGGGTTCTTTAGATCCCAAGGGTCGACCACGCCTCCAGCGTACTTGGGATTCACTTGCCATAGCGGTTGTCTCCCACGCTTCTAACCGAGCTAGAACATTCACAACTAGTATATATATGATAGCATTACTTTATTCATATCTATGAACGCATCAAGTAGTTGCAACAGTTTCCAAATGAATTATTCTTTGAACCTCTAGTTCATTTTTCTTTGTCATGCATGACATAATTCATAGTCCATTAACATTTGGTTAAGGACATTCAAGTTAGAGACAACCGCTCTCTAATTTGACATCTTAAAAATTCATAAGCATCTTGGAGACTCATACTTCCCAGAAGCATGGTTGTAGCAACATTCAATATGTGCTTGCTTTTGTAATGTTTCAATAAGGCACAATTGATTTTACTGGTAAGACTTTGTGTCAAATATCAAAACACATATCTTTCTCCCCCTAAAGTTGAGAATGCTTAAGAACTAAAGAAGTTCATTATTCTCAACTTTCCTTTTTTTTTGTAACCCTTTTGATATTTTTTAATGGGGGAGGTATAGACACAAACCCAATTGTCTAACCTTTTTCTTTGCTATACAAAATTAACGACCCAATAAGGTCGTTCTTAGTGGGAGTATAAGTTACTCAATACCACTATTCTTTCAAGTTTCATATTATCCATCTTAATCTCAAAATCACATGGATAATTTCATTATAGCTAGATTTTTTTAAAATCAATAGCCCAGTGTATACAATACTTCATGTGACCATTATTTGATGTATCAAACATCATATATATCTCAAAGGTCCACATGGTAATTTTTCAGCCCATACTCAATCCATGATATTCAAGGGAGTATAAAAATTCTCATCCACTTCCTTTGAATGATCTCGCTATATCTTATGTGAACTATTGTCACCCGAGTAAGAGCCTGGAAGTGCTTGATAGTTTAGAAAACTAGTGATTCGACATCACTTTTCTCATGGATGGCCCATTTTTCTGTTTCACATATAATGAATATTTATTGTACACTAACCGCATATTAGTGACCCCTCCTTTTTCTTTTGGGCTTTATGGGATTGGATTTTACGTTATATCAACTTATATAACTTGGGACATTTTGTGCTTGTTTTCCCATCATACGAGCATACTTTGTCATTAAATAAGTGAATCATCAATGTTTATTCTTATTCCCTCAAGGAACATAATGAAGAGCTTTTAAAATTCACGGCTCACAAGAGCAAGCTCTCATTCTTGATAGCCTCTTATAGACTATAGAGATGTATATAAAACATTTTCAGTTGTGCATTATAGCACTATCAATAAATTGTGACTCTTTGTCATTTAATCACTTACAACATGCTCACAAATTTATTATAGATTTCAAAGATGGTTCAACGGACCATATTTTATTCCTTTTGAGTACCATGAATAACCAATACCAAAACATGGTTATGATATATATCAAAATTCATGTACTCGCGTGCGTCTTTCGCACTTTATAAATATGTACTAAGGATGATACCTTAACACTTTTTCATCAATAATAACATCATCTCAACAATATCCTTCATAGTGATGTAACGGTCTACTATGATGTCAATTGCACACAATTTCCTTTTTATATGGTCCAACCATGTACGGATGTACAATAATCTATCATAGATTATAACATCTTTTACAATCGACCTTTACAAGATAAATTGTCATTTTCATAAGCTAATTCAAGCTTTTAGTTCCCACATCATCAATGTGATCTTACCGATAGATCTTTCCAAAGTTAACTGCAAGCTCGACTTCTTTCATTATGTCATGCATACATTAGCATTTCAGAGCTTGGGTTGGAAATTTACTGAGGAACTCTTTAATCTTCCCATAATAATCCTCAAATGTAACTCCTCAATGGTTACTTGAGAGACCTTGTAACTTATGCCAAAGTTACTTTTTATAGAGTTATCTTTAACTCTTCAAAAATTATCCAGCTCTCCAAGAGCTTTACAATTTGGTCCATCTTATACCAAATGTTGACCATTTTTAAACCAATCCACCTCAAATGCATAGTCATGCATGTGGGAAAAAAATAATAATTTATCATTCTCAACCTTCAATACAGTTATTTTGCACGAGGGAACATAAGGATCTTATAGCTCTTAGCCTCAAGAGCATAATTTCGCATGAGGGAAAAAGTACACTATAATTCTCAACCTCCAACGCTTGTATACAATCGAATAACATGATCCTTTTTTTTCTTCCTCCAGTGCACTCATCTTGCACAAGAACGTATAATCATTAACCTCAAGTGCACCAAATTGCACGAGGTAATATTATGATTTATAATCTCCTTTTCAATGATTACATAGGAGAATTCTTAACCTCTAGTGCAACATCTTGCACGAGGTAATATCACCCTTTTTTTTGTTACTATCTCAAAAGAGATTGCCTCATAAACAATAATTCAAACCCATCCTTCTGGCAAAACTGTTTTTCAGTCATAAAATAAAACTAGATGGAATGAATCATACCATATTAGATGGTTCACTTTTCAAAACAACAAACACATATAGTTCTTTGGCGATTAAACTGATAGTTGTTCAAAAACTATAACAATATATTTCATTGAAGATTCCGCTTTTTTTTACCCGGTTTTTACTTTTCACTCAAAGTTTATTTTTATTCAATAAAGAAAAACTCAACCACGCAGAATCTCACAAAAA
The DNA here is from genome assembly GCA_023374045.1 of Limonium bicolor. Taxonomy (NCBI): domain Eukaryota; kingdom Viridiplantae; phylum Streptophyta; class Magnoliopsida; order Caryophyllales; family Plumbaginaceae; genus Limonium; species Limonium bicolor. Next base: position 30,398,666 of record CM041776.1, read on the forward strand.
CAATCCTTTTACCTTTTTTTCTTTCTTAAAAACAATGAAAATTTATAAACAAGTACCCTGTTTAAATAGTGAAATTTGTATATGTTGTACAACAAATTGATAGTGCAACCTTATGACGTACTCCGTATTTAGCCAGCAAGGCATCGAATGAACGGTTGCAAAAATGTGATCCCCCATCACTGATAATTGCTCGTGGGACTCCGAAGTGAGTGAAGATGTGCTTTTTGATAAACTTGATCACGGTCTTTGAATCAGCATTTGGCATGGTATGGCTTCAACCCACTTGGACACATAGTCCACTGCCACCAGAATGTATTGATAACCTTGTGAAGAGGGAAATGGCCCCATAAAATCGATACCCCAACAGTCAAAAAGTTCGACTTCCAAAATGCTTTGCTGAGGCATCTCATGTCGCCTTGAAGTATTGCCCATGCGCTGACAGCTATCACAACTAGCCACAAAGGTTTGGCAGTCTTTATGGAGTGTGGGCCAATAAATCCGGACTCCAAAACCTTGGCTGCCGTCCGATGGGATCCATGATGGCCTCCAGCTTCTCTGGAGTGACAAAACTCCAGAACACTAGGTACCTCATCATCAGGGAGACACCTGCGAATTAAGCTATCTGCACACACTCGAAACAAGTGAGGGTCTTCCCAGATATAATGGCGTGAGTCAGAAAGGAATTTCTTTTTCTGAGCATATGATAAATCATGAGGAACAACTCCAGAAACAAGAAAATTAGCCATATCAGCATACCATGGCTCTTGCACCTTTTTCAAACTGAAGACGGCTTCATCGGGAAAAAATTCATTAATAGGAATACCGTCGTCAGGAGTTACCATCCTAGAGAGATGGTCAGCAACAACATTCAGTTTACCACTCTTGTCCCTCACTTCTATATCGAATTCCTGTAAAAGAAGAATCCAACGTAGCAAGCGAGGCTTGGCCTCTTTCTTGGCAAACAAATATTTAAGAGCAGAGTGGTCAGTGTGGATAATCACTTTACTTCCCCATAAATATGATCGAAATCTATCTAAGGAGAAGACCACTGCCAGGAGCTCTTTCTCAGTTGTTGTGTAGTTTCTCTGGGCATCATCTAGAGTTTTGCTGGCATAAGCAATAACTCTTAACACCTTATCTTTCTTTTGGCACAGGGCTGCACCTACTGCAAAGTCACTAGCATCACACATTATTTCAAATGGCGATGACCAGTCAGGAGAAACAACGATAGGGGCAGCTACCAATTTTTGCTTAATTAAATTAAAAGCAGAAATACAATCTTCAGAAAATATAAATGAAACATCTTTCATTAGCAGATCAGTCAAAGGTTTAGCAATTTTGAGAAGTCTTGAATAAACCTTCGATAGAAACCAGCATGCCCGAAACGATCTTACTTCCTTTACACAAGTGGGAGCTGGTAGCTTCTCTATCACTTCGACTTTTGCTTTGTCAACCTCAATCCCTTTAGCAGACACCTTGTGGCCGAGCACTATCCCATCCTTTACCATAAAATGGCATTTCTCCCAGTTGAGAACTAGGTTGGTCTCTTCGCACCGTCCAAGGATAAGATCAAGCTGTGCTAGACAAACATCAAAATCAGAGCCATAGACAGAAAAATCGTCCATAAATACCTCTATACTCTGTTCAATGAAGTCTGCAAAGATGGCCTGCATGCAGCGCTGGAAAGTGGCAGGGGCATTGCATAAACCAAAGGGCATTCTTTTGTATGCAAAGGTACCAAATGGACAAGTAAAGGTAGTCTTGTCCTGGTCCTCAGGTGCAATAGGAATTTGAAAGTACCCTGAAAAACCATCTAAAAAACAGTAATATTCCTGCCCAGCCAATCTCTCTAGCATTTGATCAATAAAGGGGAGTGGGAAATGATCTTTCCTGGTGGCTGAATTCAAACGCCTATAATCTATACACATACGCCATCCAGTGATCTTTCGTTGGGGAATGGACTCACCTTTGTCGTTTATAACAGCTTCAAAACCTCCTTTCTTAGGAACTACCTGTACAGGACTTACCCATGTGCTGTCCGATATAGGGTAAATGATCCCAGCGTCCAGAAGCTTCAACACCTCTGTCTTGACAACTTCCTTCATGTTAGGGTTGAGCCGACGCTGGGGTTGTCTGACAGGTTTGTAGTCTTCCTCCATATAGATAGATGTGTACAGAAGGCCGGGTTGATGCCTTTGATATCAGCTAGAGTCCATCCGATGGCTCTCTTATGTCTTCTCAGAACTCAAGTAACCTGCTTTCTTGCCCAGAAGTCAAAGAAGATGAAACAATGACAGGCAAATAATTATCATTAGCTAAAAAGCAGTACTTGAGATTAGAGGGGAGCTCCTTAAGCTCAAGTACTGGAGGTTGCTCTATAGAAGGAACAGGTCTTTGGATTTCTTTATCAAGTCTCTCCAAAGGAGGGCGATAGGCTTGAAAACCTGGTTTTCCTCTCTCTACATGTGCTAGAGCTGTATTAACATCCATATTAAGAGTTTTATCCTCAACAGAAGATATAAGAACATGTTCTAAAGGTTCAAAATCTGAAAAAGTAGAAGAAAGTATAGAATAAATCTCATCATCAGTAGAAAGTTCACATACCTCGCCATCCTCATCTTGCATACTTACCGACATAACTGAATGAGCTGAAGTAGAACTTAACTTCATCATCTTTTTCATATCAAACTCTATCTTCTCATCTCCGTACCTCAAGGTGATTCTGCCATCATGCACGTCAATGACCGCCTTGGCAGTACTTAGAAAAGGACGACCCAAAATGAGTGGGACCTCCACATCATCATCTATGTCTAAAACAACAAAATCCGCAGGAAAGATGAAGCGGTCAACTCCCACTACAAGATCTCGCACAATTCCCATCGGTTTTATCTCGGATCTGTCGGCCAGCTGGAGTTTAAAAGGGACTGGGTGAAGCTCTCCTCCTTTTACCTTCAAGAAGGTTGCATATGGCATGATGTTGATGCTTGCACCCAGGTCACACAGGCCACTTCCACAATCTATATCTCCGATAAAGCAGGGAACAATAGGAGTGCCCGGATCCTTCTGTTTTGGGGGAAGTGCTCGAAGTAACGCCGTAGAGCACTCTTCTGTAAGGTGGACAGTCTCCTTGTCCTGCTTCTTCTTCCTCTTTGTCACGAGATCCTTCAAAAATTTTGCATAATTGGGCATCTCCTGTAAAGCATCAATTAAAGGTAATCGATAGTCAGTTTCTTGAATATACTTAAGAATTTGAACTGCTCATCTAAACACTTCTTTTTCATCCTATTTGGAAATGGAAGTTCTATTCGCTTAGGAGTAGAAGAAGGTACATCAATTTGAATAGAAGATGGAGAAGGAGAATTGATTGGAGCCTGTATCTCCTCAGAAACTACCACTGGTGGGACCGAAGGCTCTGATGATTTTAGAATGGGTGATCTTTTCACCGTTTGTTGTGCAGTCACTTGCTCTTGATTATTCCCCTGCTTGCCACTTCTTAATGTCACGGCTGCACTGAGCTCATCCTCAGGTTGGATTTCCGAGGATGTACCACAGTTGCAGATCCTTAAGGCCTTGGCCGTCTCTCTCGGATTCTGCTGAGGTTGAGATGGAAATGAGCCCGGCTGCCTTTGATGCTGGTTGTTAAGTAGCTGGTTCATCTGCTGCTCCAGATTTCTCTGGCTATCCATCAGGATTGGTTGAGAGTTTGTTGTTCCTTCTGGTTGGTAGCCATGGAAGTAATTATATCTTGGAGCCTTCCATCTTTTCATCAGATGACTTGGCAGGTGGCTGGTGGAATTCTGGCCCTGTCCCATCTGCATCTGAGGACGCTTGATTGTATGGTTGCCTAGAGAAGCCTGGGGGTCCCTGCACATTACTTTGTAAAAGATTCGAATTTAAAGCATTGTTGGGATTACCATACCTGAGATTCGGATGTTGATTTCGGTTCCAGGGTGTTGGTAATTCCCTTGTCCTACAAAGTTGGCTTCTTCAGCGATCCGTATCTCCTCCAGATAAGGGCATACTTCAAACGAGTGGTCACCACCACAATGAGAGCACAGAGGCTCAGATGAGGATGAAGAAGCTATCCTCTTTACCTGCTGAGAAGGCTGACCATTAATTAGAAAATCGTCAAATCTTTTTACTAGTGAGCTTACCAGTGTGGATTGTTGAGCTTGTGACTCTGCCATCTGCTCCATCCAAGGATCTATATTTCTTGCACCTTTGGCACCCATAGTCATAGTTCTGCCACCTTCGGTGCCCCACTGACGAACTCTTCTATGTACGTCTCCATGGCCGCCATGAAATCATTGCCGGATCGGTTGAGGATGTTTCCTCCCAAAGCTGATCTAACTTCGGCTTGATGTATATGCTGCAAACCATTAAAGAATGTCATAGCAATACACGTGAGATCTTGTCCGTGATGAGGACACTGTCGGAGCATTTCTTTAAAACGATCCCATGCTTCACAGATAGTCTCAGCACCTCCCTGTTTAAAAGCAAGTAAAGCAGCAACCAAATTCCTAGTTCTAGAAATAGGATAATATTTTTCATAGAACCTGGTTGTCATCTCCTCCCAACTAGTGATAATACCAGAGGGAAGACAGTAGAACCATTTCATTGCTTCACCAGTGAGGCTGCTAGGAAATAAACTCATTCTAGCATACTCCAGGAGACTATCTGAGCACCCAATTTGATCAATATTTATTAGGAATCGGTTGACATGATCTAGGGCGTCGTTGGGGTTGGAACCGTCAAATGTGCCTGAGGGCATCTCTCGTATGACTTGTTCTGATGTGAAGGCTTCAGATCCTTCCATTCCTTCATTAATTCAGGTGGTAGCGTAGGAAGAGCTACTGGGCTTCTTCTTGGAATGGCTGCTGGTCTGCTAAATTGCTTCATTGCTTGGCTACCGTTTGTAGGAGTTGCCATTTGTATTTCTCTTTGGAACCTCTGTTGGCGTCTGGCTAGCTGAGCGGTACGTTCGATTTCCGGGTCAAGGATTCTATCCCAGTCGAGATGAGTGTCTGACCAAGAACGGTGTACACCATCAAATGCAAAAAAAAAAATTCCACAAAAGTTTAAAAGTAGAGTAAAATAAATAAAAATAGATAGATACAATAATAATAGTAATAAATAATTTTTTTTTTAATTAATAATAACCCAAGCTAAGGACTAGACAGGAGTCTAGTCCCCGGCAACGGCGCCAATTTGCAAACGATAAATTTGACCTATTAAATACCAAGAAATAATCTTAGAAATAATAAATCAGAAAACCGTCAGGTTGCAAAAATCCTGGTTATTGTAGTAGAGTTTATGGGAACCAGGTATCGAACCGTGGGACTATGTGATAATTATCTAGACTTAGCAAAGGTTATAAATTGAGGGGGAATTTTGTTTTGTTCTAAACTGTGAATTATAATAAAGACAACAAGAATTTAAATAACAGCTAATAATTAAAATAACAGAATATTAAAAGTGGTTGTGAATATGGAAGAACGGACTCTGGGTTCAGGTTTTACTCGTTTGATTAATTATGCTATTCTACCGGTTTAATTAAGAATAATTTGGCAAAATTCCTTTTATAGTCTTCAGATTTAAATCCTAAATTCTAATGACCTCGTTTACCAGAACATGCAAGGTTTGATCTAAACTCAGGCAAAACACATGTAAACGGCTAGTTAAAAGGAATATAATTTTGCATCTGAAATACTAGATTTATTCAATCAGAATAAATTTTTCCACAGACATAACAATTAATATGACCTATCTATTTATCACGGATCTGATCAAAATAGATTTCGTAAAGCAATTTAATAAACTCATGTAATTTATTAAAATGCGAGAGAATAACATTAATTGTATCAAATTATAATTAATTTAAACCGGTAAAATAAAGTGCACAATTAAAACAAACTAATAATAACCATCTCCCAGAGTATAATAATCTAGCCGGACATGTTAAATAAATGAGCAGAGAAGAGTAAAAGAAATCATCTGTTTCGCTGACTCCTGCTCCGTTATTCTGACAGCCGGAATAGATTGAGGCAGATAATATAATGGAGAATGGTGGGGCGTGAGTTTTGTGGTGGTGGTCGAATGATTTGTGAATTGTAAATGGATGTGTACGTAAGTGAATTTGGAGAATGAATTTGTGAGTGTGTGAGTGTAATACGTGTGGTGATGTTTACGGGAGAAAGAAAATAAAATGGTAGTTTGTCGAGTGAATTATGGAGAAGATGGATGAAGTGGTGGATTCGTCGATGACTGGATCGTGGGTGAATGACTCGATGATTTTTAGCAAGCAAGCGTGGGTTTATATAGGCGGAGGATTTCAGAAGCAAACAACGGAGAAGTGACAGGTACAGTGAGCTAGTGAGTAGATGGCGGTGGAGTTGGTGCAGATCGGTGAAGATTTCAGTCAGAGATTTCATCGGGCAGTGCAATTGATTGCAGAGCGTCACGCGTGCACAATTAAGGTGGGCGATCGTCTGCAATTAATGAGGTAGTTCGAGTGCGGCGCCGCGAAAGGAAGAAGAGACGCGAAGAAAAACTTCTCCGCGTCGGATTTAAGCCCGTCCGCCTCCTTAACCGCCAAATATGAGGCGGTTCTCTCCCCTGTTGTCCGCCCATTTCAGAGGCGGTTGCCTCTTGCTGCGTCCGCCACCAAGTCCGCCAGCTTCCAGGCGGTTCGTTGTGTCTCGTCCGCCTCCCTGACCGCCAGGCGGTTCGTTGTGTCTCGTCCGCCAGTTATGGTGATGTACAGGGGGCAGTTGTCATGCGAGAATAATATATATATATACTGATGTACTGGCAATCTTCACAACGGCTCCTGATTCTTCGTTAAAGTCCGTTTGACTCGCCGTTTGTTGCGTTGGAAAGTTCGTGAGGCGAACTATGCATTTCTGTCATCATTTCCTGATTTTATCATATAAATTGGAATTAGTTCCTACCTAAAGTAGAGTTACAAAAAGCATAGGATAGTGTAAGAAGGTGCGTAAAAAGTTACATAAAATAATATCTAGCACCTATAAAACATATAAATTTCACACTTATCACAAATATAAAGAAAAGAAGGATTTTCTCCTTTGATTTAAAAACACATATACACATTTATATAAATTATTTTTGAGTTGTGTCTAACTTACCTGCTTGTTAAAATGATTATGCCGGTAAATTGATTAAACTTACTTACACCTTCTAGAATTGGTTAGAGTACCCATCAAAAGCGGCTTCAACATATAAACTTTTTGGCATCGCAGATTCTTGATAAAGCACAACGATTTCTGGTAGGATAAATAAGAACCATCATCACAAGGTGCCAGACCCAAGACCTCCTGCTAGGAAATCACAGAACATAAACAATCACTATGAAACCATTATTTGGCAGTTGAAATCGGAAAAACAAATAAATACAATATTGAAAGTGGTGGGCGCTTGAAATCTGGATCTTCCCTCGAGAATGAAAGTGAAAAGTCGGGGATAGATCTAAAATAATGCCATGTAGCTTACGTAGGCTACCCAATTCATCCCTTCTCCAAGCTAGAGCATGTGGAATTCCTGATGAAGCCAAGATGATCTTTGTTGATGATGTATAGCAGAGAGAAGAATTTTTTTTAGTAGAGTCTATCGTGCTGATAACGTGTTGTAACAATGAGAGGATAGTAGCGAGCATAGTAGACAAATAGACGTAGATTGGTATATATCCTTATCATTCCACTATACATCCTTATATAATACATTACCGAACCTTTGAGTGGTAGGAAAGCAAAAATCAAAGGTCTACTAATGAAGAGTTTGGGGAGGTTACGGGAGTTACATAGACTGTAACACCCCTACCGCTAATACCGTCATTACCGTACCATACTTACCTCGCAGCGGGTACTACTTACTCAACGGCGGGTGTACAATGCCGTTAGTCACCCACGTGACTAACAAGGCGAGTCACAATACTACACACTATCGGTCTGATGATAGAACATACCGAGTACTCTACACACATACAATACTTCCCATTGCATACTCAACCATAATCCAATTACAACTCCAATTATTACTTATACCGAGTATACTACAATCCTCAGATGACCGATACAGTTTAAGCTTCCAAATCGCATTACAATACAAGTACCATCCCTACTATACAACTACCCATGCTTACGTAGCAGTCCCCGTCCTACTCTCTAACGGTGATCAGCTTCGGGTACCTGCACACTAAAAACGGTCCCCCGAGGGGGTCAGCTTACGCTGCATATGAATCCGCATATACCGCGTGCTAACCGCGGTACGCCGACTACTTTGGGTCGGATAGACATGGAGTTCATTTTACATTCATACATACATACCCATTCTACAACAATACAATCAAAGATACTTACGTAAATATACAGTTCATACTTACTGGGGAAGACAATCCAATAGTCACCATTCGCCTTTTTATACATTCGTTACTCTTCGTATTGTGTTCCATATTCGTTACTCTACTCCACACTCGCTCCTTACTCTTTGCAACTCATCGCTCCATGTTCAATACCTTACTCGTACACGATCCTTACCTCTGTACTCGCTACTATACTGGTGCATACTCACTACTTCAATTCTCTATACTTGCTCTTACATACTCATACTCCATACTTACTCATACATACTCAATACGCGGTCCTCATTACATACTCATACTTTGCTTCTTACTCGATACTCATTACTTGGCCTCTGGGCGAGTCATACCAAGCTCACCACCGACCTACGATACGAGGCTCTCGCTTAGCTCCTCAAAGACTCAATGCCCGTACTACCGGACTACTCGAATTCCCAAACTCTTCTCTCGAGTATATTACATCTCGTGGATTAGCCTAGAGTATCTCTCTCGATAGCCTCTGTTAGCTTGGGAATTACCACCGCCTAGTATCCTCAGATTTAAGGGTTTCCCCAACATATCGAATACTCTCTCGTTCGGGCATACTTACATCAGTCGGGTCCTCTCACTGTAATACCCTTGAGGTTTACCTCCCACATCGGTTGGAGAGGAGAACGAAGTGTGCCTTATAGGTGCATGGATACCTCTTCCTTGTGTGAGGCCTTTTGGGGCTAGGAAACCCCAGGAACAAAACCGGCGGCCTGCGTGCCAAAGCGGCAATATCACACATGTGGGCTGATTAGGCTGGGCTGTCACACTCACAATGGGTCGACTAATTACTAAGGGGTTTGGAGGTCCCTCATTCTTCTTTACCACTCTCATGGTTCATGTTTTGCACCAAGGTTAATTCCTCTAATAGAGGTTACTCTTATACTTCCACTACTCTTTGTTTGGGATTATTCATTTCGTTTCTCCTACCGTTAACGGAAGGTTATTACTCTCCGTACACTCTCTCACATTCTAGTGAGTTCATTGGTTTACGTTACCATTTATTGGTTCGTTGGTTTTATGCGTTGCTACGGTTCCATTAGTTCACACATGACTCTCACTACGAGTTAATACACAACAACTCATCTATGAGTCGTCTATGCACTAAGTAAAGCCACACAATCATTCAAGAAGGTTAGCTCAATTAACATACATCAAGACTATAATGAAAGGCAAAAACCGTTTTCATGCTTTAGTCTTGATTAGCCGGCATACACACAACAAATCAACGTAACTCTTAGCATACGGGCATGAGGAAATCATACCTTTCACCGGTTAGCTTTACCATGTGTTCCCTTGTTCCTTGGTTCACACTTGCTCCACTGATAATGTTTTTGACATTGTTGTTAATACTATGCTCATACGATATACAGTAGTTCTACTCCCTTACTTACCCCGTTATCCCAGTACACTTAATGTTCTTATACTTACAACTTCCTTAACTTGTTTCCTTACTCACATGTGCATTTCTCATCCTTTCTTCCATTAATGTTTGTGTTACTACATTACATATACCTATGTGTAAGGCATATACTTATATACATATATAACTCTAATCATATATAATATATATATATATTTGTGTTTGACTCGACCGCCCTTACCCAGGGTCGGTCCCAAGGTCGTCGAAGTCAGGAATTACGCTGGAAAATTAAGGCCGACCGACCTTGCAGTCCGGTCGCAAGGTCGTCCATTCCATAGTCTTCAAGACGGAAAATTTTTTAGTCGACCGACCTTGCAAGTCCGATCGCAAGGTCGGTCCATTCCAGTAGGTTGCATTACGGGAAATTCTTCTGGCCGACCGACCTTGCATGTCCGGTCCCAAGGTCGGTCCATTCCAGAAGGTTTCCGTCCTTTGTAAATCTGGGCTCGACCGACCTTGCAAGTTCGGTCCCAAGGTCGGTCCGGCCCAGTACTTCAGTTTTCATTTCTGTTTTCAGTCCTCTCCTTTACCCATTACTTCCCCATTGTTCCTACACGTAATCCCACATATTTTAACACTACTTAGGCCCTCAAAATTGCCTTGATTCAACCGCCAAGTCCATCACTAAATCCTTTAAATAACTTACACAATTCCCTCACTCCTTTTCCCACACTTGTAACAGTTTTTGTTACACTCATGCTACAGATTTTGCAATTCAATTCTCCCATCCAATACTTTCTCAACCCATGCCATTCCTAGCATTCTAAATACCTCTCCTTACCATGCCAATTCATTTCCAAGCCATTGCACTACCTATACCCAAGTTCCAATGCTCATTTTACAAAATCCTGCACATTAAATTCGCCTAACTTCTCCAATGTGTTCTTATACACCTTGCTACAGATTTTACACTTCTTATTTCTCATACTACAATTACCATTCCATAGCTACAAAACCTCTCTACTAATCCCAATACATACCTTGGTTCTCCCATTCACCAAGTCATTCCTTAATGCACAATTCCTACCAAAGTTTTGCCATGACTCATCTACTTTCCTTACTTATCCACACACATCCTTTCTCATCAAGTTCATCCCTATTCTAGCCAAACCACAAGGGTTCTACCAGCACCCATATTGAGCAATCTTAATACATCAATACCCATCAATCACAATACTAATACACATACTCATTTCACTTGGCTCCAAAGCCTCCAATTCAAATACTTGCACTTAAATACTCAAACTTCACAATTCTCAATACTAGTACAAGGTTTTGGGTTCTTTAAATATTTTACCCATTCCCATTACTCTAATGCAATAGAATTTACATTAGGAAGGAGCTCTTACCTTGAGCTTATACTTCATTATTTCTTTTCCATTTCTTCTTCCCTCTTTCTTGCACCAATCGATCACATGGGGAATGGAGTTGCCAAACTCCATTCCCATCACCCAAAGCACATCAAACAAGTATAATTAATACACTAGCCCTTAGGTTTATGCTAGTTCATTGAAGTGTTCAAAATACGAATTTCTAGGGTTTACCTTTGGAGTGCTTTAGGAGGGGTTTTAGCCCTTGGTTCAAGAAGGTTTTCTCACCACCATTGGAGGGTTGAAGCAAAGCTCCAAACAAGAGGAAAAACAAGGTGAGAGAGGGAGACAAAAATCGGCCACCAAGGAGATGGAGAAAAGTGAGGTCTTCATGGAGATTTTTACCTTGTTGGAAAGAGGAGGCTCCAAGCTTCACAATGGTGTGCTTTTCTCTTCAAATGGGGAAAACCCATGGAGATGAAACTCATCCTTTTCGAATTTTGGAAAGATAGATATGTAGAGGAGGATGAGGGGATTACAAATATGTAATTTATTTTACATTTGGGGCTCACATGGAGGTAGAGCAAGGAGAGAAAGAAGAGAAGCCATGGGAGCATTCTTGATCTCTCAAAAATTGGCTGCAAGGGGGAGAAGGAGGGAGTGCTCACGGTGGGTAGGAGAAAGAATAGGAGAGAGAGAAGAGAAATGAGAGAATATGAGGAGAGAGGGGGTATTTACTTTTGTACCTTTTTACTTTTTGCTTTCTTTGATTTGCTTATTTGTTACTTGTGTGTGTGTGGAGAGAGAGCTGTTTACAACAGTAAAAACCGGCCCCCTCTGTAAATACTAGCTGGGGCGTTTTTCGTTTTTTTACAGAAACTGAAACACCCCTCAACATTTAAACTCATAAAAATTGTAACGCGCTTTATAATTCGTACATAAAATAACGTACGAACAATTAAATCCAGTATATATATATGTACGAATGTAAAAACATACGTACATAACGTTACGATAAGTGACAATAACGTCGCAAAACTTCGTTACAAAAATATATAATAACATGGTATAATATATAGTAGTACGTATATCGTAACGTTGTAAATAAGTGACAATGTCGTCACATAGCTTCGTAACAAAAGGAAGTAATAATAATAACAACATGATATAATGTATAGTCACATAAATATAAAAATAAACATGGGCATTGATTTTAAGAAAAAAAGGGGGGAGCAAAAACACTCCTGCTGAGTTTCGAACCCAAGACCTCCCGCACTTCCACCGAGTGCTTAACTGGGTGAGCTGCGCTTAAATCCACCAACTTATGCACGCGAATTAAAACTAGTACCATCTAACTGAGTAATTACAAAAAAAAGGGTGAAACAAGGACACCGCTGTAGCACTCCTTCTTCCTCGTTTCAGAATCGGATCGAACAAAAGAAAAAAAAACAGGAACCATAACATCCTAATTGTCGTTTATTCAAATGCCCATTATCGGGAAACAAGAAGAATCCCACAGACCTGTGCCTCGGTAAGAATGGCGACAAGAATTTCCCCCAGATTCTTGAAGGTTTATGCTACCCCATTATCCTGTAACTCGAGACAACAATCACCCTCTGAGTTAGCCTTGTTTTCAGCGAGTATTAACCAGAGCAATAGCATGTGCTCAGCAGAGGCGGAGCTATGTGTTCCATTGGGTGGGCTTGGCCTCCCCAATTAAAAAAAATTAGTAGAAAAATACCTATAACATATCTTTTACTACATGGCCCCCCTAATTTTTGTATACGACGGCCCCTTCAACCTTTCACGAAGCAAGGTGCCGCGCTCCGCCCCTGGTGCTCAGGTCTGTTTTCAGTTCAAAATCCCACGCTACAGCGAGTGTGCTCTACCTTTTCAACTTTCACGCCACCCACCTCCTTGTTTAGAAGACCCAGGCCATACATCGTTGTGCTGGTTCCTTGTCCTACTCTGATTACCTACTAAACTACTCTCCCGATTGCCATACTTCCTGGTTCTGTTGAGGGCAAGAACAAACCCAAACAAGTATAGTGTGATTCCTCCCTCGGTATTGTGCCTGTTCAAAACAAAAAAATTCAACCGCATAGTAACTGCCGGTTGCTTTGGAGAATCAGACAGCGAGTGATGGCCATAACTGATTATTAGTAACTAGCTGACTAAGATGCTGCACTGAACGAATGCATTAATAAACCAATATAGCCTTTAAAACCTTCCTCCCACTACTTCTGTGCCATACTAATGTCGGTAAGGGCAATTCAGATAAAATAAACAGAAAACGTCAGTGTTATTCTTTTCCATTTCCCACATCCCTGGATTTGTAAACTGAGAGCACTAACTCCCTTAACAAATCGTCGACATCAAACACCCCTCTCCTCAGCCCAACACGGTCCCTGGATCATGCCATCGGTGAATGCAAGAGTGTAAATCCCTAATTCCTCTATAGCCCTGCATAAGTCGCATGCCACCTTATTCTTCAGTAGAACGAAGTCCTCTGGGGAACCTGCTGTATCATCCTGCAAAACAAAAAAAAATCGAGAAGAACCAGTATCACACTGGTGAAATTCGTTTTCAGGTAAGCCATGCATCAGCTTGCCTAGAGAATACTTCTTCTGTTTTGTCATGGTGTTTACATGCACCGCCCTCTAACTCTTTTCCTGTTTCACGCAGTTCCCCCCAAGAACTCCACTCCATTCTTTCTCAAGTCTAATGACAAGGTAAATGTTACCGGTTTTGTATCTCTCACATCAGTTTTCTTTCCTTGCCGCTTCTGTCTGAAAATTTCTACTCAAGCCCACTTTGATCCTTCTAGTTTTCTTTTGCACGCCAAGCTCGCATGCTAATACTGATGAAGTTTTGGAAATTCCGTAACCAATCCTCTCCACGGTCTCTCCAAGGTAAGACCATGAAACCAGAGAAAAAAATCTGGTTGTTTAAGTCCTTGACCCTTCTGTTTTTACTTCTTATTTTTGTCCGAAAAACCTGGTGAATTGACTCTCGCTTCCCCATCTGCTCTTGTGTGTGATTTCCCTGCTAAACACTTCAGGAAGTGTGCCAAGACCTCCGGAACTAGCCAAATCCATTTGATCATCAAGCCCAAGGTGAGACCACACAACCTGTCGGTTAATACCTCTCATTCCTGAATTTTTTTGCCTTCGAACATACTTTCTGTTATCCGGTGTTCTCTCCTGTTTGTTGAATTAAGTACCTGCAAGAGTGATGTGAGAAACATAAGACTAAATCTAAGAGAATAAACAGTAATGGCTGAGTAAAAAATCTGGTTTGTAAACTGCTTCAAAACAGCGAAATGAAAGCAGCTTCAGTTTCATGATTTCAGATTTTCATATTCTTGGTTTCTGTGTTAACTAAACCCAGAGGGTTAGAATGATTTTTTTTGGGTTGCTAAGGAACTAACACACTACAAATACACTCACCTAAGTTATAAACACGTTGGAAGAAATAAGGACCCAACTGGAGACATCAGCTGTGAGACAATATAGAAGGAAAGCCCCAGTGTTATGTTTCAGTTTTTTTTGTTTCGTTTTCCAGGATGCAGTTCCTGTATAAAGAGCTTGGGAGACATTGTTCTTTGTTTCTTTTTATTGGGTTAGAGTTAACTGTATTAAAACACTCAACATATAAGCTAAAATAGTGGGAAGAAGTTAGTAGTCAGGTTCGTGAACAGCAAGAAAGATAAAAAGAAGCTACTCAAGTTGGGTTTTAGTTTTCGGTTAATCTCAGTTTCAGTAATAGGAAGTCAGTGACTTTAACCATGCTGTTTTGGATCTGTTTGGGGTTAAAACTATGCTAGCTCACATAACAAGAAAGCTAAACGATTTGGGAGCAGTTAAAGGCCAGATTAAGAAGAACAGAAAGAAAACTATAGAAGATGACAGATTAAATTCAGATTTCGATTTCTTTCTAGTTCTGTCTAGTTTCAGTGTGAGATCATATCAGTAACATGAACCAGTTGTTGTGGGTTGTTTGGAGTTTCAAACCTTGATAAAGCAATTAAACTTGTGGGTAAATAAGGTGGGGGAAAAGTGAAAGTCAATTTGTAAACTAAGAAAAGAGATAGTGGTGGAGGCATCAGATTCCTAGTCTCAGGTTTTCTGTTTTCTGTCAAAACTCATACCCCTGTATAACCAGGTTGCATGAAATACCCCAAACCTAAGTATGCTAAGTAAACATCAAATCATGATGTATTAAGGCTAAAATATGCCTTAGAATGGTTGGTAGATAATTTAAACCAAGGAAAACACAAGAAAGTGCCTTAAAGGCAATCAGGGCAAAAACGTGCTCTAAGCTTGGAGAGACTTGGGTGAGTACCCAAATATCATTGTAAGACCTTAGTAATATTCTAATGGTCATTTTAAATCAATTAGCAAAGAAAACCAAACTTGAAAACAAGTTAAAACACAAAATGTGCTTTAAGAAGTCTTAAAGCACATTTTTGAGAAATTGTCTTAGAATTGAGTTTGAGTGGCTAAATGTCCATCATTACTCTTTAATCAACATGTGTACTAATTAGTATCACATTAGGAGGTCTAAATCAATGGGAAATCAAAAAATTTCCCGATTATGTGCCTTGATTAGTGAATAGTAACTATTTAGTGACTAGTTTAAGTTTTAATCAATATAAGTCAATTAATTGGTCAACAAAGACCATGTTAGCCTTATATTAAGAGGGTGGCCGGTTTTTTTTATGTGGGGAGTCACCACATGAGTCATTAAATGAGAAAGGAAAAGAAGAGATAAGTAAGAAGTTACTATTTGCTTTATTAAAGCAAATCTTACCTTAGCCTACCTTTTCTTCTTCTCTCTCTTCTCCACACGATTTCTTCTTCTCTTCTTTTGCTCCAAACCGAGAGAGCTTCATTCATGGGTTCTCCATCTTCAATCACTTGCCAAATACAACTCCAAGCTCCAAATCCAAAATAAATTGCATATTTGTCTTAGTTAGGTCAAGACCTATCTTTCTATCTTTTCAAATCTTTCAAAGCTCCATTTTGGTGCCATGAGAAAACTCCATTGATGGGGGAAAATCAAGTTTGAAGAGCTCATTAGCTTCTCCATTCTCTTAAGGTAAAGAAAATGTAAGAAAAACCATGTTTCCATCACTTCTTGTACATGGCCGAAAATTCCTTCTCATGGGGCTATGTTTTTATGCCTTTTCTAGCTTGATTTATTCATCAAGGACTAGTGGAGGTCCTATTTCATTCAATGCCAAAGTCTACCTTGAGACTTCAAAGGTAATCATCCACTTTTATGCCTTAGAACACATTTCTAACCTAGGTTTTTATTCCTTGAGGTTAGTGCATTGTTTAGTACTCATATGAGTCCTTGAATATTGATTAGAACATTGGCAAAAGGAATTTAAGTGGTGGCCGAGATCTATGCAAGAAGAAGGCCTAAGGAGGAGATTAAGATAAGCTTGAGAAAACAAGGTAAAATGCTTACCTAATGGTGGTTTAAGATTAAGGAATGAGTTTTAGATAAATACCAATGTGGCTTAGAGCTTACATTGTGTATTGGGTTATATAACCTAAGGAAAAAGAACTTAAACAAGCTTATGAACTTGTGATTAAGGAGCTAATGAGAATGAGTTAGTAATATAAGGTTAAGGTGGATTTTAAGAGCATTATAACTACTATGGGATTGATGAGTGTATTTACAGGTTGAAAGCTTATATATGTGGGAAATTCAGTGTTTAAGTTTAAGTCATTTAAGGGCCTAAGAGCCATGTCATTTAAGAGCCTTAGTGCTATGCAATTTAAGATTATTGCAATATATTGAGTTTGTTGTGAATGAGTTGGTTTGAGTGATGAGATATGATGAGAAGAACTTGATGTGTGTGAGATGGTTGAATGAGGAAAAATAATGTGTTTGGGCATGATAAGATACTAGAGGTGCTATGGCAAAATTTGAGTAGAAAATAAGTGTTTAGGCGATGGTGGTGAACTAAAATGACCTAGGATTTACTAGGAATCATTATGAGGAATTTGAGTGGAGATTAGTTAACTAAGGAGTTCTTGAGGTTTAGAATGACCTAGAGATGTCTAGGAGGAATTGGAGGAATGGTGAGTGCTTTGAACACACCAAAATTATGAGATGAGGAATATAAGACTTGAGCATAAGTTTAAGGAGAAGGTGTAATGATTAAGGTGATTGAGTATATCCTAAGGGAGTTTAATGACTAAGGAAGTACTAGGAAGTCTTAGAGGTGTCTTGATGAAAAAGGGGTGAGATAAAGTGTTATAACGAGTTATAATGACTTAGGCATTACTTTTAAGGATTTAGGAATCAAGAGAATGTAATTGAGTAATTAGACTTAGGTAAATGTTGGTAAACAACTAGGAAGGAAATAAGGAGTTGGTGGGTGGAAGCTTAAGCTTATGAAGGAACTTTAAGTAAATGCATAAAAGAGTTTTAGATGGTGAAAGATGCTTGGGAGATGATGTTATAGTGATGAGGGAAACATTTGGCATAGTGGTTACATTAAGTATGAACCACCCCTAGAAACCTAGAGGAAAACATTACAAGTGTAGCATTATTACAAGGAAAATGCATAATGACTAAGGTGGATTTTGGTGAATGGTTTAATGAGTTTGGAGGTTCTAAGGTGGATTTAAGGTGCCAAGATGGTGTTGGACCTATTAGGACACTTGTGGAAAAGTTTGGAATTGAAAGAGGCAATTTAAGAGGAAGGTCTGTAGAGGACCGACCCAGGGTCCGACCCAGTGTTGGGTCGGTCGGGCCAAGTTAAGCCAGCCGGAATGCCTCTGGACTGGACCGACCCAGAGGGTTTGGGTCGGTCGGCTTAGCCTTGGGTCGGTCGGGCAAGGTTTAAGTAGGAAAATGGGTTCTGTAAGGGACCGACCCAGAGGGTTTGGGTCGGTCGGTCTAGCTCTGGGTCGGTCGGATGGGTTTCAAGAGACGGAAGAGTTTCTGTAATGGACCGACCCAGGGGTTGGGTCGGTCGGTGGGTCGGTCGACCCTTAACACTTAAAAAAAAAAAGAAATTTTGAATTCTAAGAATGGTAATGGGTAATGAGGAATACCTTTGGTAGGGTGGTAATGATTAGGACCCTAAGAACTTAAGAGATTAAGTTAAGTTAAGAATTAACTTAAAAGTTTAAGATTAAGTTGTAAGACTTAAGAGGTGTTAGGTTGGAGTCATTAAGGGTTAAGTAAGTTAAGCAAGTTAAGTAAGTTAAGTAAGTTGAATTAAGTTAAGTGATTAACAACCTAAAACTGAATGAATGTTTTAGGACTTGGAAATTGGACTCCGGAAGAGATTAAGCAACTGAACGGCCAACGGTGAACGGTACAGTTGTTTCTTCTTGTGACCTGCTTGCTAACGAGGTGTCCCTCGGCTTGTGTGCTATTTGTTTTGTGTGCTCACTAAACAAGATAAAGCATGCAACCGGAACATATTATATATATATTGTGTTGTTGTGATGTTTGAAAACTAACACAACATACCGTGAGAACTTACTAACCAATGTTTAGTAAGAAATTGAGTGAGAATAAGGAACGCCCCCTAATGAGGGACGATATGAACCGAAAGAGGTTAACCAACAAACATGGTCTTGAGACTATTACTAACTGAACTTGAGTGAGGAATCCGGAATGGTACCGGCACATGTGTATTGGGGGAAGTCGGTATCCTTATCAAATACCGTCTTCCAAAGATGACTTGTCCTTGGACTCGTCGCCTAGAGTCGACAAATAGACTCGACCTCCTCGGACTTCTTGTTTTAGGAGGGAGGCATACTGAGATGGTGTAGTGGGATCTACCTAAATGCCCAACTAATTCTAATAAATATTGTTTATGTAAACCAATGGAGCTGATAACTCATTGGTTAGGGTTACGTGACCCGACAGATAAACAATGGATTAAGGTACAACCATTCTAATTAAAGAACGGTTGACTTAATTGAGATAAGAACTGAGATAAGATTGAGATAAGGTTTGAGATAAGATACAACCATCTCTATTTAAAGAATGGTTTGTATTCTAAGACTGAGATAAGTTACAACCAATCCCTTCCAGGAACGGTTTGTATATTGAGATTAAGTTAAGATTAAGATTAAAGTAAGTTGCAACCATTCCTCATTAAAGGATGGTTTGTAATATTAAGATTAAGATAAGCTACATCCACTCCTGATTAAAGGATGGTTGTTTCTAAGATTAAGATAGAATCAGATTGAGGTAAGATAAGGATGGACTAAGATTAAGAGAGAACATTACTTAAGGAGTTAAATAACTAACTCTCTAATTAAGGGAACGCATTTAGTCGTTCATTGTGTGTGAACTTTGATTGTTCATATCTGAGTTGTTGTTTACTGCACTTTCTATTATGTTGTGCATCTAATCAACCTCCATGCTATCGACAATTAGTCGTCGTAGCCACGTTAGCTTGGGGGCCATGAGAGGATCGTACCAGCATTCGTGCTGACCCCCTCGGGGCTTCTTTTTACTACACAGGTGAACATCAGGAGGCGGCCGTCGCGAGAGTAAGAAGGAGTGCAAGTGTTAAGGATTAAGTATGACCTACGAGTTGTGCCTGTACACTCGTATGGCAATTGAGTTAGTAAGATGTATAGGTTGTGAGTGGATTGTAAGAAGGTTATGTAAATGGTTAAGGTTGTTAGACTAATGTTCGGTATATTCTGTAGTCAGACCGTGGCAAGGTTCTGGATTGTAAAGAATTCCGCTGTGACATGTATGTATATATGCTGTTAAGTTGCAAGACCACAATTGGATTGAGTTGGGGTGTTACA
This sequence comes from Limonium bicolor, assembly GCA_023374045.1. NCBI lineage: Eukaryota > Viridiplantae > Streptophyta > Magnoliopsida > Caryophyllales > Plumbaginaceae > Limonium > Limonium bicolor. Next base: position 30,418,601 of record CM041776.1, read on the forward strand.
AAAAGTGGTATCAGAGCGTAGTTACGCTCTGAAGACAAGAAATACCGAACTTAGGAGGATATTGAGGCTGAGATTGAGTTACGGGTTAAGGGTTAAGAGATAGAGTGAGAGGCGCGTTAGTCAGGACTTCCCGGCGCTTACCGGACATCCATAGTACCTAGGCCCGCCCTCCACATCCCTAACCCTAAATATGTGGAACAAACGCCAGAGAGAAGAAAGCCTTCTCTTACTCGGGAGAAACCCGATCTGGCAGTTAGCTAACAGTGAGCAATACGAGAAACATCGTTGCACAACAGTCATGGAGAACTTAGAGGTTTTAATGGAGCGTGGCTGAGAAACAAGCGCTACCTATGGAATACTATCAGTAAGGGAACGGAAATTAACGGCAACATGGGTCGACGTGCTACGCAGTCGAATAACCCGCGATACCAATGGTAAGGAAAGCACTACGCGTGCAATAGATAAGGAAATGATAAGAGGCATGAGTACCGGACAGCGGTCCGAGTGAGCATAACAGTGGGATAATACAAAGCATGAGGATTGAGATTACTGGAAAGTCCAGTTAGAAACGGGAAACTCCAAACCCCATACAATGAGGAAGGTTACAAAACCTGGCCAACATAATGCGGATGACGATAGGAACTCATACAAGTTGTATACCGGAATAGGACTACAATGTAGTGCCTAAAGGAAAAAAAACCGTTGCCTAGTAACCACAACAAAACGTGTGGAGACAGGAGGGAGGATTAAGACATAAGAAAATGTTAAGGGGTTCCCTCAGAAAGAGGAACGCCCTGATAAATGACAGTACTGTCAAACAACAAGGAAACTGCCGGATGGACGGTTATCCAAAATAAGAGATTATCGAAGGAGTCCCAGGACTACCAATTACATGGAAATTAGAAGGAGTGTCACTACCGATGTACCTTGTACCAATAACCCATCCTGCATGGCGCACTTGCCATAGCAAGTGCTACCACGGTTAAGCCACACGAAAGCCATCAAGGCGATAGGAGAACACTACAGTTGAGCATATTAATACCGGATTGTAAATCCATAAGAACAGAAAAATAAGACCTTGGAAAGGCCCGATGGCCTGATCATGATGAGATGAGGTGACACACCAGTCAGCCGGGAGCAGAACTTGGACAAAGTATTAAACCGTATAAATATTAGCAACGGTATAACCCTACAACAACAACCGACAGTACGGTAAGAACACAATCCCGAACTCCATGGGGAAAACCTAAGAGATCGCTCGGTAATGCGACCAAAAACACTATATAAGCAATGATATACAAGGGATGTATTATAAGATACTATTGAGACTGTTGAAGCATCGACTTACAATGAAAACGGGATAAGACTCCCAGAGTGACCATTAAGGATACCAATAACAACATTCTTCAATGAAGATGTTGGAAAACCCAGAAAATAAGGGTAAAAGAAATGAACATAAGCTATGACCTACTAAGGATTAAAAATGTATAATCCCGACAGAGGGAAGCTCAGCGGACTACCCACACAAAGCGGGTATAGTCGAGCCAAACAACTGATGAATGACAGTTAACACTGTTTGTTTAACTCATTAACACCCAAATATGATTGACCATCAACGGGTGGCATAGTCAACGGAAGTTGAACGAAGCGTTGAGATGGAAGTATAAGACGACAGGACACCGTAAGGCAAACGCCTAATACGAACCTAACCTTGATTGCTAAGAGACATAAGTCTAGTAAAATGACAGTATTGTCAAGACATTAAGTAACCTCAGATCACCTGAACAACTTCCATAGCAGGAAGCAGGATGCAGCAACTTACCATAAAACCCGATAATACATTTAGTATGTAACCTAATGATTGATGGTGTTCCAAGGGACCAGAAGTTTATGAGGATAACCTACAGATGAATAAGAACACAAATAATGAACTGAGACATTAAGCATTAAGAGCCTACGAGCCAAGGATGTTAACCACATCAGAGCCCGAGGCGCAGTAAGTTATAAGGGAGCTTGTTTAAGCCACGAAGGGGCTACAATTTGTAGATATGAACGGTTACCAAACCTATAACTTAGATTGGGAAGATATTACCAAGAAAGGGTACCAATGAGAATATTGAGTTAATGCTAAGGACAGGAGCGGAGAACGAACCATGCCTTTTAGGGTGGGGATACCTCTCCTTGTTGTGAGGCCATGAGTGGGAATGAACCCCTCAATAGGGCTTTCACCTGTTAGAGATAAAATACACTTTATTTAGAAAATGGAAACTATGAACTTTGAGATCACCTTAGAACATACCAGATACACTTGAGTAATAAGGAAGGTCGCACAGATAGACCCCATATCCAACACCCAGGATGTAAGAATTAGAAATGGTCAGAGATAAACATTGTGACTGCACATTGTGGCACGTCAATTAATCAATGCTCAGAAGAGCTTGTGATTCAGAGGATGGCATCCTCAGTAACCAGTTGAACTACATGGTTGATAACATCACTAAGGATGAGAGAAAGTGAAAGAAATTAGCTTACTTACGAATCTGAGGTTGGAGCAGAACATCTTCATATCAAGAGTCAACTATTTTACAACACGGTACGACAACCGCCAATACCGGAATGAAAGAACTCCCAGTGTGTTTACACCAAGAAGGGATTGAGTATAAGGTAAGACATTAGAATAAGTGAATAAGAGGTTGCACCATCAATGGGCAGCATGGTAAGGGCCAACTACCACGGTAGTAGTGGTCGTGAGTACAATAGTTAGATAAGTGGATTAAGTCATGGTGCGCGGTAAAGCGACCGTTAGGTATGAGCCGTCAAATATTGACACAGAGGCAATGAGAATTATGAGTTAAGACCAATATAATAAGAAAATAAGATGGTAGACGAACTGAGCGTTGATGCCAGTAGTCTGGACCTGGTTAGGTAAGATTTCGCAGGAAGCACACTACCCATTCCTTAAGGAACTGGAAGTGCTTTCCTAATAGAATGAATATGAGAAAGAAGATAAGAGGCTCTATGGAAAGAGACCTAAGCTACTAAGAAATAGAATCAATACGGAATACAGAAAGGAGCTGGAGCATACCATACCCAAGAACGCAGTAAATGGATTTTCCTTGATTAACTTCAAGAAGAACAATAAATGTTATTATGGAACGATGAAAGAGGAGATCGACAACAGAATACTTCATAATTAGCAATAGCTAAACGTGTAACGGACACTATGAGTTTACTAAAACGAGACGTGGGACGACTGCACCCCACAGGGGCTTGCAGGCCTGACACGCTCATTTATGAGTTAGTTGGGTAAGTAGTAATGTACCAGTAAGGTACCCCATGCATGTAAACGAGTAGTGTAAGGAACACGGGAGGTAGTCGACTCCGTACCACGGACAACGACGCAAGATCAGACAAGAACAGCTACTACCACAAACAGTCGAGGAGAAGAATTCAGTTGAACCAGCAACACAGAGGAACCGGAGAGCAGATAATTAAGGACTATGAAGTGCGAAGAGCACAGATTGTTAAGTACAGACATTGGACATGTCTTAAGATGTAAGAGATTAAGACTGTAAAGTGCGATACGCACTAAACAGTAGTTTCAGATTGAGGATCATCCTCAGACCAAAGGTCAGTTGGAGAGAACAACTTAGACATTCGAGAAAACACTAAGAGTATGAACATAAGATCTTCAAGGAGAATGGATAGACGAGTTACAACTCACTAAGGCCGTGTATATATAAAGATAACACGTGTCCATTGAGAGACCAATATACCTAAACTGTAAGGAGGCAGGAGGATATACAATGCCATAAAAGATAAGTGAAGCAGTTAAGCCTAAGAACATCAGAGGCGCAGCGGAAGCTAGCAGACCACTACTTTGAGATTAGACCAACCTAAGTTAAGAATACGGTATAAGTACCGTTAAGAATCCTCGATACAGAGACTAAGTCATTTCTGATCGAATTATAAGTAAGATAGATGACGTGGAAGCTAGAATGCTTGGTGAGAATTAGACATCTTGAACTTATGTTCAAAGATGATGTAACGCTGATTACGTGGGCGTAATCCATTTTAAGGGGGGTAGAGCGAAAACCGCTTAGCGTATGTTTGTGTACTGAGTACATAAACTACGGTGTGCATAGCACAAAATAATTTGAGAATATGTTTTACATAAACATTCTGAGATAAATCATGGTTATTACACACAGAAGATGTGAATACCATACATATTAAGTATCTATCTTGTTAACTCCGGTGTGAGTACAAGTTAAGAGAATTAAGGAAGAGGATTAAGGAGACTTAAGGAATAAGGAATATATGAGGTATGAGTCAATATGAGACTATGTGGGAGATAAGAATAAGATAACACTATGAGATATTATTTGATATGAGAGTTAGGATATAGTAATGCTATGTGGTATGAGACAGTGGAAGTTGATATGATATGAGAACTTAGTAGGAATTTAAGTCTTGAGGTAATTACTAAGAGATGAATTGGGAATGTTTGATGGACTGAGTCTACACATTGGAGATGTATTGATTATGATTAGAAGAACTAAAAAGATAGAAAATTGGACATTAGTGAATTATCTGATGTTTGAAAATGACGTGGGAGGTGGAACTTGATTTTCTAGGGATCAAGGGAAACCGAACACAAATTGGGGTGGAAGGATAGTTCTACACTGATGCTGATCACATCAGGGTTGGATGATTCCTGAAACTCCCTACCAGTGGTCACAATTAAATCACACTAAGGATAGAGACCTTGGGATAAAAATGAAATTGGAGTTGCTTGTATTTTTAATTAGAGGAATTATTCCTCACATGACCTCGTAAAAAGGATTACCTTTTTACTGAGTCTCGCCCATGAAGTCGAGGACGCACGAGCCTTTGTCTTCGGACCGGTGACATGGGGAGAGCAGCGTGTTTTGTATTCTGGCCCATGGTGACGAGGACGAATGAGCCATTGTCTACGGACCGGTGACATGGGAGAATACGTTGGAAATTATGTGAATGTTTTAATCATCAAAAGGAACAAAAGGAATTTTGAATGCTGCACATGCTTAAGCATGTTGTGTGATATTTAGGTATAAGAACATGGTGGATCCAATGATCCAATGAGATTAAGTATACATAAGTATGATCTATATGATCTAAGGAATGAGGTAAGACATGCATTTTAATAAGAAAAGATGCATAGGAACTTTGAGGACAAAGTTCTTTTAAGGGGGGTAGATTGAAATACCCCAAACCTAAGTATGCTAAGTAAACATCAAATCATGATGTATTAAGGCTAAAATATGCCTTAGAATGGTTGGTAGATAATTTAAACCAAGGAAAACACAAGAAAGTGCCTTAAAGGCAATCAGGGCAAAAACGTGCTCTAAGCTTGGAGAGACTTGGGTGAGTACCCAAATATCATTGTAAGACCTTAGTAATATTCTAATGGTCATTTTAAATCAATTAGCAAAGAAAACCAAACTTGAAAACAAGTTAAAACACAAAATGTGCTTTAAGAAGTCTTAAAGCACATTTTTGAGAAATTGTCTTAGAATTGAGTTTGAGTGGCTAAATGTCCATCATTACTCTTTAATCAACATGTGTACTAATTAGTATCACATTAGGAGGTCTAAATCAATGGGAAATCAAAAATTTCCCGATTATGTGCCTTGATTAGTGAATAGTAACTATTTAGTGACTAGTTTAAGTTTTAATCAATATAAGTCAATTAATTGGTCAACAAAGACCATGTTAGCCTTATATTAAGAGGGTGGCCGGTTTTTTTATGTGGGGAGTCACCACATGAGTCATTAAATGAGAAAGGAAAAGAAGAGATAAGTAAGAAGTTACTATTTGCTTTATTAAAGCAAATATCTTACCTTAGCCTACCTTTTCTTCTTCTCTCTCTTCTCCACACGATTTCTTCTTCTCTTCTTTTGCTCCAAACCGAGAGAGCTTCATTCATGGGTTCTCCATCTTCAATCACTTGCCAAATACAACTCCAAGCTCCAAATCCAAAATAAATTGCATATTTGTCTTAGTTAGGTCAAGACCTATCTTTCTATCTTTTCAAATCTTTCAAAGCTCCATTTTGGTGCCATGAGAAAACTCCATTGATGGGGGAAAATCAAGTTTGAAGAGCTCATTAGCTTCTCCATTCTCTTAAGGTAAAGAAAATGTAAGAAAAACCATGTTTCCATCACTTCTTGTACATGGCCGAAAATTCCTTCTCATGGGGCTATGTTTTTATGCCTTGTTCTAGCTTGATTTATTCATCAAGGACTAGTGGAGGTCCTATTTCATTCAATGCCAAAGTCTACCTTGAGACTTCAAAGGTAATCATCCACTTTTATGCCTTAGAACACATTTCTAACCTAGGTTTTTATTCCTTGAGGTTAGTGCATTGTTTAGTACTCATATGAGTCCTTGAATATTGATTAGAACATTGGCAAAAGGAATTTAAGTGGTGGCCGAGATCTATGCAAGAAGAAGGCCTAAGGAGGAGATTAAGATAAGCTTGAGAAAACAAGGTAAAATGCTTACCTAATGGTGGTTTAAGATTAAGGAATGAGTTTTAGATAAATACCAATGTGGCTTAGAGCTTACATTGTGTATTGGGTTATATAACCTAAGGAAAAAGAACTTAAACAAGCTTATGAACTTGTGATTAAGGAGCTAATGAGAATGAGTTAGTAATATAAGGTTAAGGTGGATTTTAAGAGCATTATAACTACTATGGGATTGATGAGTGTATTTACAGGTTGAAAGCTTATATATGTGGGAAATTCAGTGTTTAAGTTTAAGTCATTTAAGGGCCTAAGAGCCATGTCATTTAAGAGCCTTAGTGCTATGCAATTTAAGATTATTGCAATATATTGAGTTTGTTGTGAATGAGTTGGTTTGAGTGATGAGTATGATGAGAAGACTTGATTGTGTGTGAGATGGTTGAATGAGGAAAAATAATGTGTTTGGGCATGATAAGATACTAGAGGTGCTATGGCAAAATTTGAGTAGAAAATAAGTGTTTAGGCGATGGTGGTGAACTAAAATGACCTAGGATTTACTAGGAATCATTATGAGGAATTTGAGTGGAGATTAGTTAACTAAGGAGTTCTTGAGGTTTAGAATGACCTAGAGATGTCTAGGAGGAATTGGAGGAATGGTGAGTGCTTTGAACACACCAAAATTATGAGATGAGGAATATAAGACTTGAGCATAAGTTTAAGGAGAAGGTGTAATGATTAAGGTGATTGAGTATATCCTAAGGGAGTTTAATGACTAAGGAAGTACTAGGAAGTCTTAGAGGTGTCTTGATGAAAAAGGGGTGAGATAAAGTGTTATAACGAGTTATAATGACTTAGGCATTACTTTTAAGGATTTAGGAATCAAGAGAATGTAATTGAGTAATTAGGACTTAGGTAAATGTTGGTAAACAACTAGGAAGGAAATAAGGAGTTGGTGGGTGGAAGCTTAAGCTTATGAAGGAACTTTAAGTAAATGCATAAAAGAGTTTTAGATGGTGAAAGATGCTTGGGAGATGATGTTATAGTGATGAGGGAAACATTTGGCATAGTGGTTACATTAAGTATGAACCACCACCTAGAAACCTAGAGGAAAACATTACAAGTGTAGCATTATTACAAGGAAAATGCATAATGACTAAGGTGGATTTTGGTGAATGGTTTAATGAGTTTGGTGGAGGTTCTAAGGTGGATTTAAGGTGCCAAGATGGTGTTGGACCTATTAGGACACTTGTGGAAAAGTTTGGAATTGAAAGAGGCAATTTAAGAGGAAGGTCTGTAGAGGACCGACCCAGGGTCCGACCCAGTGTTGGGTCGGTCGGGCCAAGTTAAGCCAGCCGGAATGCCTCTGGACTGGACCGACCCAGAGGGTTTGGGTCGGTCGGCTTAGCCTTGGGTCGGTCGGGCAAGGTTTAAGTAGGAAAATGGGTTCTGTAAGGGACCGACCCAGAGGGTTTGGGTCGGTCGGTCTAGCTCTGGGTCGGTCGGATGGGTTTCAAGAGACGGAAGAGTTTCTGTAATGGACCGACCCAGGGGTTGGGTCGGTCGGTGGGTCGGTCGACCCTTAACACTTAAAAAAAAAAAGAAATTTTGAATTCTAAGAATGGTAATGGGTAATGAGGAATACCTTTGGTAGGGTGGTAATGATTAGGACCCTAAGAACTTAAGAGATTAAGTTAAGTTAAGAATTAACTTAAAAGTTTAAGATTAAGTTGTAAGACTTAAGAGGTGTTAGGTTGGAGTCATTAAGGGTTAAGTAAGTTAAGCAAGTTAAGTAAGTTAAGTAAGTTGAATTAAGTTAAGTGATTAACAACCTAAAACTGAATGAATGTTTTAGGACTTGGAAATTGGACTCCGGAAGAGATTAAGCAACTGAACGGCCAACGGTGAACGGTACAGTTGTTTCTTCTTGTGACCTGCTTGCTAACGAGGTGTCCCTCGGCTTGTGTGCTATTTGTTTTGTGTGCTCACTAAACAAGATAAAGCATGCAACCGGAACATATTATATATATATTGTGTTGTTGTGTGATGTTTGAAAACTAACACAACATACCGTGAGAACTTACTAACCAATGTTTAGTAAGAAATTGAGTGAGAATAAGGAACGCCCCCTAATGAGGGACGATATGAACCGAAAGAGGTTAACCAACAAACATGGTCTTGAGACTATTACTAACTGAACTTGAGTGAGGAATCCGGAATGGTACCGGCACATGTGTATTGGGGGAAGTCGGTATCCTTATCAAATACCGTCTTCCAAAGATGACTTGTCCTTGGACTCGTCGCCTAGAGTCGACAAATAGACTCGACCTCTCGGACTTCTTGTTTTAGGAGGGAGGCATACTGAGATGGTGTAGTGGGATCTACCTAAATGCCCAACTAATTCTAATAAATATTGTTTATGTAAACCAATGGAGCTGATAACTCATTGGTTAGGGTTACGTGACCCGACAGATAAACAATGGATTAAGGTACAACCATTCTAATTAAAGAACGGTTGACTTAATTGAGATAAGAACTGAGATAAGATTGAGATAAGGTTTGAGATAAGATACAACCATCTCTATTTAAAGAATGGTTTGTATTCTAAGACTGAGATAAGTTACAACCAATCCCTTCCAGGAACGGTTTGTATATTGAGATTAAGTTAAGATTAAGATTAAAGTAAGTTGCAACCATTCCTCATTAAAGGATGGTTTGTAATATTAAGATTAAGATAAGCTACATCCACTCCTGATTAAAGGATGGTTGTTTCTAAGATTAAGATAGAATCAGATTGAGGTAAGATAAGGATGGACTAAGATTAAGAGAGAACATTACTTAAGGAGTTAAATAACTAACTCTCTAATTAAGGGAACGCATTTAAGTCGTTCATTGTGTGTGAACTTTGATTGTTCATATCTGAGTTGTTGTTTACTGCACTTTCTATTATGTTGTGCATCTAATCAACCTCCATGCTATCGACAATTAGTCGTCGTAGCCACGTTAGCTTGGGGGCCATGAGAGGATCGTACCAGCATTCGTGCTGACCCCCTCGGGGGCTTCTTTTTACTACACAGGTGAACATCAGGAGGCGGCCGTCGCGAGAGAGTAAGAAGGAGTGCAAGTGTTAAGGATTAAGTATGACCTACGAGTTGTGCCTGTACACTCGTATGGCAATTGAGTTAGTAAGATGTATAGGTTGTGAGTGGATTGTAAGAAGGTTATGTAAATGGTTAAGGTTGTTAGACTAATGTTCGGTATATTCTGTAGTCAGACCGTGGCAAGGTTCTGGATCGTAAAGAATTCCGCTGTGACATGTATGTATATATGCTGTTAAGTTGCAAGACCACAATTGGATTGAGTTGGGGTGTTACATTGCAGAAGGGTTACAGGGGCTGTAGCGAATTATTAATGAACCTGAAACACTCCCAAGCCACTTAAGTAAAGTTATAGACACGTTGGGGAAGAATGAGAAAACCAGATTAACCAACTACCAGCAAGAACCCATCTGAAACATAGTAATTGTAGTTTCAGGTTCTCCTGAAATGGGTGTTTCTGTACAAAAGGATTCAGAGGCGTGGTCTTAGTTGCTTTGGGTTTGGTTGGAGGCTAACATGGTATTAAGATGTTTGACTGAATAGCTAGACAGTGTGGGAGAAATTGGAAGTCAAGTTGGGAACAAAGAAATGGGATATAAAGATCAAACCAGTTCTAAGTTTCTGTTTTCGGTTTTCTACAGAACTTACAGTTCTGTATAATGAATTTTCAGTGGCATTAACCATGTTGTTGTGGGTTTATTTTGAGTATAGATTTATGATAAGACCCTTAACTAAGAAGCTAGATAATTTAGGGAAAAAAAGAGTTAGATTAGTGACAAAAGAGAAGTGACATAAGAGGGTGTAGCAGTTCATGTCTTAGTTTTTTTCAGTTTGTGTTTCAGCTCTGTATAACGATACTACAGGTGGGTTATGAGTGTTGTTCTGGATTGTTAATGAACTTAAAACCAAACTAATGCACTTAATTAAGTTTGGAAATACTTGGCAAAGATAGGAAATCAACTTAATACGTTAAGAGTGGTGTTGGAAAGGAAGTAGGTGCAGATTGTTGTTTCAGCTTTCCTGAACATTGTGCTTCTGTATAATGGAATTCCATTGGAGGTATCAAGATTGTTTTAGTGGGTTTTAAGCTCGAACCCTCCCTAATACAATTACCTAGTTGTGTAAATTTTTTTGGGAAGATCTGGAAACTGGATAATGAACTAAAAGCAAGAGGAAGAGGTGATGTACAGTTTTGGGTTTTCAGTTTTTCAGAATCTACTGTTTTCTGTATAACTGTAATACAGTGGGTATAAAAGTGTTGAATGGTCTAGAAATGAACTTATAACCTAGCTAACAACTGCAGCAAGATTAACAAAACTTTTAGAGAAGAATACGCATCAATGGAGTTAACCAGAAATAAGAGTTAAGAGGAAAGATGTGGTCGTGGTTTCAGATTTGGGGGAAACTTGTGGGTTCTGTATAAATACGTTCTAGGGGTATTTTAGGGACTATATTATTGTGATACGAGGTTTAAAACATTACTCACCTATCTATCTAAGAAGGGAATACACCTTAGACAAGTTATGTCTATTTTATACAAACTTGTTACATAAATAACGCTTAAGGTGCTTTACCACGAAGCTAAGGAAAAAGGACTTGGTTAACGTGTAACTAAAGGTATGAATATCCTAGGAGTAAGTTGATCCTAGGATTAATGCATGTGAAGTTCTAAGAGTCAATATAAACTAAGCATGTGACAACATACTTAGGGAATAACATACGATATAAATTATCGTCACATAAAATAATAAGCTGACACACTGTTTTAATTACCTCTAGGACCGTAGCGAGCTCCGACCGGGAACTCCGTGTGTGAGACTACTTGCTTCTGATCCAGGTGAACATCTGGAACGTGACAGAGCGTAGGTGGTATGACTACCATGGGGGGGGGGGGGGTAGTCCACATGGCAAGACTTTAAGTAGTAGGCTTTCTTATGTATGAGTTATGTTGTTTAAGTTATTAACTAAACTGTAGATGCTCGGTACTTGGGTTGTACTTTATATTGTATTTGGATTTCGTTAAGGTTGGACTTCCAGTCATCCAGACCGTAACTTGGTGTTAGTAATGTGGTCGGGTCAACCACGTGGGTGGTTGGCGTCTGTAGCACCCGAATAGAGTTCGAAACCGCTGCGTAGACTTCTCCTGCTAACTTAGGCACGTCGTTTAATTGTTGATCGTTATTCGGGGGTGTTACAGAAACCGCTCGTTATTTTACCCGGTTTTTGATACTATTCACTAACCGGGCCCGTTTTCCGGAAGTTCCTCGTTTCTTTATTTTTATTGGCTATTAAGCTTCCATAAATGCTTAATAATTATTATTTAATGATTTATAATTTTTACGGGTCTGTTTGACCACTTAAAGTCACGTTTCTGGATTTCCTCGAAAAACGTGTGCTAAAGCTGTTTTAGCGTTTTAATACATTTCTTGGATCCGTTTTCTTCGGGAATCATTCCCGCATACTAATTAGGCATGAATACGCCTTAGGAATACTTACGATACTATAACCGAGGTCTCGTACCTCCTATGGTTATTTAACGCTCATTTTAGCGTTTTCCGCTTTCTAAGCGTTTTTCTCATTTCTTTTTGGATTTACTTTCTTTACCAAAATTACTTAGGCACTATTAGGCCCTTAAATACTATATTAGAATGATGTAATCACCATATTTAAGTTCGGGGTATTTCAATCTACCCCCCTTAAAGAACTTTGCCCTCAAAGTTGGTGAATCTAATACTGTTACTCGTACATATACTCTATGCTAAGGTTATGACCTCTACATATAACTTGTCAAACTCCAAACGTCTGACATGATGCATACTACGCATCCAAAACAACATGTCACTGCATGCATAGCAATCAAAAATATCCGTTTTACTTCTCTCCAAGGGGGTCCATCCGAAGACAATTAGGTACAATCCTCCCCCAATGGAGAGTGATCCCTCGGGTACCGGTCACGTTTGAACACTTACGCTTTCTGGTTCACGGCCGTCATGACTTGAGCACTTACACTTTCTGGCTCTACGGTCCTTTGGTTCTGATCAAATTCATTTGCACATATAGAGATCCTCAGGCACTTACTCATACTTACTTACTCATACTTTACTCATACTTACTCGGGACTACACTGCCCCAGTGCCCTTGGAAAAATACAAAACACACACTGTTACCGTACACCCGGTGTAGTGGTTTCAAACTACTCTACACTTCCACAGACTCAAAACTAGCTTCACCTCCTATGGTTTCGACCGGATACCCGTGCCTAGGCATGGAAGATCCACTAGCGTCCGTGGGAGCGGTTTTAAAACCGATCCTCATTCTCGAGTTTGAAAAAACGTTGTACCAAATTAGTTTTGGAAATTCATTTTGAAACCTTGCATACATCTCCCAATTTCAATTTATGATGATCATTCCTGTTACTAGTGTTATTATTGTGGCCACTTAGGGGAGCTTCCAGAGTCCTTCAACCCCAATGTGATCAGCATTGGTGTTGAATTATCCTTCCACCCCAATTTGTGTTCAGCTTCCCTTGATCGCTAGCAAATCAAGTTCCACTTCCCACCTCAATACAAACAGACAGATTGTCAAACATTATTTCGTTTTCTATCTTTTTAATCTTGCTACTCATAATCATACACATACATTTCCCAATTTATATGATTCACTTACTTACTTACTAATCATTTCATCAATTATTGCTACATCTTCTCCAACTGCTATACTTTAAGAATTCAAGGGTATAATATCCCATTAATTTGCTATACTCCAATTTATACTCATAAAATACATCGGTTTCATGCCGATTTATACTCATTACATACATTGGTTCCATACCGATTTATACTCCTCAAGTCTCCCATACATACTCATTCATCATACTATTACCAATCGGGGTTCTCATTCCCCTGGAGTTTTCACTACTCCTTTTCCTATACTTGCTTCTCAAATTACCACAATTACACGATGAGTGAATACAAATGTTTATGTAACATAAGTATCAACCATCAAAATGAATTCTCTTGCGCTATGCGCATTGTAGTTTACGCACCTATCACGTAAAACATACATTTCGCGGTTTTCGCTCTACCCCCCTTAAAAGGGATTACGCCCACGTAATCTACCATGTGTCAACATTGGACATTGGTCGAAGGCATTCAGCCGTCATGGAGTGGTTCAGTTTCCATGCGGTCTATTATACAATGTTCCTTGATCAACGGGTCTTAACCGTACTGTCGGTTAGTCCCTGCATCAAGAATTTTCATCGGAGTTTATTTAACTCTTGACCGGGTTCGGTTCTAGCCTGAATGGCTTTAAGGCATTAACGATTAACCTTTTGTTCACTAGGTGTACTTCACTTAGAATTCTGGCCCACTAGCTTCTGCGCGACCCTGATAACTTGGGTTATTCGCCCTTCTTGTTATCTTAAATGCTATACGACACCTTTTTCCCTTCTTATTGTGGGAATAAGGTTTATTGACCAAGTGTGGTGTTCTCTTACCGTGCTTGAATTCGGTGAGTTGTAGATTCATAACTAGCTCTCTGGCAATGTATATACATACTGTTGTGTTTGTTGTGATCATTCACTTGGTTTCTCCGACTTATTGTCGGTTGAGGTTAAGTCACTACTTAGTTGTAGTGCTTCCTCTGTCGTTAGTAGCTTCTAAGCTACACCAGTTTCTCTGGTTCATTATAAGTGTTCTTTACTTGTATGACCTTGCGTTTTCCATGCGTCGGTCCTTGTGACTTTCTTAAGTCCCCTTTCGCTTTTATTCCAATGGAATTCACATCTTGTGATTGTTGGTGTATTTCACACCCTTCGTGCTCTTTGGCCTTAGGCCGCACGGTTTGTTTCCAAGCTTTTGCTCAACTGGCTTACGCCGTGTTTACTGGTGAAAGGAAGAATTTACCACTACTTACGTTCTCCATATCCTTAGCTATCCCACTAGATCATTGACTACACAAGTGTAATACCAAAACACTCAGTCCTACAGAGTGCAGAGGCGTAAACGCTTGGCAGTAACTCTCTTATGAGATCGCAATAGGAATTATTGTTACTCCTTCAGGTGGTGTTTCATCATTTCGTGCGGACTCCTGGCTTGTTGCCCGGTCTGTCCACTAACTCGAATTAACAATTTCCATAGCATTAGTGATTACTCATATACATTGGTAGCCTGTTGTGCACCATGTTCTTACAGATTCCATAGTATTGGTTTACATGGCATCCGCTGTTGCTAGCTTCAGCTCATGCATTTATACAATGGTTTCCCATGTATTTGGCAATACCGAATATGGTATTCCTTTATTTTTCTGAGCTCCCTGAGCATCATTGGTTTTATAACCGGTTATTCCTTGGTTGTCAACAATTGCTACTAAAGCTTATTTCACATTGCTTGACAATAGTTGTATGCTCAAGCTTGACTACACTAGTAGTTCTGAAAGGAATATATTTCTCGACAGTTACTGATGGTATCCCATTCTTGGGATCCACGTGTTCACCGCCCTTGCGGTTTCACATTTATGAGGGGCGTCCTCATTCATCGATTGTTACTCTTTCATTGGTGCCGTCCTTGACAGCCCTCCATATTGTTCGCCTTGGTTTTGCAACCGTTGGTTGTGTGGTAACAGTTTCATGGCCTACTAGCTATGTTGCCTAGAGCTCTGCTCATCATAGGTTGTTTCCAAGTGGTTATTTCCCCATACACCATCACTGGATTTGGAGGTGATACTGGGCTCCCTGACAAGATCGTCACATCACGCTTCCGTCTGTGGGGACCCTTTTCGTATCTTGGTATTGATCGATACCGTTTATTAATTGGGGTATCCCCTATCAAGTGGGATCTCTCGGTGTTCTAACCGGTTGCTCGTTCCGATTGTGGTGTTTTACCATGACATCTCGTTCAACTGTTGACTTGCTACCCTTTATGGATTGCTCCTGGGTATTACCGATTATGCGGTAGCATCTGGCATGTATGAGTATTTTCAGTTTGTTGTCCTACTTGCGGTTCTGGATCTGAGTTATCCGTTTCCGGTTGTAATGTCTCCCGTTCTTAGGGTAGACCATTGGTGTTGTTTTTTTTCCTTGTGTTATAACGGATTTGATATCCCTTCCGGTGATGAATGGCATTTCTAGTACCTTATAACATCGTCCTGTGTTTTGTGGTAGTTGATCTGGGAAATATCCCGTTCATTGAGCACTGATGTGTTAATGTTAGGCATTTGTCTTACTGTGCTTGGACTGGGTATTCCTTCCAGTTATCATGCTTTACTTAGATATATTCGTGTAACACCCCTACTATTAATACAGTCATTAACGTCCAATCTCCTTACTCATCAGATACTCGCAGCGGATATATACTTACATACAATGGGTGATACAATGCCGTTAGTCACCCACATGACTAACAAGGCTACTGATTCTACATACAGCATCGGTCTGATGGACCGGAATCCCGAGTACTACAAATCTACAATACATTCTCCACTTACCAATTACTACTACAATCTGCATTCAATACAATACTCCAAGTACCATACAATATAATCTACATACCGAGTTTACTAGGATCCTTATACAAGTCCATTACCTCTTCCAAGTTCCTACATACTCACTAAGAGACTACTTACTACCCATTCCTCGCTACTACCTTACTTTCTAATTACAAGGGCGTGCCTCCGGTCTCTTCCTTGACCATATTCGCTTCGGGTACCTGCACACTAAAAAATGTCCCCCGAAGGGGTCAGCTTTCGCCGAGCATGATAACCGCATACCCCGCGTACTAGTGAGGGTACGCCGACCTCTTGGTCGAATACATGCGGTTCATTTTATTCATACATACATGCATACATGCTTTCGTACAGATACTACGACTCTACGCAAGAATACATACATACACTTCAGTTCATACATAGTAAACCATATAGCCCAACGATACATACTTACCTTTCTGAATTCCATGATACACATACTATATACATACATACGCAATTCATACACAATCCAATAACTTGTTAGCTCATATTGGTCCACCCGGGTTAAACGGGTGGAGATTACTTTTTACTCATTTACTCCATGCATACACATACTTACTCATTCTCATACTCATACTTACTTACTTACTCTTACTCTTACTCAAGTTAAGTCGTCGGGACCTCCGGCCCTGGGGACTACTCCGTCCCACCTCCGGGATTTACTTGGTTCACTAATCCAGGATGCTACCCACTTAAGGGATTTGGGCCGTGGACCAGCTTACGAACCAGGAATCGGATCCAACCTCTTGTGTCACCTCATCCTCACGCGTGGCCGAAGCTATATCGGACTTGTACTCATTCCAATTTACTCACTTAAGTTAGGAGTTAGCTAGTTAGGAATTAGCACAAGTCAACAGCCACATTTACAAATACAAGGCCCAATATACATTCATACGAAATATAATGCAATACCAAGTACAATACAAGATTCATTTGCACCATATCATCATCCATACATTTCATGGATTATACAAACTATTGTTCAGGAGAAATATACCCAGAACAATATAACAAACACGTAAGTGCAATAGAGACCGATTCGTGCTTTATCTTATTAGGTGATCAAGTAAGCACCAAATCGGGGTAACCGGATTAGGATACAGGGCATGAAGAAATCTACCTTCACGTTGTACTTGTATCCCAATGTTTCCTCCGGTATCACAATTCAAATCCTATGATATACATACATTCAAACGATTATCTAACTATTACTACTTAATTCAATTGGCTCTTACTATGTTTACTAATTCATACTTACTAAGTCCGTAAGCTTCCTACACTTACACATTACTTACTTATTTTCATTACCTTAAGTTTATTTTTACTTACTATTAGCATGCTTCATACATGTACATTTATATATATATGTGGGTATACATATATATATATATATATATATATATATACTTATATATAATTATTATTTAATTGAAATAATAATTTTTTTTTTTTTGACTGGACCGGACTTGCGACCGACCTTGCAAGTCCGGTCCATTCCAGTAGCTATCTACACCGGAAATTTCTGGCCCGACCGAACTTGCAAGTCCGGTCGCAAGTTCGGTCGATTCCAGTAGCTATCCTCGGGAAATTTTTCTGGACCGACCGAACTTGCATGTCCGGTCGCAAGTCCGGTCGATTCCAGTAGGTATCCTCGGAAAATTTTCTAGCCGACCGAACTTGCAAGTCCGGTCGCAAGTTCGGTCGATTCCAGTAGGTTACAGACGGGGGAAAATTTCTGGTCCGACCGAACTTGCAAGTCCGGTCGCAAGTTCGGTCGATTCCAGTAGCTCACCCGTCTTTGTAAATCTGGGCTCGACCGAACTTGCAAGTCCGGTCGCAAGTTCGGTCCGGCCCAGTATTTGCATTTTAATTTCTGTTTTCAGTTCTCTCTTTTACCCACTACTTCCCATTGTTCCTACACTTAATCCCACATGTTATTGCACTAATTAAACCTCCTAATACACCTTAGTTCATCCACCAAACTCCTTACTAAATCCATCAATCAATCTTACACAAATTCCTCACTTCTTTTCCAACCAATGTAACAGTTTTTGTTTTACCTATGCTACAGATTTTTGTTGTAACTTCTACCACTCAATACTTCCTCCATCAATGTCATTCCTAGCATCCCAAATACTTCCTCTTACCAAGACAATTCATTTCCAAGCAATCGTACCATCTATACCCAAGTCCAACATTCATTTTACCAAATCTTACACACTAATTTTTCCCAACTTCTCCATACATTCTTATATCCTTTTGCTACAGATTTTCACACTTCTTGTTTCCCTTACTACAACTACCTCTCCATCACTACTAACATACCTACTAACTCCAATACACACCTTGGTTCTCCCATTCACCAAGTCATCCATAAATGTACATTTCCCACCAAAAATTTGCCATAGCTCACCTACTTTTCCTTACTTATCCACATACACATTTTCACCAAAATCATTCCTATTCTAGCCACACCCATACAAGGGTCCTACCAGCAATTAAGCAAATATAAATCCATCCCAATACACCAATATTCCATCAAACATCAATACCAATACTCATACACAACCATTTGGCTCCAAGGCCTACAATTCACATACTAATGCACAAATACTCAAACTTACTCACAATTACTCAAACTTCCAATACTACAATACCAATACAATAGTTTAAGTTCTTTTATTTGTTTTCCTATTCCCTTACTCTAATGCATAAATTATTATTAAGAGGGAGCTCTTACCTTGAGCTTATATTTCTTCATTCCTTTTCCAATTCTCCTCTTCTTTCTTCCTTGCCCAAATCGGCCATATGGGGAATGGAGTTACCAAACTCCATTCCCACCACCCAAAGCACATAAAACAAGTGCAATTAAACTACTAATCCTTAAATTAGTGCTAATTCATTTAAAGTGTTAAAACACAATTCTAGGGTTTACCTTTTGAAGCTTTTAAGAGGGGTTTTAGCCCTTGGTTCAAGAAGGTGAATCCACCACCATTGCAAGGTTGATATTATGCTCAAAAGAGAGAGAGAAAATGGAGTGTTACAAAGAGGTAAAAATCGGTTGCCAAAGGAGATGAAGAAAACTTAAGGTTTTCATGGAGATTTTTACCTTGTTGGAAAGAGGAGACTCCAAGCTCCATAATGGTGTGCTTTTCTCTTCAAATGGGGAAAACCCATGGAGATGAACTTCCTCATTTTGAAATTTCGAAAAGAGGGAAGTGTAGAGGAGAGTGAGGGGAGCAAGAATATATATTTATTTTTGCATTTGGAGCTCACATGGAGGTGGAGCATGGGAGAGAAGTGAGAGTTGCCATTGTAGCCATGTTGAGAGCTTCAAAATCGGCTGGAAGGAAAGGGAGGGGGAGTTCTCACGGTTGGAAGAAGGAGAATAGGTGAGAGAGTAGAGAATGAGAGGTGAGAGAAAAAAAGGTGGTTGCTTTTGCTTTAGTACTTTTCTTCCTTTTTGCTTTTTGACCTCTTATTTAATTAGCTAGTTGTGTGAGTGTGTGTGAGGGAGTTATTTAACTGTTAAACCGGCCCCCTTACTGTTATACTAGCTGGAGCGTTTTTCATCTTTTACAGAAAACGCTCGTTATTTTACCCGGTTTTGGTACTATTCACTAACCGGGCTCATTTTCCGGAATTTTCTTGTTTAATTATTTTCATTAGTTATTAAGCTTCCACAAATGCTTAATAATTATTTAATGATTATAATTTTTACGGGTCCGTTTGACCACTAGAAGTCACGTTTTCGGGTTTCCTCGAAAAACGTGCTCTAAAGCTCTATTAGCGTTTTAATTCATTATTTGGATCCGTTTTCTTCGGGAGTTGTTCCCTTATATTTATTTAGACTCAATTAAGCCTTTAGAATCCCTTTAATACTCCAAACGAGGTCTCGTACCTCCTTTGGTTACTTAACGCTTATTTAGCGTTTTCCGCTTTTTAAGCGTTTATTTATTTCTTTTGGATTTATTTTTCCTTACTAGCAATAATTTGGGTACCATTAGGCCCTTAAATACATATTAGATTAGTTTTAATCTCTATATTTAAGTTCGGGGTATTTCAATTCGAGACATATCCAATGTCTTATCCCGTTGTTAGTGCTTCCTGCACTTTCAACTCTTAATGGTTCTCCTAAAGTGAGTTTCTGACTCCTTAGCTTGTAGCTTATCTGAGTTTCCTTTGTTCGGTTGAGGTAACCAACTGTTCTGTTTCAAATTCACTTATGGTCCGTAGAACAGAGTTGACTACTTCCCGTGTTTCGTACACTACATGTTACATACGTGGGGTACCGTCTTGGCACGTTACCACTTACCTAACTATCTGTCAGGCCCACAAGCTCCTTCGGAGTGCGGTCGTCCCACATCCCGTATTTGGGTACACTCGTAGTGTTCGTCACACGCCTAGGTGAAGTATTCTATTGTCAACTCCTCTTGTATCATTCTATGATACTCACCGTAATTCCGTCTGTTTGGTTTTAAAAATCCAAGGTTTAAAAGAAGAGTTTGTGATTTTGAAAGAAAATTTGGGTTTTGAAATAACAGTTCAGTGTTAAAAGGAATTCTTCATGGCGTTGCCATGTTTGCGGTCTTGACCAAGTTCAGCTTCTTGCTGATTGGTATGTCCTTAATACAATGGTCGTGCTGTTAGGCCTTTCCGAGGGTTCGTTATTTAACATCCTTAGGATTGGTGATCCTATATTTGCTCCATTCGTCATAGCGGTACTTTGACAAGTATCTGCGGGTTGTTAAAAGTATTCCAATCGTCTTGTAGTTGCTGCACTTGCCCTGGGCAAGTGCGCGGGTAGGTTATTTTTCGGTTAACGTATACCGGTTACGGTATCGTTTCCATCCATACTTGGTGGTCTTATTAGATCTTCCTTCAATCTTTTGATCTTGGTGATCAATCTCCTGAGTCGCTTCTCAGGATACTTGACATGATTGTCGTCCATCCGGGTGTCTCACACCTTCAGTGTGGTTAACGAGGCTTGACCTATCCTTAGGAACCAGGTTGCGGTCCTATAGGTGTATGTGTTATGATTTCTTTCATAGTTATCTGAACTATGTTGTTCGGTTATTACAGCCTCTTGGCATGTAGGTTTGGTATTAATCCAACCTCAACTAATTCCCTAGTCGGTTTGTATTCTGTTGTTGGTATCATCAAAGATTACGGTCCGTAGACTCTCTTGTCTCGGCTTGTTACTCCATTTTCCTTGCTTCATTGCACGACTGTGCTTCTCTTCTTACTGGCTACACACGGTTCTCGCGACTGCGAAGCATGTCGCCCCATGGTGCCATAAATTCCATTATCCTTGTGCTTAGGATCTTCATTCCTCCGCCATTAAGTGCGGTCCTTGTCATTCAACGGGAACCGTCTTCGGGACTTCCAGTTCTTGGACTCTACCGTATGACAGGTTCCTTTCTAATAAAGTTTACTTGCAACTGCCAGATCGGGTGTTACCCGAGTGTGAGAGGTCTTTCCATCTCTCTGGCGTTCTTGTCCCAACTTACAACGGGGGACGCGGAGGGCGGGTATGGTTACTATAGGTATCCAGATCACACTGGAAATTCCTATCTAGCGTCCTCACACACTAGCACTCAACCCATAGCCCTAAGTCTCTACTTCCTAACTCGGTATTTACCTAAACTCGGTATTTCATCCATCAGAGCGATACTTCGCTCTGATACCACTTTTTGTAACACCCCTACCGCTAATACCGTCATTACCGTACCATACTTACCTTCGCAGCGGGTACTACTTACTCAACGGCGGGTGTACAATGCCGTTAGTCACCCACGTGACTAACAAGGCGAGTCACAATACTACACACTATCGGTCTGATGAATATGAACATACCGAGTACTCTACACAATACAATACTTCCCATTGCATACTCAACCATAATCCAATTACAACTCCAATATATTACTATACCGAGTATACTACAATCCTCAGATAACCGATACAGTTTAAGCTTCCAAATTCGCATTACAATACAAGTACCAATCCCTACTATACAACTACCCATGCTTACGTAGCAGTCCCCGTCCTACTCTCTCGAACGGTGATCAGCTTCGGGTACCTGCACACTAAAAACGGTCCGCCGAGGGGGTCAGCTTACGCTGCATATGAAATCCGCATATACCGCGTGCTAACCGCGGTACGCCGACTACTTTGGGTCGGATAGACATGGAGTTCATTTTACATGCATACATACATACCCATTCTACAACAATACAATCAAAGATACTTACGTAAATATACAAGTCCATTACTTACTGGGGAAGACAATCCAATAGTCAACCATTCGCCTTTATTATACATTCGTTACTCTTCGTATTGTGTTCGATATTCGTTACTCTACTCACACTCGCTCCTTACTCTTGCATACTCATCGCTCCATGTTCAATACCTTACTCGTACACGATCCTTACTCTGTACTCGCTACTATACTGGTGCATACTCACTACTCAATTCTCTATACTTGCTCTTACATACTCGATACTCAATACTTACTCATACATACTCAATACTCGGTACTCATTACATACTCATACTTGTTTCTTACTCGATACTCATTACTTAGCCTCTGGGCGAGTCATACACAAGACTCACCACCGGACCTACGATACGAGGGCTATACGCTTAGCTCCTCAAATACTCAAATGCCCGTACTACCAGACTACTCGAATTCCCAACACTCTTCTCTCAGAGTATATTACAATCTCGTGGATTAGCCTAGAAGTATCTCTCTCGATAGCCTCTGTTAGCTTAGGGAATTACCACCGCCTAGTATCCTCAGATTTAAGGGTTTCCCCAACATATCGAATACTTTCTCGTTCGGGGCATACTTACATCAGTCGGGTCCTCTCACAATGGGTCGACTAATTACTAAGGGGTTTGGAGGTCCCTCATCATTCTTTACCACTCTCATGGTTCATGTTTTGCACCAAGGTTAATTCCTCTAATAGAGGTTACTCTTATACTTCCACTACTCTTTGTTTGTGGATTATTCATTTCGTTTCTCCTACCGTTAACGGAAGGTTATTACTCCCGTACACTCTCTCACATTCTAGTGAGTTCATTGGTTTACGTTACCATTTATTGGTTCGTTGGTTTAGTGCGTTGCTACGGTTCCATTAGTTCACACACGACTCTCACTACGAGTCAATACACAACAAGACTCATCTATGAGTCGGTCTACGCACTAAGTAAAGCCACACAATCATTCAAGAAGGTTAGCTCAATCAACATACAGCAAGACATATAATGAAAGGCAATAAACCGTTTTCATGCTTTAGTCTTGATTAGCCGGCATACAGTACACAAATCAACGTAACTCGGTTAGCATACGGGGCATGAGGAAATCATACCTTTCACCGGAGTTAGCTTTACCATGTGTTCCCTTGTTCCTTGGTTCACACTTGCTCCACTGATAATGTTTTCGACATTGTTGTTAATACTATGCTCATACGATATACAAGTAGTTACTACTCCCTTACTTACCCCGTTATCCCAGTACACTTAATGTTCTTATACTTACAACTTCCTTAACTTGTTTCCTTACTCACATGTGCATTTCCTCATCCTTTCTTCCCATTAATGTTTGTTACTACGTTTACATATACCTATGTGTATAGGCATATACTTATATACATATGATAACTCTAATCATATATATATATTTTATTTTTTTTTAATTTTTTTTTTTGTTTTGACTCGACCGCCTTACCCGGTCGGTCCCAAGGTCAGTCGAAGTCAGTAAGGAATTACGCTGGAAAATTACAGGGCCGACCGACCTTGCAAGTCCGGTCCCAAGGTCGGTCCTTCCAGTGAGTTACTTAACGGAGAATTTTAGCCCGAGCGACCTTGCAAGTCCGGTCGCAGGTCGGTCCATTCCAGTAGCTTACAAGACGGAAATTTTTGAGTCGACCGACCTTGCAAGTCCGGTCGCAAGGTCGGTCCATTCCAGTAGTTGCATTACGGGAAATTCTTCTGGCCGACCGACCTTGCATGTCCGGTCCCAAGGTCGGTCCATTCCGAAGGTTTCCGTCCTTTGTAAATCTGGGCTCGACCGACCTTGCAAGTTCGGTCCCAGGTCGGTCCGGCCCAGTACTTCAGTTTTCATTTCTGTTTTCAGTCCTCTCCTTTACCCATTACTTCCCCATTGTTTCTACGTAATCCCACATATTTACACTACTTAGGCCCTCAAAATTGCCTTGATTCAACCACCAATCCATCACTAAATCCCTCAAATAACTTACACAATTCCCTCACTCCTTTTCCCACACTTGTAACAGTTTTTTTACACTCATGCTACAGATTTTGCAATTCAATTCTCCCATCCAATACTTTCCTCACCCCATGCCATTCCTAGCATTCTAAATACCTCTCCTTACCATGCCAATTCATTTCCAAGCCATTGCCCTACCTATACCCAAGTTCCAATGCTCATTTTACAAAATCCTGCACATTAAATTCTCCTAACTTCTCCAATGTGTTCTTATACACCTTGCTACAGATTTTCACTTCTTATTTCTCATACTACAATTACCATTCCATAGCTACAAAACCTCTCTACTAATCACAATACATACCTTGGTTCTCCCATTCACCAAGTCATTCCTTAATGCACAATTCCTACCAAAGTTTTGCCATGACTCATCTACTTTCCTTACTTATCCACACACATCCTTTCTCATCAAGTTCATCCCTATTCTAGCCAAACCACAAGGGTTCTACCAGCACCCATATTGAGCAATCTTAATACATCAATACCCATCAATCACAATACTAATACACATACTCATTTCACTTGGCTCCAAAGCCTCCAGTTCAAATACTTGCACTTAAATACTCAAACTTCACAATTCTCAATACTAGTACAAGGTTTTGGGTTCTTTAAATATTTTACCCATTCCCATTACTCTAATGCAATAGAATTTACATTAGGAAGGAGCTCTTACCTTGAGCTTATACTTCATTATTTCTTTTCCATTTCTTCTTCCCTCTTTCTTGCACCAATCGATCACATGGGGAATGGAGTTGCCAAACTCCATTCCCATCACCCAAAGCACATCAAACAAGTATAATTAATACACTAGCCCTTAGGTTTATGCTAGTTCATTGAAGTGTTCAAAATACAAATTTCTAGGGTTTACCTTTGGAGTGCTTTAGGAGGGGTTTTAGCCCTTGGTTCAAGAAGGTGTTCTCACCACCATTGGAGGGTTGAAGCAAAGCTCCAAAACAAGAGGAAAAACAAGGTGAGAGAGGGAGACAAAAATCGGCCACCAAGGAGATGGAGAAAAGTGAGGTCTTTCATGGAGATTTTTACCTTGTTGGAAAGAGGAGGCTCCAAGCTTCACAATGGTGTGCTTTTCTCTTCAAATGGGGAAAACCCATGGAGATGAAACTCATCCTTTTCGAATTTTGGAAAGATAGAAATGTAGAGGAGGATGAGGGGATTACAAATATGTAATTTATTTTACATTTGGGGCTCACATGGAGGTAGAGCAAGGAGAGAAAGAAGAGAAGCCATGGGAGCATTCTTGAGCTCTCAAAAATCGGCTGCAAGGGGGAGAAGGAGGGAGTGCTCACGGTGGGAAGGAGAAAGAATAGGAGAGAGAGAAGAGAAATGAGAGAATAAGAGGAGAGAGGGGGTATTTACTTTTGTACCTTTTTACTTTTTGCTTTCTTTGATTTGCTTATTTGTTACTTGTGTGTGTGAGAGAGAGAGATGTTTACAACAGTAAAAACCGGCCCCCTCTGTAAATACTAGCTGGGACGTTTTTCGTTTTTTTACAGAAACCGCTCGTTATTTTACCCGGTTTTTGATACTATTCACTAACCGGGCCCGTTTTCCGGAAGTTCCTCGTTTCTTTATTTTTATTGGCTATTAAGGTTCCATAAATGCTTAATAATTATTATTTAATGATTTATAATTTTTACGGGTCTGTTTGACCACTTAAAGTCACGTTTCCGGGTTTCCTCGAAAAACGTGCGCTAAAGCTGTTTTAGCGTTTTAATACATTTCTTGGATCCGTTTTCTTCGGGAATCGTTCCCGCATACTAATTAGGCATGAATACGCCTTAGGAATACTTACGATACTATAACCGAGGTCTCGTACCTCCTATGGTTATTTAACGCTTATTTTAGCGTTTTCCGCTTTCTAAGCGTTTTTCTCATTTCTTTTTGGATTTACTTTCTTTACCAAAATTAATTAGGCACTATTAGGCCCTTAAATACTATATTAGAATGATGTAATCACCATATTTAAGTTCGGGGTATTTGATAGACGAAAGGTCTAAGGTAGACCAAAGGATGATTGGATATACATCCACTAATTGTATTAGTTATAACACTCCCCCTTGGATGTATATCCTACTGCCTCATTAAAAACCTTGCCAGGAAAAACCCATTGGGACAAAAACCATGGTCAAGGAAAAAGGAGTACAGTCTAAATGTTTCTCTCCCCCTCAATTTAACAGAATGTCTCTTCGATGTCGCATACCGATATCACGAACGAGCTTCTTAAAGACTCTTGAAGAAAGTGATTTAGTGAATAAATCATCTAGATTTTTCATCTGACTGAATCTTGTGAACATCAAAAATACCCTTGGTCTGAAGTTGATGAGTCGAGAAGAATTTTGGTGATATATGCTTCATTCGATCACCTTTGATGTATCATTCCCATATTAATGTAATATAGGCAACATTATCTTCATTGTTGGCGTCTCTAGATCAAGCTGAAAACCTCAATAACTTAATAGATGATACATGACTGATCTGAACCATGCTCATCCTCTTCCTGTTTCTCATAACGCAATCAATTTGGCATGATTTGATGAAG
Source organism: Limonium bicolor (assembly GCA_023374045.1). Taxonomy (NCBI): domain Eukaryota; kingdom Viridiplantae; phylum Streptophyta; class Magnoliopsida; order Caryophyllales; family Plumbaginaceae; genus Limonium; species Limonium bicolor. Next base: position 30,445,580 of record CM041776.1, read on the forward strand.
TTGCCACTGTATTCTGCTTTATTGCACACCATGAAATGGCAGTTCCACCATGTATATATCATAGCTGAAATACCCCAAACCTAAGTATGCTAAGTAAACATCAAATCATGATGTATTAAGGCTAAGAGATGCCTTAGAAAGATTGGTGGACAATTTAAACCAAGGAAAACATAAGAAAGTGCCTTAAAGGCAATCAGGGCAAAAACGTGCTCTAAGCTTGGAGAGACTTGGGTGAGTACCCAAATATCATGGTAAGACCTTAGTAATATTCTAATGGTCATTTTAAATCAATTAGAAAGAAAACCAAGCTTGAAAACAAGTTAAAACACAAAATGTGCTTTAAGAAGTCTTAAAGCACATTTTTGAGAAATTGTCTTAGAATTGAGTTTTGAGTGGCTAAATGTCCATCATTACTCTTTAATCAACATGTGTACTAATTAGTATCACATTAGGAGGTCTAAATCAATGGGAAATCAAAAATTTCCCGATTATGTGCCTTGATTAGTGAATAGTAATATTTAGTGCTAGTTAAGACATAAGTCAATATAAGTCAATTAATTGGTCAACAAAGACCATGTTAGCCTTATTAAAGGTAGGGGGCCGGTTTTTCTAAGATGGGGAGTCACCACATGAGTCATTAAATGAGAAAAGAAAGAAGAGATAAGTAAAGAGTACTATTTGCTTTATTAAAGCAAATACCTTATATTAGCCTACCTCTCTCCTCTCTTCTTCATTTCTCCTTCTTCACCCACGGTTTCTTCTTGTTTTCTCTGTTCCAAACCGTGCCCAGCCAGCCTCCATTGTTGCTTCACCTTGCTTTGGCAACAACTTGCTCATTTTAGCTCCAAATCAAAAACTAAACACATATTATTCTTAGTTAGGTCAAGACCTATCTTTCTATCTTTTCAAATCTTTCAAAGCTCCATTTTGGTGCCATGAGAAAACTCCATTGATGGGGGAAAATCAAGTTTGAAGAGCTCATTAGCTTCTCCATTCTCTTAAGGTAAGGAAAATGTAAGAAAAACCATGTTTCCACCATTTCTACACATTACCGAAAATTCCTTCTCATGGGGATTCATTTTTCCATTGTTCTAGCTTGATTCTATTCTCCAAGGGCTAGAGGAGGTCCTACTTAATTCATATCCAAGCTTGCTTTGAGAATCCAAGGTAAAACATTCAGTTTAATACCTTAGAACACATTTTAACCTAGGGTTTACTCCTTAAGGTTAGTATATTGTTTAGTGCTCATATGAGTCATTGGTTATTTATTAGAACATTGGCAAGAGAAGTTTGAGTGGTGGCCGATATTCATTCAAGAAGAAGGTCTAAGGAGGAGATTGAGATAAGCTTGAGGAAACAAGGTAAAATGCTTACCTAATGGTGGTTTAAGATTAAGGAATGAGTTTTAGATAAATACCAATGTGGCTTAGAGCTTACATTGTGTATTGGGTTATATAACCTAAGGAAAAAGAACTTAAACAAGCTTATGAACTTGTGATAAAGGAGCTAATGAGAATGAGTTAGCAATATAAGTTTAAGGTGGATTTTAAGTGCATTATAACTATTATGAGATTGATGAGTGTATTTGCAGGTTGAAAGCTTATATATGTGGGAAATTCAGTGTTTAAGTTTAAGTCATTTAAGGGCCTAAGAGCCATGTCATTTAAGAGCCTTAGTGCTATGCAATTTAAGATTATTGCACTATATTGAGTTATTAAGAATGAGTTGATTTGGATGAGGAATTGTGATGAGAAAGGACTTGGTGTGTGTGAGGTTATTGTGTGAGAAAAACAATGCATTTGGGCATGAGAATATACTAGAGGAGCTATGGCAAAATTTGAGTAGAAAATAAGTGTTTAGGTGAAGGTGGTGAATCAATATGACCTAGGATTTACTAGGAGTCATTATGAAGAATTTGAGTGGAAATGAGTTAACTAAGGAGTTCTTAAGGATGAGAATGACCTAGAATGGTCTATGAGGAATTTAGAGTTTAGGTGGGTGTATTGAACACACCAAAGTCATGAGATGAGGAATATAAGACTTGAGCATAAGTTTAAGGAGAAGGTATGATGTTTAAGGTGATTAAGATATGTTCTAAGGGAATATAATGACTAAGGAAGTACTAGGAAGTTTTAGAGATTGTCTTGATGAAGAGGGGTAAGATAAAGTGTTGGAATGAGTGGTAATGACTTAGGCATTACCTTGGGGGATTTAGGAATCAAGAGAATGAAATTGAGTATTTAGAACTTAGGCAAATGTTGGTAAACAACTAGGAAGGAAATAAGGTGTTGGTGTGTGGAAGCTTAAGCTTGTGAAGGAACTTTTAGTAAATGCTTGAAAGAGTTTTAGATAGTGAGAGATGCTTGGGAGATGATGTTATAGTGGTGAGGAAAACATTGGCATAGTGGTTACATTAAGTATGAACCACCACCTAGAAACCTAGGGGAAAACATTACAAGTGTAGCATTATTACAAGGAAAAATGCATACTGACTAAGGTGGATTTTGGTGAATGGTTTAATGAATTGGTGGAGGTTCTAAGGTGGATTAAAGGTGCCAAGATGGTGTTGGACCTATTAGGACACTTGTGGAAAAGTTTGGAATTGAAAGAGGCAATTTAAGAGGATGGTCTGTAGAGGACCGACCCAGGGTCCGACCCAGTTCTGGGTCGGTCGGACCTTGCTAACCCAGCAGAAATGTTTCGGCAATAGACCGACCCATAAGGATGGGTCGGTCGGTGGGTCGGTCGGGCAAGATTTAATGAAGGAAAATGTCTCGGTAAGGGACCGACCCAGAGGGTTTGGGTCGGTCGGTGGTGGTCCGACCCTTAACACTTAAAAAAAAAAAAGAAATTTTGGATTCTAAGAATGGTAATGGGTAATGAGGAATACCTTTAGTAGGGTGGTAATGATTAGGACCCTAAGAACTTAAGGGATTAAGTTAAGTTAAGTATAAACTTAAAAGTTTAAGATTAAGTTTGTAAGACTTAAGAGGTGTTAGGTTGGAGTCATTAAGGATTAAGTAAGTTAAGTAAGTCGAATTGAGTTAAGTGATTAACAACCTAAAACTGAATGAATGTTTTAGGACTTGGAAATCGGACTCCGGAAGAGATTAAGCAACTGAACGGCCAACGGTGAACGGTACAGTTGTTTCTTCTTGTGACCTGCTTGCTAACGAGGTGTTCCTCGGCTGTGTGCTGTTTGTTTTGTGTGCTCACTAAATAAGATAAAGCATGCAACCGGAACATATTATATATATATATATTGTGTTGTTGTGTGATGTTTGAAAACTAACACAACATACCGTGAGAACTTACTAACCAATGTTTAGTAAGAAATTGAGTGAGAATAAGGAACGCCCCCTAATGAGGGACGATATGAACCGAAAGAGGTTAACCAACAAACATGGTCTTGAGACTATTACTAACTGAACTTGAGTGAGGAATCCGGAATGGTACCGGCACATGTGTATTGGGGGAAGTCGGTATCCTTATCGAATACCGTCTTCCAAAGATGACTTGTCCTCGGACTCGTCGCCTAGAGTCGACAAATAGACTCGACCTCCTCGGACTTCTTGTTTTAGGAGGGAGGCATACTGAGATGGTGTAGTGGGATCTACCTAAATGCCCAACTAATTCTAATAAATATTGTTTATGTAAACCAATGGAGCTGATAACTCATTGGTTAGGGCTACGTGACCCGACAGATAAACAATGGATTAAGGTACAACCATTCTAATAAAAGAACGGTTGACTTAATTGAGATAAGGACTGAGATAAGATTGAGATAAGGTTTGAGATAAGTTACAACCATTTCTACTTAAAGAATGGTATGTATTCTAAGACTGAGATAAGATGGTGCGGTGGGATCACCTAAATCCCAGGTTCGAATTAGATACGGCCAATCCCTTCCAGGAAAGGTTTGTATATAGAGATTAAGATTGAGATTAAGATTAAGATTAAGTTAAGTTACAATCATTCCTGTTTAAAGGATGATTTGTAATATTAAGATTAAGATAAGCTACATCCACTCCTGATTAAAGGATGGTTGTTTCTAAGATTAAGATAAGTATCAGATTGAGGTAAGATAAGGATGGACTAAGATTAAGAGAGAACAATACTTAAGGAGTTAAATATCTAACTCTCTAATTAAGGGAACGCATTTAAGTCGTTCATTGTGTGTGAACTTTGATTGTTCATATCTGAGTTGTTGTTTACTGCACTTTCTATTATGTTGTGCATCTAATCAACCTCCATGCTATCGACAATTAGTCGTCGTAGCCACGTTAGCTTGGGGGCCATGAGAGGATAGTACCAGCATTCGTGCTGACCCCCTCGGGGGCTTCTTTTTACTACACAGGTGAACATCAGGAGGCGGCTGTCGCAAGAGTAAGAAGAGGATACAGCTGTTAAGGGATCAGTGTGGCCTACGAGTTGTACATGTACACTCGTATGGCAATTTGAGTTAGTAAGATGTATAGGTTGTGAGTGGATTGTAAGAAGGTTATGTAAATGGTTAAGGTTGTTAGACTAATGTTCGGTATATTCTGTAGTCAGACCGTGGCAAGGTCCTGGATTGTAAAGAATTCCGCTGTGACATGTGTATATATATACTGTTAAGTTGCGAGACCACATTTGGATTGAGTTGGGGTGTTACAAAAAGTGGTATCAGAGCGTAGTTACGCTCTGAAGACAAGAAATACCGAACTTAGGAGAATATTGTTGAGATTGAGTTATGGGTTAAGGGTTAAGAGATAGAGTGTGAGGTGCGTTAGCCAGGACTTCCCGGCGTTTACCGGATATCCATAGTACCTAGACCCGCCCTCCACATCCCTACCCCTGAATATGTGGAACAAACGCCAGAGAGAAGAAAGCCTTCTCTTACTCGGGGAAACCCGATCTGGCAGTTAGCTAACAGTAAGCAATACGAGAAACAATTTGTTGTACAACAGTTATGGAAACTTGGAGGTTTTTAATGGAGCGCAATAGAAGAACAGGCGCTACCTATGAAATTCTATCAATAAAGGAACGGTAATTACCGGCAACATGGGTCGACATGCTACGCAGTCGAAATAACCCGCCATACCAATGATAAGGAAAGCACTACTGGTGCAATAGAAAGGAAAAAGAGAAATGACATGAGTACCGGACAGTGGTCCGAAGGAGCAAACAGTATGATAATACAGAGCATGAGGATTAAGATTACTGGAAGGTCCAGCTAAGGAACGGGAACTCATATAAATGGTTTACCGAAATAGGACTACGATGTAGTGCCTAAAGGACAATCATTACTTAGTAACCACAACAAGATATGTGGAGACAAGGGCGAGGATTAAGACATAAGAAATGTTAAGGGGTTCCCTCAGAAAGAGGAACGCCCTGGTAGATGACAGTACTGTCAAACAACAAGGAAACCGCCGGATGGACGGTTATCCAAAATGAAGATTACCGAAGGAGTCCCGAGGACTACCAATTACATGGAAATTAGAAGGAGGTGTCGCTACCGATGTACCTTGTACCAATAACCCATCCTGCATGGCGCACTTGCCATAGCAAGTGCTACCACGGTTAAGCCACACAGAAAGCCATCATGGCGAGATAAAAGAACACTACAGTCGTGATACATATTATACCGGATTGTAAATCCATAAGAACAGAAAAATAAGACTTGGAAAGGCCCGACGGCCTGACCATAATGAGGTGAACCGACACATCAGCCAGCAGGAAGCTGAGCTTAGACGAAATACTAAACCGTATAAATATTTGCAACGGTACAACCTACTACAACAACAACCGACAGTGTGGTAAAAGCACCAAACCCGGATCTCAAGGAGGAACCTAAGAGATCGCTCAATAATTCGAGCAAAAGCACTACGTAAATAACAACATTCATAGAATGTATCAAGAGGTACAATAAAGGTAGTCGACGAACGACTTACAACGAAAACGGGATGAGACTCCCAGAGTGACCATTAAGGACACCAATGACAACATTCTTCAATGAAGATGTTGAAAAACCCGGAAATCAAGGATAAAAGAGATGAACTTAAGCTATAACCTACTAAGGATTAAAATGTAGAATCCCGACAGAGGGAAGCTCAGCGGATTACCCACACAGAGCGGGCATAGTCGAACCAAACAACCGATGAATGACAGTTAACACTGTTTGCTTAACTCATTAACACCCAAGTATGATTAGTCATCAACGGGTGGCGTAGTCAACAGAAGTTGAACGAAGCGTTGAAATGGGAGTATAAGATGACAGGATTATATCCAACTTGGACACCGTAAGGCAAACGCCTAAGCGAACCTAACTTTGACTATTAAAAGACATAAGTCTAATAAAATGACAGCATTGTCAAAGACATTAAGTAACCTCAGATCACCTGAGCAACTTACCATAAAACCCGATACTACATTTAGTATGTAACCTAATGATTGATGGAGTTCCAAGGGACCAGAAGTTTATGAGGATAATCTGCAGATGAGTAAGAGTACAAATAATAAACTGAGACATTAAGCATTAAGAGCCTACGAGCCAAGGATGTTAACCACATCAGAGCCCGAGGCGCAGTAAGTTATAAGAGAGCTTGTTTAAGCCACGAGGAACTACAATTCGTAGGAATGAATGGTTACCGAACCTATAACTTAGATTGGGAAGAACATTACCAAGAAAGGGTACCAATGAGAATGTTGAGATAATGCTAAGGACAGGAGCGGAGAACGAACCATGCCTTTTAGGGTGGGGATACCTCTCCTTGTTGTGAGGCCATGAGTGGGAATGAACCCCTCAAAAGGGCTTTCACTTATTAGAGATGAAATACACTTTATTTAGAAAATGGAAACTATGAACCTTGAGATCACTTAGAACATACCAGATACACTTGAGTAATAAGGAAGGTCGAGATAGACCTCATATCCAACACCCAGGATGTAAGAATTGGTAATGGTCAGAAATACATTGTGACTGCACATTGTGGCACGTTAATTGATCGATGCTCAGAAGAGCTTGTGAACCAGTGGATGACTTCTTCGGTAATAACACACTAAGAATAAAAGAAAGCGAAAGAAATTAGCATACTTACGAATCTGAATTGGAGCATAACATCTTCATATCAGGTTAACTATTTTACAACACGGTACGACAACCGCCAATACCAGAATAAGAGAACTCCCAGTGTGTTTACACCAAGAAGGGATTGAGTATAAGGTAAGACATTAGAATAAGTGAGTAAGAGGTTGCACCATTAATGGGCAACATGGTAAGGCCAACTACCACGGTAGTAGTGGTCGTGAGTACAATAGTTAGAAAGGTGGATTAAGTCATGGTGCGCGGTAAGGCGACCATTATGATGAGCCGTCAAATATTGACACAGAGGCAATTAGATTTATGAGTTAAGACCAGCATAAGTAAGGAAATAAGATGATAGACGAACTGAGCAGTGATGCCAGTAGTCTGGACCTGGTGAGGTAAGATTCACAGGAAGCACACTACCCATTCCTTAAGGAACTGGAAGTGCTTTCCTAGTAGCATAAATATGAGGAACAAGATAAGAGGCTCTACGAAGAGACCTCAATTATTAAGAGACCGAATCACGACGGAATACAGAAGGAGCTAGAGCATACCATACCCAAGAACACAGTAAATGGATTTCCCTTGATTAACTTCAAGAAGAACAATAAATGTTATTATGGAACGATAAAGAGGAGATCGACAACAGAATACTTCATAATTAGCAATAGCTAAACGTGTGACGGACACTATGAGTTTACTAAAACGAGACGTGGGACGACTGCACCCCAGGGGCTTGCAGGCCTGACACGCTCATTTATGAGTTAGTTGGGTAAGTAGTAATGTACCAGTAAGGTACCCCATGCATGTAGACGAGTGTGTAAGGAACACGGGAAGTAGTCGACTCCGTACCACGGACAATGACGCAAGATCACACAAGAGCAGCTACTACCACAAACAGTTGAAGAGAAGAATTAGTTGAACCAGCAACACAGAGGAACCAGAGAACAGATAATTAAGGACTATGAAGTGCGAAAAGCACGGATTATTAAGTACAGACATTGGATATGTCTTAAGATGTAAGGGATTAAGACTGTAAAGCGCATTATGCACTAAACAGTAGTTTCAGGATAAGAATCATCCTCAGACCAAAGGTCGTTGGGGAGAACAATTAGACATTCGAGAAAACAAGATATGAGCGTAAGATCTTCAAGAATGGATAGACGAGTTACAACTCATTAAGGCCGTGTATATATAAAGATAACACGTGTCCATTGAGACAATTAAGCATAAGATTATCAGAGTGTGCAGCGGAAGCTAGCAGACCACTACCTTTGAGATTAGACCAAACTAAGTTAAGAATACGGTATAAGTACCGTTAAGAATTCTCGATACAGAGACTAAGTCATTTCTGATCGAACTATGAGTAAGATAGATAACGTGGAAGCTAGAATGCTTGGTAAGAATTAGACATCTTGAACTTATGTTCAAGGATGATATAATGTTGATTACGTGGGCGTAATCCATTTTAAGGGGGGTAGAGCGAAAACCGCTTAGCGTATGTTTGTGTACTGAGTACATAAACTACGGTGTGCATAGCACAAAATAATTTGAGAATATGTTTTACATAAACATTTTAAGATAAATCATGGTTATTGCACACAGAAGATGTGAATACCATACATATTAAGTATTTATCTTGTTAACTCCGGTGTGAGTACAAGTTAAGTGAATTAAGGAAGAGGATTAAGGAGACTTAAGGAATAAGGAATATATGAGGTATAAGTCGATATGAGACTATGTGTGAGATAAGAATAAGATAACACTATGAGATATTATTTGATATGAGCATGAGGAAGGATATAGTAATGATATGTGGTATGAGACTGATATGGAATTTAGTAGGAATTTAAGTCTGGAGGTAGTTACTAAGAGATGAATTGAGGATGTTTGATGGACTTAGTCCACACTTTGGAGATGTATTGATTATGATTAGAAGAACTAAAAAGATAGAAAATTGGACATGAGTGAATTAACTGATGTTTGAAAATGACGTGGGAGGTGGAACTTGATTTTCTAGGGATCAAGGGAAACCGAACACAAATTGGAGTGGAAGGATGGTTCTACACTGATGCTGATCACATCAGGGTAGGATTATTCCTGAAACTCCCTACCAGTGGTCACAAGTAAATCACACTAAGGATAGAGGCCTTAGGATAAAAATGAAATTGGAGTTGCTTGTATTTTTAATTAGAGGAATTATTCCTCACATGACCTCGTAAAAAGGATTACCTTTTTACTGAGTCTCGCCCATGAAGTCGAGGACGCACGAGCCTTTGTCTTCGGACCGGTGACATGGGGAGAGCAGCGTGTTTTGTATTCTAGCCCATGGTGACGAGGACGAATGAGCCATTGTCTACGGACCGGTGACATGGGAGAATACGTTGGAAGTTATGTGAATGTTTTAATCATCAAAAGGAACAAAAGGAATTTTGAGTGCTACACATGCTTAAGCATGTTGTGTGATATTTAAGAATAAGCATATGGTGGACTTAAGGATTCAATGAGATTAAGTATACATAAGTATGATCTATATGATCTAAGGAATGAGGTAAGACATGTATTCTAATGAGATAAGATGCATGGGAACTTTGGGGACAAAGTTCTTTTAAGGGGGGTAGATTGAAATACCCCAAACCTAAGTATGCTAAGTAAACATCAAATCATGATGTATTAAGGCTAAAATATGCCTTAGAAAGATTGGTGGACAATTTAAACCAAGGAAAACATAAGAAAGTGCCTTAAAGGCAATCAGGGCAAAAACGTGCTCTAAGCTTGGAGAGACTTGGGTGAGTACCCAAATATCATGATAAGACCTTAGTAATATTAATGGTCATTTTAAATCAATTAGCAAAGAAAACCAAGCTTGAAAACAAGTTAAAACACAAAATGTGCTTTAAGAAGTCTTAAAGCACATTTTTGAGAAATTGTCTTAGAATTGAGTTTTGAGTGGCTAAATGTCCATCATTACTCTTTAATCAACATGTGTACTAATTAGTATCACATTAGGAGGTCTAAATCAATGGGAAATCAAAAATTTCCCGATTATGTGCCTTGATTAGTGAATAGTAACTATTTAGTGCTAGTTAAGTAATCAATATAAGTCAATTAATTGGTCAACAAAGACCATGTTAGCCTTATTAAGGTAGGGGGCCGGTTTTTCTAAGTGGGGAGTCACCACATGAGTCATAAATGAGAAAGAAAAGAAGAGATAAGTAAAGAGTACTATTTGCTTTATTAAAGCAAATACCTTATTAGCCTACCTCTCTCCTCTCTTCTTCATTTCTCTTCTTCACCCACGGTTTCTTCTTGTTTTTCTGTTCCAAACCGTGCCCAGCCAGCCTCCATGTTGCTCACCTTGCTTTGGCAACAACTTGCTCATTTTAGCTGCTCCAAATCAAAACTAAACACATTATTCTTAGTTAGGTCAAGACCTATCTTTCTATCTTTTCAAATCTTTCAAAGCTCCATTTTGGTGCCATGAGAAAACTCCATTGATGGGGGAAAATCAAGTTTGAAGAGCTCATTAGCTTCTCCATTCTCTTAAGGTAAGGAAAATGTAAGAAAAACCATGTTTCCACCATTCTACACATTACCGAAAATTCCTTCTCATGGGGATTCATTTTTATCCATTGTTCTAGCTTGATTCTATTCTCCAAGGGCTAGAGGAGGTCCTACTTAATTCATATCCAAGCTTGCTTTGAGAATCCAAGGTAAAACATTCAGTTTAATACCTTAGAACACATTTTAACCTAGGGTTTACTCCTTAAGGTTAGTGTATTGTTTAGTGCTCATATGAGTCATTGGTTATTGATTAGAACATTGGCAAGAGAAGTTTGAGTGGTGGCCGATATTCATTCAAGAAGAAGGTCTAAGGAGGAGATTGAGATAAGCTTGAGGAAACAAGGTAAAATGCTTACCTAATGGTGGTTTAAGATTAAGGAATGAGTTTTAGATAAATACCAATGTGGCTTAGAGCTTACATTGTGTATTGGGTTATATAACCTAAGGAAAAAGAACTTAAACAAGCTTATGAACTTGTGATTAAGGAGCTAATGAGAATGAGTTAGCAATATAAGTTTAAGGTGGATTTTAAGTACATTATAACTATTATGAGATTGATGAGTGTATTTGCAGGTTGAAAGCTTATATGTGGGAAATTCAGTGTTTAAGTTTAAGTCATTTAAGGGCCTAAGAGCCATGTCATTTAAGAGCCTTAGTGCTATGCAATTTAAGATTATTGCACTATATTGAGTTATTAAGAATGAGTTGATTTGGATGAGGAATTGTGATGAGAAAGGACTTGGTGTGTGTGAGGTTATTGTGTGAGAAAAACAATGCATTTGGGCATGAGAATATACTAGAGGAGCTATGGCAAAATTTGAGTAGAAAATAAGTGTTTAGGTGAAGGTGGTGAATCAATATGACCTAGGATTTACTAGGAGTCATTATGAAGAATTTGAGTGGAAATGAGTTAACTAAGGAGTTCTTAAGGATGAGAATGACCTAGAATGGTCTATGAGGAATTTAGAGTTTAGGTGGGTGTATTGAACACACCAAAGTCATGAGATGAGGAATATAAGACTTGAGCATAAGTTTAAGGAGAAGGTATGATGTTTAAGGTGATTAAGATATGTTCTAAGGGAATATAATGACTAAGGAAGTACTAGGAAGTTTTAGAGATTGTCTTGATGAAGAGGGGTAAGATAAAGTGTTGGAATGAGTGGTAATGACTTAGGCATTACCTTGGGGGATTTAGGAATCAAGAGAATGTAATTGAGTATTTAGAACTTAGGCAAATGTTGGTAAACAACTAGGAAGGAAATAAGGTGTTGGTGTGTGGAAGCTTAAGCTTGTGAAGGAACTTTTAGTAAATGCTTGAAAGAGTTTTAGATAGTGAGAGATGCTTGGGAGATGATGTTATAGCGGTGAGGAAAACATTGGCATAGTGGTTACATTAAGTATGAACCACCACCTAGAAACCTAGAGGAAAGCATTACAAGAGTAGCATTATTACAAGGAAAATGCATAATGACTAAGGTGGATTTTGGTGATGATTTAAGGTTTGGAGGTTATAAGGTGGGTTTAAGGTGCCAAGATGGTGTTGGACCTATTAGGACACTTGTGGAAAGTTTGGAATTGAAAGAGGCAATTTAAGAGGATGGTCTGTAGAGGACCGACCCAGGGTCCGACCCAGTTCTGGGTCGGTCGGACCTTGCTAACCCAGCAGAAATGTTTCGGCAATAGACCGACCCATAAGGATGGGTCGGTCGGTGGGTCGGTCGGGCAAGATTTAATGAAGGAAAATGTTCGGTAAGGGACCGACCCAGAGGGTTTGGGTCGGTCGGTGGGTCGGTCGACCCTTAACACTTAAAAAAAAAAAAAAATTTTGGATTCTAAGAATGGTAATGGGTAATGAGGAATACCTTTAGTAGGGTGGTAATGATTAGGACCCTAAGAACTTAAGGGATTAAGTTAAGTTAAGTATAAACTTAAAAGTTTAAGATTAAGTTTGTAAGACTTAAGAGGTGTTAGGTTGGAGTCATTAAGGATTAAGTAAGTTAAGTAAGTCGAATTGAGTTAAGTGATTAACAACCTAAAACTGAATGAATGTTTTAGGACTTGGAAATCGGACTCCGGAAGAGATTAAGCAACTGAACGGCCAACGGTGAACGGTACAGTTGTTTCTTCTTGTGACCTGCTTGCTAACGAGGTGTCCTCGGCTTGTGTGCTGTTTGTTTGTGTGCTCACTAAAATAAAGCATGCAACCGGAATATTATATATATATATTGTGTTGTTGTGTGATGTTTGAAAACTAACACAACATACCGTGAGAACTTACTAACCAATGTTTAGTAAGAAATGAGTGAGAATAAGGAACGCCCCTAATGAGGGACGATATGAACCGAAAGAGGTTAACCAACAAACATGGTCTTGAGACTATTACTAACTGAACTTGAGTGAGGAATCCGGAATGGTACCGGCACATGTGTATTGGGGGAAGTCGGTATCCTTATCGAATACCGTCTTCCAAAGATGACTTGTCCTCGGACTCGTCGCCTAGAGTCGACAAATAGACTCGACCTCCTCGGACTTCTTGTTTTAGGAGGGAGGCATACTGAGATGGTGTAGTGGGATCTACCTAAATGCCCAACTAATTCTAATAAATATTGTTTATGTAAACCAATGGAGCTGATAACTCATTGGTTAGGGCTACGTGACCCGACAGATAAACAATGGATTAAGGTACAACCATTCTAATAAAGAACGGTTGACTTAATTGAGATAAGGACTGAGATAAGATTGAGATAAGGTTTGAGATAAGTTACAACCATTTCTACTTAAAGAATGGTTTGTATTCTAAGACTGAGATAAGATGGTGCGGTGGGATCACCTAAATCCCAGGTTCGAATTAGATACGGCAATCCCTTCCAGGAAAGGTTTGTATATAGAGATTAAGATTGAGATTAAGATTAAGATTAAGTTAAGTTACAATCATTCCTGTTTAAAGGATGATTTGTAATATTAAGATTAAGATAAGCTACATCCACTCCTGATTAAAGGATGGTTGTTTCTAAGATTAAGATAAGTATCAGATTGAGGTAAGATAAGGATGGACTAAGATTAAGAGAGAACAATACTTAAGGAGTTAAATATCTAACTCTCTAATTAAGGGAACGCATTTAAGTCGTTCATGTGTGTGAACTTTGATTGTTCATATCTGAGTTGTTGTTTACTGCACTTTCTATTATGTTGTGCATCTAATCAACCTCCATGCTATCGACAATTAGTCGTCGTAGCCACGTTAGCTTGGGGGCCATGAGAGGATAGTACCAGCATTCGTGCTGACCCCCTCGGGGGCTTCTTTTACTACACAGGTGAACATCAGGAGGCGGCTGTCGCAAGAGTAAGAAGAGGATACAGCTGTTAAGGGATCAGTGTGGCCTACGAGTTGTGCATGTACACTCGTATGGCAATTTGAGTTAGTAAGATGTATAGGTTGTGAGTGGATTGTAAGAAGGTTATGTAAATGGTTAAGGTTGTTAGACTAACGTTCGGTATATTCTGTAGTCAGACCGTGGCAAGGTCCTGGATTGTAAAGAATTCCGCTGTGACATGTGTATATATATACTGTTAAGTTGCGAGAACCACATTTGGATTGAGTTGGGTGTTACAATAGCACTCCTCTTCGTATAGTTCTCATGATAGAATCTCTCATTAAACTTTTGCTCAGGAAAACCCTTGGCTCATTTGATATATCGATATATATAATTTTATGAGATGTGACTTGATACCATTGTGGTTTAGATGGTTCTCATCCAAGTCACCATTGATCATATAACAACATAAGGTCTTTCTGAAATACCCCTAAATTAATTTAAATTAATTTAGGGGATTTCTTTTATTAAACCTTTAATAATACTATTAAGTATTAATTATTATATGGAATTATGAATATTAAATTATTTTATGGAATTATGAATTAAATTATTATATGGGGTTATGAAATTTATTTAGGGGTTTTCTCCTAATTATTATATATTATTGTATAGTATTATGAATTCAATAGTAAGATTTAAAGTCAATAAATCTTGGGGAATTTCTAACACTCCAAATATATTATAAAGATTTTAGGAAGTGTTGGGACATTGTTTGAAACATAAAAGTCAATATAAAACTCTAGAAACCTTAAAGCTTATTAAGCCTTGCTAGAGTTGACTTTTTGAGAATGGTCAAACCAGGCCATGAAACCTATACCAATAAATAGGTTATGAAAAACCATGAAGATCGATAAAAAGAACGTCAAAACGGATCATCCTAGCCAAAGTTATGCTAGATTGAAGTTTTGAATCAAAATTTTAAGAAGTGCCACGTGTCACTCTGTAATGGGTCGCCCACACTTAGCCGATTTCCTTCCCTGATTTTCGTAACCCGATTTCACTTCCTAGCCCTAACTTTAGACGGCTATAACTTTCACATTACTCAATATTTTTCCATGCCGTCTTCACCACTCTCTTCTCCTACAATTCCTCTTTTCAACCATTACTCATACAAACCCTAGATCTATCTGAGTCAACCGGAAAATCGAGCCAAAGTAGCCACCTTGCAAAACCGAAATGCAGATTCCAGTTTTTCCTTTCGAAACAGGTAACTTCGACTAACCATAACTTCTTCGTTTCTCATCCAAATTTCGTGTTCTTTAGCTCGTTTTAAAGAGCGCTAATCCTCTCAACTTTCATGTTGATGACCAAATCTAATTCTTAATCATATGGAAGATATAGGCGTCTAAAGTTCCGACCCCGATCTGGTCGCGTTTTGCCCAGAATTTTTCCAGAAACGAGAAGGTAAACTCGTAACTTTCGGGTTTGATTTCTTCTTGTGTGTTGTGAGTTAGAGTGAGTTCTTGCTACCAATACGTAGATCTACAATTCTTCTTTCCAATGAGCCATTACTCATTATCTAACTCGTTTTTTACCGCTAGTTATAGATCTGCAAAGTTGGCACCACGAACTGTATCAAGTTCGAGTTTTTACCCAGTTTCCGAATTGGAATTCACCAAATTCGCACAATCCGGTGAGTCTCCGATCAAATTGCTCCGATAATGTTATTCGTAGTCTTGTTTTCGACCTAACCCATGTGCCAATTTAGTCAATTTCGTATTAGATTAGGAGAATTTGTAAGATTTGTAATCGATTTTAATTCGGTACCGAAACAAACCCTAACCTTCGAATCGAATTCGAAACTGGATGAACTCTGCATTATAATTGGGGAAATTGATACCAATAGAACCGAAATTTGATTACGAATCCATAGAAACAAGAATCATTCGATTTCGTTCTGTAGATTAGGAGATATTGGCAGATTCGTACTCGACCTTGTTAATGAACTCGCTGAAGAACTCGCAACACAGGGGCCGTCCGATATTGTTTTAAGAGATTGGACGGCCAAGATTAGATCAGGTGATTTTAAGTTATTAAAGTTTCTATAAAAATTCAGTAAATAGCTCTAACTTGTTGATTTTAGTTAATGGCCTTCCAGAAGGTATTTTGACTTGAAATTTTAACCATAGGTTCCTTATTTAATCTAGTTTATTTTGATGTAAATTATTATGGTTTTGGAGTTTTTAAACATAAGTTATGATTTTTACAAGTTACGGGTTTTCTGGAATTATTTGGCTAAATTAAAAAGATATTTTTATGAAATAAAAATTTT
The DNA here is from genome assembly GCA_023374045.1 of Limonium bicolor. Taxonomy (NCBI): domain Eukaryota; kingdom Viridiplantae; phylum Streptophyta; class Magnoliopsida; order Caryophyllales; family Plumbaginaceae; genus Limonium; species Limonium bicolor. The sequence goes on from CM041776.1 coordinate 30,461,862, forward strand.
ATAATATGTCTAAAATGTTATAGTTACTGTATATTAAATTTGGAAATTTTTGGGCAACGGTAAAGGGTTTTAAAAATTGTGTTTATGAGTTTTTCATAAGAATAACCTATAATATAAAGTTTTTAATGTAATCAAAAATTAAAGTAAGGTTTGTTCATTAACTTTTAAGCTGGGGAAAAATAAGGGAAATTAAATTAACATTTTATAACAGTAAGTTTATAAAAGTTTTTGTATTAGCTTTTAAGAGAAGTGAAATTATGTACATATATGTATTTATACTTACTTAAGTAGAAACTTATATAAATTAAGGAATTTAATTATCCTACATTTTACTTACTATATTATGGGAGTTGATATTTTTAATTAAACTAAGGGATAAAATAGTAACTTGGGTTAAATCAAGGAACTAAATTAATCTACATTTATATTAATTATATAATATGGTAGTTAATATACTTAACTGAAACTAAGGGAAATACTTTATTTTATAAACCATAAATCAGTTTTGGATATGTCTAAAAGATATTAGATATAGTTAAATACAATAGAATTTCTTAAAGAATGTTCTGGATAAATCTTATATATGTAGGTATATGTATATATATATAAATACAATAAAAATAGATAAAGGAAATAACATTCCTTGTGAGAAATATAATAGGAAGGATATATATATATACGATAAATAAATAATAAAAGAAAAAAATACCTTATAGAAAATAGGATATGAAGGAATTAATGAGTTAAACTAAACCTCTACATGATACTAATAAAAGAATATATATGAGGTGGTATTAATTTATGGTTATAGGTTGAGTTTTTAGTTATCTTTGAATTTCTAAGATTTATATAAACAGTATTTAAATACACGTATATATATTTAGTCAATGACCACAATGTAAATCTATAATTTGGTTAAGAAATTAATAAGTTGAAATTTAGGAATATTTGGAATTAGTTTACATAAAGTGTTACACAAATAGATCTTATTATTTAATTGATAATAAAATGAATGAAATACTTTTACATTTAAATGTTCTTATTATATAAACAATAATAAAGTAAATGAGTTACTTTTACATCTAAATGTGAAGAGGATAATAAGTCTAGATTTAATCATTTCTTAATATTTATAGTATTGAGTATTAACTTAATATCTTGTGATAAAATCATTAAAAGGATTATGATATAAAACTATATTAAACTATGATTGGGGAATTAATCTAAATAATAATCCTTACGTTCTTAGAATTTGATAAGCCATATAAAATACATTTAATACCAATGTTCAGGATGTGAGTTTACAATTAAGTAATGTATTTAGTAGTTAGAATTTATAAGAAGGTTTATAAATAGAAATTAGATACTTAAAATCTTTAAACCTTTAATTAGATGAAACTAGGTTACGTAAGAGATTATATATTGATTTACCTTTTTGACACTGGGAATATTAATGTGTCATTTGAATATAAGGTATGAGGATTTTCAGAATAGATTATCTTATTACATAATTAACAATTTCAATTGTGAATCAGAATTTAGTTCTTAGATAAATTTTACCTTATGTTGAGATATAATGTTTATCCTAAAATACAATAAAGGAAATTAATTTATTAAGTTATTCCTTTGAAACCTTTGGTCTTGTAAGTGATATAAATGTATTTAAGACATAAGTTTATTAAAATTTAGTATAAAAGGATTATACATGGTCTATAGAGAGAATGTGTGTAAAAGTAAAACAGTTAGGGAATTAAATGTAAGTAAGGATACATAAAAGGTTATCTTAAAACACCTTATTATAAAGATATGGTTAAGTAAATAATATACCTTGTGGATACTAAATGTGAGAGTTCGATAAGTTTGAGTTAACTATAATATGGTTATTTCAAGATGAAAAGTAATTTAACAACTTATGACAAGATTAATAGATGGTTGTAATTAAAGGCCATTCTGAACTAAAGATAAGATAATTGAGTTTAGTAGCTCAAATAAGTTATACTAAAATGCATCTACAACACTACGATTTCAGTATACGGGATGTAGATCTTAATTAAGTTAAGGGGGAAGGCTTAGTTATAATGGATTATCTAGTAGATATTGATAAAGATACACAGTCAATAAATTGTGAAATAATAGTATAGTATTCTAAGATAAACCCCTCATTGGTCATAACACGATGTATGTCCTAAAGTAAGAGTAAAAGTATTGTGCTTAAGAATTGTTATTGAGATTCTAAGACTTGATTGAATAACGTATAATGCCCTTATGTTATTAGGGTCTTTGATGTGGGAATTAAGGTTAAGTATGGGTAAAGTGGATAAGGGTGGAACAATTAACTAGTGTTGATAAAATACATTCCTTGGTCTTACAACCTTGAGTAATACATCGTTCTCAGACAAGTCAAAGATTATACATAACATTTAAGTGAGGGCTTAAAAGATAATTGAGACTTTGAAATAAGAGTAAGGAGTTTATTTAAGCGTAACATAGGCTACAAGTGATTGATGGTAGATTATCTTTAATATTCTTTAGAGTACTGTTGATTGTTTGCGCAAGTTGATTAGAACTGCTACAGCGTTACCCAGGTACGATTTCTCGTACTCAGCTTGACGTGTTTTGGACTTTATGGAATGTTTTGTACGATTTCTCGTACTCAGCTTGTTGTGTTTTGGACTTTATGGAATGTTTTGTACGGTTTCTCGTACTACGTTATTTGGCTGATTGACTTGTGGAATGTTTTGGAAAACGCTAACTGGCTTTAAGAGGAACTTCTAAAAAAGGAAATGGTTGTGTGACTGACCCAGCTTGTGTGACTAACTGAGCCTTGGATGTGGAACTTACATGGGTATTGGTTCCTTCTATTTGGTTGCCCGTTAGACATTGGCTGCTTAGGGTTTACGCTTCTGCACTCTGTAGGACTGAGTGTTTTGGTATTGCTCTGGGTAGTTGGTGATCTAGCGGGATTTTTGGAAAAGGTCAATCTTGGAAATCTTTCTTTCGACGTGCGCGCGTCTTTAATGGTAACAGTAGGGGGCTGTATATCCCTCGCCCATAGGGGCATTGATATTTGACAGTGAGGGGCTGTATATCCCCTGTCCTTAGTGGTCGTGATGAACAGTGAGGGGCTGTATATCCCCTGTCCTTAGTGGACGTGATGAACAGTGAGGGGCTGTATATCCTCTGTCCTTAGTGGACGTGATGAACAGTGAGGGGCTGTATATCCCCTGTCCTTAGTGGACGTGATGAACAGTGAGGGGCTGTATATCCCCTGTCCTAAAAGGACGTGATTGGCGGTGGGGGCCATCTCTCCCAGTTGAATTATTCCACTCTCGAGTTCTTGGTTCTTGGATCTACTTTATCATTCCTAGTCCTTTGTGACTATCTGAGTTTTTCTACTCCTAACGGGAATTGGTTCTAACATCAACAATGGATGCTTACTAACTATGTGGTGTGACTACTTAAGTGGATGACTTGTTTTGGAAGTTCTCTATCTCTATCTTTGTCTTGTTTTCTTTTCTCTTTAACTTGATTGTTTTGAGGTGCTTTATCTCTGTTTTACTTTTAAGAGTTTGTTTTCATGTTACTGCTTATTTTGAAGAGTTATGTTTTATAAGTTTGTTTTTGGAGAATTGTACCAGTTCCATTCCAGGGAACTGACCCGCCCCTTTTGGGGTGGGCTGCTTGGTTTCATCTTGCAGGTACGAATTGATTTACAGGTGGCCACGAAGAGAATGAGCGTTTGGGATGGGACTAGGTTTTGTGGAGAGTTAATGTGTTTAATTTCTATTATGTTTGTGTTAAGTTTTTCTCGAGTTCAGACCGTAGCTTTTGTAGATTGTAAGTTGTAATTGGTGAGGTTTGGTGCCGGGTGTTTGGAACCCGATGGTCTGTAATCGCCTTAGAGTTTTATTTCCGCTGTATTTATGGTTAATAGGGGCGTTACACTTTCATTCTTAAGATTTTCTTTGAATACCAATTCCCAGGAATTCATATGTTCACATTATGCTCTCTTTGAGAGTTTAGATCCTCTTTCAAGGGATACACATACTTTAGCATGGTGTATTCTTTATCATTTACTTTCTTTTGAAAGTTTATAGCTCCTTTTCCAAAGGGCTAGACACCTTTTTCAAGGTTCTACTATTTTCCACCAAACTTTGTAGCTCCTTTTTCAAGGGCTCAACACCTTTTTCAAGGGTCTACAATCTTCCACCTTTACGATATTACAACTCCTTTATCCAATAGGAGGAACGCGTTCATTTCTCATATCAGGGTGGATTATAACATCTCATATGCATAGCTATGGTGCATTATCATGCTAGCATCACACGCTTCAGCGTGTTTATGATTTGTCTTTATCAACCTTTGGAAGTCATATTCCGCACTTCCTTTACTCTTAGAATATATCATTTTGGCAGTTTCTTCCCCCCTTTCGAGGGTCTGAACTCCTCTTTCGAGGGTTCGAATCCTGAAACTCCTAATTTCCCCTTTTCTTTTCCTTCTGTGTCATTTTAGCATATTTATCCCCCTTTCGAGAGACTGGACTCCTCTTTTGAGGGTCCGAACTCCTCTTTCGAGGGTTCAAATCTTTCCTCATTTGCCTTTTCTTTTATGTCATTTTGGCATTTTCGTCCCCTTTCAAAGGACTGGACTCCTCTTTCGAGGGTCCGAACTCCTCTTTCGAGGGTTCTTTAGATCCCAAGGGTCGACCACGCCTCCAGCGTACTTGGGATTCACTTGCCATAGCGGTTGTCTCCCACGCTTCTAACCGAGCTGGAACATTCACAGCTAGTATATATATGATAGCGTTACTTTATTCATATCTATGAACACATCAAGTAGTTGCAACAGTTTCCAAATGAATTATTCTTTGAACCTCTAGTTCATTTTCCTTTGTCATTGTAACACCCCAACCGCTAATCCTATGCTTACCGTCTAATCGTCCTATTAATCCTACGAGTTCGCAGCGGAATTATTACATACTTACTACGGCGGGTGAAACAATGCCGCTAACCGCCCATACGGCTAGCTAGGCTACTAATACTTACAGTAACGGTCTGATGAACATAATGTACCGAGCTACTAAATTACTTGCCAAAATAACATATGCCAAATACTTACATCCTGGATCACCGAGTATTTAAAGTATATTCAATTACAACCTTTCAAGCTTACCAAAGGAATGAGTTTCTAAGGCTACTCATCTATACCAACTCCCTTCCATCAATATCCAAAAAGGTGTACCCCATGGTACACCGGCTAATCAAAAACTGTAGCCATGTACTACTTAGTACACCCATCATAAATTCAGTGTTTACATCCCAAAAAGAAGATAAAGAAATAGAGTTGAGTCTTCACATCTTCATCACTCTCGAGTACCTGCGTGTAGTAAAAATGGTGCCCCAAGGGGCTCAGCAAACGCTGCATATGGACTCCGCATATACCGCGTGCTAGCTAGGGCACGCCGACTATTTGACGTCCACTAAACATGCCATTTATTTATTTCATACATACATGCTTTTCATACAAATTACATGCTCACACAATTCATTACATAATTCAAGGCAACAATGTAGTAGCACACAACTTACTTCCCTTCACAAGGTTAGCCAAATTATGCATCCGGGTTAATCGGAATGCTTTACTCTTTTACTCATTACTTACTTTTCTTACTTACAATTACTTACTTTCAATTACTTTACTTACTCATTCTTACTTACTTACTTATACTCAAGTTAAGTCGTCGAGACCTCCGGCCCTGGGGACTACGCCGTCCCACCTCCAGGATTTACTTGACTCACCAATCCGGGATGCTACCCACTTAAGGGATTTGGGCCGCGGACCAGTTTAAGAGTCAGGAATTGGAGCCAACCTCTCGTGACTCCGCATCCTCACGCGTGGCCGAAACTATATCGGACTTCTACTCATTCCAATTTAATTACCATTTTAAGTTAGGATGGTTAGCTTGTTAGGAATAAGTTAGAAGTCCAAACGCAATGAATAACGGTCACGGTACGATACAACATACATACACACATTCATTATCATCCATACATTTCATGAATTATACAAACTAAAATTTAAGAAAAATATTCAACATCATACAACACTACACATTCACAAGTATGCATATTAACTCCGATTCGTGCATTTATCTTATTTGGTGATCAATTAGCACACAACACACAAATCAGAGTAACCAAGATAGCATACGGGGCATGAGGAATCCATACCGTTCACCGTCGTATGTGTTTCCAAACGTGCTTCCGGTGTCACAAATCAAATCCTATTATATACATACAATTAAATGATTAATCTAACTATCATTACTTAACTCATACTTACTATGTCCTTATGCTTCTTACACTTACTCAGTACTTACTCATTACTTACTCATTTTCCATTACTTAAGTTTTTATTTTCTTACTTAAGGTTTGCATGCTTACATACATGTACATATACATATATATATGGGTATACATATATATATATATACAATTATTACTTAGATTAAAATAATTTTTTTTTTGTAAGTATAGGGCCGTCAGACCCCAGTCCGACCCAAGCCCTGGGTCGGACCATTCCAGTAAGATTCGTTCCCAGAAAATTACCCTGTCCGACCCAGCACTATTCCGTCCGACCCATACCCTCTGGGTCGGACCATTCCAGAAGGTTTTGGTCTCGAGTCTAAGCTCCGTCCGACCCACGTCCGACTCACCGTCTGGGTCGGACGAAGTCAGAAACTTCGACCACTATTTTTTTTGCCTGTCCGACCCACGTCCGATCCACGGCCCTGGGTCGGACCATTACAGAAGGTTTACGATTGTTTAATTAAGCCATGTCCGACCCACGTCCGACTCACGGCTCTGGGTCGGACCATTACAGAAAGTTTTTAAGCCATGTCCGACCCACGTCCGACTCACGGCTCTGGGTCGGACCATTCCAGAAAGACTGGTTTTCGTTTCTTAAGCCCCGTCCGACCCACGTCCGACTCACCGTCTGGGTCGGACGGTTCCAGAACCTTGTTACAGCTTTTATTTTTCTTTCCCAATTCCACCCATTGTTTCCCCAATCTTCCTACATACATCCTAACATGTTTTTGTGCAATTTAAACACCCTAAACCATACTAATTCATTTCCTAATTCATTACACAACTTTATACTCATTCACTCACCTAATTTTCTAAGTTTCAACTCACACTTTCACTAGTTGTTTCCTAGTTGTGTTTTGCTACAGATTTAACACTAACACTCTCCATCTACAACTCCCTCTTCTAATGTCATTTCTAACACCTCTAATACATTACAACTACATTAACTCTCTCCCATCTTCCCTCTATCTATCTATCTCAAAATCTGTTACAACTTACATCATTCACCTAGTTTATAATTCACTAAGTGTTCTAATTCTAGATAAATTTTGGCATAACCTCCCCTATATTTTTACACTCTCACCACATTGTTTTAAACACATTTTCATTCATTCTCACCTGTTTATAAACATCAACCATATACAAGCTCTCATATACAAATACTAATGCTAAAACAACATTAAGACCACTAAAATTTCCTGCACTCAACAACTAAATCCCAATCTGTTTTCAATAAGTTTTACACATCTTTTAAAGCTTCAAAATGCTTATATTCTCTTACACATTATACTACCAATGCATTATCATTTTACAATACCAATTTCCATTTCTAAAAATCTGTTACATTATACATATACATACCAAGTTATACAAAAGAGTATCCTTACCTTGTTTCTCTTCTAGTTTTTCTTTCTTCTTCTTTCTCCTTCCTTCTCTCTCTCTACCGGTTTCGGTATTCAACAAATCTAACATTATCACCCATATATACACACACATTCAATACAAAAACTACTCTTAATATTATTTAAGCTTTCAATGTAGGTTTCTAGGGTTTAGAATTTATATTACCTTGCAAGAGCTTAAGTGTTGTTTGGAATAGCTCAAGAATGATGTTTCCCACCTTTCAAAAGTGCCAAAATCGGCTGGGCACAAGAGGAACCAAAACAAGGTTTAGCTAAATTTTCGTTTTGCCTTTGAGGCTAGAAAAAGATGAAGTTTTTGAGAATGTTTTTACCTTAAAAGAACAAGGAGAAGGAGGGCCTTCTAATGGTGGTGTTGAAACTCCAAATGGGGTATACCCATAAAATCGAAAGTGCTTGTTTTTGGATTTTGGAAAGATGGAAATGTAGCTCTTGATGAGAGGATTACAATGGTGGTGTTTTTATAATTTTTGGAGAAGTTTGGAGAGAGTTACAAAGGAGAGAAGTAGAGGTTTTTAGTGGTTCTTTGCTTTCACCATGGAAATCGCATGGAGGTAGAAGAAGAGGAAAAGAGAGAGTGAGGGGGTGAGTCTTACGTGAGTAAAGAGAATGGGTAGGAGAGAGAATTGTAAGTGAGGGAAATAAGGTAATAAAGTGAGGAGAGAGTTACTTTATTATTTTTGTTTTTAGCTAATAAGGGGAGAGTAGAGTGTGTGTGTGTATATATGTAAAATCGGACAGCACACATAGACCAAGGGGGTTTTAAAACTCTTTTTACATTCTTGGACACATAATTTGTGTTAATATATTTCTACCCCACAACTTCCCGTTTTGACAGTTTTTACTAATCTCTCGATTTATTGATTTATTGGTCCTACAGCTTCACTAATATTTATTAATGATTATTTAGTTGACCAAAATTGTTACGAGTCTATTTGACCCGCTTAAAGACACGTTTTCCCGGTTACCTCGAAAAACGTGCTTCAAGGTTCGGTAATGCTTTTAATCCATTTTAAGGATCCGTTTTCTTCGGGATTTGTTCCCTCATGGTTATTTATACTTAATTAAGCTTCTAAATTATTATTAGCCTAATTAATCACTATTTTTAATTACGGGGTATTTCAGTCATGCATGACATAATTCATAGTCCATTAACATTTGGTTAAGGACATTCAAGTTAGAGACAACCGCTCTCTAATTTGACATCTTAAAAATTCATAAGCATCTTGGAGACTCATACTTCCCAGAAGCATGGTTGTAGCAACATTCAATATGTGCTTTCTTTTGTAATCTTTCAATAAGGCACAATTGATTTTACTGGTAAGACTTTGTGTCAAATATCAAAACACATATCATTCTCCCCTAAAGTTGAGAATGCTTAAGAACTAAAGAAGTTCATTATTCTCAACTTTCCTTTTTTTTGTAACCCTTTTGATATTTTTTTAATGGGGGAGGTATAGACACAAACCCAATTGTCTAACCTTTTTCTTTGCTATACAAAATTAACGACCCAATAAGGTCGTTCTTAGTGGGAGTATAAGTTACTCAATACCACTATTCTTTCAAGTTTCATATTATCCATCTTAATCTCAAAATCACATGGATAATTTCATTATAGCTAGATTTTTTTAAAATCAATAGCCCAGTGTATACAATACTTCATGTGACCATTATTTGATGTATCAAACATCATATATATCTCAAAGGTCCACATGGTAATTTTTCAGCCCATACTCAATCCATGATATTTCAAGGGAGTATAAAAATTCTCATCCACTTCCTTTGAATGATCTCGCTATATCTTATGTGAACTATTGTCACCCGAGTAAGAGCCTGGAAGTTCTTGATAGTTTAGAAAACTAGTGATTCGACATCACTTTTCTCATGGATGGCCCATTTTTCTGTTTCACATATAATGAATATTTTATTGTACACTAACCGATATTAGTGACCCCTCCTTTTTCTTTTGGTCTTTATGGGATTGGATTTTACGTTATATCAACTTATATAACTTGGGACATTTTGTGCTTGTTTTCCCATCATACGAGCATACTTTGTCATTAAATAAGTGAATCATCAATGTTTATTCTTATTCCCTCAAGGAACATAATGAAGAGCTTTTAAAATTCACGGCTCACAAGAGCAAGCTCTCATTCTTGATAGCCTCTTATAGACTATAGAGATGTATATAAAACATTTTCAGTTGTGCATTATAGCACTATCAATAAATTGTGACTCTTTGTCATTTAATCACTTACAACATGCTCGCAAATTTATTATAGATTTCAAAGATGGTTCAACGGACCATATTTTATTCCTTTTGAGTACCATGAATAACCAATACCCAAAGCATGGTTATAATATATATCAAAATTCATGTACTCGCGTGCGTCTTTCGCACTTTATAAATATGTACTAAGGATGATACCTTAACACTTTTCATCAATAATAACATCATCTCAACAATATCCTTCATAGTAATGTAACGGTCTACTATGATGTCAATTGCACACAATTTCCTTTTTATATGGTCCAACCATGTACGGATGTACAATAATCTGTCATAGATTATAACATCTTTTACAATCGACCTTTACAAGATAAATTGTCATTTTCATAAGCTAATTCAAGCTTTTAGTTCCCACATCATCAATGTGATCTTACCGATAGATCTTTCCAAAGTTAACTGCAAGCTCGACTTCTTTCATTATGTCATGCATACATTAGCATTTCAGAGCTTGGGTTGGAAATTTACTGAGGAACTCTTTAATCTTCCCATAATAATCCTCAAATGTAACTCCTCAATGGTTACTTGAGAGACCTTGTAACTTATGCCAAAGTAACTTTTTATAGAGTTATCTTTAACTCTTCAAAAATTATCCAGCTCTCCAAGAGCTTTACAATTTGGTACATCTTATACCAAATGTTGACCATTTTTAAACCAATCCACCTCAAATGCATAGTCATGCATGTGGGAAAAAAATAATAATTTATCATTCTCAACCTTCAATGCAGTTATTTTGCACGAGGGAGCATAAGGATCTTATAGCTCTTAGCCTCAAGAGCATAATTTCGCATGAGGGAAAAAGTACACTATAATTCTCAACCTCCAACGCTTGTATACAATCGAATAACATGATCCTTTTTTTTCTTCCTCTAGTGCACTCATCTTGCACGAGAACGTATAATCATTAACCTCAAGTGCACCAAATTGCACGAGGTAGTATTATAATTTATAATCTCCTTTTCAATGATTACATAGGAGAATTCTTAACCTCTAGTGCAACATCTTGCACGAGGGAATATCACCCTTTTTTTTGTAACTATCTCAAAAGAGATTGCCTCATAAACAATAATTCAAACCCATCCTTCTGGCAAAACTGTTTTTCAGTCATAAAATAAAATGGCAAGTCTTCTCAAGGAGTTTTTGGTGACTTTGTGAATCCGTGTTGACAAAGAGTTTATGTTGAAGCCACATCTGATGTTTTTTTTGCCGAATGCAAAAGGTGTAAGTATGTGTTTTTAAATCAAAGGAGAAAATCCTTCTTTTCTTTATATTTATTGTACAACATATACAAATTTCTCTATTTAAACAGAGTACTTGTTTATAAATTTTCATTGTTTTTAAGAAAGAAAAAAAGGTAAAAGGATTGTTTTGTGTGATTCTGCGTGGTCGAGTTTTTCTTTATTGAATAAAAAGAAAATTTGAGTGAAAAGTAAAAACCGGGTTAAAAAAAAAAGTGGAATTTTCAATGACAATATATTGTTATAGTTTTTGAACAACTATCAGTTTAATCGCCAAAGAACTATATGTTTTGTTGTTTTGAAAAGTGAACCATCTAATATGGTATGATTCATTCCATCTAGTTTTATTTTATGACTGAAAAACAGTTTTGCCAGAAGGATGGGTTTGAATTATTGTTTATGAGGCAATCTCTTTTGATATAGTAAAAAAAAAGGTGATATTACCTCATGCAAGATGTTGCACTAGAGGTTAAGAATTCTCCTATGTAATCATTGAAAAGGATATTATAAATTATAATATTACCTCGTGCAATTTGGTGCACTTGAGGTTAATGATTATACGTTCTCGTGCAAGATGAGTGCACTGGAGGAATAAAAAAAAGGATCATGTTATTCGATTGTATACAAGCGTTGGAGGTTGAGAATTATAGTGTACTTTTTTCCCTCATGTGAAATTATGCTTTTGAGGCTAAGAGCTGTAAGATCCTTATGCTCCCTCGTGCAAAATAACTGCATTGAAGGTTGAGAATGATAAATTATTATTTTTCCCACATGCATGACTATGCATTTGAGGTGGATTGGTTTTAAAATGGTCAACATTTGGTATAAGATGGACCAAATTGTAAAGCTCTTGGAGAGCTAGATAATTTTGAAGAGTTAAAGATAACTCTATAAAAAGTAACTTTGGCATAAGTTACATGGTCTCCCAAGTAACCATTGAGGAGTTACATTTGAAGATTATTATGGGAAGATTAAAGAGTTTCCCAGTAAATTTCCAGCCTATGCTCTAATGTGTATCATTCATGATTATGAAAAAAGTCGAGCTTGAGGTTTATCATTGATGATATGGGAACTAAAAGCTTAATTTAGCTTATGAAAATGACCATTTTATTTTGTAAATGTCGGTTGTAAAAGATGGTATAATCTATGATAGATTATTGTACATCCGTACATGGTTGGATCGTCTACAAAAATAAAATGTTTATAATTGACATCATGGTAGACCATCACATATCCCTGATGGATATTGTTAAGATGATGTCATTATTGTTAAAAAAAGTGTTAAGGTGTCATCCTTAATACATGTGTATGAAGTGCAAAAAAAAACGCACTAGAGTACATGAATTTTGACATATTTTATAACCATGCTTTGAGTATTGGTTATTCATGGTACTCTAAAGGAATAAAATATGGTACGTTGGACCAGCTTCGCAATCTAGAATAGATTCGTGAGCGTGTTGTAAGCCAATGAATGACATAGAGTCATACTTTATCAATAGTGCTATAATGCACAACTGAAAATGTTTTATATACAACTCTATAGTCAAAGAGAATATGAGAATGAGAGCTTGCTCTTGCGAGCTGTGAATTTCAAAAGCTCTTCATTATGTTCCTTGAGGGAACAAGAATAAACATTGAATATGCACTTTTAATGATAAAGTATGCTCATATTGATGGGAAAACAAGCACAAAATGTGCCAAGTTATATACGTTTATATAACATAGAATCTCATAAAGCCCAAAAGAAAAAGAGGGTCACTAACATGCGGTTAGTGTAAAATAAAATATTCCTTATATAAAACGGAAAAATGGGCCATCCGTGAGAAAAGTGATGTCGACTCACTAGTTTTTTAAACTATCAAGAACTTCCAGGTTCTTACTTGGGTGACAATAGTTCATATAAGATATGGCGAGATCATTCAAAAGGAATTGGATGAGAATTTTTATACTCCCTTGAAATATCATGGATTGATTATGGGCGGAAAAATTACCATGTGGACCTTTGAAATATATATGATGTTTGATACATCAAATAATGGTCACATGAAGTATTGTATTCATTGGGCTATTGATTTAGAAAAATCTAGCTATAATGAAATTATCCATGTGATTTTGAGATTAAGATGGATAATATGAAACTTGAAAGAATAGTGGTATTGAGTAACTTATACTCCCACTAAGAACGACCTTATTAAGTCGTTAATTTTGTAAAGCAAAGAAAAAAGGTTAGATAATTGGGTTTGTGTCTATACCTCCCCCATCAAAAAATATCAAAAGGGTTACAAAAGGGAAAGTTGAGAATAATGAACTTCTTTAGTTCTTAAGCATTCTCAACTTTAGGGGGAGAAGATATGTGTTTTGATATTTGGCACAAAGTCTTATCAGTAAAACCAATTGTGCCTTGTTGAAAAATTAAAAAAAGCAAGCACATATTTAATGTTGCTACAACCATGCTTCTGGGAAGTATGAGTTTTTAAGATGTCAAATTAGAGAGCGGTTGTCTCTAGCTTGAATATTCTTAACTAAATGTTAATGGACTATGAATTATGTCATGCATGACAAAGAAAAATGAACTGGAGGTTCAAAGAATAATTCGTGTGGAAAATGTTGCAACTACTTGATGCATTCATAGATATGAATACGCGATCATATTATACTAGTTGTGAATGTTTCAGCTCGGTTAGAAGCGTGGTAGACAACCGCTATGGCAAGTGAATCCCAAGTACGCTGGAGGCGTGGTCGACCCTTGGGATCGAAAGAACCCTCAAAAGAGGAGTCAAGTCCTTCGAAAGGGGGACGAATATGCCAAAAATGACACAAAAGAAAAAGGCAAATTAGGAAAGATTTGAACCCTCTAAAGAGGAGTTCGGACCCTCGAAAGAGCAGTCCAGTCTCTCGAAAGGGGGACGGATATGCCTAAATGACACAGAAGGAAAAGAATAAGGGAAATTCGGAGTTTCAGAATTCGAACCCTCGAAAGAGGAGTTCAGACCCTCGAAAGGGGGAAGAAACTGCCAAAATGATATACTCCAAGAGTAAAGGAAGTGCGGAATATGACTTCCAATAGTTGATAAAGACAAATCATAAACACGTTGAAGCGTGTGATGCTAGCATGATAATGCACTAGGGTTGTGCATATAAGATGTTATAATCCACCTCGATATGAGAAATGAACGCGTTCCTCCTATTGGATAAAGGAGTTGTAATATCGTAAAGGTGGAAGATACTAGACCCTTGAAAAAGGTGTCGAGTCCTTGAAAAAGGAGGTATGAACTTTGGTGGAAAATAGTAGAGCCTTGAAAAAGGTGTTTAGTCCTTGGTAAAGGAGCTATAAAATTTCAAAGAAAGTTAATGATAAATAATACACCATGTTAAAGTATGTGTATCCCTTGAAAGAGGATCTAAACTCTCAAGAGAGCGTAATGTGAACATATGAATTCCCGGGAATTGGTGTTCGAAGAAAATCTTGAGAATGTTTTTCTGTTTTATATGATTAATGGTGACTTGGAAGGACCATCTAAACCATAATTGAATGGTATAAAGTCTCAAAATGTTATATATTGGTATATCAAATGAGCCAAGAGTATGGCGTAAGCCACTAAGAGGGCATATACGTGGATATTAAGTTCAAATACTTGAGAGTGCATTATTTGTTTGCACTAGGCTCATGTATATAAGTTGAGTAAAGTTATGCTAATAATGCATGACTAGTAAAAGGATATTCCTCTTATGCGAATATCGAATAGACCTTAGGAGCAAGTTGGATCACACAAATTTATCATCCTTTATATGATAGAAGAAATGTGTGAAGCTCAGGTCAAGAATCCACTATATATGTTATACTTGTGAATGATTTAATGGTGATATAACTTACCATTTGGTAAGATGAAGTTTCTCACCAAACATATTTCACCATAATTCTCCCTCTTCATCAACGTTAAGATGGTGATGATTGATGACATATTTATGGAATGAATGTTGGCATACATTCATATATGTCAAATTCAGGGGGGGGAACCTTTATGTGGTTATGTTTTCTCCTTTGTTTTGGTTTTCGCATCACAGGGTTTCGTGAGCAAAGTTTTAATGATGATTCTATCATGAAATTTTTGTACAAAGAGGAGTGTTATGATATATATGGTGGAACTGCCATTTCATGGTGTTCAACGAAGCAGACTAAAGTGACAACTTCATCAAATCATGACAAATTGATCACGTTATAAGAAACGGGAAGAGGATAAGCATGGTTCAGATCAGTCACCTATCATCTATTAAGTTCTTGTGGTTTAAAGCCTGATCTAGAGACACCAACAATGACGTATGAAGGTAATGTTGCCTGCACTAATAAGGGAAGGATGCATCAAAGGTGATCGAATGAAGCATATATCACCAAAATTCTTCTCAACACATCAGCTTCAGACCAAGGGTATTCTTGATGTTCGCAAGATTTAGTCCGATGAGAGTCAAGATGATTTATTTACCAAGTCACTTCCTATAAGAGTTGTAAGAAGCTCGTTCGTGATATCGGTATGCAACATCAAAGAAACATTTTGCTAAATTGAGGGGAGAGAGACATTTTAAACTGTACTCTTTTCCTTGACCATGGTTTTTGTCCCAATGGGTTTTTCCTGGCAAGGTTTTTAATGAGGCAGTATAATAGGATGTACATCCAAGGGGGAGTGTTGTAAATCACCCTAATTAGTGACTGTACATCCACATGTCTTTTGGCCTACCCCAAACCCTTCATCTGTGAAACTCCCATAACTCCCAAGACTCTTTATTAGAGACCGTTGATATTTTGTATTCCTACCACTCAAAGGTTCAGTAACGGTTATGTATTATGTACTATATATAGATGCACAATGGAATGCAATGGGAGAGACCAATTCACGTCTATCCTGTCTTCTACCTTTCTTCTATTCTCTCTGTGTTATGCAGTATGCACAATGGAATGCAATGGGAGAGACCAATTCACGTCTATCTTGGCCTACCCCAAACCCTTCATCTGTGAAACTCCCGTAACTCCCAAGACTCTTTATTAGAGACCGTTGATATTTTGTATTCCTACCACTCAAAGGTTCAGTAACGGTTATGTATTATGTACTATATATAGATGCACAATGGAATGCAATTGGGAGAGACCAATTCACGTTATCAGCACGATAGACTCTACTAAAAAAAATATTCTTCTTTCTGCTATACATCATCAAAAAAGATCATCTCGACTTCATCAGGACTTCCCCGGGCTCTAGCTTGGAGAAGGGATGAATTGGGTAGTCTACGCAATCTACATGGCATTATTTTAGATCTATCCCCGACATTTCTCTTTCATTCTCGAGGGAAGATCCAGATCTCAAGCGCCCACCACTTTCAATATTCTATTTATTTTGTTTTTCCGATTTCAACTGCAAAATAATGGTTTCACAGTGTTTGTTTTGTTATTGTGATTTCTTGGCAGGAGGTCTTCAGTCATGCACCTTGTGATGATGGTTATTATTTATCCTACCAGAATCGTTGTGCTTTATCAAGAATCTGCGATGCCAAAAAGATTATATGTTGAAGCCGCTTTTGATGGGTACTCTAACCAATTCTAGAAGGTGTAAGTAAGTTTAATCAATTTACCGGCATAATCATTTTAACAAGCAGGTAAGTTAGACACAACTCAAAAATGATTTATATAAATGTGTATATGTGTTTTTAAATCAAAGGAGAAAATCCTTCTTTTCTTTATATTTGTTGTACAACATATACAAATTTCACTATTTAAACAGGGTACTTGTTTATAAATTTTCATTGTTTTTAAGAAAGAAAAAGGTAAAAGGATTGTTTTGGTGAGATTCTGCGTGGTTGAGTTTTCTTTATTGAATAAAAAGAAACTTGAGTGAAAAGTAAAAACCGGGTAAAAAAAGCGGAATCTTCAATGACAATATATTGTTATAGTTTTGAAAACTATCAGTTTAATCGCCAAAGAATTATATGTGTTTGTTGTTTTGAAAAGTGAACCATCTAATATGGTATGATTCATTCCATCTATTTTTATTTTATGACTGAAAAACAGTTTTGCCAGAAGGATGGGTTTGAATTATTGTTTATGAGGCAATCTCTTTTGAGATAGTAACAAAAAAAAGGGTGATATTACCACGTGCAAGATGTTGCACTAGAGGTTAAGAATTCTCCTATGTAATCATTGAAAAGGAGATTATAAATTATAATATTACCTCGTGCAATTTGGTGCACTTGAGGTTAATGATTATGCTACCTCATGTAAGATGCTAATGTTTGAGGTAAGATTGTAATACTTCCTCATGAAAAATGAATGCACTTGAGGTTTAGGATTATAAGATTCGTATGTGTCCTCGTGCAAAATGAGTGCACTAGAGGAAGAAAAATAAAAGGATCATGTTATTCGATTGTATACAAGCATTGGAGGTTGAGAATTATAGTGTGTTATTTCCCTCATGCGAAATTATGCTCTTGAAGCTAAGAGCTATAAGATCCTTATACTCCCTCGTGCAAAATAATTGCATTGAAGGTTGAGAATGATAAATTATTATTTTTCCTCATGCATGATTATGCATTTGAGATGGATTGGTTTAAAAATGGTCAACATTTGGTATAAGATGAACCAAATTGTAAAAGCTCTTGAAGAGCTAGATAAATTTTGAAGAGTTAAAGATAACTCTATAAAAAGTAACTTTGGTATAAGTTACATGGTCTCCTAAAAAACATTGAGGAGTATATTTGAGGATTATTATTGGAAAATTAAGAATTTTTCCAGTGAATTTTTAACTCAAGCTCTGAAATGTTAATGTGAATCATGCATGATTATGAAAAGAAGTCGAGCTTGAGGTTGATTTTGGCGAGATCTATATGTAAGATCATTGATGATATGGGAACTAAAAGCTTGATAGCTTATGAAAATGACCATTTTATCTTGTAAGATCAATTGTAAAAGATGTTATAATCTATGATAGATTATTGTACGTCCGGACATGGTTGGACCGTGTATAAAAGGAAAATGTTTACAATTGACATCATGGTAGACCATCACATATCCCTGAAGGATATTGTTAAGTGATGTCATTATTGATGAAAAAGTGTTAAGGTGTCATCCTTAATACGTGTGTATAAAGTGCAAAAGACGCACTAGAGTACATGAATTTTGACATATTTTATAACCATGCTTTGGGTATTGGTTATTCATGGTACTCAAAAGGAATAAAATATGGTCCGTTGAACCATCTTGAAATCTATAATAAATTTGCGAGCATGTGTAAGTGATTAAATGACAAAGAGTCACAATTATTGATAGTGCTATAATGCACAACTGAAAATGTATATACATCTCTATAGTCTATAAGAGGCAATAAAGAATAAGAGCTGCTCTGTGAGCGTGAATTTTAAAGCTCTTCATTATGTTCCTTGAGGGAATAAGAATAAACATTGATGATTCACTTATTTAATGACAAAGTATGCTCGTATGATGGGAAAACAAGCACAAAATGTCCCAAGTTATATAAGTTGATATAACGTAAAATCCAATCCCATAAAGCCCAAAAGAAAAAGGAGGGGTCACTAATATGCGGTTAGTGTACAATAAAATATTCATTATATGTGAAACAGAAAATGGGCCATCCATGAGAAAAGTGATGTCGAATCACTAGTTTTCTAAACTATCAAGAACTTCCAGGCTCTTACTCGGGTGACAATAGTTCACATAAGATATAGCGAGATCATTCAAAGGAAGTGGATGAGAATTTTTATACTCCCTGGAAATATCATGGATTGATTATGGGCGGAAAAATTACCATGTGGACCTTTGAAATATATGATATTTGATACATCAAATAATGGTCACATGAAGTATTGTATTCATTGGGCTATTGATTTAGAAAAATCTAGCTATAATGAAATTATCCATGTGATTTTGAGATTAAGATGGATAATATAAAACTTGAAAGAATAGTGGTATTGAGTAACTTATACTCCCACTAAGAACGACCTTATTAAGTTGTTAATTTTGTAAAGCAAAGAAAAAAAAGGTTAGACAATTGGGTTTGTGTCTATACCTCCCCCATTAAAAATATCAAAAGGGTTACAAAAGGAAAGTTGAGACTAATGAACTTCTTTAGTTCTTAACCATTCTCAAATTTAGGGGGAGAATGATATGTGTTTTGATATTTGGCACAAAGTCTTATCAGTAAAACCAATTGTGTCTTGTTGAAAGATTACAAAAGCAAGCACATATTGAATGTTGCTACAACCATGCTTCTGGGAAGTATGAGTCTCCAAGATGCTTATGAATTTTTAAGATGTCAAATTAGAGAGCGCTTGTCTCTAGCTTGAATATCCTTAACTAAATGTTAATGGACTATGAATTATGTCATGCATGACAAAGAAAAATGAACTAGAGGTTCAAAGAATAAATCGTGTGGAAAATGCTGCAACTACTTGATGCGTTCATAGATATGAATACGCGATCATATTATACTAGCTGTGAATGTTTCAGCTCGGTTAGAAGCGTGGTAGACAACCGCTATGGCAAGTGAATCCCAAGTACACTGGAGGCGTGGTCGACCCTTGGGATCTAAAGAACCCTCGAAAGAGGAGTTCGGACCCTCGAAAGATGAGTCAAGTCCTTCGAAAGGGGGATGAATATGCCAAAAATGACACAAATGGAAAAGGCAAATTAGGAAAGATTTGAACCCTCGAAAGAGGAGTTCGGACCCTCGAAAGAGGAGTCCAGTCTCTCAAAAGGGGGACGAATATGCCTAAATGACACAGAAGGAAAAGAAAAAGGGAAATTAGGAGTTTCAGAATTCGAACCCTCGAAAGAGGAGTTCAGACCCTTGAAAGGGGGAAGAAACTGCCAAAATGATATACTCCAAGAGTAAAGGAAGTGCGGAACATGACTTCCAATAGTTGATAAAGACAAATCATAAACACGCTGAAGCGTGTGATGCTAGCATGATAATGCACTAGGGTTGTGCATATAAGATGTTATAATCCACCTCGATATGAGAAATGAACGCGTTCCTCCTATTGGATAAAGGAGTTCTAATATCGTAAAGGTGGAAGATTGTAGACCCTTGAAAAAGGTGTTGAGCCCTTAAAAAGGAGCTACAAAGTTTGGTGGAAAATAGTAGAACCTTGAAAAAGGTGTCTAGCCCTTTGAAAAAGGAGCTATAAACTTTCAAAAGAAAGTAAATGATAAAGAATACACCATGCTAAAGTATGTGTATCCCTTGAAAGAGGATCTAAACTCTCAAAGAGAGCATAATGTGAACATATGAATTCCTGGGAATTGGTATTCGAAGAAAATCTTAAGAATGAAAGACCTTATGTTGTTATATGATCAATGGTGACTTGGATGAGAACCATCTAAACCACAATGGTATCAAGTCATATCTATAAAATATATATATTGGTATATCAAATGAGCCAAGAGTATGGCGTAAGCCATTAGAGGACATATATGTGGATATTAAGTTCAAATACTTGAGAGTGCATTATTTGTTTGCACTAGACTCATATATAGAGTTTTGTAAGTCAAGTTGATAATACATGACGTAAAGGATACTCCTCTTATGGAAATATCAAATAGAATTGGGAGAAAATTGGGTCACACAAATTTATCATCCTTTATATGATAGAAAAATGTGTGAGGCTCAGGTCAAGAAAACACTATATATGTTTTACCTGTGAATGATTAATGGTGATATAAGACTTACCATCTGGTAAGGTGATGATTCTCAGTAAACATAAATCACCATTCTTCTCCCTTTCATCAAAGTTAAGATGATGAGGATTGATGACATATTTATGGAATGAATGTTGGCATACATTCATATATGTCAAATTCAGGGGGAGAACCTTTATGTGGTTATGTTTTTCCTTTGTTTTGGTTTTCGCACCACAGGGTTTCATGAGCAAAGTTTTAATGATGATTTTATCATGAAATTTTTGTACAAAGAGGATTGTTATGATATATATGGTGGAACTGCCATTTCATGGTGTTCAACGAAGCAGACTAAAGTGGCAACTTCATCAAATCATGCAAATTGATCGCGTTATAAGAAACGGGAAGAGGATAACATGGTTCAGATCAGTCACCTATCATCTATTAAGTTCTTGTGGTTTAAAGCATGATCTAGAGACACCAACAATGACGTATGAAGGTAATGTTGCCTGCATTACACTAATAAGGGAAGAATGCATCAAAGGTGATCGAATGAAGCATATATCACCAAAATTCTTCTCAACACATCAGCTTCAGACCAAGGGTATTCTTGATGTTCGCAAGATTCAGTCCGATGAGAGTCAAGATGATTTATTTACCAAGTCACTTCCTATAAGAGTTTTAAGAAGCTCGTTCGTGATATCGGTATGTGACATTGAAGAGATATTCTGTTAAATTGAGGGGGAGAGAAATATTTAGACTGTACTCTTTTTTTCCTTGACCATGGTTTTTATCCCAATGGGTTTTTCCTGGTAAGGTTTTTAATGAGGCAGTATAATAGGATGTACATCCAAGGGGGAGTGTTCTAAATCACCCTAATTAGTGAATGTACATCCACATGTCTTTTGGCCTACCTAAAACCCTTCATCTGTGAAACTCTCATAACTCCCCAGACTCTTTATTAGAGACCGTTGATATTTTGTATTCCTACCACTCAAAGGTTGATTTTGTATACTATATAAGGGTATAATGGAATATAAGATCTGTGTCTATTCCCTCCTTCATGTCTTCTATGTTCTCTCATTCTCATCTCTCAATATTATAACATGTGTTGTAACACAGAGAGAATAGAAGAAAGGTAGAAGACAAGATAGACGTAAATTGTTGTATCTCATTTCATTTTATTGTGCCCCTATATATAGTACATACTGCATAACCTTTGAGTGGAAAGAATATGAAATATTAAAAGGCTTCTAATGAAGAGTTTGGGAGGTTATGGGGGTTACACCAATGAAGAGTCTAGGATAGGTGAAAGGATGTACATCCAATAATTACATCACTTATAACACTCCCCCTTGGATGTACATCCGACTGCCTCATTAAAAACCTTGCCAGGAAAAACCCATTGGGATAAAAACCATGGTCAAGGGAAAAAGAGTACAGTCTAAAAGTTTCCCTCCCCCTCAATTTAACAGAATGTCTCTACGATGTCGCATCCCAATATCATGAACCAGCTTCTTAAAGACTCTTGAAGGAAGTGATTTGGTGAATAAATCAGCTAGATTCTCGTCTGACCGAATCTTGCGAACATCGAGGATACCTTTGGTCTGAAGTTGATGAGTTGAAAAGAACTTTGGTGATATATGCTTGGTTCGATCACCTTTGATGTATCCTTCCCTTATTTGTGCAATGCAAGCGGCATTATCCTTGTATATCACCGTCGGCGTCTCTTGATCTGACTGAAGACCACAAGAACTTAAAATATGGTGGATAACTGATCTGAGCCATACACATTCTCTTCTTGTTTCGTATAGAGCTATCAGCTCGGCATGATTTGATGAAGTGGCCACTATAGTCTGCTTTGTTGAACGCCAAGAATTAGCAGTTCCACCATACATGAAAATATATCCGGATTGAGATATGGCCTTATGTGGATCAGATAAATAACCTGCATCTGAAAAACCAACTATAGTTGCATTCTCAGGATTTTTACACCTTTGATAAAATAAACCCATATCATGAGTACCACGCAAGTAGCGTAGGACATGTTTTACTCCGTTCCAGTGCCTATGCGTTGGAGCCGAACTGTATCTTGCTAACAAATTGACAGAAAATGAAATATCTGGTCGGGTGGTACTAGCGAGATACATCAATGCCCCAATGGCACTAAGATATGGCACCTCAGGGCCCAATAACTATTCATTAGGTCCGCGAGGACGAAATGGGTCTTTATCCACATCAAGTGAGCGCACTACCATGGGTGAACTTAGTGGATGAGCTTTGTCCATGTAGAAACGTTTCAATATTTTTTCTACATAATTTGACTGATGGACAAACACGCCCTCTCCGGTATGCTCAAATTGCAAACCAAGACAATACTTTGTGACACCCAAATCTTTCATTTCAAACTCACTTTTCAAGTAATCAGCCGCTTCTTGCATTTCTTGTAAAGTACCAATGATATTCAAATCATCTACATATACGGCAATGATTACAAAACCCGAATCTTTCCTTTTGATGAATACACAAGGGCTTACAGGGTTGTTTTCAAAACCCTGCTTTAGTAAATATTCACTTAAGCGATTGTACCACATCCGCCCTGATTGCTTAAGCCCATATAATGACTTTTGTAACTTTATGGAGTACATTTGGTGATCTCCTTCATGAGATGGTTTAGGCATTTTGTACCCTTCTGGTACCTTCATATATATTTGCATCCAAATCCCCATATAGATAAGCGGTTACAACATCCATAAGTTTCATGTGAAGCTGTTCATTAACCGCTAAGCCAAGAAGAAACCTTAGGGTAATAGCATCCACAACTGGAGAATACGTTTCCGTATAATCTATTCCCGGTTTATGGGTAAAACCTTGTGCCACCAATCTGGCTTTATATCTCACAATCTCATCTTATTCATTTCTTTTCCTCACAAACACCCATTTGTAGCCAACTGGCTTAACATCTTTAGGAGTAGGAACAATCGGCCCAAACACTCCTCTTTTATTTAGTGAATCGAGCTCTGCCTTAATCGCATTTTTCCAGCTTTCCCAATCATTTCTTTGCCTACACTCTTCAATGGATTGGGGCTCTGAGACATCATCATCCATGATTCCCATGGCAACCGAGTATGCAAAAATGTCATCGATGACTATTTCATGTCTATACCATCCAATTCCGGTATTGACATAATTTATTGAGATCTCATAATTTTCATTCTCCACATCCATATCCTTGTTTTTGTCTTCTGACAAAATACCCTTATTCTCTTTCTGCATTGTGGCAGTTCTTTCCCCCTTTCGAGGGTTTGAACTCCTCTTTTGAGGGTTAGAAGCTTGGAATTCCTGATTTCCCGTTTCCTTTTCCTTTTGTGTCATTTTGACATAATCGTCCCCCTTTCGAGAGACTGGACTCCCTCTTTCGAGGGTCCGAACTCCTCTTTCGAAGGTTCAAATCTTGGAATTCCTCATTTCCCTTTTCTTTTTGTGTCTTTTTGGCATATTCGTCCCCCTTTCGAGAGACTGAACTCCTCTTTCGAGGGTCCGAACTCCTCTTTCGAGGGTTCAAATCTTTGGATCCCAAGGGTCGACCACGCTTCCTGCGCACTTGGGATTCACTTGCCATTTGCTGTCTAGAATTTGAATTTTCTCCCGGGAGTTCCAATCGAGCTGGAACATTTACAGCTGGTATATATGATCGTGTTACCTGCCTTGTATCTACAAAAGCATCTGGGAGCTGATTTGCAACATTCTGCAAATGAATTATTCTTTGAACCTCTAGTTCATTTTGCTTTGTTCTAGGGTCCATAAAATTCATGGACGAATCATTCCATGATATCTCTTGCTTGACAACTTTCTTTTCTTCTCCCCCTAAAGGTGGAAAAATCAACTCATTGAAATGACAATCCAAATATCGAGCTGTAAACTGATCCCCTGTCATAGGCTCAAGATATTTGATAATGGAAGGGGATTCGAAACCCACATATATTCCCAACCTTCTTTGTGGACCCATCTTGGTACGTTGTGGGGGAGGTATGGGTACATACACTGCACACCCAAAAACCTTTATATGAGAAATATCTGGCCTTTTGCCAGATATCATTTCCAATGGGGATAATGAGTGATATGAAATAGGTCTAAGCTTGATTAATTCCGCTGCATGCAAGATCGCATGACCCCAAGCAGTTGTGGGTAACTTAGACCTCATTAATAGTGGTCTTGCTATCATTTGCAATTTCTTAATTAATGACTCAGCAAGACCATTTTGAGTATGAACGTGAGCCACTGGATGCTCAACTGTTATCCCAATTGATTGACAAAAATCATTGAAAACGTGGGATGTGAACTCTCCAGCATTATCCATTCTTATTTTCTTGATTGGATGATCTGGGAAATGAGCCCTTAATTTAATTATCTGTGCTAGGAGCCTAGCAAATGCCACATTCCTTGTAGAAAGTAGGCTCACATATGACCACCTTGTGGATGCATCAATCAATACCATAAAATATTTGAAAGGTCCACATGGTGGTGTAATAGGCCCACAAATATCACCTTGAATTCGCTCAAGGAATATTGGTGATTCATCATTCACCTTTGTTCGTGATGGTCGTGTGATATATTTTCCAAGAGAACAAGCCGTACATGCCAAATCACATGACGCTAGAACCTTTTGGTTCTTAAGGGGGTGCCCACTAGAATTTACAATGATTCTTCTCATCATTGTTTCCCCTGGATGACCTAATCTGTCATGCCATAAGCTGAATGCTTTTTGGTCTACTAACTTTTGGTTAGTGACATTATTAATCTCAATAGGACTAATGAATACTCCATATAAGCCCAGCTTATATTCTGTAATATTTTCCAATACTCGTTTCCCATTATTCTCATGAGATGTCAGACATAAGTATTCATTACCATGTTGGCCAAGAGTTTCAATATGATAGCCATTCTTTCGAATATCTCTGAAGCTTAGCAAGTTCCTTTGAGACTTGCTTGAATATAAAGCTTCATCAATGTCAATTATAGTTCCCCCTGGGAACACAATCGATGCTTTCCCAACACCTTCAATCATATCCGAGGCACCCAAAATAGTATTAACACGAGCCACACTCTTATGAAGACTATGGAAATATATCTTGTTTTTCAAGATGGAATGTGTGGTGGCACTATCAATAAGACATAGCTCCTTGCCATGAAGACTTGCCATTTGATGGCCTAGGAAGATAAAAATAAGAATAGAAGAAAGGTAGAAGACAAGATAGACGTAAATTGTTGTATCTCATTTCATTCTATTGTGCCCCTATAGTACATACTGCATAACCTTTGAGTGGAAAGAACATGAAATATTAAAAGGCTTCTCAAGGAGTTTTTGGTGACTTTGTGAATCCGTGTTGACAAAGTGTTTATGTTGAAGCCACATCTGATGTTTTTTTTGCCGAATGCAAAAGGTGTAAGTATGTGTTTTTAAATCAAAGGAGAAAATCTATCTTGTCTGCATAACCTTTGGTGATAAGGACATATACCAATCAAAAGGTGTATAGTGGAATGATAAGGACATATACCAATCTACGTCTATCTTGTCTACTATCCTTCCCTTATTAGTGTGAATCATGAGGAAGAAAAATAAAAGGATCATGTTATTCTATTGTATACAAGCATTGGAGGTTGAGAATTATAGTGTGCTATTTCCCTCATGCGAAATTATGCTCTTGAAGCTAAGAGCTATAAGATCCTTATACTCCCTCGTGCAAAATAATTGCATTGAAGGTTGAGAATGATAAATTATTATTTTTCCTCATGCATGATTATGCATTTGAGATGGATTGGTTTAAAAATGGTCAACATTTGGTATAAGATGAACCAAATTGTAAAAGCTCTTGAAGAGCTAGATAAATTTTGAAGAGTTAAAGATAACTCTATAAAAAGTAACTTTGGTATAAGTTACATGGTCTCCTAAAAAACATTGAGGAGTATATTTGAGGATTATTATTGGAAAATTAAGAGTTTTTCCAGTGAATTTCCAACTCAAGCTCTGAAATGTTAATGTGAATCATGCATGATTATGAAAAGAAGTCGAGCTTGAGGTTGATTTTGGCGAGATCTATATGTAAGCTCATTGATGATATGGGAACTAAAAGCTTGATAGCTTATGAAAATGACCATTTTATCTTGTAAGGTCAATTGTAAAAGATGTTATAATCTATGATAGATTATTGTACGTCCGGACATGGTTGGACCGTGTATAAAAGGAAAATGTTTACAATTGACATCATGGTAGACCATCACATATCCCTGAAGGATATTGTTAAGTGATGTCATTATTGATGAAAAAGTGTTAAGGTGTCATCCTTAATACGTGTGTATAAAGTGCAAAAGACGCACTAGAGTACATGAATTTTGACAAATTTTATAACCATGCTTTGGGTATTGGTTATTCATGGTACTCAAAAGGAATAAAATATGGTCCGCTGAACCATCTTTGAAATCTATAATAAATTTGCGAGCATGTTGTAAGTGATTAAATGACAAAGAGTCACAATTTATTGATAGTGCTATAATGCACAACTGAAAATGTTTTATATACATCTCTATAGTCTATAAGAGGCTATAAAGAATGAGAGCTTGCTCTTGTGAGCCGTGAATTTTAAAAGCTCTTCATTATGTTCCTTGAGGGAATAAGAATAACATTGATGATTCACTTATTTAATGATAAAGTATGCTCGTATGATGGGAAAACAAGCACAAAATGTCCCAAGTTATATAAGTTGATATAACGTAAAATCCAATCCCATAAAGCCCAAAAGAAAAAGGAGGGGTCACTAATATGCGGTTAGTGTACAATAAAATATTCATTATATGTGAAACAGAAAAATGGGCCATCCATGAGAAAAGTGATGTCGAATCACTAGTTTTCTAAACTATCAAGAACTTCCAGGCTCTTACTCGGGTGACAATAGTTCACATAAGATATAGCGAGATCATTCAAAGGAAGTGGATGAGAATTTTTATACTCCCTGGAAATATCATGGATTGATTATGGGCGGAAAAATTACCATGTGGACCTTTGAAATATATATGAATTTGATACATCAAATAATGGTCACATGAAGTATTGTATTCATTGGGCTATTGATTTAGAAAAATCTAGCTATAATGAAATTATCCATGTGATTTTGAGATTAGGATGGATAATATAAAACTTGAAAGAATAGTGGTATTGAGTAACTTATACTCCAACTAAGAACGACCTTATTAAGTTGTTAATTTTGTAAAGCAAAGAAAAAAAAAGGTTAGATAATTGGGTTTGTGTCTATACCTCCCCCATTAAAAATATCAAAAGGGTTACAAAAGGAAAGTTGAGACTAATGAACTTCTTTAGTTCTTAAGCATTCTCAAATTTAGGGGGAGAATGATATGTGTTTTGATATTTGGCACAAAGTCTTATCAGTAAAACCAATTGTGTCTTGTTGAAAGATTACAAAAGCAAGCACATATTGAATGTTGCTACAACCATGCTTCTGGGAAGTATGAGTCTCCAAGATGCTTATGCATTTTTAAGATGTCAAATTAGAGAGCGGTTGTCTCTAGCTTGAATATCCTTAACTAAATGTTAATGGACTATGAATTATGTCATGCATGACAAAGAAAAATGAACTAGAGGTTCAAAGAATAATTCGTGTGGAAAATGCTACAACTACTTGATGCGTTCATAGATATGAATACGCGATCATATTATACTAGCTGTGAATGTTTCAGCTCGGTTAGAAGCGTGGTAGACAACCGCTATGGCAAGTGAATCCCAAGTACGCTGGAGGCGTGGTCGACCCTTGGGATCTAAAGAACCCTTGAAAGAGGAGTTCGGACCCTCGAAAGAGGAGTCAAGTCCTTCGAAAGGGGGACGAATATGCCAAAAATGACACAAAAGGAAAAGGCAAATTAGGAAAGATTTGAACCCTCGAAAGAGGAGTTCAGACCCTCGAAAGAGGAGTCCAGTCTCTTAAAAGGGGGACGGATATGCCTAAATGACACAGAAGGAAAGAAAAAGGGAAATTAGGAGTTTCAGAATTTGAACCCTCGAAAGAGGAGTTCAGACCCTCGAAAGGGGGAAGAAACTGCCAAAATGATATACTCCAAGAGTAAAGGAAGTGTGGAACATGACTTCCAATAGTTGATAAAGACAAATCATAAACACGCTGAAGCGTGTGATGCTAGCATGATAATGCACTAGGGTTGTGCATATAAGATGTTATAATCCACCTCGATATGAGAAATGAACGCGTTCCTCCTATTGGATAAAGGAGTTGTAATATCGTAAAGGTGGAAGATTGTAGACCCTTGAAAAAGGTGTTGAGCCCTTGAAAAAGGAGCAACAAAGTTTGGTGGAAAATAGTAGAACCTTGAAAAAGGTGTCTAGCCCTTTGGAAAAGGAGCTATAAACTTTCAAAAGAAAGTAAATGATAAAGAATACACCATGCTAAAGTATGTGTATCCCTTGAAAGAGGATCTAAACTCTCAAAGAGAGCATAATGTGAACATATGAATTCCTGGGAATTGGTATTCGAAGAAAATCTTAAGAATGAAAGACCTTATGTTGTTATATGATCAATGGTGACTTGGATGAGAACCATCTAAACCACAATGGTATCAAGTCACATCTCATAAAATTATATATATTGGTATATCAAATGAGCCAAGAGTATGGCGTAAGCCATTAAGAGGGCATATATGTGGATATTAAGTTCAAATACTTGAGAGTGCATTATTTGTTTGCACTAGACTCATATATATGAGTTTTGTAAAGTCAAGTTGATAATACATGACTAGTAAAGGATACTCCTCTTATGGAAATATCAAATAGACACTGGGAGCAAATTGGGTCACACAAATTTATCATCCTTTATATGATAGAAAAATGTGTGAGGCTCAGGTCAAGAAAACACTATATATGTTTTACCTGTGAATGATTAATGGTGATATAAGACTTACCATCTGGTAAGGTGATGATTCTCAGTAAACATAAATCACCATTCTTCTCCCTTTCATCAAAGTTAAGATGATGAGGATTGATGACATATTTATGGAATGAATGTTGGCATACATTCATATATGTCAAATTCAGGGGGAGAACCTTTATGTGGTTATGTTTTCTCCTTTTTTTGGTTTTCGCACCACAGGGTTTCATGAGCAAAGTTTTAATGATGATTTTATCATGAAATTTTTGTACAAAGAGGATTGTTATGATATATATGGTGGAACTGCCATTTCATGGTGTTCAACGAAGCAGACTAAAGTGGCAACTTCATCAAATCATGCCAAATTGATCGCGTTATAAGAAACGGGAAGAGGATAAGCATGGTTCAGATCAGTCACCTATCATCTATTAAGTTCTTGTGGTTTAAAGCATGATCTAGAGACACCAACAATGACGTATGAAGGTAATGTTGCCTGCATTACACTAATAAGGGAAGAATGCATCAAAGGTGATCGAATGAAGCATATATCACCAAAATTCTTCTCAACACATCAGCTTCAGACCAAGGGTATTCTTGATGTTCGCAAGATACAGTCCGATGAGAGTCAAGATGATTTATTTACCAAGTCACTTCCTATAAGAGTTTTAAGAAGCTCGTTCGTGATATCGGTATGTGACATCGAAGAGATATTCTGTTAAATTGAGGGGGAGAAAAACATTTAGACTGTACTCTTTTTTCCTTGACCATGGTTTTTATCCCAATGGGTTTTTCCTGGTAAGGTTTTTAATGAGGCAGTATAATAGGATGTACATCCAAGGGGGAGTGTTCTAAATCACCCTAATTAGTGAATGTACATCCACATGTCTTTTGGCCTACCCAAAACCCTTCATCTGTGAAACTCCTGTAACTCCCCAGACTCTTTATTAGAGACCGTTGATATTTTGTATTCCTACCACTCAAAGGTTGATTTTTTATATAAGGGCATATAATGGAATATAAGATTTGTGTCTATTCCCTCCTTCATGTCTTCTATGTTCTCTCATTCTCATCTTTCAATATTATAACACGTTATCAGCACGATAGACTCTACTAAAAAAAATATTCTTCTTTCTGCTATACATCATCAACAAAGATCATCTCGACTTCATCAGGACTTCCCCGGGCTCTAGCTTGGAGAAGGGATGAATTGGGTAGTCTGCGCAAGCTACATGGCATTATTTTAGATCTATCCCCGACATTTCTCTTTCATTCTCGAGGGAAGATCCAGATCTCAAGCGCCCACCACTTTCAATATTCTATTTATTTTGTTTTTCCGATTTCAACTGCAAAATAATGGTTTCACAGTGTTTGTTTATGTTATGTGATTTCTTGGCAGGAGGTCTTCAGTCATGCACCTTGTGATGATGGTTATTATTTATCCTACCAGAAATCGTTGTGCTTTATCAAGAATCTGCGATGCCAAAAAGTTTATATGTTGAAGCCGCTTTTGATGGGTACTCTAACCAATTCTAGAAGGTGTAAGTAAGTTTAATCAATTTTACCGGCATAATCATTTTAACAAGCAGGTAAGTTAGACACAACTCAAAAATGATTTATATAAATGTGTATATGTGTTTTTAAATCAAAGGAGAAAATCCTTCTTTTCTTATATTTGTTGTACAACATATACAAATTTCACTATTTAAACAGGGTACTTGTTTATAAATTTTCATTGTTTTTAAGAAAGAAAAAAAGGTAAAAGGATTGTTTTTGTGAGATTCTACGTGGTTGAGTTTTTCTTTATTGAATAAAAAGAAACTTTGAGTGAAAAGTAAAAACCGGGTAAAAAGCGGAATCTTCAATGACAATATATTGTTATAGTTTTTGAACAACTATCAGTTTAATCGCCAAAGAACTATATGTGTTTGTTGTTTTGAAAAGTGAATCATCTAATATGGTATGATTCATTCCATCTACTTTTATTTTATGACTGAAAAACAGTTTTGCCAGAAGGATGGGTTTGAATTATTGTTTATGAGGCAATCTCTTTTGAGATAGTAACAAAAAAAGGGTGATATTACCTCGTGCAAGATATTGCACTAGAGGTTAAGAATTCTCCTATGTAATCATTGAAAAGGAGATTATAAATTATAATATTACCTCGTGCAATTTGGTGCACTTGAGGTTAATGATTATGCTACCTCATGTATGCTAATGTTTGAGGTAAGATTGTAATACTTCCTCATGAAAAATGAATGCACTAGAGGTTCATGATTATAAGATTCGTATACGTCCTCGTCCAAAATGAGTGCACTAGAGGAAGAAAAATAAAAGGATCATGTTATTCGATTGTATACAAGCATTGGAGGTTGAGAATTATAGTGTGCTATTTCCCTCATGCGAAATTATGCTCTTGAAGCTAAGAGCTATAAGATCCTTATACTCCCTCGTGCAAAATAATTGCATTGAAGGTTGAGAATGATAAATTATTATTTTTCCTCATACATGATTATGCATTTGAGATGGATTGGTTTAAAAATGGTCAACATTTGGTATAAGATGAACCAAATGTAAAAGCTCTTGAAGAGCTAGATAAATTTTGAAGAGTTAAAGATAACTCTATAAAAAGTAACTTTGGTATAAGTTACATGGTCTCCTAAAAAAACATTGAGGAGTATATTTGAGGATTATTATTGGAAAATTAAGAGTTTTTCCAGTGAATTTCCAACTCAAGCTCTGAAATGTTAATGTGAATCATGCATGATTATGAAAAGAAGTCGAGCTTGAGGTTGATTTTGGCGAGATCTATATGTAAGCTCATTGATGATATGGGAACTAAAAGCTTGATAGCTTATGAAAATGACCATTTTATCTTGTAAGGTCAATTGTAAAAGATGTTATAATCTATGATAGATTATTGTACGTCCGGACATGGTTGGACCGTGTATAAAAGGAAAATGTTTACAATTGACATCATGGTAGACCATCACATATCCCTGAAGGATATTGTTAAGTGATGTCATTATTGATGAAAAAGTGTTAAGGTGTCATCCTTAATACGTGTGTATAAAGTGCAAAAGACGCACTAGAGTACATGAATTTTGACAAATTTTATAACCATGCTTTGGGTATTGGTTATTCATGGTACTCAAAAGGAATAAAATATGGTCCGCTGAACCATCTTTGAAATCTATAATAAATTTGCGAGCATTGTAAGTGATTAAATGACAAAGAGTCACAATTTATTGATAGTGCTATAATGCACAACTGAAAATGTTTTATATACATCTCTATAGTCTATAAGAGGCTATAAAGAATGAGAGCTTGCTCTTGTGAGCCGTGAATTTTAAAAGCTCTTCATTATGTTCCTTGAGGGAATAAGAATAAACATTGATGATTCACTTATTTAATGACAAAGTATGCTCGTATGATGGGAAAACAAGCACAAAATATCCCAAGTTATATAAGTTGATATAACGTAAAATCCAATCCCATAAAGCCCAAAAGAAAAAGGAGGGGTCACTAATATGCGGCTAGTGTACAATAAAATATTCATTATATGTGAAACAGAAAAATGGGCCATCCATGAGAAAAGTGATGTCGAATCACTGGTTTTCTAAACTATCAAGAACTTCCAGGCTCTTACTCGGGTGACAATAGTTCACATAAGATATAGCGAGATCATTCAAAGGAAGTGGATGAGAATTTTTATACTCCCTGGAAATATCATGGATTGATTATGGGCGGGGAAAAATTACCATGTGGACCTTTGAAATATATATGATATTTGATACATCAAATAATGGTCACATGAAGTATTGTATTCATTGGGCTATTGATTTAGAAAAATCTAGCTATAATGAAATTATCCATGTGATTTTGAGATTAGGATGGATAATATAAAACTTGAAAGAATAGTGGTATTGAGTAACTTATACTCCCACTAAGAACGACCTTATTAAGTTGTTAATTTTGTAAAGCAAAGAAAAAAAAAGGTTAGATAATTGGGTTTGTGTCTATACCTCCCCCATTAAAAATATCAAAAGGGTTACAAAAGGAAAGTTGAGACTAATGAACTTCTTTAGTTCTTAAGCGTTCTCAAATTTAGGGGGAGAATGATATGTGTTTTGATATTTGGCACAAAGTCTTATCAGTAAAACCAATTGTGTCTTGTTGAAAGATTACAAAAGCAAGCACATATTGAATGTTGCTACAACCATGCTTCTGGGAAGTATGAGTCTCCAAGATGCTTATGCATTTTTAAGATGTCAAATTAGAGAGCGGTTGTCTCTAGCTTGAATATCCTTAACTAAATGTTAATGGACTATGAATTATGTCATGCATGACAAAGAAAAATGAACTAGAGGTTCAAAGAATAATTCGTGTGGAAAATGCTACAACTACTTGATGCGTTCATAGATATGAATACGCGATCATATTATACTAGCTGTGAATGTTTTAGCTCGGTTAGAAGCGTGGTAGACAACCGCTATGGCAAGTGAATCCCAAGTACGCTGGAGGCGTGGTCGACCCTTGGGATCTAAAGAACCCTTGAAAGAGGAGTTCGGACCCTCGAAAGAGGAGTCAAGTCCTTCGAAAGGGGGACGAATATGCCAAAAATGACACAAAAGGAAAAGGCAAATTAGGAAAGATTTGAACCCTCGAAAGAGGAGTTCAGACCCTCGAAAGAGGAGTCCAGTCTCTCAAAAGGGGGACGGATATGCCTAAATGACACAGAAGGAAAAGAATAAGGGAAATTAGGAGTTTCAGAATTCGAACCCTCGAAAGAGGAGTTCAGACCCTCGAAAGGGGGAAGAAACTGCCAAAATGATATACTCCAAGAGTAAAGGAAGTGTGGAACATGACTTCCAATAGTTGATAAAGACAAATCATAAACACGCTGAAGCGTGTGATGCTAGCATGATAATGCACTAGGGTTGTGCATATAAGATGTTATAATCCACCTCGATATGAGAAATGAACGCGTTCCTCCTATTGGATAAAGGAGTTGTAATATCGTAAAGGTGGAAGATTGTAGACCCTTGAAAAAGGTGTTGAGCCCTTGAAAAAGGAGCAAAAAGTTTGGTGGAAAATAGTAGAACCTTGAAAAAGGTGTCTAGCCCTTTGGAAAAGGAGCTATAAACTTTCAAAAGAAAGTAAATGATAAAGAATACACCATGCTAAAGTATGTGTATCCCTTGAAAGAGGATCTAAACTCTCAAAGAGAGCATAATGTGAACATATGAATTCCTGGGAATTGGTATTCGAAGAAAATCTTAAGAATGAAAGACCTTATGTTGTTATATGATCAATGGTGACTTGGATGAGAACCATCTAAACCACAATGGTATCAAGTCACATCTCATAAAATTATATATATTGGTATATCAAATGAGCCAAGAGTATGGCGTAAGCCATTAAGAGGGCATATATATGGATATTAAGTTCAAATACTTGAGAGTGCATTATTTGTTTGCACTAGACTCATATATAAGAGTTTTGTAAAGTCAAGTTGATAATACATGACTAGTAAAGGATACTCCTCTTATGGAAATATCAAATAGACATTGGGAGCAAATTGGGTCACACAAATTTATCATCCTTTATATGATATAAAATGTGTGAGGCTCAGGTCAAGAAAACACTATATATGTTTTACCTGTGAATGATTAATGGTGATATAAGACTTACCATCTGGTAAGGTGATGATTCTCAGTAAACATAAATCACCATTCTTCTCCCTTTCATCAAAGTTAAGATGATGAGGATTGATGACATATTTATGGAATGAATGTTGGCATACATTCATATATGTCAAATTCAGGGGGAGAACCTTTATGTGGTTATGTTTTCTCCTTTGTTTTGGTTTTCGCACCACAGGGTTTCATGAGCAAAGTTTTAATGATGATTTTATCATGAAATTTTGTACAAAGAGGATTGTTATGATATATATGGTGGAACTGCCATTTCATGGTGTTCAACGAAGCAGACTAAAGTGGCAACTTCATCAAATCATGCCAAATTGATCGCGTTATAAGAAACAGGAAGAGGATAAGCATGGTTCAGATCAGTCACCTATCATCTATTAAGTTCTTGTGGTTTAAAGCATGATCTAGAGACACCAACAATGACGTATGAAGGTAATGTTGCCTGCATTACACTAATAAGGGAAGAATGCATCAAAGGTGATCGAATGAAGCATATATCACCAAAATTCTTCTCAACACATCAGCTTCAGACCAAGGGTATTCTTGATGTTCGCAAGATTCAGTCCGATGAGAGTCAAGATGATTTATTTACCAAGTCACTTCCTATAAGAGTTTTAAGAAGCTCGTTCGTGATATCGGTATGTGACATCGAAGAGATATTCTGTTAAATTGAGGGGGAGAGAAACATTTAGACTGTACTCTTTTTTCCTTGACCATGGTTTTTATCCCAATGGGTTTTTCCTGGTAAGGTTTTTTAATGAGGCAGTATAATAGGATGTACATCCAAGGGGGAGTGTTCTAAATCACCCTAATTAGTGAATGTACATCCACATGTTTTGGCACCCAAAAACCCTTCATCTGTGAAACCCGTAACTCCCCAGATCTTTATTAGAGACCGTTGATATTTTGTTCCTACCACTCAAAGGTTGATTTTTATACTATATAAGGGCGATAATGGAATATAAGATCTGTGTCTATTCCCTCCTCATGTCTTCTATGTTCTCTCATTCTAATCTCTCAATATTATAACACGTTATCAGCACGATAGACTAGAAGAAAGGTAGAAGACAAGATAGACGTAAATTGTTGTATCTCATTTCATTCTATTGTGCCCCTATATAGTACATACTGCATAACCTTTGAGTGGAAAGAATATGAAATATTAAAAGGCTTCTAATGAAGAGTTTGGGAGGTTATGGGGGTTACACCAATGAAGAGTCTAGGATAGGTGAAAGGATGTACATCCAATAATTACATCACTTATAACACTCCCCCTTGGATGTACATCCGACTGCCTCATTAAAAACCTTGCCAGGAAAAACCCATTGGGATAAAAACCATGGTCAAGGGAAAAAGAGTACAGTCTAAAAGTTTCCCTCCCCCTCAATTTAACAGAATGTCTCTACGATGTCGCATCCAATATCATGAACAGCTTCTTAAAGACTCTTGAAGGAAGTGATTTGGTGAATAAATCAGCTAGATTCTCGTCTGACCGAATCTTGCGAACATCGAGGATACCTTTGGTCTGAAGTTGATGAGTTGAAAAGAACTTTGGTGATATATGCTTGGTTCGATCACCTTTGATGTATCCTTCCCTTATTTGTGCAATGCAAGCGGCATTATCCTTGTATATCACCGTCGGCGTCTCTTGATCTGACTGAAGACCACAAGAACTTAAAATATGGTGGATAACTGATCTGAGCCATACACATTCTCTTCTTGTTTCGTATAGAGCTATCAGCTCGGCATGATTTGATGAAGTGGCCACTATAGTCTGCTTTGTTGAACGCCAAGAATTAGCAGTTCCACCATACATGAAAATATATCCGGATTGAGATATGGCCTTATGTGGATCAGATAAATAACCTGCATCTGAAAAACCAACTATAGTTGCATTCTCAGGATTTTTACACCTTTGATAAAATAAACCCATATCATGAGTACCACGCAAGTAGCGTAGGACATGTTTTACTCCGTTCCAGTGCCTATGCGTTGGAGCCGAACTGTATCTTGCTAACAAATTGACAGAAAATGAAATATCTGGTCGGGTGGTACTAGCGAGATACATCAATGCCCCAATGGCACTAAGATATGGCACCTCAGGGCCCAATAACTATTCATTAGGTCCGCGAGGACGAAATGGGTCTTTATCCACATCAAGTGAGCGCACTACCATGGGTGAACTTAGTGGATGAGCTTTGTCCATGTAGAAACGTTTCAATATTTTTTCTACATAATTTGACTGATGGACAAACACGCCCTCTCCGGTATGCTCAAATTGCAAACCAAGACAATACTTTGTGACACCCAAATCTTTCATTTCAAACTCACTTTTCAAGTAATCAGCCGCTTCTTGCATTTCTTGTAAAGTACCAATGATATTCAAATCATCTACATATACGGCAATGATTACAAAACCCGAATCTTTCCTTTTGATGAATACACAAGGGCTTACAGGGTTGTTTTCAAAACCCTGCTTTAGTAAATATTCACTTAAGCGATTGTACCACATCCGCCCTGATTGCTTAAGCCCATATAATGACTTTTGTAACTTGATGGAGTACATTTGGTGATCTCCTTCATGAGATGGTTTAGGCATTTTGTACCCTTCTGGTACCTTCATATATATTTGCATCCAAATCCCCATATAGATAAGCGGTTACAACATCCATAAGTTTCATGTGAAGCTGTTCATTAACCGCTAAGCCAAGAAGAAACCTTAGGGTAATAGCATCCACAACTGGAGAATACGTTTCCGTATAATCTATTCCCGGTTTATGGGTAAAACCTTGTGCCACCAATCTGGCTTTATATCTCACAATCTCATCTTATTCATTTCTTTTCCTCACAAACACCCATTTGTAGCCAACTGGCTTAACATCTTTAGGAGTAGGAACAATCGGCCCAAACACTCCTCTTTTATTTAGTGAATCGAGCTCTGCCTTAATCGCATTTTTCCAGCTTTCCCAATCATTTCTTTGCCTACACTCTTCAATGGATTGGGGCTCTGAGACATCATCATCCATGATTCCCATGGCAACCGAGTATGCAAAAATGTCATCGATGACTATTTCATGTCTATACCATCCAATTCCGGTATTGACATAATTTATTGAGATCTCATAATTTCATTCTCCACATCCATATCCTTGTTTTTGTCTTCTGACAAAATACCCTTATTCTCTTTCTGCATTATTGTGGCAGTTCTTTCCCCCTTTCGAGGGTTTGAACTCCTCTTTTGAGGGTTAGAAGCTTGGAATTCCTGATTTCCCGTTTCCTTTTCCTTTTGTGTCATTTTGACATAATCGTCCCCCTTTCGAGAGACTGGACTCCCCTTTCGAGGGTCCGAACTCCTCTTTCGAAGGTTCAAATCTTGGAATTCCTCATTTCCCTTTTCTTTTTGTGTCTTTTTGGCATATTCGTCCCCCTTTCGAGAGACTGACTCCTCTTTCGAGGGTCCGAACTCCTCTTTCGAGGGTTCAAATCTTTGGATCCCAAGGGTCGACCACGCTTCCTGCGCACTTGGGATTCACTTGCCATTTGCTGTCTAGAATTTGAATTTTCTCCCGGGAGTTCCAATCGAGCTGGAACATTTACAGCTGGTATATATGATCGTGTTACCTGCCTTGTATCTACAAAAGCATCTGGGAGCTGATTTGCAACATTCTGCAAATGAATTATTCTTTGAACCTCTAGTTCATTTTGCTTTGTTCTAGGGTCCATAAAATTCATGGACGAATCATTCCATGATATCTCTTGCTTGACAACTTTCTTTTCTTCTCCCCCTAAAGGTGGAAAAATCAACTCATTGAAATGACAATCCAAATATCGAGCTGTAAACTGATCCCCTGTCATAGGCTCAAGATATTTGATAATGGAAGGGATTCGAAACCCACATATATTCCCAACCTTCTTTGTGGACCCATCTTGGTACGTTGTGGGGGAGGTATGGGTACATACACCGCACACCCAAAAACCTTTATATGAGAAATATCTGGCCTTTTGCCAGATATCATTTCCAATGGGGATAATGAGTGATATGAAATAGGTCTAAGCTTGATTAATTCCGCTGCATGCAAGATCGCATGACCCCAAGCAGTTGTGGGTAACTTAGACCTCATTAATAGTGGTCTTGCTATCATTTGCAATTTCTTAATTAATGACTCAGCAAGACCATTTTGAGTATGAACGTGAGCCACTGGATGCTCAACTGTTATCCCAATTGATTGACAAAAATCATTGAAAACGTGGGATGTGAACTCTCCAGCATTATCCATTCTTATTTTCTTGATTGGATGATCTGGGAAATGAGCCCTTAATTTAATTATCTGTGCTAGGAGCCTAGCAAATGCCACATTCCTTGTAGAAAGTAGGCTCACATATGACCACCTTGTGGATGCATCAATCAATACCATAAAATATTTGAAAGGTCCACATGGTGGTGTAATAGGCCCACAAATATCACCTTGAATTCGCTCAAGGAATATTGGTGATTCATCATTCACCTTTGTTCGTGATGGTCGTGTGATATATTTTCCAAGAGAACAAGCCGTACATGCCAAATCACATGACGCTAGAACCTTTTGGTTCTTAAGGGGGTGCCCACTAGAATTTACAATGATTCTTCTCATCATTGTTTCCCCTGGATGACCTAATCTGTCATGCCATAAGCTGAATGCTTTTTGGTCTACTAACTTTTGGTTAGTGACATTATTAATCTCAATAGGACTAATGAATACTCCATATAAGCCCAGCTTATATTCTGTAATATTTTCCAATACTCGTTTCCCATTATTCTCATGAGATGTCAGACATAAGTATTCATTACCATGTTGGCCAAGAGTTTCAATATGATAGCCATTCTTTCGAATATCTCTGAAGCTTAGCAAGTTCCTTTGAGACTTGCTTGAATATAAAGCTTCATCAATGTCAATTATAGTTCCCCCTGGGAACACAATCGATGCTTTCCCAACACCTTCAATCATATCCGAGGCACCCAAAATAGTATTAACACGAGCCACACTCTTATGAAGACTATGGAAATATATCTTGTTTTTCAAGATGGAATGTGTGGTGGCACTATCAATAAGACATAGCTCCTTGCCATGAAGACTTGCCATTTGATGGCCTAGGAAGATAAAAATAAGAATAGAAGAAAGGTAGAAGACAAGATAGACGTAAATTGTTGTATCTCATTTCATTCTATTGTGCCCCTATAGTACATACTGCATAACCTTTGAGTGGAAAGAACATGAAATATTAAAAGGCTTCTCAAGGAGTTTTTGGTGACTTTGTGAATCCGTGTTGACAAAGTGTTTATGTTGAAGCCACATCTGATGTTTTTTTTGCCGAATGCAAAAGGTGTAAGTATGTGTTTTTAAATCAAAGGAGAAAATCTATCTTGTCTGCATAACCTTTGGTGATAAGGACATATACCAATCAAAAGGTGTATAGTGGAATGATAAGGACATATACCAATCTACGTCTATCTTGTCTACTATCCTTCCCTTATTAGTGTGAATCATGAGGAAGAAAAATAAAAGGATCATGTTATTCTATTGTATACA
Source organism: Limonium bicolor (assembly GCA_023374045.1). Classification (NCBI taxonomy): domain Eukaryota; kingdom Viridiplantae; phylum Streptophyta; class Magnoliopsida; order Caryophyllales; family Plumbaginaceae; genus Limonium; species Limonium bicolor. The sequence goes on from CM041776.1 coordinate 30,503,078, forward strand.
AGCATTGGAGGTTGAGAATTATAGTGTGCTATTTCCCTCATGCGAAATTATGCTCTTGAAGCTAAGAGCTATAAGATCCTTATACTCCCTCGTGCAAAATAATTGCATTGAAGGTTGAGAATGATAAATTATTATTTTCCTCATGCATGATTATGCATTTGAGATGGATTGGTTTAAAAATGGTCAACATTTGGTATAAGATGAACCAAATTGTAAAAGCTCTTGAAGAGCTAGATAAATTTTGAAGAGTTAAAGATAACTCTATAAAAAGTAACTTTGGTATAAGTTACATGGTCTCCTAAAAAAACATTGAGGAGTATATTTGAGGATTATTATTGGAAAATTAAGAGTTTTTCCAGTGAATTTCCAACTCAAGCTCTGAAATGTTAATGTGAATCATGCATGATTATGAAAAGAAGTCGAGCTTGAGGTTGATTTTGGCGAGATCTATATGTAAGCTCATTGATGATATGGGAACTAAAAGCTTGATAGCTTATGAAAATGACCATTTTATCTTGTAAGGTCAATTGTAAAAGATGTTATAATCTATGATAGATTATTGTACGTCCGGACATGGTTGGACCGTGTATAAAAGGAAAATGTTTACAATTGACATCATGGTAGACCATCACATATCCCTGAAGGATATTGTTAAGTGATGTCATTATTGATGAAAAAGTGTTAAGGTGTCATCCTTAATACGTGTGTATAAAGTGCAAAAGACGCACTAGAGTACATGAATTTTGACAAATTTTATAACCATGCTTTGGGTATTGGTTATTCATGGTACTCAAAAGGAATAAAATATGGTCCGCTGAACCATCTTTGAAATCTATAATAAATTTGCGAGCATGTTGTAAGTGATTAAATGACAAAGAGTCACAATTTATTGATAGTGCTATAATGCACAACTGAAAATGTTTTATATACATCTCTATAGTCTATAAGAGGCTATAAAGAATGAGAGCTTGCTCTTGTGAGCCGTGAATTTTAAAAGCTCTTCATTATGTTCCTTGAGGGAATAAGAATAAACATTGATGATTCACTTATTTAATGATAAAGTATGCTCGTATGATGGGAAAACAAGCACAAAATGTCCCAAGTTATATAAGTTGATATAACGTAAAATCCAATCCCATAAAGCCCAAAAGAAAAAGGAGGGGTCACTAATATGCGGTTAGTGTACAATAAAATATTCATTATATGTGAAACAGAAAAATGGGCCATCCATGAGAAAAGTGATGTCGAATCACTAGTTTTCTAAACTATCAAGAACTTCCAGGCTCTTACTCGGGTGACAATAGTTCACATAAGATATAGCGAGATCATTCAAAGGAAGTGGATGAGAATTTTTATACTCCCTGGAAATATCATGGATTGATTATGGGCGGAAAAATTACCATGTGGACCTTTGAAATATATATGATATTTGATACATCAAATAATGGTCACATGAAGTATTGTATTCATTGGGCTATTGATTTAGAAAAATCTAGCTATAATGAAATTATCCATGTGATTTTGAGATTAAGATGGATAATATAAAACTTGAAAGAATAGTGGTATTGAGTAACTTATACTCCAACTAAGAACGACCTTATTAAGTTGTTAATTTTGTAAAGCAAAGAAAAAAAAGGTTAGACAATTGGGTTTGTGTCTATACCTCCCCCATTAAAAATATCAAAAGGGTTACAAAAGGAAAGTTGAGACTAATGAACTTCTTTAGTTCTTAAGCATTCTCAAATTTAGGGGGAGAATGATATGTGTTTTGATATTTGGCACAAAGTCTTATCAGTAAAACCAATTGTGTCTTGTTGAAAGATTACAAAAGCAAGCACATATTGAATGTTGCTACAACCATGCTTCTGGGAAGTATGAGTCTCCAAGATGCTTATGCATTTTTAAGATGTCAAATTAGAGAGCGGTTGTCTCTAGCTTGAATATCCTTAACTAAATGTTAATGGACTATGAATTATGTCATGCATGACAAAGAAAAATGAACTAGAGGTTCAAAGAATAATTCGTGTGGAAAATGCTACAACTACTTGATGCGTTCATAGATATGAATACGCGATCATATTATACTAGCTGTGAATGTTTCAGCTCGGTTAGAAGCGTGGTAGACAACCGCTATGGCAAGTGAATCCCAAGTACGCTGGAGGCGTGGTCGACCCTTGGGATCTAAAGAACCCTTGAAAGAGGAGTTCGGACCCTCGAAAGAGGAGTCAAGTCCTTCGAAAGGGGGACGAATATGCCAAAAATGACACAAAAGGAAAAGGCAAATTAGGAAAGATTTGAACCCTCGAAAGAGGAGTTCAGACCCTCGAAAGAGGAGTCCAGTCTCTTAAAAGGGGGACGGATATGCCTAAATGACACAGAAGGAAAAGAAAAAGGGAAATTAGGAGTTTCAGAATTTGAACCCTCGAAAGAGGAGTTCAGACCCTCGAAAGGGGGAAGAAACTGCCAAAATGATATACTCCAAGAGTAAAGGAAGTGTGGAACATGACTTCCAATAGTTGATAAAGACAAATCATAAACACGCTGAAGCGTGTGATGCTAGCATGATAATGCACTAGGGTTGTGCATATAAGATGTTATAATCCACCTCGATATGAGAAATGAACGCGTTCCTCCTATTGGATAAAGGAGTTGTAATATCGTAAAGGTGGAAGATTGTAGACCCTTGAAAAAGGTGTTGAGCCCTTGAAAAAGGAGCAACAAAGTTTGGTGGAAAATAGTAGAACCTTGAAAAAGGTGTCTAGCCCTTTGGAAAAGGAGCTATAAACTTTCAAAAGAAAGTAAATGATAAAGAATACACCATGCTAAAGTATGTGTATCCCTTGAAAGAGGATCTAAACTCTCAAAGAGAGCATAATGTGAACATATGAATTCCTGGGAATTGGTATTCGAAGAAAATCTTAAGAATGAAAGACCTTATGTTGTTATATGATCAATGGTGACTTGGATGAGAACCATCTAAACCACAATGGTATCAAGTCACATCTCATAAAATTATATATATTGGTATATCAAATGAGCCAAGAGTATGGCGTAAGCCATTAAGAGGGCATATATGTGGATATTAAGTTCAAATACTTGAGAGTGCATTATTTGTTTGCACTAGACTCATATATATGAGTTTTGTAAAGTCAAGTTGATAATACATGACTAGTAAAGGATACTCCTCTTATGGAAATATCAAATAGACACTGGGAGCAAATTGGGTCACACAAATTTATCATCCTTTATATGATAGAAAAATGTGTGAGGCTCAGGTCAAGAAAACACTATATATGTTTTACCTGTGAATGATTAATGGTGATATAAGACTTACCATCTGGTAAGGTGATGATTCTCAGTAAACATAAATCACCATTCTTCTCCCTTTCATCAAAGTTAAGATGATGAGGATTGATGACATATTTATGGAATGAATGTTGGCATACATTCATATATGTCAAATTCAGGGGGAGAACCTTTATGTGGTTATGTTTTCTCCTTTGTTTTGGTTTTCGCACCACAGGGTTTCATGAGCAAAGTTTTAATGATGATTTTATCATGAAATTTTTGTACAAAGAGGATTGTTATGATATATATGGTGGAACTGCCATTTCATGGTGTTCAACGAAGCAGACTAAAGTGGCAACTTCATCAAATCATGCCAAATTGATCGCGTTATAAGAAACGGGAAGAGGATAAGCATGGTTCAGATCAGTCACCTATCATCTATTAAGTTCTTGTGGTTTAAAGCATGATCTAGAGACACCAACAATGACGTATGAAGGTAATGTTGCCTGCATTACACTAATAAGGGAAGAATGCATCAAAGGTGATCGAATGAAGCATATATCACCAAAATTCTTCTCAACACATCAGCTTCAGACCAAGGGTATTCTTGATGTTCGCAAGATACAGTCCGATGAGAGTCAAGATGATTTATTTACCAAGTCACTTCCTATAAGAGTTTTAAGAAGCTCGTTCGTGATATCGGTATGTGACATCGAAGAGATATTCTGTTAAATTGAGGGGGAGAGAAATATTTAGACTGTACTCTTTTTTCCTTGACCATGGTTTTTATCCCAATGGGTTTTTCCTGGTAAGGTTTTTAATGAGGCAGTATAATAGGATGTACATCCAAGGGGGAGTGTTCTAAATCACCCTAATTAGTGAATGTACATCCACATGTCTTTTGGCCTACCCAAAACCCTTCATCTGTGAAACTCCCGTAACTCCCCAGACTCTTTATTAGAGACCGTTGATATTTTGTATTCCTACCACTCAAAGGTTGATTTTTTATACTATATAAGGGCGTATAATGGAATATAAGATCTGTGTCTATTCCCTCCTTCATGTCTTCTATGTTCTCTCATTCTCATCTCTCAATATTATAACACGTTATCAGCACGATAGACTCTACTAAAAAAAATATTCTTCTTTCTGCTATACATCATCAACAAAGATCATCTCGACTTCATCAGGACTTCCCCGGGCTCTAGCTTGGAGAAGGGATGAATTGGGTAGTCTGCGCAAGCTACATGGCATTATTTTAGATCTATCCCCGACATTTCTCTTTCATTCTCGAGGGAAGATCCAGATCTCAAGCGCCCACCACTTTCAATATTCTATTTATTTTGTTTTTCCGATTTCAACTGCAAAATAATGGTTTCACAGTGTTTGTTTATGTTATGTGATTTCTTGGCAGGAGGTCTTCAGTCATGCACCTTGTGATGATGGTTATTATTTATCCTACCAGAAATCGTTGTGCTTTATCAAGAATCTGCGATGCCAAAAAGTTTATATGTTGAAGCCGCTTTTGATGGGTACTCTAACCAATTCTAGAAGGTGTAAGTAAGTTTAATCAATTTTACCGGCATAATCATTTTAACAAGCAGGTAAGTTAGACACAACTCAAAAATGATTTATATAAATGTGTATATGTGTTTTTAAATCAAAGGAGAAAATCCTTCTTTTCTTATATTTGTTGTACAACATATACAAATTTCACTATTTAAACAGGGTACTTGTTTATAAATTTTCATTGTTTTTAAGAAAGAAAAAAAGGTAAAAGGATTGTTTTTGTGAGATTCTACGTGGTTGAGTTTTTCTTTATTGAATAAAAAGAAACTTTGAGTGAAAAGTAAAAACCGGGTAAAAAAGCGGAATCTTCAATGACAATATATTGTTATAGTTTTTGAACAACTATCAGTTTAATCGCCAAAGAACTATATGTGTTTGTTGTTTTGAAAAGTGAATCATCTAATATGGTATGATTCATTCCATCTACTTTTATTTTATGACTGAAAAACAGTTTTGCCAGAAGGATGGGTTTGAATTATTGTTTATGAGGCAATCTCTTTTGAGATAGTAACAAAAAAAAGGGTGATATTACCTCGTGCAAGATATTGCACTAGAGGTTAAGAATTCTCCTATGTAATCATTGAAAAGGAGATTATAAATTATAATATTACCTCGTGCAATTTGGTGCACTTGAGGTTAATGATTATGCTACCTCATGTATGCTAATGTTTGAGGTAAGATTGTAATACTTCCTCATGAAAAATGAATGCACTAGAGGTTCATGATTATAAGATTCGTATACGTCCTCGTCCAAAATGAGTGCACTAGAGGAAAAAAATAAAAGGATCATGTTATTCGATTGTATACAAGCATTGGAGGTTGAGAATTATAGTGTGCTATTTCCCTCATGCGAAATTATGCTCTTGAAGCTAAGAGCTATAAGATCCTTATACTCCCTCGTGCAAAATAATTGCATTGAAGGTTGAGAATGATAAATTATTATTTTTCCTCATACATGATTATGCATTTGAGATGGATTGGTTTAAAAATGGTCAACATTTGGTATAAGATGAACCAAATTGTAAAAGCTCTTGAAGAGCTAGATAAATTTTGAAGAGTTAAAGATAACTCTATAAAAAGTAACTTTGGTATAAGTTACATGGTCTCCTAAAAAAACATTGAGGAGTATATTTGAGGATTATTATTGGAAAATTAAGAGTTTTTCCAGTGAATTTCCAACTCAAGCTCTGAAATGTTAATGTGAATCATGCATGATTATGAAAAGAAGTCGAGCTTGAGGTTGATTTTGGCGAGATCTATATGTAAGCTCATTGATGATATGGGAACTAAAAGCTTGATAGCTTATGAAAATGACCATTTTATCTTGTAAGGTCAATTGTAAAAGATGTTATAATCTATGATAGATTATTGTACGTCCGGACATGGTTGGACCGTGTATAAAAGGAAAATGTTTACAATTGACATCATGGTAGACCATCACATATCCCTGAAGGATATTGTTAAGTGATGTCATTATTGATGAAAAAGTGTTAAGGTGTCATCCTTAATACGTGTGTATAAAGTGCAAAAGACGCACTAGAGTACATGAATTTTGACAAATTTTATAACCATGCTTTGGGTATTGGTTATTCATGGTACTCAAAAGGAATAAAATATGGTCCGCTGAACCATCTTTGAAATCTATAATAAATTTGCGAGCATGTTGTAAGTGATTAAATGACAAAGAGTCACAATTTATTGATAGTGCTATAATGCACAACTGAAAATGTTTTATATACATCTCTATAGTCTATAAGAGGCTATAAAGAATGAGAGCTTGCTCTTGTGAGCCGTGAATTTTAAAAGCTCTTCATTATGTTCCTTGAGGGAATAAGAATAAACATTGATGATTCACTTATTAATGACAAAGTATGCTCGTATGATGGGAAAACAAGCACAAAATATCCCAAGTTATATAAGTTGATATAACGTAAAATCCAATCCCATAAAGCCCAAAAGAAAAAGGAGGGGTCACTAATATGCGGCTAGTGTACAATAAAATATTCATTATATGTGAAACAGAAAAATGGGCCATCCATGAGAAAAGTGATGTCGAATCACTGGTTTTCTAAACTATCAAGAACTTCCAGGCTCTTACTCGGGTGACAATAGTTCACATAAGATATAGCGAGATCATTCAAAGGAATTGGATGAGAATTTTTATACTCCCTGGAAATATCATGGATTGATTATGGGCGGAAAAATTACCATGTGGACCTTTGAAATATATATGATATTTGATACATCAAATAATGGTCACATGAAGTATTGTATTCATTGGGCTATTGATTTAGAAAAATCTAGCTATAATGAAATTATCCATGTGATTTTGAGATTAGGATGGATAATATAAAACTTGAAAGAATAGTGGTATTGAGTAACTTATACTCCCACTAAGAACGACCTTATTAAGTTGTTAATTTTGTAAAGCAAAGAAAAAAAAAGGTTAGACAATTGGGTTTGTGTCTATACCTCCCCCATTAAAAATATCAAAAGGGTTACAAAAGGAAAGTTGAGACTAATGAACTTCTTTAGTTCTTAAGCGTTCTCAAATTTAGGGGGAGAATGATAGTGTTTTGATATTTGGCACAAAGTCTTATCAGTAAAACCAATTGTGTCTTGTTGAAAGATTACAAAAGCAAGCACATATTGAATGTTGCTACAACCATGCTTCTGGGAAGTATGAGTCTCCAAGATGCTTATGCATTTTTAAGATGTCAAATTAGAGAGCGGTTGTCTCTAGCTTGAATATCCTTAACTAAATGTTAATGGACTATGAATTATGTCATGCATGACAAAGAAAAATGAACTAGAGGTTCAAAGAATAATTCGTGTGGAAAATGCTACAACTACTA